>CM024668.1:40281453-40881453 GCA_014182725.1 Eucalyptus brandiana
CGAGGCCGCGAGGCTCGCGTTGGAGGAGGTTAAGCCGAAGGACGCGGAGAAGAAGAAGAAGAAGAGGGAGAAGCTCCCGAAGGCTAGCTCCGAGGTCGCTTCTTGTTACGGTTGCGGAGCGCCGCTCCAGACCTCGGAAATGGATGCTCCGGGTTACGTCGACCCCGACACTTACCAATTGGTACGTGCTCCGAAATCGTACGGACGCAGCCGCTTTGTTTAATGCATGAGCGAATTCTCCGGTTCATTTCAGCTCGAGAAGTGAGAGTAGTATTTGAAATTTTTCGGAGCATAGGACGAGTTGTCCGACTTGCCTTTAGTATGCTCATACTTGGGTGGAGGTCTCGGGTTTGATTGGGATGAACTTCTTGTACATGATTATGCAGAAAAAGAAACACCACCAGCTTAGGACGGTGCTCTGCCGGAGGTGCCGGCTCCTGTCTCATGGCCACATGATAACTGCTGTTGGTGGAAATGGTGGTTATTCTGGCGGTAAGCAGTTTGTTACTGCTGAAGAGCTGAGAGACAAGTTATCTCACTTGCGTCGCGAGAAAGCTCTCATCATCAAATTGGTAAGTGCTGGCATTTTGCACAGAATTCAACCAAGAGCTCCACAAATAATCCTGGTTCCGATTGGGATTTTCCTGCTCGATTTGGTCAGTCTTGAGCCAATCAAGTGAGACAAAAGTATTGCTTATTGTTGGTGGGTGGGTAACTCCATTTTTTTCTTCTGATGATCGCCCCAGGTTGACATTGTTGATTTCAATGGCAGTTTTCTGTCTCGTGTACGTGATCTTGTTGGTGCAAATCCCATCATATTGGTTGTAACAAAGGTAATAAAACAATAATTTATCTCTTGCTATGTTATAATTGATTAATCCAGTTAAGTTGCTCATGTCAACAGTTTTTGACCCTGCTAGGTGGATCTACTTCCTAAAGGGTCTGATCTTAACTGTATTGGCGATTGGGTTGTTGAAGCTGCTACAAAGAAAAAGCTCAAGTAAGTTCTTAGCTACTCTTTAGTTTCCACGAAAGAGGATGTGCCAGTCCAATATGGAACTGAACTTTTTCGGTTGAGTTTCTGAGAATTTAAGTGCTGTTAATATGTATGCTGAAATCACTGTTGTGAATAGTTTTCTCATGAGTGTTTTTGCCTTGCAGCGTTCTCAGTGTCCATCTTACTAGTTCAAAGTCATTGACTGGCATTGCTGGAGTCATTTCAGAAATCCAGAGGGAGAAAAAGGTGCTTATCTATCTGATAACGAATTTTCCCTCAAGTAGGTTATGCATCCAGAGCATGACGGTATTGCTAAGGTTTGGACGTGGCATAGACTTGGCACCCAAATCTTACTAATTTACTGTGTCCCTGGAATTAAGTCCCTTATATATGTGGCCCATATGAGAAGAGATTTCCCCTCTAGGTTGGCTCAAGTACATAGATTCTTTCACACAATTGCATTATATGTTCAAGATCCAAATCCACTGCAGTATCCTTAAGCTTACGAAAACAATATTTGTTGAAAATTGAATCGGTTTCTTGTTTACACCCTGCTGTCAGCCACCCAGTAATGCCAATTCTTTGCTCTCTCTCTCTCTCTCTCTAGAGCATAGGAAATTGGCTCAAAACTTGTATAGTGTTTAAGATAGGCTGTTGCATTTGATAGTCAAAGTTATATTATTAGCTAGATTTTAGAATAACAGGGTCAATGTTCTCTTTGCCTTTCGAAATATGCCGTTGACGTTCAGATTTGAGCTGAACTTAAATGAACTCTAATGACTTGGTTAACTGAAATTCATTATTAATATTGGGGAAAAACAGCCAAGTCTTAATCTGTTCTTCTAATTTACCTCTACCAAGCACTTCTCTGGATGATATAGTCATTGTTCTTATTGGAATTTTTTGTCCTTTGATACTAGATCTCTTGATATTATTTGTCGGGGACGACTATTTTAACCCAAATGTCCGAAGTGAAGCTTAAGCAACACGGTATATCTGTATAATAGATTCTCACTCCTTTATGTTGATTCTCAATTGCAGGGACGGGACGTTTACATCCTGGTCAGTAAATTTCTGGATTCAAAGTTCATAGTAATGAAACCATTTTTCCAGATAAATGTCTTTACTATTAGTAGGTACAGAAAATATACCACGTGTGTCAACAATTTTCTCTAGTGACAGCAGCAATTCCCATGCAATGCCATTTCTATAAAATTCTATTGTGGACTTCCAATGTAACTTGATTTCTCACTATATAGCTGTTGAGAATGTTACAAAGGAGTCTAAGAATGAACGCCAAGAAAGGTGAGGCATCCTTTGTAATGGGTCAATTTCACTGGTTGTGGACCTTCCATTCCAGGTGGTAATATGGTGAAAAAAATAGTGCTTGAAGCTTAAGCTCTAAAAGCAACATCATGGTTACAGCAAGGATCACCTTTTTGTATCCGGTCATATGGGCTTTGATCACCATACCATAGAACTCAAAAAAGAATTCTATGCTCCTATGAAAATAGGAGTTAAAGAAAAAGAGTCCTTATAAAAAGTTAATGTTATGCCATCTGCAGTTTGAAGAAAAAAGCCAAATGATGTAAGCAACTGCAAAGATATCAGATCTTGAGAGTCTAGACGAGAAAATTGTTATCCCTGGCTTTAAGTGTGGCGAAAATAAATTTTACGGGAAACTTCAACATTTACACTCAACTTTATGATGCTTTTCTTTTTTCCTTATTTTGGTGATTTGGTTCATGTTGTTGCTTGATTTTTGATATCCTACCCAACTCTCAAGTTCAATAAGAAAACTTGAGGGTGAAAGGTCAATCCATCTAAATTGACATGTCATGAACATTTGGCCCATAGGTCTTTAATTTTCTTTAACAGGAGATCTAGTCTTTGGAGGTACTTATTTGGCAGTTTAATTTTTGTTGTTAATACAGGGTTCAGCCAACGTAGGTAAATCTGCATTTATCAGTGCCTTACTGAGTAAGTACTTTCTCTGCTGATCAGAATAGGTCTTCCAAATAATATATCATCTCCAAAGTAATTTAACTGTTAAAGATGATAATAATCTTTGGTGGCTTCGATGGCATTTTTCCATTGCATTTACAATTGCTTTTGACATTTAGCAATTGTTAAAGATGATAATAATCTTTGGTGGCTTCGATGGCATTTTTCCGTTGCATTTACAATTGCTTTTGACATTTAGCAAATTGATATAGGATTTGATGTTGCAAAATGTGAGGTGTATTGCTGGTGTCTCTGATAACACACATGGATTGTACTGCTAGATGGCTGTCCTTTTTTGTTGCTGGCATTTTCAGTCCTGTAAGGATCCTGATGTCTTTCATTGATATGATACCCTTTTGCACATCATACTTTGTGCATGGACTTATAATTCAGTCCTTTTTCATGATATTTATGTTTGTTCTTTTTTCTTATCATTTTTTGATTAGTTCTTTTCTTACTGCCATCCGTTTATTCATGTTTACTTCAGGGCTGATGGCAGAGAAAGACCCTATTGCTGCAGCAGCTACGAGATATAAACCTCTGGAATCTGCTGTCCCTGGAACAACCTTAGGGCCAATTCAAATTGAGGCTTTCCCAGGGGGAGCGGTATGCAAGATTTGTTAATATGCTATCTATAGATTCTCTCTCTCTCTGCATGCATGGATGCATGTGTGGCTGTGTCTAAGACCCTGCTAAAATTTTTTCTTTCCACAGAAGCTGTATGACACACCTGGAGTACATCTCCACCATAGGCAAGCGGCAATTGTTCATGCTGAAGACCTACCTGCTCTTGCTCCTCAAAATCGGCTTAGGGGTCAAAAATTTCCGGTAAATGCTCCTTTTCCTTGTTGTATTTGTAATAGCAGACTATATCCGTTGTTATATGTCTGATTTGCTCCCCAACGTATCTCAGGTGACTAGCAGTGTTGAACCCAGTTGCTTAAACGGGTTCTCATTATTTTGGGGAGGCCTCGTTAGGATTGACATTATAAAGGTTTTGACCATCTACTTTATTCTTATTTGATTTTACCCTAACCCCCATTGTTTCAATGCAATAATATCTGGATATAACTCTTATCTGGTCTTGTTCGGTTTAGGCTCTTCCAGAAACAAATCTAACATTTTATGGGCCCAGAGGTTTACAGATTCATATGGTACCCACTGCCAAAGCAGACAGTTTTTACCAGGTAATTCTTTGTGCGACTTTTCTTCTGGTTGTCCTTCTCCTTCTTCATTGAATCTATTATGGAGGTATTTTACTTATTTTAGTTGCTATTGTTTCTTCACTACAATTGTTTTTCTTCCTGACTGCAGAGGTAGTGCAGTCTGTCTGGGATGCTTTGTTGAATTAGTGCAGCATAACTGACTGTAAAAGTTCTGTAGTAAATGGTAGTCTGTGGTAGTGAATTATAGCGGTTCATTCAATTTTCTCATTGAAGTTGCATACAAGCTGCAGAGTTTAGCTGTATGTTGAGATAAAATGACAATCTGTTTTTAGCAGTTGGAACTACTGTTTTGGTAGAGAAGTCCTGGATGATAGAATTCTTTGGTTCTCTGTCTTGGGCATTCATTTACCAATTTTCTCATATGTCGTGCAATCTCAACGAGGATGATTTTACTGATTACTGCAGGAAAATGTTGGAGTACTCTTGACTCCTCCAACTGGTAAAGACAGAGCATGCGACTGGAAAGGCCTTGAAATAGAGCGTCAGTTGCTAATTAAGTTCGAAGATATAGACAGGTGTGTGTTCTTTAGATTTAGTGGAGCTCAAGCAGGGACTAAATACCTGTGTAGGACTAAGAATGGTTATATCAAACATATGACTATTTTTTCTTTAGAATCTTTTTTGGCAAGTACAGGATACTATTATTGTGAGAGAGATCCCTCAGTGAGAAGTCACCGGAATTTTTTGCTTTCGTTTTTAAACTTAGGGTTATTGAATTTTACCTTCTTGCTTGTCAGGCCTGCTTGTGATGTGGCTATATCAGGTCTTGGGTGGATACGTGTTGAACTGGTGAAAAAGTCACTTGCAAATGCTGAGTTAGCTTTGCAGGAAACACCCAAAGAACTGCATCTTTTAGTCCATGTTCCCCGGCCTGTCGAGATATTTGTTAGACCTCCTATGCCAGTGGGCAAGGCTGGAGCAGAGTGGTATCAATACCAAGAACTGACGGAGAAGGAAGAGGAAGTGAGACCGAAATGGAACTTTTGATGCTTGAGTTTCTGTGACTACTTGTACATGATTGATGGTAGACACATTCACAATGGAACGGGAACTTGTTACCTGAACACATTCTTGCAACGTGGATAGCTGACTCAGGTTACAGTAGGTATCTTGGAGTTTCTGGGCTTGTGGTGCGGAGAAGCTGAGAGTTGATGTTACATTCAGTGATGGAGCTGGAGAATTTTCAGCATGGGTTCTCTCAATACCACACGGACAAAGGGGTGAACAAACCGGAAAGCCTTCCCCTAAGCTGAGCTCTCATGATACGTCCAGATATAGAAGTGCATTGTTTGTTTTGCAAGTTCATACCTCAATGTGTAAATTCATTCTAATAAATGTCAGATGATGTGTAATGCCAAATTTTGATTTTTGATTGAAATCAGTGTTTGATTCTTATTGACAGACGCCTTCATCGCAGATTTAGATTAGGGTCTTGGGCTTAAAAATAAGTTTTATTATGTCATGCCAAAGTGGTTTATATGATAGCTTTCTAATGCTGTTTCCAAATTGGAGTGTTCCAAATCTATAGTAAGACTCACTTAAGAATATGCAATCATCCCTTGCACAAGAAAATGGGCAGGTAAATAAACCCTACTCTGTAAGTCAATGGCAATAAGCATGCGTGGTGATGGCATATTTTTGCTTGCATATCTTCTCTTGAGCTTCTAATGCCGGAAGAGCGAGCATTTTGTTTAGTTAATTTGTTTCACTGAGTTGTAGATAGCAGGAATAGTTTCGTATCTTCTTATTTCGCTTCATACAATGCAAGAGAAACGAGGTAGAAGAAAAATAGGTTATTGCCAACAGCAATGAAACTGTTTATTTCAATCTTGTTATAGCATCAGTGCTCGACCGGGATCGATCCATCGAGGCGTTAGCAACTGATGGTGTCTTTGATTAATTTCAATCACACTGTGGAGAGCATCAAGGGCTTTACATAGTAATTTATATAGGTTTGCTTCAACATTGTGAATAAAATGTAGTGAATAAATAAAATTTGCATCAAATGCTTTTCTGCTAGGTTACTCTCGCTGTCCTAAATAATTTGACAATTGCATGACCCCATTATATATAGATCTCCCGAGTTAATAATTAGAACTCATGAAATGACGATGTATTAGAACAATGCACTTTTATCGTGCTATGACAAATTTCGATTCACATTTGTAGGTCAACCATATGGCGCATGAAATAAAGTTGAGTTTGATAATTTAATCTTAACTAACGTTGCTCAAATATCCGACAGAGCGGGAAAAGTACAAAAAAGGTCATAAACCTATTGCATTGACACTAATTGATCATAAAACTTTTCAATTTGACCAATTCAGTCCCTAAACATTTTTATATTGGTACTAATTCAGTCTATTCGACCAATTTTGGCCGGCCGGTGCTGATCAATGGTCGGACGCTGACTTGGCAATTTTTTAATACTTTATTATTATTATTATTATTTTGAATTTTTTTTTTACTTTTTTTCCTTTTTCTTTTCTCACTTCTTCCTCCTTGGACTATTTCGGCCATTGGGCGAGAGCCGTGAAGCCTTGCCTGCTTTGCTAGTGAGGGTCGTGGCCCTTGCCCAGCCTCTCTCAGGACCGCCGGCAAAGCGGCTTTGCTCGGATTTGGGTGAGGCTAGTCTTGCCTTGGCCTGGCTGCGAGCGAAGGTGGCCTCGCCCGCGGCTGGTGAGGCCATGGTGGCCATCGCTAGGGCGGAGGGGAGGGCTTCTAGGCCGGAGGCTCGCTGGCCATTGGGCAAGGGCCGCTAAGCCCTCACCAGTTGCCAACGAGGGCTTCGCGGCCCTCGCCTAGTGGCAGGCAAGCCTCACTGGCCATTGCTGGAACAGTTCAAGGAGGAAGAAGGTAGAAAAGAAAAGGAAAAAATTCAAAAAAATTCAAAAAAGTAAAAATAAAAAATTGCCACGTCAGTGTTCGGCCATCAGTCGGTGTTTACGTTAGTGCCAACCGGCCAAAATTGGCTGGATAGACTGAATTTGTATCCATGTAAAAATGTTTAGGACTGAATTGGTCCAATTGAAGAGTTTATGACTAAATTTGTACATATGAAATAGGTTTAGGATTTTATCGGTACTTTTCCCTAACAAAGCCACAGATGCAAATAATTAAATCAAAATATATTCCACCATTTGTGTTTGGACCATGAAGCGATTAAATCTGGACAAGTGCTAAAAAAGTCCTAAACTTTCTGCATTTGTACCAATTTAGTCTTAAATCATTTTTTAGTGCTAATTTAGTCTTGGATTTTTTTACTTGGTGCCAATTCAATTATTATCGGTTAATTTTGGTCGGATTTTGTTGACGGGCACCAGTCAGCTGACGTGGCACAATTGTTGCCGACATTGACAACTTTTAATAATATTTTAATATTTTAGAACTTTTTATTTTTATTTTTTTCCTTTTCCTCCTCCTTCCTCTCGATGACTAGCCAGAGGCGACGGTTGACGAGGCTCGAGCCCTCGCCAATGGCCGCGAGGGCGGCCTCGCGCCGAGATAGTGAGGGTCAAGTCTCACCCGCCATAAGTGAGGCTGGTCAACCTTGTTGGCCATTGGCGAGGCTCGCCCTTGTCGAATCTTGGCGCAAGGCTAGCTCGAGGCAGCCTAGGTTACGATAGCGGCCTCACATTGGGCTAGCGAGGCTCAACCTTGCCGATTGGACAAGGGCGAGCCTCGCCAGTGGCCGGTGAGGTCGACATTGATCTCGTTGCCTGTCGCCTCTAGTCGATTGCCGAGGTTCGGTGACCGGTTAGAGGAAGGAGGAGAAGGAAAAAAAAAAAAGAAAGAAAAGAAAAATTCAATAATATTAAAATATCATTAAAAATTATCCACGCGCCGTTGATTGTATCACGTTAGTTGCCGGCGCTTAATCACCAAAATCTGCTCAAAATTAATTGAAAATGATTGAATTGGCACTGAGTAAAAAATTTTTGGATTAAATTAGTATAAATATAAAAGATTTAGGACTTTTTTTTTAACACTTTCCCCTAGTTAAATCGAAGGCATTGGATTCTAGTCCATATCTTCCCTGAACTTGAAAATATCTGTTCAACCGCAGAAAAAACACAACAAAGAAAACGGTTCGAAGTAGTAGTATTAGATTGGGCTATATTGAAAGCAACTTTAATTGATTCAGGGGTTAAATTAAGACAAACTTAAATTAAAGGCACAAATTCAGAAGTTCCGTCCATTCCGAGGGCGTATTGGCAATATTCCCGCCCCCAACGGAAAAAAAATTAAAAGAAAATAGAAGAAGAAAGACACGTAGACAGCCCGCTCGGCCCCCTTTCAAAACGACTCAAAACGCCAAAAAGGAAGGCAACTTCCCGCCCTTTTGCCGCTCCAGTTCTCCTCTCGCAAATTGCGAGTCGCAATCTCCCCGGAGTTCCTCCGATTCTCTCCGACCTCCTCAAATCCCGGTGGGAAAAATCCGATCGTTTCTTCCAAAATCGCTCTTCCGTGGCCGATTCCTGACGTTCTCGCCGTCCCTCTCATTCCGATCGCTCCCAGCTACAAGGGCTTTCGTCCCGTCCCGTTCCTTTCTTCCCCGTAGAATCGAATCGAATCGAGCGCGATGCACATCAAGGAGATCTGCCTGGAGGGCTTCAAATCCTACGCGACCCGGACCATAGTCCCCGGGTTCGACCCCTTCTTCAACGCCATCACTGGCCTCAACGGCTCCGGCAAGTCCAACATCCTCGACTCCATCTGCTTCGTGCTGGGCATCACCAACCTGCAGCAGGTCCGGGCCGCGAACCTGCAGGAGCTCGTCTACAAGCAAGGCCAGGCCGGGATTACGAAAGCCACCGTCTCCATCGTGTTCGATAATTCGGACCGGAGCCGGAGCCCGCTGGGATACGAGGACCACTCCGAGATGACTGTGACGCGGCAGGTGCGTGGTGGTCGTGGAAATTCACTTTTTTGTTCAGAAAGCACTTAAATTGCTACTCCTTGCCTTAGGTGGATTGGCAGTGGCTTTCACATAATTATGCAGTGTATAAGACCGTTTGTAGATGAAATTCAGGAATGGGATGCCTTGTTGGGCTACCAGAGGTTTAGCTGAAGACTTGAGCCATTGTCTCAAAATGGAGGAAAACTAAACTGTGAGTTGCAGTGGGTAGTTTAGAGGTGAATTTGATGGTGTTAGGTCTTGTGCGGGTAGTTTAGAGCCGAATTTGGTGGTGTTAAGTCTTGTTTTCTCTATTATCTGGTTGTTCTTTCGATTTGGAGCGACCTATTTTGATCAAGAAAACAAAATAAAAGCATAAGTCAATCACATCATGCTGACCCATGCTTTTATTGACAATCTTTGAGAAATTTGATATTGAAGTGTGCCCCATCCTCTACATATAATTAAGATGAGTGAGTATCTATAGGATGTTTGAGCGCATAAGTTATCCTGTTCTGCAGATTGTCGTCGGCGGAAGGAATAAGTATTTGATAAATGGAAAGCTTGCCCAACCTAGTCAGGTCCAGAACCTCTTTCACTCGGTACAGCTCAATGTCAACAACCCACACTTCCTCATCATGCAAGGGCGCATCACTAAGGTACTAAATATGAAGCCTCCTGAGATTTTGTCCATGCTTGAGGAGGCAGCAGGTACCAGAATGTATGAGACAAAGAAAGAGGCTGCATTAAAAACGCTGGAGAAGAAGCAGATCAAGGTTGATGAGATAAATAAGCTTCTTGACCAAGAAATTTTGCCTGCCTTGGAGAAGTTGAGGAAAGAACGTATGCAGTACATGCAATGGGCAAATGGGAATGCAGAGTTAGATCGACTTAAAAGGTTCTGCATCGCTTATGATTATGTTCAAGCTGAGAAGATAAAGGGAAATGCGGTCTCTGGTGTGGAACAGATACAGGCCAAAATCTCGGAGCTAGACGAAAATAAAGTGAAGATGCAAGCAGAAGCACAAGAATTGGAGAAGAAGATTTCTGATTTAACTGCACAGAAGGAAGCTAGTATGGGTGGGGAGGTAAAGACGTTGTCTGACAAAGTAGATGCTCTTGCTCGAGATCTTGTGAGGGAAGTGTCCATTCTTAATAACAAAAATGACAACCTTGAGACTGAGAAAAAGAATTCTGATAAGGTATATGGTTGCTGATGCAAAGTCTTTGTTTTTTCTACTTGCAAAAATGAGCTTTTTCTCATATTATTGGCGGGTGGACTTTTTTCCTTTTGTGATCTTTACAATTTACTTCCTGATGTACTAGATTCTTAGCAACATAGAAGATCTAAAGCGTTCTGTGGAAGAGAGTGCCTCTGCTGTCAAAAGAGCTGAAGAAGGGACAGTAGGTCTTAGGAGCAAATACGAGGAACTCTTGAAGACTTTGAATGAGAAAGAAAGTGATTACCAGGTAATTAGTTGGTAATTTTTATATTTGGATGCCTACATGCATGTGGATGTCCACTCTCTGCAGTCATAAATTATGATGTACCAAGTGTAATTACCATAAATAGGGCATCCTTGCTGGAAAGAGCAGTGCAAATGAGGAAAAGTGCCTTGAGGACCAGCTAGGTGATGCTAAAATAGCAGTTGGAAGGGCCGATACAGAACTGAAGCAGTTGAAAACAAAGATAGGCCATTGGGAAAGAGAGCTGAAGGAGAAAAGGAAGCAACTGTTGTCAATGCATGAGGAAGCTGTTGCTGTAGAGAATGAACTTAATAGTAGAATAAGAGATGTTGAAAATGTTCAAAAAGCATTAGAATCTGTTCCTTTTAAGGAGGGGGAGATGGAAGCTCTTCAAAAGGTCTGTGAATTCTTCTTACTAGTTCTGTGTTTTCCTTCAACATCATCTTGAAATGTGTCTCCTCCATTTCTTCTTTTGACTGTCAATGACTTCCAGGATCGTGCGCTAGAGTTGGAGATGGTGCAAAAGTTGAAAGAAGACATACGGATTCTTTCAGCACAGTTAGCAAATGTTAATTTTACTTATCGCGATCCCATCAAGAATTTCGATCGATCAAAAGTGAAAGGTGTGGTTTCAAGACTATTCAAAGTGAAGGATAGCTCAACAATGACTGCCTTAGAGGTGGGAGCTGTATAATAGTATAGTGGTGTCTTGTTCTGAAGTTCCCACATTTACATAACGTGCAAATAAATTCACATGTCGGAATGTTTGCAGGCTGCAGCTGGTGGAAAGTTGTATAATGTTGTCATTGATACGGAAAATACAGGAAAACAACTGCTACAAAATGGAAATCTTCAAAGAAGAGTAACTTTCATACCTTTAAATAAAATCCAGCCCAATGTGGTGTCTCCTAGTGTTCGGCATGCTGCTGCCAGAGTGGTCAGTCACTGTTTGAAGATAACTTATGCAGTACAAGCTTATCTGTCAAGGTATTTATGTATGTCTTTAGGTCATTAACAAAGATAAATTCTGCATTTTCAGGTTGGCAAGGAGAATGCAGAACTGGCACTTTCATTAGTTGATTATGACAAGGAATTGAAGGTGCTTATGCACATGCTCGTTATAGACTGTCAATTTCTTTAATGAGTTTGATCTGTCAATTGTTATCAAGAGGGTTTTATTTATGGCAATTCATCAGTTGCCTTAAGGTCATTGATTTTTATTGCAGAGCGCAATGGAATATGTTTTTGGATCAAGTTTTGTCTGCAAAACAATGGATGCTGCAAAAGAGGTATATTATGGCAACCCAATTTGAAAGGCACAATGAACTTGATTATTTTTTGAAGCCTCATTGAGTTGTCATTGTCCTTTCGTGTAAGTTTCTAGAACATAATGTGTGAAGGCAGGCATCATTCTTTTCAAATATGTTTTCTAGATGTATTCTGACCATGGTTCAAGTAGAAGAGATATAATTTAGGCGTTGTTAGTTTTTCTGTGGTTTCATAAAATGGACCCCCAATTTGTTCATCAAATATATGACTGCTAACTCTAATGAATATAGAAAGCTGGTGCCTTAAATTCATTTTTGACTTTTCCTTTATTGGGCTTTGCTTTAAGTGTAAGTGACTTGAGGTGCTCATTAGTCTGTGATACAGCATCACATATCCTACCTGAATAGGCATAAGTGAACTATGAAAATGTTGTCCTGGTAGAGTTTCCTCTTCTTTACTTGGTAGTCAGTACACTGTACTTCCCTGCAAGAAACATTGGTTTAGGTTCTTAGCCTGATGTAATTCCTGAAACATTTTACGATGTGACAATTGTCATTGGTAATACTGTTAATGTCGTCTATTGTAGGATATTCAGAATATGATCTTTACATGTTGCGTGCTTCTCAGGTTGCTTTCCATAGGGAGATTCATACTCCAAGTGTCACTCTTGAAGGTGATATATTTCAGCCAAGCGGTCTTTTAACCGGTGGAAGCCGCAAGTAACTTCCTCGTCTCCTTTTTTTCGTTATTTATTGTGCATGGATGCTGTTTCTGTTACAATGGTCAAACATGCGGTGTTATTCTTTTTGGAAGAGAGCTGCTGCATGCTAAATATCATTGCACGGTGCAGGGGTGGAGGTGACCTGTTGAGGCAACTTCGTGATTTGGCAGAGGCCGAGTCAAAACTTGCTATACATCAGAATAGACTATCGGCAATCGAAGCCAAGGTAGACATTGCATACCTCTTTTGCATTTCTACATAAAGATAGCAGACAATTACTATGTGTAACATTTTTAATTGTTAAGGGTTTGTAATGTTAGGGCAAAACTGACGTTTGAATATAATTGGAAGAGATTATTTTTTGGGATTCTGAACCCTCATAATGGTCCAACTTGTCCTTGAACTGGGGAAATCCAGTAAAAATGTGAGAAATGTCATAAAATCTGCAGTAATCATGGAATTTCAATTAGATAGCACTATTTTATGGGAGCAGATATTGTATTGATGATTCAATACGTACCATTCTGCTTTCTTCTTTCCATGGCTTTTAGCTGTGCTTATAACCCAATTATCTGATGGTCGCACATTTTAGCTTTTCTCATTATCTAACATTAACCACAGATTGCTGAGCTGTCGCCCCTTCAAAAGAAGTTCCTGGATCTCAAATCACAGTTAGAGCTGAAGTCCTATGACCTTTCTTTATTTAAGAGCAGGGCTGAGCAGAATCAGCATCATAAGGTTCTTTCCTCTGCTTTCCATGGAAATAATATTGTTATTTGTGATATGAAACCTATATTTCTGATCAAAGCAAAAGAAGGATGAAACCTATATTTCTAATGTTGTAAACTGTGATTCTTATGCGCATTGTAGCTTGGTGAATTAGTGAAGAAGATTGAGCAGGACCTTGAAGAATCAAAGTCTGCAGCCAAAGAAAAGCAAATATTGTATGAGAACTGTGTTGCTACAGTGTCATCGCTTGAGAAATCTATTAAAGAGCATTCAAATAATCGGGAAGGCAGACTCAAGGACTTGCAAAATAGCATCAAAGCAATAAAAACCCAGATGCAACTGGTGTCAAAGGATTTAAAGGTGGGCTAGATTCTTTTGACCCTCACACTATGGATTCATGAAATTCCAGGCATGAGCTTACCTGTGATGGCTCAGTATTCTATCATTGATTGTTTCTAGATTGCATAGGGTTTTGTACGCAATTGCAGTGTTAATTGGATGAGATAATGTGACAATGAAGCTATCAACATTTTGATCAATAATATGGACTCTTCTTGTTCCTCCTAGTTTGGGGATTGAATGCTTCCTCTTTGACCATGCCTGTTAATAGGGGCATGAAAATGAAAAGGAGAGGCTCATCATGAAAATGGAAGCAGTCGTACAGGAACGTGCTTCTTTGGAAGGTGAACTAGCTTCTTTACAAAGTCAAATCAATGCTATAGCTTCTGATGTAGAGGAACAGAAATCCAAGGTAACAAAAGAATACTTTCTGGAAATTCTATAGCTGTTTAGAATGGCAACTTATATCTTCTTCTGCAGGTTGCTTCTATAAGGAAGACTCATGAACAGGCCCAGGCAGAGCTCAATCAAATCCGACAGAAGCTGAAGGAATGTGATACTCAGATAAGTTGCTTTGTTAAGGAGCAGCAAAAGCTTCAAGCTGCACTTAGTGAGACAAATCTTGAGAAGAAGAAGATGGAAAATGAGGTAAAGTGCAAATGGCTTCTCTTGGACTAAAAATCAACCATTGTGGATACTAAAGAGTTCGTCTTTCACTCTCTTTATCAGGTAAAACGTATGGAAACGGAACAGAAAGATTGTTCTTTGAAGGTGGAAAAAATGATTGAGAAGCACGCCTGGATTGCTTCTGAGAGGCAGCTTTTTGGAAGAAGTGGAACTGATTATGATTTTGCTTCTCGTGATCCATACAAAGCAAGCGAGGAACTGGAAAAATTACAAGCTGAACAGTCTGGGTGAGTTATTCACTTTGTACTCTTAATCAAGTTTTTCTATTCTTTGCAATTGCGTTTCTTTTCTTTATTAGAAACGTAATTTTTTCTCATATGCTATGAGTTCAAAAATTGATTGCATATGCATCTTTCGGTTGCTGAAGGCTTGAGAAAAGAGTAAACAAGAAAGTTATGGCAATGTTTGAGAAAGCAGAAGATGAATATAATGGGTTGACGTCCAAGAAGAACATTATTGAGGTCAGTTGCTTTCTGTCTGCCAGATTAGGCTTCTGTTTTGGACTTCTTACTCTGATATGTTGTAGCTGGCCTTGGCAGAATGATAAATCAAAGATAAAGAAGGTTATTGAAGAACTAGATGAGAAGAAGAAGGAAACACTAAAAGTTACTTGGGTTAAGGTTAACGAGTAAGTTCTTTCATGCTACTTGTGTGCTTTCCATAGTTTTTTGTTTCAGATATATCTAATTCTCTTAATGTTCCTGATTTTTTGTCAACATTTCCTTCTTAGTGACTTTGGATCAATATTTTCTACCCTGTTACCTGGCACATCAGCAAAACTTGAGCCTCCGGAAGGATGCAACTTCTTAGATGGGCTTGAGGTTCGTGTTGCATTTGGAGGTGTCTGGAAGCAGTCACTATCAGAACTGAGTGGAGGGCAGCGATCTTTACTTGCTCTTTCTCTAATCCTTGCACTGCTTCTCTTCAAACCAGCTCCTTTGTACATACTGGATGAGGTATGGTTTTTTGTTAGGAGATGCGATTCATATGCATCAGGTCTCTTTTTTTGTTGATGATCGGCAAATGATGATACCTGACAGGTTGATGCGGCACTTGATTTAAGTCACACGCAGAACATAGGAAGGATGATTAAAAGTCACTTTCCTCATTCCCAGGTACATAAACTTCTTGGCAAAAGACATGCATAACGTGCATGAGAATCACGAGGATATTCTAAATGCTCATTATAGGTGGCTTAGATGATATGGGGAATTGCAGGTTCAGTCTGGTGTCTTGGTGAAAATCTGAAGAGAATCACATTGACAAATTTTATCTGCATTTATGATACGTGAAAATAGCCACAAGTGTTAATATTTATAGCATAACACCGCAGGTTTCATTTACTATGCCATTACTCCTCTAAGTGAAACTTGAGAATTTGCTGGTAGATTCAGATTTTGTCGTAGGAAGGGGTGTAAGGCGTGCATATTAAATTTGTTTGCAAGATCAATGATTGAACTCGGGCGACCTGTATTATTTTGATATGGTAAATAATTCAGAGGGAATAATGGAGATTACAGACAAAAAGTTTAGATTGCGAATAGGAACTGATTGTCAATAGGAACTGAGTTTTGGATCAAGCATGAAAATAACAGAACACTTTGCAGAATTGTATGGCATTGTTAATAGTGTTTATATATAAAAATCAGGCCTCTTTCTATTTAATCAGGTCCACTACATGGGCTCTGCAGCATAACCTTTTGTCCAGTAAGACAAATAAATAGAAAGAAAACTTGTTCACAGAGCATAATGTACTTCTGACAATTAACGCAGCTCCTATTGTAGCAGATATCATTGCCATCGCTGTTTACTCCAGTCTCTGCAACCTGTCTTGATTTTGGTGTTTTTATATTGCAGTTCATCGTTGTTTCTTTGAAGGAAGGGATGTTCAATAATGCTAATGTCCTTTTCCGTACGAAGTTTGTCGACGGTGTTTCCACTGTCCAGCGCACGGTTGCATCCAAGCAGAGCAAGTGATCTCAATTCTCATGGAAGTAGCAAGCCGCAGAATTGTATGTTGTCACGACACAAGTTAACAGTCAGTAAATTAGAACATTCAATCAACGGGATATTTCAACTTGAAAGTGTCCTTTTGTCTAACAGTAACACCCGGAATCATGAGCTGAGTCAATGTTTCATTGACACAGATGACTTTAATGTAGTTTAAAACGTCCTTTTCCCCAACCCTCGGTGATCAAGAGTTAGTAAACCATATTGCCTTTATCTTCAACATCGGGGCGATATTTACAAAAATTTGTTATGTTCACCTTGGAGTCTAGATCTTCTGGAATGGAGATATGTCGGTCAAAGAGAGCTTACGTGAATCTATTTGAACTTGGTATTGAGTGGCTGAACTTGGGGCAGATGATCATCAGGATCAAAGGCACAGGAATTTTATGATCTGTACACATATTCGGGTGTACTTAGAAAAAAAAGAAAAGAAAAAAGGAGGCGCATTGTACTGCCCTTCATATGCTTCCAATGGCAATTTCTGATTTAATAATGTGATTAGTGATCGCTTGGTTATCTTGTTAATCTTGCTTCCATGATTTCCATCATGATATTGATGATTCGCTAACTGGATTGTGGGCGTGTCATTGTCAAAATACTTTTCTGTTGATCTGTTTGATTTATTGTTTGGGATTTACCCATTTTGCCTTTTTTTTTACTTGTCCTAATCAAGCTACACGGTCAACAAATCATGAAAAATTAGTCATTAAGTTTCAATTTGCTTCTAAATCCAACTTGAAAACGTGGGAAGCAACATACATTTTGTTGTCTTTAACTTTCTTTATTTGTAAGAAAATTTATAAACGAGAAAGTCTACGGAATGTGTTTTTTCTTTGGGTCAATGAAACAAAAGTCCTCTCATATAAAGGTCACAATTTTCTTATATTTAAGAATAGTTTCATCTCCTATCGATTTGCGTATTCATTTTAACATTTTTTTCCTAGTGAACATTGAGTTTCTCAATCCAATTATTATTATTATGAGTAACTTGATCCAGAGATTATAATTTAGAAGTAAATTTATCCATTATCCTCTCCTGAGATACTTGGTAGAGGTCATTTTCATAAAAATAAACATTAAACATTTCCTCCATCATTCAATCTTCTTCGGTCGGAACCACTCACCTACTTTCCTCTTCTTCTCACCGCTTCTCTGAAATTGATCAAAATTTCGAGGAGTGTTCGATATAACGTTTGCGTGTGGAGGGACTCCCTCTCTTTTGAGTTAAGATTAAATCGTCGGACATCAGTAGAGGGCATATGCTTTAGGAGTTTAGTTATCCTTCGGAAGACGAATCCATCGAGTAGCTAGTAAAGGACGGAAGGATTTGTCGGATGTGACCAGGCTTTACGCAGGCAATTTTTATGACTCTTCTTTAATGCAGGTTCCTCGGCTGGTCCCGCCCTCTTCTTTATTCCAGCCTTGCGAGCGCACTTCGACAACGACACATCACCGCACGGCCGACGCACGTTCACGTTCCCTACCGAACCGAAAAAGCTGAACACGACGACAACAACATAAAACCGCTCTTCAGTCGACAGTTTTCGAAGCGTCGAACCCTGATCTCACTGAAACCGCCATGAAAAGGAGCCACATTCCTCCCTTGCTCGACCGCAAATGGCTCGCCCCGCTGCTCATCACCTCCGCCCTCTCCCTCCTCCTCTTCCTCTCCCTCTCCCTCATCAACGCCAAGTTCCCGCCGCCCGCCTCCGGCTTCTCCGGCGGGGGCTCGTCCTCGGAGCTCCCGCGGCTGCCGAGGCTCGCGTACTTGATAACCGGCACGAAGGACGACGGCGCCCGCGTGAAGCGCCTCCTTCAGGCGGTGTACCACCCGAGGAACTATTACCTGATCCACCTGGATCTCGAGGCGCCTGAGGGCGAGCGGCTCGAGCTCGCGAGGTATGTGAAGTCGGAGGGCGTGGTGAGGGAGTTCGGGAACGTGATGGTGATCGGGGATGCGGACTTGGTCACGGCGCAGGGCCCGACGATGATCGCTTCCACGCTGCACGCGATCGCGGTCCTGTTGAAGCGGGCCAAGGATTGGGACTGGTTCATCAATCTGAGCGCTTCGGATTATCCTCTCGTGCCGCAAGATGGTTGGTTTGTTATTTTCCCTTACGCCGAGCCCATCATTTACTGAGATTTCTCGTTCACGATGACTGCTTTGACGCAATCCTGTTTTATGTGGATTACATTCTGTTGCAGAATTCTTTTGTTGGTTGAACTTTTAAATCCAAGTAAAATTGAGCTCACTAAACATCTGTAGTAGTGAATTTTAATCCATCATTTCTGCAATGTGAAGACTTAAGAGGTGGAGTTTTTCAGTGTCTGTTATGTGTGCGGAGGAATGAGGAGAAGTAGAGACGGAAAACAGGTCTAATTCAATCCTAGTCTTGTTTTGAACTTCAAAAACATCAAATTTCACTATCGATTCAGCCACGGGAATGAAGTTTGAAGTGACTAGCTAATTGCAAGGTATGGACTTTATGGCATTGTTAGGTTTGTTTTACCAACCAATCTAAATAATTTTAAGGTGTGAGTTGTCAGCTTGCCATTATTATGAGGAGTCATTTATATTATTCATGTCCTAGATTATGCATACAGCCAACATTTTATTTTCTTGGCCCGCTATGGAGTTAGATTGTCCAAGCAACCATTCTATGAAGGAGTGAAAATTGAAACCTGTGTACATTAGAGGCCTTACAAGGGCCATTGATGGTGGGAATGCAATGGCGTGGAAGACAGGGGAGGTGGTTGGGTTTTTTATTCCTTTTCTTTATTGGGGGAGTGGGGAAGAGATAGTGGGGGAGTTGGGGCTATCAACTACCTAATATACACTCTTGAATTGCCTGCTTTAACATGTGAATTGGCTAAACAGTGTGTAAATTGAAAAATCAAAATAAAAGCTCAAAAGAAGTAGCTGGTTCTGGGCCTCTGCAAGTTGTTCAGCATATCTTCTATTTGTGCAAAGGATTGTTCGTTTGGTAATGCTTGATTTAGAGATGGCTGAATGGAGGCGTGCCTCTTGAATGTGGGTGCAAGTTGGAGTATTCATCATTAAGTTAGTTTTTATGGTAGATGTTGGAATAATTTCCAAACAGTCTTGACTCTTTTATTTGTCGTCACTTCTGTGTGTGGATCTCTATTTTTCATGGGCATGGACTGGAGAAGGGGTGATAGAGATGAATCATTATATCTCTACCTAATCAGATGTATAGTGGCGACTTTTATCACCCACATGTGGAACCATTCTGTCTTCTATTGCATGAAGTGTGCTAGTTATCACGGGGTCGATTTTGACTGCCAAATTCTCTGCCCTGTGATGCTGTCAAGCGCACCACGCCTTGGCCAGGCCACATCACAAACACAATCCCACAAGTCAGGCCACGCATAGCATGATCCAATGCAAGCATACATGGTCATGGCTTCCCCTCTGTCATGTTCACAGCACCCGTGCCTGCAAACCAGGCCAGGATGCCCTGGTCACATTGCACACCCGATCAAGTTGGTGACCAAGTCACAAACACTTTCTCATGCTTGTGAAAACCTGGTCACTCCCAAGGGTTGTTCACGTTCCAAACACATAGAAACACTCATTGGACAAGTCAGAATTGAGCACAAGGTTAGGAATAGCCCAGACGCGCGCACACACTGAGGGATTGATTCAAACTCACACAACACGACATGTCTGAGCCTCTCAGACTCATTACAAACTCACGGAAATTACAGTTTCTCTGGATACACTCAGACAGACTCAAGATATACACAAGGGACAAGTGGTTGCAACATGCTACTCGGATTATTACAAGTGTCCTTTGGTTACCAACTTTGCTTTAGACCAATCCCCCTGGATTTTCCAGGCCTTATCTGCAATTAACTGCCCTGGAACCTGTCCAGCAGACCTTTGCAACATTCAGCAACTCCCTTTGGCGCTCATGGACACACATCTGACTGAGTTGCAACTTTGGGTACACGCTGGCACACTCAGGCTCACTGCTTGTTCACTGGCTCACACACATGCTCATTGGTCATCTCCTAGATTGCCTCCTCATATAGCCTGATCACATGACCCACTGACTTGCACTTGCACCACGTGTCTGGTTCACATGACCAGTCCACCTGTTGGCATAACTCATGCATGAACACTAGACAGAGCATGAGCATCCAATCCATATAGTGTGTTGCCCATGTCAATCCTCCAAGTCAGTCCATCCATGCTCAAGACTTGATCATCATGAACCCCTAGCCAATGCAAGTCTATATAATGCTAATTCCTATTGCCTATATTATGCACTAGCACCATGCTTGTGCATTTTGATCCTGAACCAGTCCCCTTTGCATTTGGATCATCTAAGAACAGCAACCTGTGCTTTGATGAAGCTCTGTGATTCCAATTTGCATGGATCAATCCCTCCGAAATGCCATTGATTTATTACTGATCATCCATTGCCCTGCCCAAGCACGGCCACCCCATGCTCATGATTGACGCTCGGCACGAACTCAAGGCTGCAGCCCATGCCAAGCTTGATGCACCTATTCAAGGACCTCACACTAGTCATGGTGGCTAATTTGAATCTTGACTTCTAATAAGTTACCGATGATGAGTATTACCTAACTTAGTCCTTTCTCAGTATGATTTATGTGGTATTAAATCATGCCCGTAATGTTCTATGAGATTAGTAAGTTACATGGAGACGGCACCAGATATCATAGAACTCTTAGTTCACTTTCCAGCAGATTTATGGTAACAAGAAGAGCTTGCTTTCTAGATTGAGCGTTTTTAAATCCATAGTCGCATGGCCAAACCTTTTGTAAGGACACAAAATATCACTGTGCAAAAGCTTCAGTCCCATAACATTCTACAGTATTCCTTATTATTATTAACTCTCTGCTAGGGTGCAGTCCGTGGTAATCATGATTTATCATTTGTCTAATATTGCTTCTGTACAAAATAGGGTTGGAGTAAGTATGAAATTTGGATGGAAGCTTGACTATTTTCTTTTTATATGTTTTTAATTCCAGATCTCTTGCACATTTTCTCATACTTGCCTAGGGATCTAAATTTCCTTGAGCACAGTGGTGACCTCGGCTATAAAGAGTGAGAAAGTCATGCCAGTAGTATTGTTCCTTTCTGTGTTGTACGTTTTTGAATTTGGACATCTTCAGTCACTTTTCCTGATGAAAATTCTTGTACAAGCTTGCAGGGTTGAACGAGCAAGACCTATCATTATAGATCCAGGCTTGTATCATTTGAAGAAATCTGGTGTATTCTATGCAAAAGAGAGAAGATCTTTACCAGCTTCTTTCAAACTATTTATGGGTAAAACACCAGTTTAATTTCAGAGTCTCATCGCACCAAATTGATCAGAAACTTTTCTGAAATATTTTTAGTACAACTGCTCACAATTATTTAGTATTTGAAAAAGAAGTTTTCCCTCTAATTGAATTTTCAAAGTTCTTTGGACGGGTGAAGTGCAACTTAGTCTTTTACTGGTTGGTATTTGTTATTAGGGATATCAATTATAAAAAAAATTGTTGTCAGGGACCTTTGACTTTTTATGTTACTCAAGCATTAAAAGTTGCAAAATTGCATGCATAGGTTGTTATCTAGGGCATATTTGATACGCTTAAAGTCTATTGGTTGTTGATGCCTATCTATATTAAAATCTTATTTTGACTGCGACTGTTGGGCTGAGTAGGGGAAATCCTATGTGTGCTACTGGCGCATATGTCCGTTTGCATGCATGCTGAATCTTTACTTCTCAGTGATATTGATTGTGCTGCATTTTGTGTTCTCTGCAATACTTGCAATATTTGTGCTAATAGAGGAGTAGCACCCTATTATTGGGGAAATGGTGCAAACCATTAAATGCTGTAATTCTGCAATAGAAAGTGTGAGGTTATTTTCTTACTCGAGTTCATCATAAATGTTTGGCCGATGTGCCCTTCTGTCTTTAATAATTCATCTCCATCACCAGGATCTGCATGGGTTGTCCTCACGAAGCCATTCCTGGAATTCTGTGTCTGGGGATGGGACAATCTCCCTCGCACGCTTCTCATGTACTACACAAATTTCCTGTCGTCGCCTGAGGGTTATTTTCACACAGTTGTCTGTAACCATAAGGATTACCAGAATACGACCATCAATCACGACTTGCGTTACAGTAGGTGGGATAATCCTCCTAAGCAGCATCCCATAACGTTGACGATGGAACATTTAGATGACATGGTCCGGAGTGGAGCCCCATTTGCTCGTAAGTTTGAGAAGGACGACCCTGTTCTTGATAGGATTGATAAGGAGCTTCTGATGAGGTCGGATGGCCGATTCACACCTGGTGCTTGGTGTATGGGAAGCAGCAGGGCAGGTAAGGATCCTTGTTTGGTTTCTGGGAGTCCTATTGTTGTTAAACCAACTTTGAGTTCAAGAAGGCTTGAAAAGCTAATTGCAAACCTCCTTGATCCTGAAACTTTTAGAGGTAAACAGTGCAAATAAATAACTACGTGATATTTCTTTCCTTTTTCTGATTAATCCTACTGTGCTTCTATATTAAGAAAGCCGCTAAATTGCTCAATCTCTAAATTTTGTACATTTTATTGCTTGAACCGGCTAATCTGCTACGAATAGTAGTAAATGTTGCTTTTAGTCTCTACCACTTGGCGAGATGCTGTCGTATTCACAAAGCTCTCGTTGTGCTGCTATTATGGTGACCATATGATCAAGATGCAAATTGTTTCGGGTATAACTCCACTTTTTGGTGTCCTATTATAGTTTGGCTGAAAATGAAATATCTATGATACTCATCGGGCTGCATTTCAACTGGGAAAATGGTTTCGTTTCATGGAAGTATACATTCGTCTCCATGTATGGAGGTTAATAAAGTAAGTAGACTTTATGTGGGTCTATCCCATTCTTGCGAATAAAGTGTATACATGGCATGGCTAGATTGAGAGGACGGGACTTAATATGCATCTGAGGATGGTAAGCACTAGAGTGTGGGGCCATTTCCATCCCAATACAACTAAATCCACCTTATTTTCACTAAAGAGACAAAATCTCTTTCGATAAAATCCCAATTTGCATAGCTTCCTTCTATTTATAAATTTTCCTATTATGGATTTCCTTCAGAGTTTATATGCTATAGAAATTCGTCAGAATTTAGTTTCTGTGTTGGTTTTAGTTAAGTTTGGTTTTGTATAAAACTTTCATAACAATGGTATTGACTTGTCTTTGGAAACAAATTATTATGGTTCCAGATATTTTTTTTTTCATTATAATTGAAATAACTACATTTATGTTGATGTTTATTATACCTTATTTTCATCTTCAAAATTTTATGATAATGATGTGAATATATGGTATACCAAATTTGGTCATATTGGCTAACAACGAATATATACATTAGTCAAAGAGATCTTATTGGGCAATATCGAAAGAGTTGATGTGCCTATTTGCTAGCATTGCCTAGCGAGAAAAACAACTCGAAAACAATTTGGGAGAAACAAAAATACAAGATTTGAGTTTCCTTTGCAATAGATCCATTCGGACACCTGTGGTCCAATGAATGTAAGAGCAATACATGGGAATGAATGTTGCATCATATTTATAGATGATTATACTTAATTTAGCCATGTCAATTTGATTTCTCATAAATTTAAGGTATTAAGTTGCTTTAGAAAATTCATGAGCTTGGTATTTGATCAAGTTCGAAAATATTTATGGAATAGAAAGATAATTGATTATTTTAGCAATTTGTCAACAAAATGATGTTGCAGGGAGAAGAAATAGAATCCTAATTGAAATAGTTAGATTTATGATGGCACAAACTAATTTCCCAATCACATTTTAGAGTGATGTTTTGTTAACTGTTGCTCATATATTTAACTATTTGCCTTCTAAATAGTGATTTCCACTTCATATGAGTTATGGACAAGTTAAAAACTCGATTTAAGTTTTTGTAAACCTTGGGAATGGATTACTTATACTCATGAGCTCTCTCACAAATATGAAAATTAGGTCTTAGAGGCAAAAAGTTTAATAATATACTCAACACTCAAAAGGGTGTATATATAATGAAAGTGTAATTGAATTTGAATCACGAGAAATTACATTATTAGAAAATAAATTTTTGAAAAATAGCGAAATTGGTGAATATTATTTATCTATTTGAAACTTTGGATCGTGATTATGAAAATGTTAGTTAACATACCATTATTTCATTAAAGTGGGAGCTGCATCGCCACGGTCATCTTGTCTCTCTAGGTGGATATTGTAATTCCGACGCTCTTAGAATTTTAGTATATGAGTTCATCCTAAATAGCATGCTGGACTCTCATTTGCACAATGAGTATCAATCCCTTAATGATTAGAGATCTCTGTCGTGATAGGCATGCATAACATAGTATGCTTAGGCCAAGGCATGATAGGGCTATCGGTACTTGTAATGACATTTGGGGAATCATAATCGATTGAATTTTAGGCTTTGAAATAACTAAGCATACCATAGTATGCTTAGGCCAAGGCATGATAGGGCTATCAGTACTTGTAATGACATTTGGGGAATTATAATCAATTGAATTTTAGGCTTCGAAATAACTAAGCATACCACGTTACTTATGCATGCCTATCATAATGTAGATCAAGTCAGCCGATCATTTGCAAATGAGAGTCCAGCATGCTGTTTAGGACAAACTTGTATATGAAAATTTTGAGTGTCAAAAATACAATATCCAACTAGAGAGACGAGGTGACCGTGGTGGATGCGGCTTTCACTCGAATGAAATGATGGTATGTTAACTCCAATATTTTCATAATCATGATCCAAAGTTTCAAACATAGAATAATATTCACCAATTTTGTTCTTTTTAGGGAATACATTCTTAAAAAATGTGACATTTCATGATTCAAATCTAATTATACTTTCACTAAAGATATCCTTTTGAGTGCTTTTAGTATATTATGAAAATATTCTTTTTGCCTTCAAGCATTGTGTGATTCTTTCTTTTCCCATGTTGGTTAAACCTTGGTTTTTTTCCTTAAAAATTTGCTCCTTACCACTCCACTTTTTGAACCCATCATGATTCTTATGCTTGGAGTCCAAAGCCCTTAAGAAAATATTGACTGCAATTCGGATTTCACTGTTATAATTCAAGTCCACTCACTGAGCGTCACGTGTCGTTTGGGCCCCACCGCATTATAACCCTTTGACACCCATACTCTATCTCCTCTCTCTCTCTCTCTCTTCCCTCCCTTCTTTTTCCTTTGTTTCTTCTTCTTCCCTCTGGTCTTCCCTTTCCCCCCAATGGGGACAACAACAGAGTTCGTCCATCACGGGCTACTTGATGTTGCCTTGTATTCGGAGCACCTTGGGGCTACACTTGGGCTCTCCGTCGAATTAGAACATGAAGCGGGGGTTGGGCTTTGCCTTCACACTCAAGTGGAACTGCGCCGACGATGGCCCCTTGGTCTCCTAGCCGACGTTAATCCACTTGCTGTGGAACACGTAGGCCTTAGACTCAACCTCCACGACGTCTAGGGGCATCGAGACCTTCACGAGCAACCTCTCGGAGCTCACCTTGCTTGTCGCCCCACACTAGCTTGTGTAGACGGAGACCTTCAAGCAGACCTTGCTGGAGAAGATGCACTTCTCAGTGAGCCTATTGAGGTCGGACTTGTTGAGGTGGAAGGTGATGTTGTCGCCTTCGCCTCATCCCTTGGGAAGGGAGGTGGTGCCGTTGCCCAGAGGGGGGTGGTTGGCATTGGGCAGGAGGTAAGGGTGGTTTGGAGGGGGAAAACTTTTGAGCTTGATCTTGTCGAAGCAAGGGGGAAGGAAGGGTGGATGGCGAAACGTGCAAGCTTGGCGGCAATGGGGATCTTGAGGGGCGAGGCTCCCCTTCGTGAGCAAAGGGAAGAAGAAGAAATAAAGGAAAAAAGAAGAGAGCGAAGAGAGGCAAGAGGGTGTGGATCTCATAGGGTTTAGGCACGGTAGGACCCAGGCAACACGTGTCGCTTGGTGAGTGGACTTGGATTATGATACGGTGGAATTTGAACTGCAGTCAATATTTTCTCCAAAGCCCCCTGTGAGCTAAAAAAATGCAAAATAAATGTTGGTTTCCAGTTTAGCCGCCAGAAGGCGGACTTCCTCTAGCTCGATATGGTGTATAGCATCCTCAAAAGTCTTTATATTTTCATTGTGGGTTTAGTGGACTTTCATATGCTCCCAACTTCGAGAGAAGGAACGGAATACTACTTATACTTGTTGCACATAGTTAATATATGACTAGCATCTTTTGGTTCACTCGTCATGTTTGACATTTGCCTCAAATGTTGTTTCATGGTTGGTTTGTGAGACATTTTATAAAAGTCAAACCCTATAATGAGGTATCTCAGTCTTGTAACAAATATTTGATCAAATATACATGATTTATTAATGCCTAACATAAGTGCATCAAATTTACACAAGCTAATTACATTAATATATTATTTCACATTGGGTTTTAGATTCAAAAGGTCACCATATTCCTAATCATCATCTAAGAATCTTAATTTAAAATTATCATTAGTATAATTATATATGCAAAATTAATTTCTTTAAAGTTAATAAATTTTTTAAAACTTTCCATTTATAATATAACATGAATAAATTAATATTAATTTAAAATAATGCTATTGACTATTCATAACTAAATATCTCATGAACTATGCGTAAGTCTAGCAAGTAATAAAATATCAACAAAGAAATGGTCACTAATGACAATAGATCCTAAAAAGATAGTCAATATTTCTTAATCTTCACAAGAACGGAGATGGACTCATAAAATTCCTTAAGAAATCTTATGGTTGAATTTGGTAGTCAAGGGAAGACCATTGCAGGTCACGCCAGGTCGGATTCATCACAAGATTCGATGTTTTCATTACCTCGATCTTTATATACTGTCTCATAATAGCTTCCACAAGATTATCATATTTTGGACATTTGTCAAATTCCCATTCTTTAGGAATGGTGTTTCCTAAGGTATCGATTTTGTTAGCATTTTTAATAAGGGAACCTTCCCAAATTATATGTTGAGCTTGATAACATGCTCTAATGTATTAACGTTACCATCCCATCGATAAACGATCAATTCTTTTCTTAACTTTAAAAGGTTCAATTTTTGTGCCTCTATCCTTAAGTTCTTGAAAGTGCGAATGGTCCTTACTATTGTTTCTGTTACAAATACAGAATAAAATGATTACTTGTTCATGATAAAACAAAATATTTAGAATTTTCTAAATTACTTATTCTAAAAAAAACTACTTTAATATTTAGAATTTTCTAAATTACTTATTTTATGGCGGCGTGTGGGATTGACCCGCTTGACACCCTCTTGGTGCGTGAGGTCCACGCGCCGTAGGTGCACCTTTAGTAGGCGGTCCGATAGCCACCAAAAATTATAAGGAGAAATCACTAGCAAGCCCGTCTCATTTAGTCGGCAAGCACAAGGCTCTCTTAATCTTTCTCATTGTTAAGCCATAAAAGTAATTATAATACACTGTTGAAGAGCTTGTCATGTCTGCTATTGGAATATAATACGCGGAAACGACAGGATCTTGCAAATTACGTCAATGTGAAATTACTAGAGAAATAAACGAGAAAATCAGGACACCAGAAATTTACGTGATTCGGTCCGAGTATTGGTATCTACATCCACGGGGAGAGCCAGCAGCAAATAATCTACTAAAATCGAGAATTAGAGTTTACAATCGCTCAATCGTTCAAGTGTTTCCCACACTTAAATTTAATCAAACATCCAAAGTGTTTATAAATAAACAACTCCAAAGATATAAACTCACTACACAAAATTATCTGATGTTCAGGCTCAAACGAAAAACACACGCGGCTCCTTTCTCTCGTAAAGTTGCAGCGGGTTCTTCCTCGTTAGCTTCGGCGGCGTCTCACTTCGGCGGCTTCGTTCTTCTTTTTCCTCGTAGGGTTTTTATTTCTTTTATACGTGTGCCCCAAAAGTCAAAGCTTGACTTTTGGGCCCCACGAGAATTCAATCTTCACGAGCAAAGGACTTCACGCCAAGAAAGGAGACCACTTCGTACAGGGACTTCATCGACAAAAGAAATCCTGGAATATCGTGTGTTTGGGCCCACTATGGATAACATCTTCCAGCAACAATTCCGAAAGAAAGAATCCGTATACCGTGTGCTTATTTAATTATTTTTTTATTTCCTCCTTTTGAAATTCCTTTGCAAGTCCAGCGAATTTCAAACTCGAGCCATAATTTAACATATACTTTCCTGATGTATAAACCATACGTCCTAAAACTCCATGAATTGATAAATTTTCTGCCTCTAACATGGTTTGCTGAACACAATTTTACAAAAAACAAAATTCAAATAAAAAAATATGAACATTGAATTTTTTTTGATTTCATGACATGGTTTGTTTACTTATATCTTCATGATCAAGAAACAAGTATAAAATGTTCTAATACCATTGATTGAAACATATTTCATAATTTAATATATGAGAAACATGCTCAGGCAATTTTTGAATCGCTGTCAGAACATACTTTACTTCCACATATTAAATGCCATGATTGCAGCCTTGAGAGAGAGTACTTCCTTCTTTTTGCTTTAAAAGTAAAAGAATGTAACTGCCAAAGGCAGTTCCATCACGTTGTAAAAAAGTAGAGTAGACATGAAGGAAAAGTAATAAGAATTAAGTAACTATTACTTATTGTTTTTTTTTTTTTTTTTGTCGGTCTACTCTATTCCTACTCTACACTCACTCCAGACTTGTGCCCTACCTCTTGCGGGCGTGGGAGTCGCAACCCACTCGAAACTTACGCGTCCCTACCCCCATCCCCGAGAAGGTGGGGATTTGAACCTCACCTCCCCTTCCATGTTGGAAGGGTGGCCACACGCGAACCCCCAGTGGTTCTATTACTTATTGTTGGAGAAAGCAGAAGATTGATATAATGATTTGATGTCCAAGAAAAACATTTCTGTCTATCGGCCAGATTATAATTTTGTTTTGGATGTCTTCTTACTCTAATATGTTGTAGCTGGCCTTGGCAGAATGATAAATCGAAGATAAAAGAAGATTATGAAGAACTATTTTAGAACACAAGGAAACACTAAAAGTTACTTGGGTGCTTTCTATAATTTTATGATTTAAGATTTATGTAACTCTTAGTGTCTAATTTTTTGTCAACATATCCTTCTCAAATGACTTTGGATCAATGTCTTCTTCCGAGTTATCTGGCACGACAGCATAGCTTGAGCCTCTTGAAGGATGCAGCTTGGCTTGAGGTTTCAGTTGGCATTTGGAGTTGTTCGGAAGCAATTATTAAATCATAGTAAATCTCATTATCTTAATACAGTTGTGCAACGTGGCTCCACTCATGACAACTATATGAGGCAAAGTTATGCAACGCTTGACGAGCACATGAACATCCTTCTCGGCTCTGCTTTAACTATTTATAATAGATTATATTGATTAAGACGATATATCAATGTTCATATGTGCCGAACATCATACTAAATGGCCATGTTAAAACTCTTATTTAAACAAAAATAAAAAGAAACGTTTGAAAATTTAGCGATATTTAAAAAATAACAAGAATAGTTTTGAATGAAAAATTGAGGAAATTTGAAATGGGGGTTTCAACACGATTCTATATTGGGTGGCAATGGAGGTTGCTTGTTAGAAGAAGAAGGAGACGACGACCCTCTCGCATGTTGCATCGATGCAAGAAGTCGTTTGACTTTATCGAGAACAAGTCCACTGCGTTTTCAAAATGTACAATCTAGCTTTAGCACCATTAACTTGTAAAAAGAAAAGAAAAAAAGGAAGAAGATCACCAGTGGGCCGTCAATTAGTTAAGTTCTAATTGTATTTGTTAAGGAAATCTCTTATGATGTTTTGAAGATGACAAAATAAATCAAAGGTTACTAACATGTTTAATGGTTAAGTAATAGACCATGCAGATAATAGAACATGTAAATGATATTGTCAAAGTCTGAAGACTGCCAGACTTTAGTGTCAAAGTCTGTTCTACATCAGAAGTCTGTCAACTTTGACTAATTCCAAACTGAACGTGAATGTTGAACTAGAAGACAGACTCTATGCTGAAGCTGAACCAGAAGACAAACTCTATGCTGAAGCAGAATATGTTCAGCAGATTGTAAAGTTTATCGCACTCAGACTTAGATTGTAAAGTCTATTGCTCTCAGACTTTACATCAAGATTCGACAGAATGTAATACAAGCCCAATCATATAACGGCTAGTGATCTGGTTTGGATTCCACATCAAGATTGATTTGATTGATTCAATCTAATTGATTGACGATTGGATCTTGAAGACAAGAACTTTCCATACGAAGAAGCTTTACTTATGGAAACCAAGATTCCGTTTGTATGGGCGATCGGAATCAATTTGGGATTCTACCTTTGTCACTCAACGGCTACCAAATCTTCTAGATATAGAGCTGTCTAATGGGTATATTGGAAGATGATTCTCTGGGATACTGTCCAACGGGTAGTTTGGAAGTGGAGGAGTATTTAAGGAGATCATGGACCGATGAGCAAGTAAGAGATAGAGCGTAGAATTTATAATTCCAAAGTCTGAGCAACCTTTGATCATACACTTGTCTTTGGAGAGCTTAAACGTTTGTGATCGTGAGAGAAATACCAAAAGAGTGACTTAGTGAGATAGTGTGATCTACTAAGTGTTTGCACTCGAAGTTGTAATCTCTTGTTGATTGCATAGTGGAATCCACCAAGAAGGGCTGTTAGCGTGGGAGAGTGGATGTAGGCTTGGATTAAGCCGAACCACTATAAACCTTGTGTTCTTATTCTCTTCCCTAACTCCTTTGTTTTATTTGAAGTTTATTTTATTTCGCATATATTTGCCAAGATTTATTTTAAACACCTATTCACCCCACTCTAGGTGTTCATACTAGCACTCTCAATTGGTATCAGAGCCAAGTGTTCGGTTTATAAAAGCATTTTTACTTTTGAGCTAAAGATCTTTTATGGCTAGTATGTTGGCACCAGGATTTATGGAAGGGCAAAGCAACAAAAAGCCACCATATTTTGATGGAAATGAATATGACGTGTGGAAGAACAAAATGAAAGCATTCTTAAAATCTAGAGATCCTTTGCAATGGGATGCTGTGGAAAGAGGAATCAACCCCATTGCTGCGTCCACATCAAATAAGAATGACAAAGACAAAGAAACCAAACCCCCGCTCCTATGTCTCGGATGGAGATGTCCAAAAGAGAAGCGCTTGATGCAAAAGCCATTTATTCTTTATATTACGCTTTGTCTCTTGCTGAATATAACAGAATCTCTTCATGTGAAACGGCAAAAGAAGTTTGGGATAGATTTCATGTTACATATGAAGGGACCGATTGTGTAAGAGAGACAAAAGTAAACTTTCTACTCGGCAAATATGAATCCTTCAAGATGAAGTAAGGAGAGTCGATTGGAGATATGTTCAACCGTTTTACAGAAATTGTAAATGGTTTAGCATATCAAGGTCAGCCAATTTCTTCACCAATGAAGGTCAACAAACTCTTGCGAGGTCTCTCAAAAGATTGGAATCATGTCAAGACCTCAATCCGGGAGACTCAGAGGATTATGCCACTCTCCGTTGATGAATTGATCGGCACTCTTCAATCCTATGAAGTGGAACAACTCAACGATGAAGATCCCGAAGGTAAAAAGTCCATTGCTTTAATATCTAATACTGTTTTTGATGTAACAGACTCAGAAAATGACATGGACAACGAAGAATTTGCTTTTATGATCGAGAAATTCAAAAAGCTGAGTAGAAAAGGAAGGAAGTTTAGTGTAAGACAATACAAGCAGAATGGCCAGAAAATAATAATGAAAGAAGATGATGAACAAGGAAATTTATGCTTGACGGCACATTCAGAATCTGAGTCTGACTCAGACACAGACTTAGAATCAGAGTCTGACTTAGACACAGACTCAGAATCCGATGAGGAAATCGAGGTAAGTCATTCAAAAATTCCTCTAAAAGTTTCAAAGTATATAAATGAGCTTTGCTCAAATCTCAAATATTCTCTTAAAAGGATCTTCGAATTTAAAAAGGAGAATTCTCGGCTTAGACAACAGGATCTTTCTCAAAAAGAAAAATTTGAAATTTTGCAAAAAGATTTTCTACAGACAAAAGAAAGTCGAGATTTGCTTGTCAAAGAAAATGATTCTTTAAAGAAAGAATTTTCAAATATTTTGACAAGATTTTCAAATGGTTCAAAAACATTAGAGCATATCCTTTCTATACAAGTACCTTACTATAATAAGTCGGGACTTGGTTTCAATAAGGAAATAGATTCTCTAATTAATTTTCCTAAAGTCAAGGAGAGACTTAGACAAAGACCTCCAAAGGCATTTTACAAAAATCATTTTCAAAAAGTGTTTGTAAAACATGTTGGTGAAAATGACGTCAAGTGTTCAAATTGTGGAGATTCGGAATACTTTGAAAAAGATTGTCCTAAAGTCTGGAGACCTATTAAGAAAGATTGGATAAAAGCAGCATATTCTACTAACTCTCATGGACCCAAGAAAAAATGGGTACCAAAGAAAAGATGAGTTGTTTTCGCAGGATATAAAGAAGAAAGAAGAAAGAAAGTTTGGTAAGAAATGTATATCTTTATTCTCAATTTGGTTTGAGTACATAATTTAAAATTTCTCATTATACTTGATATTCGATATATCCTTGGTTGATTGAGATTATATAATGATCATATTTTGTTTCATTGAAGAAAGAATCGTATAATTTGTTTGAGATTCATAAGTTGAGATTTGATTTAATACGTGTGATCATTTTTGATATCATGCTTAAGAGACAAATGAATTTATTTGGTTTGATTTTATACTCTCAGATTTTATCATATTTTGCCAAATAAAAATCTGTTTTACATGATATTAATTTATGATGTAAGATATTTTTAGATACTCAAGGAATTTTATTCTCTCTGTTTTTATCGTACTATGACCAAGTGAGAATTTATTTTTCAAAATATCATTATGCATAATATTCTTTCTTTGAATACTTTGCTATGATGAATTAAGAAAGAATATTTGATTATGGAGATTTTATATTTTGCTCTAACGTCTTGGAAGGATCCAAATTTATGGATACCAAAAAAGAAATGAGTTGATTGCAGGAAATTCTTTAAGAGATGAATGATCGCAAATTTATGAAAATCATAGTGCAATCAGAAAATATCTCCTGCGACAATTGGTAATGATTTTTTTTTAATCAATGGTATATTGCAAATATATACCTTGGGTAAGAGAATATTTTTATCATCCCGCCTTGCAAATCTCTACGTGCATTTTGGATTATTGTTTATTATATTGTGAATATCTTTTGTCATAAATATAAGGTATTGCAATTTTGGCACGTGACAGAAATATCTATTTTCCTTTTGCAAAATGCATATCTAAAATTTATGCTCAAGGAAATCTCTTTGATCTCGAAAGATATTACTACATATTTATGGATATTCTTGCTATATTCTTAGAAGATATATTCTATCTAGCAAGTTTGATATGCAAATCAAAGGAATATATTACGTGACATTTTTGCAAAGATTATTATCTGTTATATAAGAATTTGCAGGTCACAAAAGAATCTTCTATATGGATTTTGGAAAACTCAATCAGAAAATCATGGAAATTCTATATTATATTTTGGAAGTTCAAAAATTCTATTCCTTGTGCAAAATTTTTGCTTATTGAGGAAATCCCTTATGCATCGTACAAAATATTGAATAGTTCTGAATTTTAATATTTGATAATTTTATATATGCTATTCAATTTATTTATTCGAAGAAAAATGCATTATATATCACGTGGATATTATTACAGCTTATTTGTGAAAAAGTTTGTTAAGTTGATGCAGGTTGAATTCGAGAAAAGCTTAATTGAAGAAAATAAATTTTTGCCTTGAATTTCAAAATGCAAGTGATCGTTGCGAGATGTTGATGCTACAAAGAAAATACTAGAAAAATATTCTGTTCAACAAGCAACAATTGTTTCTATTCGCAAATATTGCCATGATCACAGTGGGAGAAATCGAATCCAAAAGAAAAGGAAAAGAATCGTGATCATCTAAAAAATGCAACAAATTGAGGGGGAGTATTGATCAATTATGGAAAAATCTTTTTGGATTGATCATGATCTTATTATGAATGGAAGGAAAGGTAAATGTGTCAGAATTTGTTAAAAAAAAATCCGGTTAGTGCATCTTTTATTACTTTTTGTCATTGATAAGTATTGTATTATCATTTTATTATGACAAAAATGGTATGTGCATTTTATAATGCATCAGTGATTTTTATTGGATATTTGCTGATATATATATGATTGAAGTGGGCTATATTGCATATCTTTAATATTCGATTTACTTTATAAAAGCTGATTTTTGGAAATTATGATTCATGCAAGATATTTGTTATCATTCTCTACGTGATACTTTTTTCATTATTATCACTTTTTGATTATGACAAAAAGGGGGAGAAGATATGAATATGCATATGTGTTGATTGGTTGATATTATTAGAGTAAATTTCCTGCAGGTATGCATCCCACATTGGGCGAACAACTCCCGTTCAAGCCCTTCAGGGACAGCCTTTTAGCAGAAAACCACTCAGCCCTTTAGTTCAGAGCCTAGAGACACTCAGAGATGCCAGGATGGAAACGTTTCTAATCTATCCAAGCTGCATTTCTCGAAGGATCCTTCCAGGCTAGAGAAGAAGAGATTTAGAAGGCCATGGAGAATTTTTTCACAAAGCACACACTTTACTTTCGGGGACTCTACCCAACACAATACACCCTCCTTGCCTTATATAGGCAAAATGAGGTTACAAAGCAACAAACAAGGACCAAACTCATGGGTCCGGGTACAAACAGAGGCGTCCGAAACTTTCGGGAGGGAATTATTCGCACACTATGAACAGTAACTGTACTGTGAACAGTACATTCCCTAGCCTAGTGCTACAGTAAAAGTGAACAGTGACTTTGCTACAGAGAAATTGTACGGACTCAACGGTCTCGTCCGTCACGGGCATTGTAGCTACAGACTGAGTCTGAGTCATCTGAGCTGTCTTCTAGGAGATGGGCCTCGTATTTCTGCTGAAGGGCTTCGAGATCTTCAGGTGAGAGGATTTGATTCAGCCTTTTTGATGAGGATGCTTGTACATGAGCCCAATGAGATGCTTCTTCTTCTGCCCAATTTGTATTTTCGCTTGTAGTGTTGGCCGGAAAACCTAGTTGAGGCCAGTTGGATGGCTGTGCATAGTAAGATATGTCCATGTCTTGGAATGAGGACGAAGATGCTTGTTTGTAAGGATTCTGGGACAGAGGTCCTCCAAAGCGTGCATAGGGGTCTTGAGTGGACTGGACAACGTCATCTTCATTTGTCACTTCATGCTCTTGAGACGATGCAGCTTGTCTGTAGTGGCTGAGTGCTTCTTTAGCTTCTGGTGCTAGGTCATAATGATCCCACGTAGTGGGTGCATTATTCCAGATATCTTCAAGAATGGTTTTGTTTTCTTGGCATAGGATTCTCTCGAGTTCTCGGTACTCATTTTGACAAAATCTAACAGATCTTGGATAAGATTTGTGAATCCGGGCTTCTCGGCTGTTTAAATGAGGTTTATAGGATGTGGTTCCTATTTCGAGTGGTGCATCAAGAAAAGTACCATTATTTCTGCAAAAATTCCATGGGCGTCGAAAAAACAAGATGGTGTGAACTTCAGGATTTGGTGTCATGGTTCTCAGTTCTTTTTCTAAGTCTTGTTTCCAACATGTAGGATGATAGAACCAATTAAGAAAGTCTAAGTGATTCTTATCACTTTCTTTTTCGATGTTTCTTCCGAGCATGAATATCCGTGTGAGGTTAGCAACAAATCTTCTGGTGGGGATTTCAATGGCTATTAAGTACTTATTGGTTAAGTACCATAACAGCGTTTTGAGCTGATCAGGGAAATCATCTTCTTTCTAGATAAGAGGATGAATGAAAGGATAATTCAGGTTTAATCCAAAAGGATAGAGAATCGAACCTCCATTGAATCTGAATAGATCTGTATGGCATTGCCACATGAGGTTCTCCAGATTCTCAGTAAAGCTGTCATTCTGAATGTGCTGAATAATCTCCTGGGGAAATTTCCAGCTTGGCAAGTCTTTAATCTTCTCAATCTTGTATTTCACGCCATGATTGAGCATATGGAAAGCAGGTCTTTTGATGTACATGTTGATTTCAGCTGGTGCTTTGGGTCTTGACAGAAAATCAGCAATGACATTTTTCTTTCCAGGAATATGTTTGGTTTCGAAAGAGTATTTAGAGAACCATTCAGCCCATCTAAGCAGTTGAGGATTTGGAATCTATTTCTGTTTGAACTTGGTCATCTGAGGAAAAGATGCCATGTCTAATTCTACTAGGAAGTGATGGCCGATGAGATGAAACTCAAATTTTTTGATTCCATTTTTTACTGCTAGTATTTCTTTGAAAGTGGAATGGTAATGCATTTCAGCTTGGGAAAACTTTCCACTTTTGTGAGCACAAATGAGTCTCTTACTATCAATTTCTTCGAACAAGACGGCTGCCCAGTATTCATCACCGGCGCGCTTTGGAGGATTCTTTTTGCTGTTGATGGTATTTGCAATGGCGGGAGATCCCGCATAATCTCCTTAAGCTCAAAGAACGCCTTAGTCTTAGTCTGAGTTTTTCCCCAAGGTGGGGAGTTCTTTTTCAGCATGGATTGCAAAGGAATCAGGAGCTTTGCAATATTTGGGACAAAATCCCTGAGATAATTGATTATCCCAAGAAATTGCTGAACTTGTTTTGTTGTGAAGTTGTCTTCGGGAAACTTGAGTAGTTCTTGAGCGATATGTGGCCCTGGGTAGTATGTACCTTTGTTGAGGTGCATACCTAGAAATTCAATCTCTGTCTGGGCGATATTCATCTTCCTTTGGGAGAGCATAATGCCATGCCTTTTCACGATTTCTGCAAATTGCTCAAGGAGTTGACAGTATGATTGTTCATGAGGACTGTAGAGCAGAATATCGTCGATATACACTGCTGCACTTGACAAAAGTGGCTGGAAAATACGACACATGGCCTTTTGGAAAAGGGATGGTGCTACCTTTAAACCAAAAGGAAGAACTTTCCACTGGAAGTGCTGGTTTGGAATACAGAACCCTGTTTTGGATCTGTCTTCAGGATGAATTCCCAATTGCCAAAATCCAGCTTTAAGATCGAATTTGGAATAGATATGGGCCTTGGTTAAACCACTGAAAAGAGAATCTCTGGATGGTAAAAGAAACTTATCGTCTTGAAGGAAAAGATTGAGAGGTTGATAGTTGATTACCAATCTCATTTTTCCTCTGTTTTGCTCAGCTCGTTTATTGACATAAAAGGCTTCGCAAGCCCATTGAGAATTAGAGATTTCAATAAGGTCTTGCTTAATAATAATTCGAAAGCATTCCCTTTGGGCCAGAGCCAAATGTTCTGGCTTCATGCCCGTATGACTCGCCTTGGTTGGATTGATATCTTCATTTTTCTTGAAAGGGAGGCGAACAAAGAATTCATGATTTTCCCATAAAGGATGAGGACATTTTTGAGCGAATTCTGAATGGGATTCTGAACAGGATTCTAGCAACTTCTGCATGATTGGATCTAATAAACTCATCTGGATGGAAAAGAGTCTCTGGATATTGACAAATTCAGAGAAATGATCTTTATATCTAAGACCTTTTCCAGGAATGATGCGAAGTTGGGAAATTTGAGTCATAATGTCCCACCCAATTATCAAATCTTTATTGGGGAGATTTGATCCAAAGATTTTTGCTTTTATGGAGCATTGAGGAAAGAACTGGATAGTAACAGGAGTGGTTCTGACGTTCGTGGAGAAAGTATCTCCAGAGGTGGAGTTGAAATATCGGATATGAGGAGTCCAATATTCTTAAGGCAGAACTTTAGTATCTAGAATGGAGCAGCTTGCTCCGGTATCAATGAGAGCAATAACATTGATGGGTTTGGCAAACTTTGAAGTGAGAATTTTTACGGGAAATGGGGACAAAGTGAGTTTGACTTGAAAATATGTCAGGATTTGGTTCTGAAGATGTGGGGGATATGTGAAAAATGTCTTCAGATTCTGAGTCTGACTCAGTCTCACTAGAAGTTTGATAAAAGGGAATAACACAAAGAGTTTGTTCAGTTGGTTCTTCATCAGCAGAGAATAAGGATTCAATATCATCTTTTTCAAGAGAAATACCTGTTTCATTCTCTATTAGATGATTCTGACCTTTTTTCGCCTGAGGACAATTTTTGGCAAAATGTCCTTTCTTGTCGCAGATGTAGCAACGGTTTGATTTCTTATGACCTGTGCGATCCTTCCTCTTGCGTAGGTATCGCCATTTCTTCTTTTTCCGGAAATGCTTGGAGCCATGCTTGGAATGCTTAATTGAATACTTCTTGTAATGCTTTTTCTTCCGGGAATACTGGCCACAAGTTCCATCGCAATCTTTTTTGGAACATTTGATCTTTAGCTTTTGGCGAGAACAGGTCGATTCAAGACGCCTGTCATCTGTGATGTAAGTACGGACCATCTGTCGCTTTAAACATAATTCTTCAAGGCATAGATGGATTTCTTGCTGTATTTCGCCCAAGGGGATATCTTGTACTCTTCTTTACTTTCCAAAGAAAGATCTTTCAACCATTTGGGAGAGCTCTTTTGGGATGGATGTGAGGAAGACATGTTTCAGATTTGGATCTGCGCCAATCTGGTAAAATAGTTGAAGCATTAGTCGGTAATGCTTATCAAGATGCTTTGCTTGATAAGAGCAGCATCTTCTCTCGAAAAATTCTATTCTTTTTATTTCTATGAGATCTCCGGGTGTTCCCACAAAAACATGATATAGGTAAGTAAGAGCATGGCTGAAATTAGGTGACATCAGGAATAAAATCTGGTCTTATTCGAAAGTGATTGCCACCAATTTAAGGCTCCCAAAGAATCTTGTAACAAAGTTGTATAGGACATCATTCATATCATGGTTGGTAATGGATTGTGTTTTCAACCAAGTATGAAATTCTTCAAGTCTTTCTGGCCATTTTGAATAGGGAATATCATCAATGGTGAAGAATTGTTTTGATGCCATGGACACATGTCTATTAGGATTGTTCCTAGTAGGATTGCTTGTCTAACCAATGTCTGGATCAGAATAGTTTGATTCCATCTCATAATCTGAAGGGTCAGCCATGAATATTTGTGAAGTTTTTGGCACAATGGGGGGAGAATCAACTGTAGGAATGGAAAGAGAGGAAGAAGAAGAAAGAGATGCCGAATCGATGGAGTAGAAGAAGTCTCTGCTCACTGGAAACAGAATCGTGTTTCGCGGTGGCAGGATCAGGCTCAGGCTGTTGGATACTAGGATTAGGTTCCTGAGTACCTAAATCCTTTAGGAAGGATTCTAATGGATTTGATAACATCATCTGATCTGGCTTGTCTCTTATAACAATCGAGCTTGATTCTGTAAGTGAGCTTTTTTCTTTTCCTTTTTCTTTCTGCAAGGCCTTGAGGCGACTTCGTATTTCTGCCGTATCTGGTTCCCTTCTGTAAGGATCTTCTGGAATATTGGCAAAAATAGACGTCTGTGGGTGTGGGGGTGGATGTGGGGGTAAATACCCAGTTCTAACAGGAGGTGCCAATGGATCGAAATGTCTAAACCTTCCTTCTTCAAGAAGTTGAATTTGCTTCTTGAGCTTGTCTATTTCTGACTTTGGACTTTCAAGATAATGATACCCATGATGTTGTCCTGATTCCAAGGCATGAAGCCTTTTCGGAACTCGAAAGTATCTTTTGGTGCTTTCATCATATCTTCGGAGATCTTGTTGCACATTTCCAATCTTGGAATCAATAGTCTTGAAGGCATTGTTCTGTGCCAATAGAGTTTCTGATTGCCAGTTTAGAACAGGTTCAGCAGCAGGGGTTTTCTTTTGTCTTCCATGTTCATCCACATCAGTAGGGGTAGGAATTTTGGGAACATGACGGTATCTGCCATGTGGATCAATAAACTCTTCTGTAGCAGGGAACGAGAGTTTAGAACTTTCCTTGTTAAGAGGGGGAAAGTCAGTGTCTTGGAACATGGCAATAGGAGAAGTGGATGGTACTTCTGCTGGGACATCAAGCGGGTAAGAATGTTTCTTAGCCCATTTGAGGCATGGCTTATAAAATGGAGAAAGAGTTTGTCTTTTCTGAGGAGGAGAAGGTGGAAACGCTTTTGGCGGTTCTAGTGGGGTTTGGGATGTGGTACTGGACTCTGGTGGTGGAGGTGGTGCATAGGAAACCATGAACTGGTATTTATCACACTCACCAAGAGTATCAACGGAGGAATGTCCGTCTAAGTATCTTTGGTACACTTTATCCTTTGGCCTTTTCCGTCGAGGTGGAGGTTTGGCAAGAGGGTCTACTTCATCAGGAGAATTTGTACAATAAGAACATTGGCAAAAAGGATCCCAAAAACAATGACCATAATTGTCTTTATAGTAATGAACAGGATGTCCATCACTATTGAAATGCCGAACATGTTTTTTTGGATCTCGGTTCGGAAATAGATTCGAACGCATGGTTCAATCATGAAGAGGGTCTGGAAGATAGAAGGACTTTCTTCCTTTTCTTTGCCAAATTTGATGGAAACAGTTCCATCTTTTTTTCGTACAAACTCTGAGTCCGTGGACTGGAAGGGCTTGTTATGCTGGTGTAGCTTTTCGTAGTTGGTGATCCAAGTCTCTGGAAGGAGCTTGGCCAACGTATCCTTCGGGATCTGTCTGGGAACATGGATACAGGACGCTTGGTCATTTTGCATGGAGATGAATAACGCGTCTTCATTACCATTGTTGAAGTTGAGGTTGAGGGCATGATTTTGCACTCGATAAACCATCTGGTAATGTAAAGTGGCAGCTATAGATTCAGCAGTTTGAGGGGCTCCAGTAAGCTGGACTTGAACTTTAAGAAAAGAGAGTAGCTGGGGATCTGATAAAGCGATATTGAAGTTTGGATACAAAGTCACAAAGACTGTTCCAGCGTTCAGAGTAGTTTGAACAGTACCAATGCAAGCATGTTGGTATTGTAAAAACCTGGTATCCAACAAAGCAATTCTTGCCACAATTGGCAAACCTTTACGACCATGGAAGGTGAGAGCAAGTCGAACAGCTCCATAATGGACATGGGTATATCCCTGTTGAACCCATTGTCTGGGAAATTCTGGAGGGATCTGGAGAGTAACAAAGTACTCTTTTTCTCAGAAAGGGAATAGGATGCTTGATCGAATTTAGAGGACTGAACGTACTCTTTTACTTGCTTTGGAGTTTGGTGAATAAGTTGGCGGATGGATCGAATTGGTGAGAAGGACGAGTTGGGTTTAGCAAAAGCTGAGTAAGGATTCATGAGAGGAAGTTGGGTCTCAGAAATCTTGGTTTCATCGCTAAGAGAGACTTCATATAGATAATCTATCTTAGAAGCATTGGAAACACGAAACTCTGGTGGGGTTGAGGATGAAGCAGAAGGAGTAAGAGAAACGGGTGCTTCAAGGATTTCGGGTTCTGTTGACATGATGTAAAGAGATCTTCTTAGCACTGGATTCACCTATCAAGCGCATGGAATAGATAATATTAAAAACGAAACCATGGCTCTGATACCATGAATGGACCTAGACTTAGAACTAGGGAAGGAGAGTAAATTTCCTGCAGATATGCATCCCACATTGGGCGAACAACTTGAGCTGTGATTATTTTTCTATATATTGTTATGCTCAATCTATTTACTATCTTCTGATATCCTTTGATTTAAATTAATATTTTTAAAAGCGTGTTTACAAATTTGCATATTCAGAGATTGTTTTGTCATCATCAAAAAGGGGGAGATTGTTAGGGAAATCCTTATGATGTTTTGAAGATGACAAAATAAATCAAAGGTTACTAACATGTTTAATGGTTAAGTAATAGACCATGCAGATAATAGAACATGTAAAGGATATTGTCAAAGTCTAAAGATTGCCAGACTTTAGTGTCAAAGTCTGTTCTACATCAGAAGTCTGTCAACTTTGACTAATTCCAAACTGAACGTAAATGCTGAACCAGAAGATAGACTCTATGCTGAAGCTGAACCAGAAGACAAACTCTATGCTGAAACAGAATATGTTCAGACTCAGATTGTAAAGTCTATCGCACTCAGACTTAGATTGTAAAGTCTATTACTCTCAAACTTTACATCAAGATTCGACAGAATGTAATACAAGCCCAATCATATAACGGCTAGTGATCTGGTTTGGATTCCACATTAAGATTGATTTGATTGATTCAATCTAATTGATTGACGATTGGATCTTGAAGACAAGAACTTTCCATACGAAGAAGCTTTACTTATGGAAACTAAGATTCCGTTTGTATGGGCGATCGGAATCAATTTAGGATTCTACTTTTGTCACTCAACGGCTACCAAATCTTCTAGATACAGAGCTGTCCAATGGGTATATTGGAAGACGATTCTCTGGGATACTGTCCAACGGGTAGTTTGGAAGTGGAGGAGTATTTAAGGAGATCATGGACCGATGAGCAAGTAAGAGATAGAGCGTAAAATTTATAATTCCAAAGTCTGAGCAACCTTCGATCATACACTTGTCTTTGGAGAGCTTAAACGTTTGTGATCGTAAGAGAAATACCAAAAGAGTGACTTAGTGAGATAGTGTGATCTACTAAGTGTTTGCACTCGAAGTTGTAATTTCTTGTTGATTGCATAGTGGAATCCAGCCAAGAAGGCTGTTAGCGTGGGAGAGTGAACGTAGGCTTGGATTAAGCCGAACCACTATAAACCTTGTGTTCTTATTCTCTTCCCTAACTCCTTTGTTTTATTTGAAGTTTATTTTATTCCGCATATATTTGCCAAGATTTATTTTAAACACCTATTCACCCCCCTCTAGGTGTTCATACTAGCACTCTCAGTATTTTTGGAGCGGCGATATCTTGAATTAGCTAAAATTTTTCCTTCAGCTGCGTGTGTGCTGCAATATAGCAGGAGCAACCGATCGCCTGAAGCTAGGCATTTTACCAATAAGCAATCTCGAGTTTATGTAGGACTTTTCCTCTTCATTAATTCTCATAAGCATATCATTATAGTTTGCTGTCCTTTTCTATTGGACTAGATGATTCGTGTTGCTTGAGACCAGTCAAAGATCTAGAAAACCCTTACCGTTTTCTGTGAATCCCCAGTCCATCTCCACGCTTTTGGCTCAGTTTGCCATTTTTATCTAGATCAATATTCATTCCTTTTTAACTCCGACGTAGCTTTTTCCGATTCCATGTGATTTTTGTTTTCTCGCGAGCACTGATCCAAATGAACCCTTCTTTTTGTGTCAACTAATAATTCGTTTTGATGCTCTTGAACGCCTGATCATGGCCAGAGAAAAAGCTCCGCGTTTTCGTGCAGCTGCTCCCACAACCCCCGCCGTAATTTCCATTGATCTAGTGTTGCTTCTCTCTCTCTCTCTCTCTCTCTCTCTCTCTCTCTCTCTCTTTCTGTCATATTCACTTTTGCGCACGTAACGCGTCCTCCTCACATGGCCAACAGCCACGCGCTTTTTGAAACAAAGAAAACTGGATACGAAAGTCTATCGCGTCGTCCCAAGCCTTCTCTAGAGAGTTAAAAACATGATGCTTTACGGGTGTGCATGCCGAGGCTAAAAGGAAAAACCGCAAAGGGGGAGGTGATTATTGATGTTGATGGTCGTTTGTTTATCTGTATGAACGTAGCGGCATATAACAGTAGCATACAATCTTCACCGTTGCGTCCATCGTCGACTTTCTCTCCGTCTTGTATGTTCATCCTCTTCATCTTTGCTCTTCTTGGTCTCTTTCATAATCTCGTCATTTCCATCGGCTGTCACCTAAAAAATTCGGTCTCTTTTTACAGGATCCGAGTTCGTAGTTCTCATTCCTGTTGCTCTAATAATGACTTTATCTGTTTTGTTACTAGAAGAATCGAACGCCATATGTAAAATATGATTTGGAAAAGTCAAAGGGAAAAAAGAAAAGAAAAGAAAAGAAGAAGAGTTGAATGGTAAAAAGAAGAAGAATAAAAGTGGAAGCTTCAGGCGAGAGTTTTGAGGGAGAGAGGAAATAGAGAAAGAAAGAAAGAAAAAGAAAAAGAAGGAGATAAATGGAGAAGAAAGAAGCACGTTGGGACAAAAGAAAAGGAGAGAGGAGAGAAAGAACGGGAAAGAAGGAAGAAAAGAGATTCTCATCACAGATGCCTCACCAAGCCAATTCAACTCCGACTTGCAATGCTTAGTAAACATTGGCATCTCTCACTCTTTTAATTGGATTAGTTTTCAAGGTTATGATTTAAATTTGGAAATATGTGAAATTCGTGCGGCGAAATCCGATTTGTCAATCGTTGAGCTGTGTGTTTACATATAAATGATAGTTTATAGTGTTATTGAAGTTATATGATTTTATGGATTTTGATTTGAGTTTACGTTTTGCTCAAAACAAAATTTTGCAGTTTCTTGTGTGTGATGAATAGTGTGTGTGTTTAGGATTTCGAGGTCATATTTTGTTGATTTTCGGCCTGTTTTTGGGTAAGCTAAATTTGGGTTTTTGTAATATGTTGGAAGGGCTTTCCACTGATTATAAGAAGTTTGAAACGAGGTTCGGTGATGAAAAGTATGATCTGCCTATGGATGGCTTTTAGTAATTGCTTTGGATAAGCGATTTATTGGTGCGTGAGGGTTGTTTTGTAGGCATTCAAGCTTAGTTTAGTCAAGTCATAGTTGAGGTAACGTTTTACTCTATTTTAACGTTGTTCCTCATTTTACAATTCGAATAATGCTTGTTTTTTCGTTATAAGTAATCCAAGGTGAGTGGTTCTATTTCTTCTAAGAATTTGTAAACTCATGTTTTCAAAATGATAAATATTATATGCTATGAGTTATGACTAAACATATTTGTTGCATAAAATTTGAATTGGACATTTATTACGTTTTAATATTTGTAAATAGCGTAAGAACTTCCAGTGAAAATATATATTTTGTTTGATGAACAAAGTTAAGAAATATTATATATTTTGGTTTAGTGAAACCTTTTTACGAAAAGCTCGACTTTGAGATGGTTTATGGAATGTTATATAGATATCGATTTGTGAAATGCTTTTTGTTATGTATCTGAGTTGATTTGGTTGTAAAATCAGTTTATGAGATGAGTCCTCAAATGATTTGAGAAATATTTTACGAAAAGTATTTTTGGCGGATGAATTGAGTTGCGAAAGATTGTGATTGATTTTTGAAATGTATTGTGATATATAGAATGATTTTTGGATTTGGCTTTATAGATGTGGTGGATTGATATTGATGCTCAATACCAGCCCGGTGAAGAGTTTGTGGATATACGCATACTAGTCTAGAATATTGTTGTGGGCGGAGCCACAAATTATTAATAGGTGGAGACCTTACCAAAGGGGAATCTTGGTCACTTTGTCATTAGATATTGTGTTGTGATCAGGGTTTGATATTGTGTAATAGATTGGTGAATGGAGTGGACCATTGGACGTGATATAAATTTGGTCAATTTAGTAGACTATTCACATGTGATTTGAGTTTAGTTGACATAATGGACAATTGACGTGTGATTTGCGATTGGTTATTGGAGTGGATCATCATTGTGTAGTTTCATCTGAGATGGATCAATGAAATAAATAGCATGTGATTAACTAATGGAATTGACCATTAGCGTGTGAATTAATGAGATTGATCAATGGATTGGACAATTGATGTTTGTTTTGATATTATTGTGAAATATATATTTTTGCTATAAATATAGCTATGTTAAAGCATATGTGTCACGCCCCGAACCTCGAGCGCGTCAACATCCCACCCTGGTCATGCAAATGCGACATTCTCAGGTAGTGTCGCCGACCCCATTCATTTATTATTGCGCAAGCGGAACGTACTATAAAACCCCTAACAATAAAATACGGGATAGAAAAGTAGGAAGCAAAACCACCACATAACACTTTCATAATTCAACAGAATTACAAACAAGAGCCTATAGCCAAAAATCTACAAAAGATTGGCTCTTGAAAAAGAACTATCCTACGACCTACAAGTCGGACACGCTCTCCAATCCTTATGACTTCACCTCTGCAACTCCTCAAGGCCAACCAAAACTATCTGGCCACTCCGTCCACCAGGGACCTGAAATTTTAATCCCCAAACTAGGATGAGACAATGTCTCAGCAAGTTCAACCCTCTAAACCCTTATTAGAAAGAAAATATGTCCAAGGGTGGCCTAACCACGTCACACAGAGAACTTATCTCGCCTCAATTCCTTCCTGCAGGTTAGCACAATTCAAATCACTCAATCACAGATAGTAATAGGAACTTAAACAACCGGAACGCATTCACTTTCATATAACCAACAACCGCGAGGGTCCTGATTATAAGACTAAATCGTTATGACACGTCCCATTCCATGCCACACAATTCCGTCCCATAATCCGACACATCAACAACACCCAACATGCATTCCAATTGTTATTCATTGCCACACAAGGGTATAGCCTACTCGCAATTCGGCTATCTACTAGCATTTAACCAGGCATCGCCTCCCCCCATGGAACGCGGCTTCGTCAGTACGTCGACGGCATTCCCGAAGGAGCATCGATCCAGTCGGCCTAGCCTCTACTGTGATCGGCATCTACCGCATGGGCATCCCTTATAGGGGCAAGTCCGGCTCAACAGCCCAGGACGATTCCTCTTAGTTATCACATAGCCAAAACATACTCGGCCCCAGGACAATTTGCATTTCATTCAATACTTCCATTTAAAATAGTGATCCTGGCCATTTTTCTTCATATTAAAAATATTCCAGAAATTACTCACGTGTGTGGGGACACGCTAATTTCGAATCAAAAAGCCAATATCTCATTTTTGCAAACCCCACTATTTAATATAATCATTAAAACCCAACTTTTGCATTAAAACCCAACACTTGGGTTTTTATGAATAAAATCTCTATTTATCACAATCGGCACTCAATTTGCCACATTCATTCATCAAATTCAAATTCTAAATGCACAGTAGCGATCAGCACGAAATTTTGAGAAAATAAGGTTCCAAAATAATTTTCAGAATTTATCAAATAATTAAATTTATCCCGAAAATTAATTAAATAATAATATCCATATCTTTCACGATCCACACTCAATTCATAATATCCAATTGTCAATTTCAAAATCTGATTACACAAAGAGCGACCGGCACGAAATTCTGAGAATTTAGGGTATTGACAAAATTTTTGGAATTTAATAAATAATTAAATTTATTCCGAAAATAATTAAATATTAATATTTTAATAATTTCGAATAATAAAATATTATTAAATTATTAAACAATTTCGAAATATTTAAATAAATCAAAAATAAATTCTTTTATGTCACATCACAGTTTATATTAATATAACCACTCACTTAACCTTAAATTAAACACAATTTAAGTTAATCAAACACCTTAATATAATCTACACTTAAATAAATTAAACTAACCACCTAATAACACTTAACATAAACTAAGCACCCCTAAAGCATCATTAACTCTCTAATCAAGGTTTAGTGAGTTAAACTCACCCGATTAACGAACCGAGCGAATCAAAACGACTGGGACGACGTGAGGATCGACTTTCCTCAAGGCGGGCCGAGCATCCGGGCTCGGGAAGGCGGCCAAAATGGGCCAAACATGGGTTGCCATACCCATTTTTCCAGCCACTGATTTGGGGCCGAGGAGGGCGGATCCGGCGCCGGTTTGGGCGGAGGAACGGCGGAGAAGTGGCGGCTGCAGCTTGACGGTGGCTCACGGTGGCTTGGCGGGGTCTCCGATGACGGCTGGTAGCTCGGGACGACGGTGGTGACGGGCTGGCGTGGGCGAAACGGAGCGGAGCGGAGGGGCGAGGCCACGCGGGTGCGCGAGCTTCGCGCACGGGCGACGGCAGCGGCGGCGAGCTTCGGCGACGGGCGGAGCTGCTAGCTTCAAACGGTCTTCGGCTTGCTGGTTCGGGGTTCTCAGATCTGCTGGGGACGCGGGTTGAGGCGGAGCGGAGAGATGAACTGATCGGCAAGCGGGCGCGGGCGGAGCGGAGCGGCGGCGACGACGAGCGGACGAGCGAAGGCGTGAGGCGGCGACGGCTCCAGCTGCAGCTGCGACGGTTGCTGGCTTCCGGTTGCTGGGTTCAAAGCTGGAGAAGAAGATGGAGATGGAGGGGGCGGTCGAGAGAGAGAGAGGGAGAGGAGAGAGAAACCACTTCCTTTTCCCCTTTTTTTTCTTTTCTTTTCTTTTTCTTTCATCCAAATAAGGTGGCCCACCATGACCTCATGCATGACATCACACTCCACTACCTCCCACAATCATATTCCAATGGGTCCATTTTATTTTTCCGATGGGGCATGAAACTTTGTACATCAATTCCTTTAATTCCAATTGATTCTCTTCCAATTGAATCAAATTGAAGTCCATAAAATTAATCCGATGTCATCACACTTCAATTCACATCTTCACTTGTCCGTAGAACCAACTTAAATCCCAAAAGCGCGACCAAAGACGGGCCTACTAATTTCTCGAGCCAAATTAGCCATTCTCTGATTATTTTGTTGAAGAACTCGGCTTGCACGAAAAATCTTCCAAAGATAAGTCAATGATCCTAAAATGATTTGTGACACACCCAGACTTCCAATTTATGAATTCGATCTCAATTCCACGGTTAATTTCACTTTGGCACGATACTAGCGCGGCCCAACCTACCGGGTAGCCTTTAGAAATTTTCATACATTTGACCTGTGGTTGATCATCTCAAGCCACAATGTACATCTTTGAAACATTGGCTACTTTCGGTTGTCGAGGTAATCTCAAGGTTTCAAATACGAACACAGGGTACCCAATCGATAGAAAAGTCGGCCCAGTGCCAATCGACAAGAATTGTGCGATCTGATGGAATCACCCACACTCGATCACATGCCTCTGTCGAGTCGACTTATCTCTGATCTCTAATCGATTTTTAATTGTGCTGTAATGACCCTTGCAGATTAGCTCGGTCGAAAAATCGCTTCCTAGTCAAATTCTCGAGTCTGATGCATTAGAATTTCTTAACGGCTTCACCTGATAGGCTAGCTTTCACATGAGTTGCCGACTCAAGGAAAAGAACTATATGCGTGCCAACGAAATGCCCGTCTCAATTTATTAAAAATAAAATTAGAAAATCGGGATGTCACAATATGTAACTTATTTTCTTATTTTATATTTGTTATATAAAAGTAATGATATGATTAAATTAGAGGCTTTTGTCTACAAAAACTTCTCTCACTCCAACTATAGGTTCCATTTTTTGAACTCCTTCAACGTCATTGAGACTCCAGCAATGAGATTATATTTTTATTTAGTCCACACATGATAAATTCTTTGCATGGCCTCCTCTTTACTGTAATTAGTAGACAAATAAATAAGACAGTGACTATCTACATAATATGATTATGCCTATTCCATCCTAATCCTTAATGAAATGAAATGGCCGTAAAAGAATCAGTGAGAATGTAAGGATAACGAGCAGCAGTAGGATTCTGTAGAATCATGTTCTCGGCAAAAGAATGAGTAAATATGCATCATAAAATTAAAAAGGATAGATCAAATAAAAAACATGCCCCGAATTTTTCACTTTGTGAGTTTATCATCTTAAAACTCATCCAGTTTACTACTCCTGCTTCCCCCACTTTTCAGTTATTCTAGCAGTCCCAAAAATCTATCAATTTGTAGAATTTAAACTTACTTCATCGCTCTTGCTATAGGGATTATCTAACAGATGTACTAATAATGAATCCATCCAATCCACCTTCAGCACATAATACGGAACCACCTAGACGTAGAAATTAGAAGCATAGATCCAATGAAGAACATGCCTCGGATTTTTCACTTTGCGAGTTTATCATCTTAAAACTCATCCGGTTTACTACTCCTCCTTCCCCCCACTTTTCAATTATTCTAGCAGTACCAAAGATCTTCCAATTTCTAGAATTTAAAACTTGCTTCATCACTTTTGCACAGGGATTATCTAACAAATCTACTGATAACGAATCAATCCAATCCACCTTCAATATATAATACGGAACGACCTAGACATAGAAATTAACAGAAATCAAACGTACCTTCCCAAGACCACGACAAGTTTGTCCAAACAGCCGTCGGTATTGTAAATCATGTTGTATCTTCTCATTTCATCATTATTCTTCATAATCACTTTTCGGTGCTCTAGCCTTTCCATCGAATCTCTTGCCATCTCGAAGAGGTGCTCCAACTCCTTTGCAATCTTGAGGATGATCGCATCTGTCAACCTCGAGTCATTGAAGAAGGGGTGGAGGCGATGGCGGAGGAGGGAGAGAGGAGGGAGGCGAGGATGAGGTGGGATTAGTGAGTGAGCGACATGTGGGGTTTCTATCTCACCGTAGAAGGTAAATCAATCTAGGGTTCCTATCACTATAGAAGGTAGAAGGTAATTCAATTGAGCTCTTTTTAGGTGATCTCATCAATTGATCTCTCTTTAGGTGATCTCATTGAAGATGGTAAGCGAGAAAGGTAAATGTAAGAGGTGTTAGTGGTTCAGTTTGGTTCGATTTTCCAAGAAAGCCAAACCAAACCGATAAGAAAATTCACTAAACCAAACCAAATTTGACCTGAATTGAATACGAATTGAACCAAAATCCTGGTTCGGTTTGGTTTTCTGGTTTTTTTTTTCCTTTTTTGTTTTGTTTTTGCCATTATATATCATAAGATTAATTTTCCAATCAAGTGTCTTTTGCCCAACATGATAAAAACTTTACTTGTTTTCGTAAGAACTTCATTTTTTCCCCTTGCCATCTTGAAATGTTTTAAAGCTGCTCGACATTAATAAAAGCAAAGCACGCTTTTATTTTTCCATCAAAAGTGAAATATACTGTCTAAGTTTTGGTAATAATTATGAAAAAAAAAATCACAGAGATTGAAGGATCAAGTATATAGTCAAACCGTTTTGCACGTGATCGCTTCTTATCACCTAATATGCTAGCAAAATTTTTGAAACCAATGTTAGGATCCGACATACCGAAGCCCTTCTCACTAAAATCTCACAAAAAGCACAAAATAGCAAGATCTCGATACTAAAAATTGTCACAAAAAGCACAAAACAATAGTTGTCATCTCGGCGAAGAGATCAGAGAGCCTCCAATCTTGAGTTAAAAAGACACAAGCGAGCACATGAAACTTGAATGATCGAATGATTACAGTCAATGAAAAGACCTTGTTGTGAAAAAGAGTCGAAATTCCTTTTCTTTTACTAATTTCAGTCAGGATCCACCATAGCAATTTTCATTTCCAGATTGAGATGGGGAGGAGAAAAGCTTGCTGACCCGTTATACAAATTGGGGAGAACTCAACTGACCCCGGCTGGAATGATGATTTTGCTATATATCTATATATCTGGTGTGGAACAGATAAAGACCGAATTCTCTGAGATAGATGAAAATAAAGTAAAGATGCAAGTGGAACCATAGAAATTGGAAAATTTATCTGATTTAACTGCTAGATGAAATATGTTTTTGGATGAACATCCGTCTGCAAAATGATGGGTGCTGCAAAAGAGTTATATTATGGTATCCCAATTTGAGAGGCAAATGAACCCGATAATTCATTGAACCCTTCATGTAAGTTTCTAGGAAGATTATTTCTCAAGGGAGGCATCATTCTTTTCACAATCTGTTCTCTAAATTTATTCTAACATGGTTCGACTAGAAGAGACATTCTTTAGTTGTCTTTGATTTTCAGTGGATATATATAATCGACCCAATTTGTTCATAAATTATATGACTGCCAATACTAATGAATACATAAAGCTTGTGCCTGAAATTCATTTTTGACTTTTTCATCATTCGGGGTTCACTGTCTCTGTCGGTGAGAGGTGCTCTTAACTTTGTGAAACGGCATCACATATTCCCGAATCATGAAAAAGTCAAAAATGAATTTCAGGCACAAGCTTTCTGTATTCATTAATATTGGCAGTCATTATATATCCAATGGAAAACAAAGATAACTAAAGTATATCTATTCTAGTTGAACCATGGTTAGAATAAACTTAGAAAACAGATTGTGAAAAGAATGATGCCTGCCTTGAGAAATTATGTTCCTAGAAACTTACATGAAAGAGCGGTTTCAACTCTATAGGGTTCAATGAATTGTCAAGTTCATTGTGCTTCTCAATGAAGCATCCATCGCTTCTCGCGCATTCGTGCTTGCTGTGAAAGTTCTATCATTCGTTCCTAGATAGCTGTGGTCTTCCAAGATACATATGGAAGATTGCGAAGCTTTTTACTATAGAAAGCTTCTCTGTGAGTAAGCATAGATTTAGGTTCTGAGCCTGATGTAATTTCTGAAACATTTTACAATCTGACATTTGTCATTAGTTATACTATTAATATTGTCTATTTTAAGGTATTCAGTATATGATCTCTATGCATTGCGTGCATCAAAAAAAGCTTTTCATTGGGAGATTCCAATTGTCACTCTGCAAGGTGATTTATATCAGCCAAGCGGTCTTTTAACCGGTGGAAGCCACAAGTAACTTACTCGTCTCTTTATTTTTGTTATTTCAGCCTATAGTGCATGGATGCTGCTTTCTCTACAATGCTTCAAACGAACAGCGATTATTTTTTTTCTTTTTTTTTCTAGAAAAGCACTGCCCTGCGATAATTATTGATTGCGTGGTACAGCGGGGGAGGTGATCTGGTGAGGTGACTTCACGATCTTTCAGAGGCTCAGTCAAGACTTGCTATACATCAGAATACACTATCTGCGATCCAAGCCAAGGTAGAACTTGAATAACGCTTTTGCATTTCTACGTGAAGGTGGTAGATGATTGCTTTGTGTATTATTGGGTTGGTAATTTTAGGGCAAAACCAAGGTTCGGATAATGGCTTGTGGTAATTGTTGGATTTTGAAACCCTAATAGTGGTCCACCTTGTTCCTCGAACTAGGCAAATCTAGAAAAAATGCGACAAGTATTCACCAAAGCTGCAGTGAACTTTGAAATTTATTTATATTTTTCTTCATTTTCTTTTTGAGAGTCAGAAATTTTACAGGAGCAGATTTTGTTCTGATTGTTCATTAAGTGCGGTTCTACTTTCTTCTTTCCATTGCTAACCGAAATCCAATTGTCTTATGGTCGTGCCTATAGCTTTTCTCATCATCTAATACTAACTACAGAATAATGAGCCGTTGCCCCTTCAAAAGAAGTTCTTGCAGCTCAAATCACAGTTAGAGCTGAGGTCCTGTGACCTTTAATTTAAGTGCAGGGCTGAGCAGTATGAGCATTGTAAGTTTCTTTTCTCTGCTTCACATGGAACTTAATATTGTTATTTGTGCTCTATTTTAACGGTTTTCTTCTTAATCAAAGTGAAAGAAAGAAAAAATTGTACTTTCAATCTTTTAAAATGTGATTGTTATGGGCTTTGTAGCTTGGTGAATTAGTGAAGAAGATTGAGCAGGAACTTGAAGAATCAAAATTATGAGGACTGAGTCACTAAAGTATCGTCGCTTGAGAAATCTATTTGAGAGCATTCAAATAATCAGGAGGGCAGGCTCAAGGACTTGCAAAATAGTATCAATGCAATAAAAGTCAGATGCAGTCGCTGTCACATGATATAAAGGCAGGCTTTTGTCTTTCTGACCTTTACATCATGTATTCACAGGATTCTATGCATGAGCTTACTTGTGACGGCTCAGTATTCGTCAGTCACGATAGAAAACATCCGTACAATTGAGTGTTTTTAGATTACATAGGATTTTGTGTACAATTGCTGTGTAGATTAGCTGAAATAATATGAAAATGAAGCTATGCACATATAGATCAATTTTATGGACTCTTCTACTTGTTCCTTCTAAACTGGGGATTGAATACTTCCTCTTTGATCACGACTGTCAACAGAGGAGTGAAAATGAAAAGGAGGCTCTTCAGTTGGACAGGAACGTGCTTGTTTGGAAGGTCAACTAGCTTCTTTACAAAGTCAAATCAATGCTATACAAATGGCAAAAAGAATACTTGCTGGAAAATCTACAGCTATATGAAATGGCAACTCATATCTTCTTTTGCAACAAGGAAGACTCATGAACAGGCCCTGGTGGAGCTCAATCAAATCTGACAGAAGATGGAGTGTGATACCCAAATGAGTTTAGTTAAGGAGAAGCAAAAACTTAAAGTTGCACTTAGTGAGACAAATCTTGAGAAAAGGAAAATGGAAAATGAAGTAATTTGCCTATGGCTTCTCTTGGAATAGAAAGTAATTGTTGTAGTTGTGGATACTAAAGAGACTGTCTTTCCCTCCCTTTGGGTAAAGCTTATGGAAATGGAACGGAAATATATTGCTCAAGGCGGAAAAGATGATTGAGAAGCATGTCTGGATTGCTTCTAAGAGGCAGCTCTGTGAAAGAAGCGGAATTGATGATGATTTTGCTTCCTATGATCCATTTAAAGCTAGGGGGGAACTTGAAAAACTACAAGCTAAGCAACCTGGTGAGTTATTCACTTTGTACTCTTCATAAAGATTTTCAATTCTTTGCATCGGCATTTCCTTTTTTCATCAAAAAAGTTAGTAATTCTCGTATACTCTGTGTTCAACAATTGATTGCATATCCATCGTTTGGTTTCTGAAGGCTCGAGGAAAGTGTAAACAACAAAGTTATGACAATGTTTGAGAAAAAAGAATAATGAATATAATAAGTTGATGTCCAAGGAAAACATTATTAAGGTGTGTTGCTACCTGTCAGTTTTATGGTTTAATTGGATTTCTTCTTACTCCAATATGCTGTAGGTGGCCTTTGGCAGAATGATAAATCGAAAATATGGAACAGGATTAAATAAAGTGCAGGCAGTGATCCCCGCCCTCCACTCAGTTTTGGTAGAAATTGCTTCAGGATGCCATCAAATGCTACTTGCGCGCTTTCTATAGTTGTATATTCAAGGTATATCTCATTGTATTAGGATTCTTGATTTTTTGTCAACAATTTCTTCAGTGTCTTTGGATCAATATTTGCTATCCTGTTATCTGGCACAATAGCAAAGCATGAACCTCCGGAAGGATGCCGCTTAGAGCTTTGCTATCATGTCAAGTAATAGGGTAGGAAAAAATGATGCCAAGGAACTGAAGGAAATTATGACAAAAAATAAAAAATGCTAAGAGAATGAGATACATTGAATCATAAAATTATGGAAAGCACAAGTAGCATTTGGCATATCTTGAAGCAATTCCTATTAAATATGAGTGGGGACAGGGATCTCTACGTGCAGTTTCTCTAATCCTATCCCTCTTCTTTTCATACCTGCTTCTCTTCAAACCAGCTCCTCTGTACATACTAGATGAGGTATGAATTATTAGTTTTAAGATGTGCTTTGATATGCATTTGGTCTCTTTATTGTCCATGCTCTGCAAATGAGGATAGCTGACAGGTTGATGCAGCATTTGTTCTAAGTCACACATATAACTTAGGAAGGATGATTAAAAATCAGTTTCCCCTTACCAGTTACAGAAACTTCTTGGTAGAACTCAAGCGTAACTAGCATGAGAATCATGAGAATAACCTGTAATGCTCTCAGTACAGCATGATATGCAATAGGTTGCCCAGATGACATGAGGTATTGCAGGTTCAGTCTGGTGTCCAGGTGAAAATCTGAAGATAATCGCTTTGACAAACGTCACTTGTAACCTTTGTACGGGGACACAGCCACAAACCTTAATATTTATAGAATAATAGCGCAAGTCTCACTTATTATACAACTGCTCAAAGTGAATTTTAAGTATTTGATGAGATTCTGAGTCTGTCAAATAGGAAGGGGTGTATGGCACGCACATTAATTTTGTTTGTCAAGATCAATGATTCTCTCGGGCAACTTGAACTCTTACGATATGGCAAATAGTATGGAGGAGATAGTTGAGGTTACGGACAATCATGAAAATAACACAATACTTTGCAGAACTCTATGGGCATAGTGAATATTGTTTATACATACAAAAATCAAGCCCTTTTCAGCTAAGTCGGTTGCATGGGCTCTGCAACATGGCTTTTTCTCCAGTAAGACAAATTAATGGAAAGAAAACTTGATTGCAGAGCATAATGTACTTTTGAGAATTAATGCAGCTCACGTTGCAGCAGATGTCATTGCCGTTACTGTTTGCACTGGTCTCTACAATCTGTCTTGATTTTGGTTTTTGTATTCTGCAGTCTATAGTTGTTTCTTTGAAGGAAGGCATGTTCAATAATGCTAACGACCTACAAAATCTTCCCTACGAAATTCGTCAATGGTGTTTCCAGTCCGACACACGGTTGCATCCAAGCAGAGCAAGTGAGCAAGCCGCAGATTGTATGTCTTCATGATATGAGTTGACAGACAGCAGAATAAAACATTCAATTGAAGAGATACTTCAACTTTAGAATATTTTTTTTGTCCAACAGTAACACACAGAAACATGGGCTGAGTCAATGTTTCATCGACATAGGTGCGTTTTATGCAATTTAAAGCATGTCTTTCTTCCTCGATCTTCGGTGGTCTAGTGTTGGCAAAATCTCATTGCCTTATTATCTTCAACATCGGTGCTATATCTACGAGGATTTGTTATGTTCGCCTTCGAGTCTACAAATTCTGGGGAATGGAGAGATATGTCAATCCGTAGGGTCGAAGGTACAGGTGGTTGCAGCGTGTGCTTAAACCTCACTTTCGTTTACTTGTTTATTAATCGTCCCGCAGCTTCTATTACTCGAGCTCCCAGAGATACTCGTTTGAAGGAAGAGAGAGAGAGAGAGAGAGAGAGAGAGAGAGATGACAAGAATTAAGGGGTGGGCATTTCTTTTCTTGAGATCCCAGGAACATGCCACAATCCTGATTCCACATGGCAGGATTTCTATGATCTGTACACGTATTTAGACGGTGCGCTTAAAAAAAAAAGGAGGTGCATTATACCCTTCATCTACGTTTCTTGTCCTAATCAAGGCACACCATCAATAAATCGTGAAAACTTAGTCAGTAAGGGCTCTTTTTTTTTTTTTTAGGGGGTGGGGGGTTCAGATAGTCATTTAGGTTTCAAATTGCTTCTAAATCCAACTTGAAAACCCTGGAAGCAACATAAATTTTGTATAGTCTTTGTTTATGAGAATAGTCATAAACGAGAAAGTCTATTGAATGTGCTTTCTTATTAGTTGTCTATCTTTATTGATAATTTTTAGTGTCATTGAAATTCTTGGGTTTTTATGATTTCTTTGTCAATGAAACAAAAGTACGTATCTCAAAATAAATGATTTGAAAAATATTTTTCTAAAAATAACCACTTATGTCGCTTATAGAAATGAATTATTTTTATTGTTCGCGAAAATATTTAGACATGAATTATTGTAAATAATGAAAATATTTTTCATTGATTAATTATTTTAAGTGATACAAGTGATTATTTTTAGGAAAGTATTTTCCAAATAACATTTCATTTTCCACAATGGAACCTAAAAGCCACAATTTTCTTATAGTTTATATAATAGCTTCAACTCCTATGATTTTGGGTATTCCTTTTAACAATTTATTTCGAGTGAACATTAAGTCATTGTCAATACCATTGACTTGATCTAATAAAATATTTTGGGATCATATAAATTTAAAGTCACCCATTAGAAAAAAAAGAGAGAAAAATCATAATTCTGATGTATCAAGCAAAACGTGGAAATATAATAAATAGAAGATTGGAGGCTTCGTCCATACAAAATTCACCGATTTGACTCGCAATCAAAAGTCAACTCCTAATAATAATAAAAAAAAAAAGAGCAGGCGAGAGAGAGAGAGAGAGAGAGAGAGAGAGAGGACTCACGGCTTACGAAAGTGCATACGTTGACTAATCGCAATACCAATAGGAATTAAGGGAAGAGAATCGAACTATGTGGGCAGTTACTTTCGCTTCATTTGATTGCCAAACTCAAAATGTTAGCACTATTTAATCACTCATCAGTTGACTCTAAAGATTATTCTGTATAAAACCCAGATTATATAAAAATGTTTTGATTATCTTTGATTAGACTTTCGGCGCTCTTAATTATCTAGCTTTTCTTTCGCCCTCCTTGGTCCTCTCTTTTGAAAACGATGGTTTGAGATTGAGGCGGCATCTGGTTCATGGGGGTGCTGAAATTGGGGCCAACTTGGTGGAAATCCCTGGAGACATGGGGGATCCTAAAGCTTCGATATGCAGATGTCGCAACCTCCTTTCTTTATTTCGCACCGTCGCATTAAACTTATCCAACGAGGGGGTCTATGTGGTGAAGTGTCCTTACAAATCCCTTTTATATTGGTTGACTTTGTGCCCTATATATAAGCCTTGGGTTGAGGGTTGGAGGGCAATGTGCTGTGTCTTCCCTCCCTGCAAATCTTGAATTTCTACAGAGAGAGAGAGAGAGAGAGAGAGAGAGATGAGGAGTGATAGGGCACGTTTGAATTGCGGGACAACAATCCCAGTCCTGGGATTTGGCACTTACTCTTACCCAATTGACTTGAAGGCCACAGAATTGGCCATCCATACGGCTCTCAAGGTAAAAAGCTCATGCAAATGCATGCATGCTGAACTCGCACGCCTTAAAATTCATTCCGGCATTTGTTACCCGATTTTCGGCCCGAAATTTTCTTCCATCTCCCATGTCTCTTCAAGGCATCAAAACACTCCAATCTGTCAGTTTTCTTGCACTTCTCATGCTGAGAATTTTGATCGGTTGAGAGTAATAAAACAAGCTCTCTAGGAAATGGTCTTTTGGCGAGGCCCCGCATGTAACACTCGTGAAAGATAACATGTAAAAGAAATGCATGGAACCGCTGAATGAATAGATATTCCGATAGGCTGTAGGTTTTTCTGCCACTCCAAAAGTGCGTTGTCACATTAGATGCATATCATTTGGACTAGAACACTACTGTAACCGATTCACTGCCCACGATCGTTTGTCCATGCATGTTCTAGATAGAAGTTTACAGAGGATGAGAATATCCTGCAGTATTTCATGTTTGAAGTAATTATTAACCCATGGCGTGCAAAAATACATGTTATGCAGGTGGGTTACAGGCACTTCGATACTGCAAAAGTCTATGGATCAGAGCCAGCGGTTGGAAGGGCTTTGACAGTGGCCATTGACGAGGGCGTTGTGGAGAGAGATGATGTCTTTCTAACGTCGAAGCTGTGGGGCAGTGACCACCATGATCCTGTTTCCGCTCTCAAGCGAACTCTCCAGTAAGCAATCATTATATCATTTGCCTTCTGCACCTTCGTTTACCAAATCCAAGAATATTAATTTGGGCAGAGAAGCGGAATAACCGGAGTAATACGAAGTCATATATCATAGGAGGGCGTACATCAACTGTCATGGTTCGACTTCCCATTGTCTCGGTTAAATATCACGTTAGACGAATTATTTTCCGACTTCTGAAAAAACTTTCGATTCAAGCAAAAACTCGTGGGGGCAAGCAACATATGTACATCAAGTGTATTGCATAAGATAAAAGCTTCATTACTTTGCATGCCCACCGATTCAAGCTAATCGGTTGACCTGCAATGAATAATAGCGAAAATGGCCGCATTAAATTGCACCGCGCGATTAGCAAATTGAATTATTGTCCCTTTGCGAACGGGTAGCGTTTCGTATTTTCAGGGAGAGAGAATCCACACCAGATCTCTTCTCAAATCTCACCCCCACACTGTAGAGGCCTAGGATAACTCAGCCAGATCTTGGAATTGGGTTGATCGATCCCAATGAAGGAATGATTCGTACAAGATCAAAATTCACGTACTTCCCTTTAAATTAAACGCGCGACCACAATATCTGCTAGATCTACTAAAAAAACATTTGAACGTGATGCTTACAATGGAGCTCATGAAAGTTATAGGGAACTGCCAAGTAAAATAGTCAGCTCTAGCCTCTATTCATCACGTCTCTCATATAAAATAAGGGGGTTGAGCCCAAATGATGTTTATGCTGCTTTATCTTTAGGAACCTCGGGATGGAGTACGCGGACATGTACCTGGTGCACTGGCCGGTGAAGCTGAAGCCAGGGGCGAACAACGCAGTGCCGAAGGAAGAAGAGTTCGAGCCGGAGCTGGACATGGAAGTGACATGGCGTGGGATGGAGAGATGCTTCGACTTGGGCTTGTGCCGAGCGATTGGTGTCAGCAATTTCTCTTCCAAGAAGATTGAGACTCTTTTGGATTTTGCTTCCGTTCCTCCCGCCGTCAATCAGGTACAAGCATTAATTAATGACTCCATCACTTTTCATTTGATCAAAAGTCACTTAGATTGCCGCATTTTTCTTCAAATCCTTAATAGTATCACTAATAAGTCAATGAACATGAAATGAAATGGAGAGCTTATGCCTCAAGACTGAGATTTCTTCAAAGAAAAAAAAACAAAAGAAAGAAGGAAAGAAAAAAAATCCATCTGCCAGCGTCATGATTCTTTGAGTCCATTTCGTCGGTATTAGAATATTCGAAACTGTCACATAATTGATCGAGTGGATGAAGGGTTTTCGAAACTTGAAAGGTCAGGTTTGACTTTAAGAAGCTCTGCCAGATTTCTTTTAACTATAATAAGGTCCTTAGTCAAAAAATGTACAGGTAATGCTTTTGAATAAAAGAGTCGGCTGCAGAGAAAAAGTTCCTTTCTTTCCTTTTCAAACAAACGACCCATGATTCTGAAACATCTCAGGGCGGCCATAACCAAGCTCCATTATTTCCAATGGAACTCGAACGCGCGCGCAGGACCACCGGTTTTTTATTAAACTGATGTCGAGCACTGCCTCTTTGGTGAAGTGGATCACCAAATTAGCAATCGAATGACCTGCCTCATACAGGAAAGCAAGAGTAGGCAATTGAATGCCGTGAACCCCATTAGCACAAACCCTACTAAAACATGTGGAATTTGCCACATCGAACAGTTGCGCTTGATCTGGTTCCCATGAGTTGGATCTCGATAAAAAACTTGTAACGGATGGTACCTAATCATGAGAATAGTGGTTCATACATACCCAATAGATGACAGCATCCGGTGATATAACCTCAAATCTTGGAAGAGTGAAATGTGAATGGTGATTGAATTGAACAGGTGGAGATGCACCCAACGTGGAAACAGAGGAAGTTGAGAGAAGTGTGTGGAGAGAACAAAATTCTTGTGAGCGCTTATTCCCCCCTTGGAGCACCTGGTAATGCCTGGGGATCCACGGCTGTTGTGGACAGTCCCATCATCCAATCCATTGCTCTCAAGCACAATGCGACTCCTGCTCAGGTACCATCTACTTTGTTCCCCTCAGATTAGACTACCGTTTCCTTGTGCGGAAACCAAAGACCGGCAAAAGAAAAGAAACGAAATCCCAAGTCCGCGGATCATGCGGCCATGAGCACCGTCACGCAATCCACGAATAAAGTAACAATCGTGCATAGCACGAGGTGGTAATAACATGTTACGGAATGTGGATGTTTTGCTTAGGTTGCACTCCAATGGGGAGTATCGAAAGGCGCGAGTGTGATCCCGAAGAGCTTCTCCAAAGACAGGATGGAAGAGAACATGGGCGCCCTCGATCTCTGGTTGGATGACCAAGACATTCTCGACATCGACAAGCTCGGGGAGAGGAAGATCCTCAGAGGCGATGTTTATGTTAATCAGACAACAAGCCCCTACAAGACGCTTGAGGAGCTCTGGGACGATGAGATTTGAATTTGAGACCCCCACGAAACTTGCTTGTGTTTTTCATCGTGTACGTGTGTACGTATATGGTTGTTGCCGTGTAAGTGAAAAGGGCATCATCATTATATATAGTAAAGTCACGATTCCTGAGGATCAGTATGGAAAGTAAGCAACAGAAACATGTTTAAGCAACAAAACAGAGAAAAATTCCACTTTTGAGTTCTTGGCATATCATCCAACACTCAATTGGACACTGCCGGCTGCAAGTCTTAGAATGTCACGCACAAAATGGTTCTGAAAATCTCGTCGACTGCTATCGCTATAATGTCATTCTTTCAGCATCACAATCCATACGCACAAGTAAAAATGCAGTCCAGCTCGAATGAGCAACCAACCAAACCACGCATTACCGATATAATAAGCTGCCCACTGTAACTGGGCAGGTAAAGCTACATAAACCATCTCCACCAACATGCTTGGATCTCTCATATACAGTTACAGTGGGTATCTAAAAATCAGTAGCAATTTCCAAACAAAGAACACAAAAGGAAGACTTTCAATGGAAATCCCCAATTTGGTCTGATTTGACTTGGCATTATTATGCTAAGTAGTTGATTCTACATTGCCATTCCCTGATTGGACAGGACTTTGTTTTGATAGATTCTTCTTCGTTGATAAGCTGAATGTGAAACTGTTACACGATAAAGAGGACTAGTCCTAGCGAACATTGTCTCCCCCGAAACTACTCTACGTACCTCCATGACTAAGCAACTGACAGATTTGTCAGTCTCCAAAATATGAATTGTAAGAAGCAAAATTACACTAACACTAGTGGTACTAAAACGCCAAAGGAATTTTGCAAATTTGCCATTGGAAATTTGTGGAAGCTTTGATCCGATGGCAGAATTGCTTGTGGTGTGAGAACAAGCCTAAACGAGATGGTCAAACCAAGCAAGTTGGCCATCCAATTTGCCAGACTTCTTTGGCAATGGAGGTCGGAGCTCCCACCTGATCCATTCGATTATCAAAATGGATGGCAGCAATTATGGCCTAGGCATTCCAGTGAGTTGGCACAACAAAATACTCCTCACTAGCACGCTCTCCAGTTATCAAATCTAGTTCCAGGAGCTGATTATAAGTTAGCGACCCCAGTTTCATGTACGCTTGAAAAACTTGCCACCTCTCCTTCCCATCCCACTTCCTGCAAGACTTGCCGCAAGGAGAGATTTGGTGTCTGGCCTCCACTTCAACTCTTTAAGAACCGAGAAAAGTGTTGATAGTGCTGGAGAGACTTCATTGTCCTTTATACTTTTACATGATATAACTCTCAGACTTTGAAGCTCCTTCCAGGAAAAAATCACAGGCTCTAGGCCCTCTGTCGTCAGCAGAGAACATCCTTCTAAAGAAAGATATTTCACCCTCCTGTTACACGAAAAATTCAACTGTCAGTTTGCAGCACCAGATTTGATACATACTACTTCATTAGGAAAACACCAAGGTCATGACTGAAACTATCAACGCAAATTGATCTGGACAATCTATAGAAAAACTCCAACTTTGGAGTTGACAACAGCTTGTGAGAAAGTCCAGAACCATTAGTTGCAAGTACTACTATGAATGAATAGCATTTCAAGGGTCAAGTATATGGGTTCATGCTCTGTCACTGCCAACCAAACTGTCTCGATTCTTAACAGAGTTTGAAACACGGGTGATTCCTCATTGCCACCACCCCAAAAGGAACCAAAAAAAAGGGTGGAGCAACAAGGGAAATGACAATAAAAAAACCTAATTTATGTAAATAACCAGTTCATCAAAATCAGTATTTCAATTAGCATGGAAAAGGAAATTGACAAGTTGCTTCAATATTAATATAAGACTTAGCAGCTTTGAGGACTAATTACCTGCAAGAACTTGCCAAGCTAAAGATATCATTTTCTAAGCCCCAGCAGTCCTGCACAACAATGTCCCTCACAGCATGACACACCATAAACATTGCCCTCACACTGTTTTTATCCCGCAAATGGCACTTCTGCAGATGTAATCGCTCAAGTGCTGGACAAAGACCCAAAAACTCGTCTGGCCCTGGATTAGAATCAATGGTCCTACAAGACTCGAATCTCAAAGTCTTCAAATTCTCACAGTAGGAGAGTCCTGCCAACCAACCACCATCCATCCTGTGATCGCAAAGGGTCAATTCCTCCAACATCTGACAGCACTGCCCAATGGCTTTAATTCCATCAAAGCTTCCCTCACATCCCGAAAGTTCAAGCCTCACCAACCTCCTACACCCTTGCGCCAATATAGTTAGGCCAATATCAGTAACCCAAGAAGCATAAAATCCATCCACACTCCCAACCAATTTCAGGATTTGCAAATTCTTGCAACCAGCAATTCCACGCAAAACATTATCACTACACTTGTGCAATTCCAACTCCTGCAGCGTCAAACACTCTTCAGCCACGCTCAATAGCCCGAACTCACTAGCACCGACCACCATAAGCTTACACAAGTTGGGGCAACCATTCGCAAGCATCTTCAATCCCCTGTCAATAACCTCGACAGAGAGCAAATTTTCTTCAAGAATGCGATAAATGGGCGAAAATCCAGTATTCAAATGCATGGAAATACTACCATGATGCAACAAAATGCCCGAGTTCCGGGGCGAAACAACACAGGAGCGGCTCAAATCGATGTGCGTTAGATTCGGGAATCTCACAATCAATCGACCCGATTCGATGAAGCCCCAATCCAGGACTTTCAAGGACCTAACGAGGCGACCTTGAATGTTCAGCCAACGCTTGCAGACGAGGAAATTAGAGAGCCTCTGGGAATCAGGCATTCTACCGAGTATGTTGAGCAGAACCTCGTCGGGCAACAAGAGGGTGCGGTCGATTTTGGAGAAATTGGAGAAAAAGGTCTGGGCTTTGGAGTTATCAGGGTCTTTCTTGGAGAGAGGAGGGAGTTGCATAGTGAAAATCACTGGGTTGAGGGGCTTGTTGGAGTGGGTGTTCTTGACCCAGAAGTCGGACCAGCTGGAGGCTCTTCGCTTGGGCTTGGGGCTAGGGTTTGCTTTCTTCGGCGATGGTTGGAACGACATGGTTCTTCAAGGCACTGCACTTCGTCCTCCTCCGTTTCTTGAGCTCAGGCGTCTTCGCATCCCCCCCCTCTCCCCTTTTCACCCCGTCAAAATCCCTTCCTCTTTCCTCACTCCTCCAGTCTCTCCACCTGGGAAACGTTTCTCAGGTACGTTGCCGACTGCACCTTCTCTGCTGACAGGTCGTGATGTATTTTCTCTCTCTCTAGGTTTCTCTCTCTAGATTTGCATTTGAGGAAGGAGAAGAAGCAGAACAAGAACAAGAACAAGAACAAGAAGAGCAATCTCTTTCTCCTGTGTGGACTTTCTGGCTAACGGACTTCTGGGGGCTGTGGGGTCTGGAGATTTGAACAAGGGTATCATTTTTCTTTTTGTTTTTTCGTTTTTTCGCTTTTTGTTTTTTTTTTCTAATCCAGATTTATCTTTCGAGGACTAATAATCATTTTTTTTTTGTTCTGGAAATCTATATTTTTGTGTGGCGCTTGCTTTTTGTTACCATCTGCAGATTTTGTACCGTGTTGTTGGGTGTGCGTGCATGAGGGACTGGTGCTGGTCCGTGATTATCAATCTAATCACGTGTTTCCATGGACCTACCTAAAAACTTAAAAGTACGAATCGCATAAGTTTCATCAATTCCCAATTCGACCCCCGCATTATAGAGTCACTCCGGGGGGCCATTCAGCTCGACCCGAAGTAAATATTTCGGGTCGAATTTCTCCTAACTTGACAGCTCGATTTGAAAATCTCTGTCTCATTCACCCTTATCCAAGCCAGGTTGAATGAGACATCCTCCAACTTCTTCGCCCTTAATTGAGGCCACGTTTATCCCAAGTTAGCAACATATGGCATGGGCTTTTACACGGATTAGGCGGTACTAACTCAACCACCACTGATCATCCAAGACAGAACCCTTCCAGGTACACAAAAGGATCTAATCTATTGATCGAACCCGGGTCCTCAAGAAACAGTTCCCTGCCCGTGCGAAGAACAAAGTGCTTTGTGATCTGCATCATATTCATATATATTCAGATGGAACCACAAAATATGGAGTATGGTCGTAAGAAAATTTAACCAAGAAGTTAACATCATAAATAACAATTGAAGAGTTCGGATCCTATATATACCAAAAACTGAGAACGGAACCTCCCACTCCGCTTGAGAGAAGGGCTAGAAAATATCTGTTGAACCGCACAAATCAGAATGTCACCCAAATAAAGTCTCCATCCAGAAGTTTGTGCCCAGATCTCTTAACTAACCCTTGCCATGAATGCTGTAGATGGACTTAGAAAGACGCCTTAATCATCCATTTTTTTTGCAGTCCATTTGCAGAGTACTAGTGTTCCCGTTCAGGCAACTTAGCTACTTCTTAAAATATGCTCATGGCCCCGGCTTCACTCCTGAGTCAGCTTCTAGAATCTATTCAAAATCAAACTCTGAATTTAAGACGCATAAAGTCAATTAGTAAGCCTGTAATAGCAGAAGTGGTAACTCTTTAAATATAACATATGCTAACACAGAGAACAATAAGGCAGGTGAGTGGTTCTTAATTTACACACCTGAAATTATGTATGACTAATCAAGAACGAGGAGCTGCCATCTGCTGCTTCTTTATCCTCTCTCCATGTTTTACCATGCTGCATCAAAAGCCCCCGCCAAAAAAAAAAAAAAAATCAGATTTTGCCTATCCTGAGACCCAATTCCCATTGAGTTCTGTATTCTAAAGCACATTGTATCACAAGGTTCATTTCTTGCAAGTTACATTGTGACTAAAAAATAATTGCATGACACGTATTTAGTCAAACTGGTTTAAACATATGAATTTTCACTGAAAGACAAGCACATCCACTTTTCACATGTGGACTACCAAGACTGAGTTTTAAAACTGTTTCAACTGCTCATAGGTTGGCTCTTTGGTCGTGTTTCTTAGGCTTCAACACTGCATCAATCTCTCCAGAAATAAAAAAAAGATAGCCCTCAAAATGACATGGCTATACCCCATTTGAGAGCCATTCGGGCCTTTTCACGACCAGGAAACATGCAGTAGACGAGAATAACAGAAACTTAGATTCTGGGGCATTTTGACTCATCTCTTCGCTTAGCTTCTGATTCTCCCTGGACATAAGTCACTCTTGATATAGTTTTACAGCTCAGCAGCAGTTCTGGATGAGAAGAAATTCTCTCTATAACATGTTCTAAAGCCTAGAAAAGATATGTTGCATAGTGTTTCCATGAATTTTTTTTTTTCCCATGATGTAATGTCCCACCCAGAGCGCTTCACACCCTCAGAAACATAAGCAAAATGCTGACAGAACATTGTTTTTGTAAGCAATGCAAGTCTAACCTAAAATGAGGGCCTTAACCCCAAAGTATCACCTTATGCCATGTGTGTCAGTTGTTCAATTATTACCTAATATCATGAGGTGTTATGAAAATCCACTGAGACCCATGTGCTAACGCAAAATCAACAAGAGTGTCCAAGCTGATTTTCCGACTGACTGCATCCTGAAAACATACTCATCACGCATCAGAAAGATATTGATGAGTGTACTGATCATTTTCCAAATACCACCAAGTGCTGTTCAACTGTCAAAAAACTGAAATTTCCATTTGAAAATGGAAAAGCACACAGACAACATTAATGAATACAAGTTTACCATGAACACATCAAACTCATCCATTGCTCGAAATGGAGCCTCTGTCATCTCATGAAGAGCCAGTGCAAAGCATAGTGTCGAGAAAGATCGTTCTCCACCTGATTAAACATTGATACAACAATGAAGACAGTCGACAATGAACAGGATCCGTATGCTCGCAGACAAACAGCCCAGACCGCCAACATGCAAGCCCACATGATGCAGCCAAACACAGAAACATACACACATATACAGATGAGTCCACAAGCATGCACACACAAGTTCATCGACTATGAGCTTGCCCTACATTTGCATTATACTTTGGGATCCAAATCATCAGCACACCTTTTTGACATAAAATCTCACAGCCAAGCGTCTTGATGGACCATGAGATTGAGAGAAGTATGATAAAGAGGCTGAACTACTCTCCTTTCACTTGGTTTTAAAAAAAAAATATTATTATTTTTGTAGAGGGAGATATGACATAAGTATTTCTGCTATCTTCTTTGGTTTATCTCTCAGTTTAAGTAAGTTGTAATAAAAATGGTGATGTGGCTATTTGCTCAGAAGAATCCAGACCAAGATGAAAATACAAATACCTTGTAGATATGATTCAACTCCAATTACAGGTTATGTTTTAAGAAGGTCTTAACCCAAAGAGAGCTCCTGAGGCTTAATAAACTGGACTCCAACGTAGGCAAGCATAAAACAGCCAAGTCGCTGTTCCTCATCGGTTTATAACTTTATAGTAAATACGTAGAAGAAGCTACCAATAAATAGACATATAGTGGTATGACCTGAAAGTCCTCTGGTGTCACGTACAGTGGTACTTGATGCATCTTGGGGCATTCTGACCTGATGAAGAGAAAAAAAATGACAAAGGCATACAAGCATAGTTTAAAATTATCCACCTAAGTAGGTGTGAGGCACATTCAAGTAGCAATTAATTGACACATATTAGACATACAACGTTAATAATTGATGCAAAATGGCTTACCTCTACTGACAAGGTCTTTTCTTCGTAACTGACTTTAATCTGCCCACTGATACCTTTCATTGCTAAATGTGCATTAAATCTGGTAATAAGAAACTAATTGAGAAAGTGCCCAAAATTGTGGTTTGACAAATGTACCTTCTCTAAGAGGAATCACTAAATTAAATGCTAAGAGATATCTTTAATGCTAAGAGATAGATATTCATACTGCCAAGTCAGTTGTCGCTTTAAAAGGGTTGCATTTCTTTGAAATTTGTCCAATCGCAACTTGAGGGCTGTTTCGCAAGCCTGGTAGACAATAGTTTTAAGGAGTTCTATCTGAGAACAGTAATTTTGCATGCACGGATGAAATAATTGCATTTAAAGCATCAAATTTATGATGGGTTTATCAAATATTCAAGAGTCATAACATCAGAGAGAAATTTGATGTGATTATATAGATTCAGAATTCATTGGTAAGACCCTGATATATTTATGTAGGACTAACACTGCCGGGGTGTAAAAGCAGGACAAAACAAATAGAATAGTTAGATGTGCCTCCACTCAAGCAGCACATTGTTTCTACAAGTTCAGACTCAGTTGATCAAAAAGAAAAGGTGCAATTCTTGATTTAGAGGAACTGAAGAAGTAGACTAACATGTGTTATGATGACAACAATTAAGTCGAACAAACCTACGTAAAACCATATGGAGCACTGGTAATTCTGATAATAAATGCAGTAAAACTGATCTCATGTTTGCAGTCGGCACTTGTCAAGTTATGGACATGCATGAATTAAAAAGTTTGAGAGACTGAATTAAGATGATCCATTGATTGTTTGACAGCAAATGCATGCAAAAAAAAAGTTAGAAGATGTTTCATCTCAATTCACTGGAGTCACATCTGAAAAGAACATAAAGAAGTTAAGTGTGTAATTCACAGCAAGGGAAATAGTGCCCCAAAATTTCCATTGGCAACTACCCCATTATAGTCACATGTCAATCACATGCTATTTCCTAAGAGTCTCTTTCTTCTCATGATTTTTCAGACTCCATCAGGCTTTGACTCCCTTCTAAATAGTATCTATGAAAGAAATCATTAAGTAATATCACCCTAGTTTACTTCTTATATGTAATGTTTTTATAACATTCCATCCAACTTTTTAGCATCCATTATGATATCTCTTAGTGAAGATAAAGAGAGTGCACATATACATTAAGGAACATATACACAGCTAATTCATCGTACTGTTGACTAATTACTGTCCCGTGACCACTCCACTACCCTGATATGTTGGCAATAATTTGCTCATTGCCATGAAAAAGCAAGAGGAAAGAATTGCGGGTCAATTTAGTTTTTTGCCCCATTGATGAACAAGGGCCATAAAGGCGCTGATAGCCCCAGCAAAAAGATGACTGCAATGTTACCTTCAGGCAATAAGATGCAATGGAAGAGTCAAAATTGCTGTCGACAATTTTGCACCCAGGACAGCCGTGACTTTTCAGAAAAGACTATGCACTAAAAGTGTGCATCAAGGTAACGTGGTGAGTTTGATCAATTGCAGATGCATCAAAGAACAAAATACAGAACTTCAATTTGTTGTCACTCCTTTTCAAATCTTTATCCCTTTTCTGACAATCAATACACAGCATTAAATTAATCTAACAAAGTACATACATCAATCAATTCCTCAAACTAGCAGTAATTAGAAGGGGCTTTGTCCTTCTAAAACTCACCTAACTTTTTGGCATGTTCTTTTGAATAATGACATTTTTAACAATATTTTACCATCCATGCTCTGACACCTTTCAATCTCCATTGTCCATAAATAACATGAAAGAACACAAGGAAATAGCCATTGTAGTCCTTAAGTAATATATATCTAGAGTCATTCAGGTCAAAACTAGTGGTGAAGGGAGTTGAAGTGGGTCCAGTCTATTTAAAGAATAGGTCTACCACTCATTGTCACAGTGAAACTCAAATATTTAAGTTTTTTACCTATGGCAGGGTGGAAAAAGGCACAGACACGGATTGCATGAATAGAATTGCCAAAATACTCAAAAGATAAAAAGACAAGACACATAAGTTTATGCCGGAACAGTTTGGATGGTAGGTATTAAAATATCCCAAATGGTTGGTCGACAGGATTTTGTCTAGACCTTTTAATAAGTGATCTTGTTCTCTCTAACTAGTTAAGCTTTTGGATTTGATTTTCTGACCAAAAGAGACAAACTCGAGACATCTCAGAGAAACTGCTATTTAATGACCCCTAGAAAACTCTACCCACATGTGGCCAATAAGATTGAACTGCACAAAAGGTAAAGGAGTAGTACATCTCCGATTTCTGGTCACTGCAAGGTGTAAATTCAATGGAGCAGTTTAACCAGTACAGTTCACCATTCGAACCCATCACAATGAAGCTAGATTACAGGGAACTTTCAAATATGTGCATCGTGAGCATGCCTCGGCAATCATAACTTCTAAACAGTAAAAGGTTGGGAATCATACAAACTTACATTCAGCCTTTCCCATAAACCTGCATAAGTTTCCAGCTTCCGTGCAATTTTCCGCTGCTTCTTGTCATGTAAGATTTTGAGATCATCGATTGATTCAGAATATCTGCTCAAATAACAAACATGAGAACAGGCCATTTAATATTGAAAGCTTTGCTGCTTTTCAGCTGAAACTGTGAATGTATATCCTTACTGTTGGCTCTCAAGCTGAAGCCTTCGCTTAAGCATGTTCAGTTGAGCGCTAAGCTGCTCTGGGGTACGTCCATCCCAGCCTCCTAGAGCTTCAATTTCACTCTCTTGACATATAATGGAAGCTTTTCTGCAATTCTCCTGCAAATTACCAAGCTCATGATAAACCTTAAAATGAAAGAACTAGCCACAGAGCAAAAACCAATCATGGGAACATAATATCTGAGGCCAAATTTGAGAAATATTAAAAGTATGACACAAGACAGATTGCATGTAGCAGCAATTTATTCTAAACTTTACAAATTTAGAGGCTGAAAGAAAAAATGGAACCAAGGAGATACTAGGACTGGTCACTCAGCAGAGTCGATATTTTTAGTCTGCACTCTGCAAGTCCTCCAAATTATTAAGAAGCATCCAGTAAACAGACCTCACAAACCACAAAGAATGAAAAGCATGTTTTATTCGAATTCCTTACTCATCAAGACTAAACAATCATTAAATTTAGATGCCTTTCCCAATAAAATGCTCCATCACATTGAAATATAAAGCTCAGATGGACATTACATTACATTACATACCGTACGATTATGTTCAAGCTCTCGGTGCTGTGCCTCCGCCACTTGGATATCGCTGAGGACTTTAGTACTCATAATACCTTCATAATGGGTCTTTTCCTTTAAATGAATAATTAATACTGTCAGAAAAAACAGTGTACAGATAGTATAGACCACTAGTACATTACTATCCTTGGGGTGACAGACATAATGACATGTGATGAATAACACATACCGCTTCCACCGAGCTAGTGGTACTTTCAACCTTCATTAGCTCTCTCTCTGCATCTTCGAGAGCATCAATTTCCACTTTTGCTGATTCTACGTTTCCAAAATAAATTCTAAGCATTAGCTATGTGTTCTAAAGGGCGAAATAGAAATGTGAATGCATTCCCAGCAGTACCACATAACTCCTCGAATGCTAGCTTAAGATTGTGAGCACTCTCGTCCACATTACTCATTTTAAGACTGATTTTCTCCAGCAGAGTTTCATTTTCTTGTATCTCATCTTGCACTTTCTAAATGGCCAGCAAAAAAAAACATATTTGATAGGAGAAGCTCATTAGATGACATGAGATAATAGTAAATTCAAACAAAACTACAAAATAAAAGGGATTGCAAAACAAACTGAAATTTCTTGATGCAGCTCATCAACATCTGATGTTGATAGGCTAGATTCGACAACATTTGCCTTCTTCAAGTCTTCCAGAGCTAGCTTCTTAGATGCTAAATCCCTCTCCACACTTTTGCACCTCCTCTATCCAAAAAACGTAGGAGATCATGCAGAAAGAATGGAACACAAATGTAAGATATAATAAGAGGAAGTTAACTCATTTCTTGAAAATACCCATTACAAGGATCTTTAGAGCAATGGAAAGTAACTACCATCCACCTAAAACCCTTTTTGGACAACAAATATAACCTCAAAAAATTCAAAACTCTCTTCCCACTGATCACTAATATGCCAAATGACAACAAAAGCCAAAAGAGCTAGAGTGAATGATGCATGTTCTGGAACCAGAAAAGAAAATGTGTTCCCCTGCATGAGATTAGGCAATAAAAAGAATGAGACCAAGAGACCTGGATTCAAGTAGAAATAGAAAATGAATGTATGCAAAGACACATATGGCAAGAGAGAGATTTTTCTTTTTTTTTGGGGGGGGTCTGAGTTAAGTTTCATCAGCAAGAATTTGGCACACACCCTAATGCTAAAATACACTGACTTAAATTGATATAGCATTGACAAAGTTACTCAGATAATTAATGATGAATTTGATAATGTCCATCAAGCCAATCAGGACAAAAGGATGATATCTCGATTTGAAATACTAAGGGCAAGAAACATCACAACTAATGGCAACATTGGGACCCAACCCACGCTTGCTGATCCAAAGTATTGCACAAACACTTCCTAACACCAATTGTTGCATGCATAATGCAGACTAGGCAGAAACCCAAAAGTAATGTTCACAACAAACAGAATGTGCCACAAAACAAACTAGAGACACACACATCCATGCATCCATTACATCATCAGATAAGTCTTTCTACCTTTACAGTCTGAAGATTATCCTGAAGATGATGGACAGAAGACTCTGCATCTCTTTTCCTCTTCCTACACTGATCAGCTTGTACTTTCATTCTCTGTGCCTCTCTTTGCAGATCTTCAATCTGATCGTCAAATGAGCCACAGAGACGACCTGTCCTTGCTCTCTTGTTTGGAGGAAGAGTTGTTTGGACAGAACCCCGAGAAAACCTAAGGGAAATCAGAATACAACTTCTGATATGGGACTGGCAAGCTTATCTTTAATCAAGAGAATCCAACAATATGCCTATGTCCTGTGAGTTTAGGTTGAACTCCACTTTCTGTTTCTTGGCTGTAATTAAAACAGATTCATTTTTGTTTTTGCAGTATAAAGTATTTCTCTATTCAAATTTCATTCTTCTCTTAAACACAAGATATTCATGTTGTGTTTAGTGGGTCAATGTCCTATTTTCAATGAAACAATTGGGAAATAGCATGAAATATAAATAGAAAATACCATGTGATTAAGCAGTAAGGACACGATATAACATTTCTCTTTAATAGATTGCAAGTTTCCAACACTAATTCATTATTTCCTATTTCAATTTATTTCTCTCACAATTCTTGCTTTCTCTTCTAGATTATTTAAATCAATTTTTTTCTTTAAGGTTTACCTCAATTATGTTCTTCATTTGCGAAATAATAATTTGTATATTAGATCTTGTTTTTCCTTTAGAAACAAATGAAAGATTTTATATTTTGTAGTCATTTGCAAACAGTTAGTTTTTTAACAAGAGATGCTAAAAATGCTTTTAGTTCTGTACACAATTCAACTACTACAGTCACACAGCACGAATATAAAGTAAATGCATGAATTGAAAAGAGAGAAAAGCTTCGTTTGCCTCTAACATTTTGTAACCATCAAGGGTGTAAACCTCCTTCAGGTTTGCGATATTTTGGTCAAAAGCAACTTTCTTCCCCTCATCATAATCTCTGACAAGCACGTGCCTCTCAATAGAACCCTGGACATATATATATTTAGAGGGCATGCACATTACAACTCTCTGTTGATAAATGTGAAGCAAAAGAGCAAACTTATGAAAATTGCATGGGACATTGCATAAAACATACCATATCCACCAAGACATTTAACACAGTGTCACTGTCTGCCCGTAAAACAGAAAAAGTTGTGGGGTGCTCAGTCTGTGGAAGCATGTTATGTGGTATAGTCAACCTACAGAAATGGTCAAACATTAAGATAAAAGTTGATTAGAGAAGAGTTGAGAGACTATCCATGGATCTACCTTGGTCTTGAAAAGTCATATATGATGATCTGAAGGTTATTATAATTCGCCTCCTTTGCACATCCTCTCAAAACAAGGGAATCTCTATGGTTTGTCACAATAAAAGCATTGAGCAACCTCCCGATGGAATTTTCAACAGCTGGAGCCCATTGGCCACCATGGATCAAACTCTGCATTGAGCATGAAGTATCTGAGCTCCAAACAGGAAAATAAATAAGAGTAGATTGGGGAGAAAAGGCATTAATGGAATTATCTATAGAACTTTGTTCAACGAGTGCCCCAAGTGCCCCAAAGGCACTAGTTAACATTGACACAGAAACTTTGTCAGCTTCAAAGCGCTGTCTTTCTCGTGTTATGCACAACCAAGTGCACCAAAAATGGATATCTTTCTTTTTTAATAATGTTTAAGGGGTGCCCCAAGATCCTTATCTTTATTAGCAAAGTAACATATCTTATATAGTAATCTGCCAGTAAAATATCAAACACCTGAAGGTTCTAGTTCAGCGATGAAGAGCAAAAGCATCAGAGTCAAAGTAAGGATAGGATAAGGCAGAGTGACGGCATGGGTGGCACATTCTCCCCCCCCCAAAAAGTACCAATAAACATGGATGCTCACGGCAACCACTAGTACTGCTGCAAAATTCAGAGAAAATATTACCCACAATATCACATAGGACTCATAGAGAGGGAGTGTCTTATCAGATAAGAAAATCACATAGGATTGGAACAACTGTAATCAAATAATTGTTTCCAATAATGTCGCTTTTCTTGACAACTTGAGACTGTGACATAGATCATTACACATAAGAGCCACATAAACCATTTCAGATCACTACTAACCAAATGTGAGCCAATGGGACCAATTGGCGCTCTTGTAAACTTGCTCTGATGTCTTTCAATAACACGTAAAAGATGGATTACCCTCTCTCCACCAAAAGCCGTAACCTTTCAAGTGAGAAGAAGAAAATAGATTGTCATAGAAATGATGGCAGGAAAATAAGAGCGCACCAAAACAACTGCTTTCTTCATCCTAAAAAATTTAAGATCTATAAAATGAACCTAAGGCAATGGAAAGGAATTGGCTACCAGCACCTTATTAGTTTTATGTTGCTTGAGTTCACGGATATTAGTAGAGACCTCACGCTGCTTCTTCTCTAGGTCTTCAATCTACAAACATGACCAATTCTTATACTTCAAATTAATATGAGGAGCATACAATAGATTATATTGGCAACTATTCCATTAGCAGATTTTGTAACTCCTACCGAACAACTGTGAAATAAACCAACCACAAAGCAAATAGAAAGATTAAAATACTTAGTAGTGCCGTCAAGAAGTAGCACAAAATAAAGTAGTCCTGCATCACTTAAGATCATACCAGAAGCTCAAACATATTTGGCATAGATATGCAACAAAAAGCAGAGGGAGATCAGCACTATATCATCTCAAATTGATATGTCTAATTACCCTGCATACTTCCATACCTCATTTGTGATCTTTTGCATATCATCCATTTCCCTTTGAATTTTGTCAGACAAGGCGTTTTCATCTTCATTCAATCTACATTTGTTCATTGAATAAAGTGGTAATAAATAAATCTGCAAAAGATATGCTTGCCAGCAGAACAAGTGCCACTTGATCCACCTCATGAAAAAATTGCACTAAATAGAAAAGACTACCCTCTGAGTTTTGAAATCACGGCATCAATCTGAGATTGGATTTCCCTGACGTTTGCTTCTAGCTCAAATTCTTCATTCTGAAACATCAGAAACATCATTAATCCCAACAAATAAAAATGCAATGCCCCTGTACTGATTTGTGATTATGAACTGGCAGACCGACTTACAGCACTAGTATGCAGAAACATGCAAAAGAATATGATACAGACATAAAGACCTTTAAACTGGTCGTTGCATAGGCCAGTAGATAGTACTTGTTCCCAAATCTCGTTAGATTTTCTTGCAGAATTATCCTAACACGACACTGACACTATTTTATAAAAAGAAATACAAAATACAGCTTTCAAAAAGGCAAAAGAGAAGAAGAGACTGTCACAACAGTACTGCCCACATGTCCAGAAGGTTCAGTGAGTGGGAATTAAAAAAGAGTAAATATGATGAACAAGCAAACTCAGAAAACAAGAAAAATTGCTGATAAAAGGGGGGGAAGAGAGAGGAGGAGGTGAGACTGATGCTGGAAGACCTCTCTTGGGTCTTACTTTTATGAAAAAGCATACTTTCCTCAAACAACTCTAATTTCTGTTCAAGGCTTTTTCAAGGTAATGAGAGGTTGGGCTTGAATACACGTTACAGTAGGAATTTAGTTGTTCTAGTAAGAGGTAAATGAGACAATGTTTGCTTAATTAACTATATCAATTCACATAACCTCACAGCCCCAGCTTTCCACCATTCTCTTACAGTGGACAAGAGTAAAGACCCTAGAAGTTCTTTTGAAAATGGGATAAGCATATGATTCATGCAGGGATCATTGAAAAAGACTATCATCATCGTGAAATGAAAAATCCATGTATTATTCCTCATCATTCACCAAAACAGCCATGAGGAAGGATGAATCCAGCCCCCTTGGTGAGGAGGAAAAGCTGATTCAACGGCCACTTCAACAAGTCAAGTACAGCAGAAACAAACCTGTGTGCTCTGAAGATGTTGCTCCTGCATCTCCTGAATTTGCTGTTGAAGTGACTGAACACGCTTGATCAACTTTTGGATATGGTTGGTCAAGCGACCATGCTCCTCACGGAGCTCATGGCGCTCTCTTTTAGCCTAAGTAAACAAACCGTCATTTGCAAGGGACATATCAATGCATTTGGACGGAAAAACTATAAATTCACGAGAGAATAAAGAAGAGAGTAACACACTGAAAAAGATAGATATGACTTAAATTGATTTAGGAAAAACTGGCAAATATGGGAAGAAAAAATCTCCACTAAGGAAATATAACCTTCCAAGTCGCAGAATAGCATACTAACACATTTATATTCATATGCAAAGTCAAAATGACTTTTCATTTGGAAAGTACACATGCAATCTCACTTTTCTTGTTCATCAAATTCAGTAAGGAATGAGTAGTTGTTCTTGTCTAAGAAAGGGCTAGTGGTGCAATGATTTCATTCAGCCATAGCCAGAATTGCAAGGACCATTGAGTTTAGACAGTCATTAATGATTGAAGGATCTAATCTCAACAAAAGATGTAGAAACCAACCCGATCATCAACAGAAAACAGTTCTTGAGAGTATAAGTATCTAGGTATGAATGAATTATCATACCAAGGAAAGACGCTGCTGCAATTCACTCTTTTTCTTCTTCACTTCGGATGTTTTTATCATCAGATGCTCAATCTGCATTTTCTTCTCAGTTAAAGATTCCCTCAACCTTTCCAGGATATTCTGTGATAACACAAACAAAAAATAGATTGCTTCCTGTTAGATTGATCTGGATGGGAAAAAATAATGCAAAGATAAAATCCTCCATTAATTTCATTGCTACAAAATGTCATCTGTATATTTGTTAGACGCTCAAACCCAATTCATCCAACCAAGGGCCAGACTAATTTGCTGAGCACTTGATAAGCGGAAGCCGAAAACAGTTACCATTGTTAAAGTATCAGACACTGCTTGTCTATGGGGTTTGGCCAGTATCAAATAATCAATTTCTTCGTCTCTTTTTCCTTTTTTCCCTTTTTTGTTTTAGTTGAGAACGAATAACAAGAAGAAAGTCAAAACTTACATGTTGCTCATCAATTTTGGCTTGGCAAGCAGGTATACGAGCTTTCAGCTTTTCAATCTTTGAACTTTGCTCCTTTAGTTGCCTGTCTACATCATATACCCATGCCCATGCAAGTTTCTTCTTCAGTTGTTGTACCTCCTGAGAAATTTCTTCCACAAGCTCCATGTTTTTAATCTTGTCAACCAACTCATTGAGTTCCTTCTTTATAGGTTCTATCGTAGCCTCCAATTCCTCAATAAGGGACTTTGCTGAATCCAAATGTTCACGGATATTTTGAAGAAGATCATTTACTTGCTGAAGTAGTGTGGCCTTGAAAAAAAACTGAGAAGCGTACCCTTAGTCAAGCAGCTTTGCAGAATTCTAGACAGAGGAGGCATGTTTTATACCTTAAATTTGTCTTTGGGATTTCCAGAATGCAGAAATTCTCTGCTCTTGTCTTGACTCATAATTACACATGGATTTTCTACATCAATCTGCATGAGGAAAGCATGGCTTCTGAGTGTAATTATGAAGGAGGTACAACTGAAATGTAAACGAAACATGTTTTGAGATATCTCAGCAGTCCCAATAAGAATTCTGAGCTAAAAAAGAGAAATGCAGTCAAAAGCCTGATTAGATATTATGAGATCTTTCTTGTTTCTCAAACCAATCAAGTCCAATCACACAATTGCATTTATACGTCAATCATTTCCTCTCAGGTTCTTTAGTCAGGATTGTGTTGGATGTTTGCACATGCACGTGTGTGCGCATGTGTGAGAGAGAGGGAGAGAGGGAGGGAGGGAGGGCCCTAAATCATCAGTGTTATTAACAAAAAACAATGAAACTTTTACATTCACAATAGAGATACATGTAAATATTGAAATCTATAGATTCACAATAATAAAAAGTTTGGCAGGTCAAAGTGATAGATTCGCTTGCAATTCTAGTATGTTTGTATAGTTTAGGTCACAAATGAAATCTTAAAATTGGATTTATAAAATATAAGCATGCTAGAGATACTAAGACTCGTATACTAAACAGGTTTATTAAATGATGTAACAAACTAAAACTGGTTATTCATGTCAATAAGACCATTTAGACACCCAACAGGTATCTGCCACATCATTTAGTAAGTCCATTTAGTATACGAGCTTTAATATCTCTAGCATTATACAAAAAAGTAGGCCCGGTATAACTTGATTTTCCTGATATTCCAGATCAAGCATTGGAGCAAGATGTGTCAAGACTACATTGAACAAACGTGCAACTGTGATCTGTAAGTGCTTGAAATAAAATAATTAGTTTGGTGCAAGAGATGAAAACACTTAACATGTTGAGAATAACTCTGAAAAGAGGATAGATTTCATTAGCACGTCTTGGACTTTATGTATAATTGATCAATACCCTTGTTAAGCAAAATCTACCTTTAAAGGAAAGTTTAGGGTACACCCATCACCATCCAGCAAATTCCATTGAAACACCAGGGTGCCCATATCTTTCCAAATCAAAAATGTACTAACGTTTAAAAAAATAAATAAACATAACTGATGACTTAAAAAGGCTGGAATGTAACAGAAGGACCACAGAAGCACGTGTTTATCTTTAGTTAGGTTTACATGTTGGTTGCATCCATATTTGTCATCCACTGATCTGAGGCACATAACTTCAGTATATTTCAGAAAACTCACATTAAAGTGTTCAATAAGTTCACGAAGCTCCTCTTTCCGACTAGCAACCTTTCTTCCTGCAAGATGACTCAGTAAGGAAGAAAATCAAGCAGAACTACGTAGCTTTTAGCATCAGCTACCAAGACAAAACAAACTGAGGTCCAAGAGCAAAAAGTTTGAACAATTCCATCAGTCAATATATGTACACTAGGACTCTTAACGCGTTTACTTTGCATGCGAAATCCGGCTCTCCTATCAATCTGCTATATCAACAGCTTATTTCCATCTTAGAAGGAATTTCAGTATCGCCTATCGAACAATGTTAGACAAAAAAGTTTAAAAATGATGATCAAATTTTTTGGGTTATCAGACAAGTCACCAGCCATAAAAGTCAAAGACAAGAACTTCCTTGGAACAAATCTCACGTATAGATTGATATAACACGGGCGTACGGTCCAAACCTTGGCAATCCTTCAATGCCATAGAGCCCGTAGATTCAGAAATCCGACGTTCTACAGTAATTATATCTCCATATATTTCGGGCTTAAACGCATCCTCTCCACAATTTTTCAAATCAACTTGAACGAGAGCCGAACTGGGATAACAACAACAAGAAGAAGTAACAAAGAGCAATGTTAGAACCATTAGAGAATGCAATTGAGTGTCTGCTCGTCTTGGCAACCTGACAACTTGCAGTGTACCAGTAACAGAAATGTCCCTGACAAACACATTTAGGAATCAGACAGGCAAGGAAAAGAGCACGAGACCTGCAACCGGTTTTTATGAAATCCTTCAATGTGGAAGCCCTCTGAGTACCTTTAGCTCGGCATCCAAAGGCAACACATAGCGCCGTCAGTATGGCACTCTTCCCACCTGTGATGCAACGAAAAGCAACAGCAGCTCACAAGTTAGAGCGTCCTTCAAACTCGAAAATTTCTCGTCTCGACAGCTCGAACTCGAATCATGCATGCCTAAACCAATTCTCAAAACACCTAACAGAAGATAAAGATTTCCCGAAGCATCGTCAGCCTCTAACGAATTAAGCACCAGGCGATTCCCCTCATGCGTAAAATCACGCCCCACGCCGTCTCGAAAATCGTAATAAGAAAAAACCAGCGACGATGCGGGTGGATAGAGCAATTCAATTCTGGTCCGGGAGAGCGGGATCGCCGGTTCCTCGCGCTCCCGAACCGAACCAGCAGGCGCGAGACGGGCGGAGAGAAAAAGGCCGACTCACTTCCGTTCTGGCCGGTGATGAAATTGACCCAGTCGCCGAGCTCGATTAGGAGGCTGCTGTGGCACATGAAGTTCTCCAAGCGGATCCTCGCTATGGTCCCCGCCTTGGACCGCGCCGGAGGCTCGGGGAAAACCCTCGCGTCTCCCATGGGCTCTGCAGGTTCTTCTCTTCTTCAGGAGGAGGAGTACATGGGAAAAAAGCAGAAGAGAGTCGTCGACCGAGGAAGATGAGAATCGCTGCTGAGACTGAGAGAGAGAGAGAGAGGATGCTGTTGATCGTTCTTCTCTTGAAGTCGCCAACGAGGCCCAGAGGGTTTTCCGTCGCCACGGGCTTCCGAGGCCGAGAAGACGAATGGCGGGAAGGGCACTACTCGTTCGGCTCGAAGAGACTGGGAGCGTGCATCGGTCCGGTCCAACTAGGAAACCGAATTGGACCGGACCGAACCGATCTGAGTGGCTCTCGAAGGGATCAGTTCCGTTACCTGATTTTAAAAATTTGGAATCGAGAATAACTAGTCTGACTCTCTATTTCGCAAAAGGAAGTGAACTAATTAGATTGCCTAGACTGAACCATCGGATTGGCCAAAATTTTCTTCCTCTTTTTTTTTTAATTTTTTTTTATCCCGAAGCAAATAGTAATTAATAAAAATGTTCTTTTATTTTAATACTAGGGAAATTTTCACTTGAAGGGAATACAAAAATCAAAAAAAAAAAAAAAAAAAAAAAAAAAAAGGAAGAAGAAGAATTCATTTTGGAATCGATCGGCAATAGGAAATCCATACTGCCCGATTCAATTACAAGTTCCAGGGTGAAAATCAACCAATTCTGAAATCAATTACCCTTAAAAAAGACTAGTGTCAAGGTCTCGAGGTTCTCATGACCAAAGATTGTGCATGATCGATGAAAACCATCCAAAATCGCCTAGGGTCACTAAGGTTTTTGAAACATTCTTAAGGACAAGCGAGATAGTTATTGCGCGAGGTTCTAGAGTTCTCTCGATATAAATGCAAGTAGTTGGTAGGTCAAGAGATATGATCTCGTTCGCTGAATGGAAAATACATCAACGGTTGAAAGAAGAGGGCTACCGGTATAATAAGAGGTGTCATTTCTCTCATTGTGAGCTCCATTTCAATAATACAAAGTTATTTTCTCTTCCAGAGATTTTCTCTTTAGAACTCTCTCTAATCCAAGGAAGTCTAAGTCATCGCATGATTTGGATCCCAAATTATTGGCCGGTGATACTTTTTACAATTATCAAGGCAAATAAAGTCCAGCCTTTTTGGGTGCACACTTCATTTCTCAAACGTAAGAAATGAAATGGAGGAAATGAATCAACATATATATAAAATAGAGGGATGATTTGGGTTTTGATATGTGATGACGTTATCTTTAAGGATCATCATTATGAGTTTATCTTCAAGAACGCAATGGAGCCTGTGGGGGAGAAGAAGCTACTAGAGAGTATTGAAAGCTGCCACATCTGTTTCGTAAAGCAAATTCACCTGATTTTTTAGTTAACTGTTTCTTCCTCATTTCTCTCGTCAAAATATCCAAAGCAGTTAGGATGCATTTGGGAAATACCTTCCCAAAGTCCCTTGGGTATGGGTGTTTGGCAAATTTTTCTTGAACTCCATTTCCCAAATGCAAGCCTTTAAAAGGCTAAATTCTCGGCATGCTAGCTTGGGCTAGTAAAAAAATATTCTCCTGAAATTATCCTCACTAACTTTTTGTCTTTCCGGTTTTGTCCTTGATAACTGTTCATCAGCATCTTCTTCCCTTCTCTCTATTGAAGAGGATTCCTTCTTTTTGGTACTGGTAGCGCCGAGTCGCATCAAGTACATGCCTTTTTCTATCTGTTACTCGCCATGTTCTTAAACGGCATCACCTGGGCTGTCTATGCGCTCCTCAAATTCAAATCCTTTGTCCTGTATAATCTTGAAACTTCTTTCTCAGTTGCATGTAATTTGCTTCATCCAAATCTTTCAAAATTAAATGTGTTTGCTATACTAGTTGACAGTTCAAAGGAAATAGAGAGAGTGAAAACATACCTTTTTTGAGTTCAATGACTGAGATTTTCAGGAGGATGAAGCCTTCTTTTTGAAGACATCTTTTTAGTCATTTGCTTCTGTTAATGTGTCCATGCATTTTTTTAGGTGTCCAATGGTTTGGGAGCTTTGTTAGGTCTAGGGCAGCTGATTCTCTATGCAACATACTACAGAACCACCAAGTTGGATGAGCCAGAGAAACCGACGTCCGATGTTGAGCTCTCCGGTGCATGCTTAAATCTAAAATAATTGATATTATTTATGTTGAGATAAAGGCTTGCATTATTTATTGAACCGTCCTATTATTTATTGAATTTATAACTATTCAATATTTTCATTGCCTGAGGTCACCGTGCGGAGATTTTCCATCGTGTGGTCACCGGCGAAGTTTGGACAGTTCAGCAAGGTCACCGCGACCCTCTAGCAAGGGTCACCAAGACCCATATCATGAGCTAGGTCATCATAGCCATCGCATGAAAAGTCGCCGTGGCTAGATCGTGCGACCCGGCGACCTCCGCACAAAGGTCAAGGCACAGTGGATCACGCGATCATTCAGCGAGGGTCGTCACAACTCACAGCACATGACCAGATCGCAAGATCTGGGTCACAATGACCCTCGTTGAACTATCACGCGACCCACCACACCGTGAAGGTAGCCGGGGCCGCACAATCTAGTCGCGACAACCTCTGCACAATGTTCGCGGTGACCCAAATCACGATCCGGTCCCACGATGTGGGTTGTAGCGACCCGCGTCAGAGAGTCACACAATGTGGGTCACGAGATCCTCGTCGTGCTGCAACCTTCACACGAAGGTCATTGGGATCGAGCAATTTGGGTCGCGACAACCTTCGCACGATGATTGCGGCAACCCAAATCAAGATTTGGGTCTCGATGACCCTCGCCGGAGGGTTGCGTGATCTGGCCGAACCACCTGCCTTTCGCCGACCGCCTGCCCTTGGCCGGCCAAATCTTTTTTTTGCTTTTTTTCTTTTAATAACAAAAATCTTTTACAAATATAAGTTTCCAAACACTATTTTACTAATTTTTTGGCTTTCTGACTCGACGAGAGTATTTGCTGCTAGTCAAGGCCAAGCATCGTAAGACTACTCCGTGGAATTTGACGTGCGATTGATGTTATGTAGAGTGCAATCACGATGAGTCTTTGAATGAGCGAGTCACATTCAATCTTCTGGATAAATATGGAAAAAACTTAAATAACGGCTGTTTTTTTTTTTTTTTTTTATCTCAAATAACAAAGTGATTTGCACCACAAATTCTAATGCGGCAATAGGATCACAAACTAATCCTATATATTTAACTTCTAAAAATTGATTTTTCCTATTGAAATAGCTCAAATCCGTTTGGTCAACTTTGATAAGTAAAATTTTACACACACAAAAATAGTACACACTAGTTTTTGTTACGCATGTATAAAAACTATTGCATAAGACTATTTTCGAAAGTATAAGAACGTTTCCAAATTACATTTATATATCTCATTGTTTCTTAATGGACCGATTATAGTGAAATTGAGAACAAAATACATTATGCATTCGTTACACAGTTAATGCAGTTAAATAAATCAGTTATACATTCATATTATCTAAGCAATTCGCATAACAGCCAATTTTGTGTTTAAAACTTGAAAATGCTCATTATGATTTACTTGTTTCTTTATATGTGTTAAGGGCTTCCTATGCATAAAATATGTTCTTGAAATTTTATTCATATCGGACAACAGAAAATGAGACTTTAGACACAACTTAGTGTATGGTTTAGAAAACCACAAAAAGGATTTTGATGTGAATAATTAGTTTAATTCTGTAATTTGTACCTGACTTACACATATTGGCCAACAAAAAATGAGACTATAGACACAATTTTGCATACAATAAAGAACCACAAAAAAATATAACATATTTTTTTGAAAAATTGATATCAGTCAAGGGGTAATGAGATGATTTTCGCATTTTGACCGCTGAATAATATTTACTATTTTAAAGGTTGCGATTGTTCTTCATAAATTACTTACCGTTTGAATATTATTTATTCAGATTTATTTCTTTAAATAATCCCACGGCTTTTTCCAAATTTCCTATTCGTCCAATATGTGTCTTTAGTTGGCTCGTCTTTCCCTTTTTATAATGCGGTTGCCCATCTAATAGAGTAATATTTTTTGTCAGAAACTCACCGTTACAATTTGAGCATAGCGGTGCCGTAATGCTGGCTGCACTAAAGAGCATACTAAGCTAACATACTGACATTCATTTCACTTAATAAGTGATGCATGCTATCATAAGTGGACGCTTTCGCTCCGTTTGTTTCGGTGAAAATGATTAATTTGGAAAATATTTTTCTAAAATTAATCATTATTATTTAAAATAATTAATCAAGAATATTATTATTATCAATAATAATATGTCTAAACATTGTAGACAATAATTGTTATTGCTTGAAATAATATGCCTAAACATTTTCATGGATGTCGAAAGTATTTTTTTCTTCACTCATTTTTGTTAGTGATATAAAGGGATTATTTTAAGGAAAACATTTTTCAAATTATTCATTTTTCATGAAATAAAATCACCCATTAATTAAATGAGTGAATGGTATTCAATATCCTAAAAGAATTCCTACATATCATTTAGTATGTAAATTTTGTAAACTAGTCTTAGCATATCCAACCCTAACGCTATTTAGAGCATGAGTACATATGGATGACAATGAGGATAGAAAAATTTATTGCACGGGATGTACTAGCTGTAACTTCATTAGAATATCTTATGATTTAAACATTTAAGATAGATTTCCCTATTTAGTACAACATAGTTAAACAAGGATACCATAGCACATCAAATATGCATTCTCACTAGAGTCCTTTCTTCTTACTCGTGATTCCTCAAGGGCTTTTCATCTTTCAAATGTTGATTGCCCATGTTCTAATTCCTATTCTTAGGGGTGTACAAAAGAACTAAGAATCACTCAGATCGCCCGAAATCAAACTGGATCAGACCAAAACTGATGATTCTAATGGGGGCGGTCTAATTCTCAATTCTAGGCATGGAACTGCCCATTCGAACTAAACCTATATATATATATATATATATATATATAGAGAGAGAGAGAGAGAGAGAGAGAGAGAGAGAGAGAGAGTTCATCTCAATAACTTAATTATTTTGATAACTTAATTATTTTGAAGTTTTTTGACCAAATATATATGTACATATATGTATATTTGTAATTATTGGACATTATTGACTAATTTTGTCTCTTGAGTGTGTAATAGAATCAATCCCCTACATTTTTTTATTCTAATAATCCATTTACTTGCTTTCTCATCCAAAACAAAACAAACAAACGTAGAAGAATGAGAGAATCGATTGGAAATATCCATAAGAGCCAAGGGCTTATTTTAAAAATATAATTAGGTCTCTTCTTAGCCATTGCCATACCTTGGACCACACCAGAGGCTTGGGAAAATCCCTCGCGTCTCCCATGGGGTCAGGGGGCTCTGCAGGCTCTTCTCTTCTTCAATAGGAGTACATGGAAGAAAAGCAAAGAGTCATCGATGAGGAAGACAAGAATTACTACTGAGACTATGACCGAGAGGATGTTGTTGATCATCTTCTCTTGAAGTCGCCAACGAAGCCGAGAGGGTTTTCTATCACCTCTGGCTTCTGAGGTTGAGAAGATGAATGGCAGGAAAGCGCAATACTCGTTCAGGCTAAAGAAACTAAGAGCGTGCATTAATCCGATCTAACTAGGAAACTGAATCGAACCAAACCGGACTAGACCAAATCGAAAGGGATCAGTTTGGTTACCCGATTTTAAAAATTTGGAATTGAGAACAACCAATTTGATTCACCATGATAGATTGTCTGGACCGAATTGACAAATTGACCAAAATTTTATTTTTTAAAATTTTTATCCTTGAGCAAATCATAATTAATAAATATTTTCTTTTATTTTAATACTAGGAAATTTTCACTTGTAGGTAATACAAAAAACCGAAAGAAGAAGAAGAAGAAGAAGAAGAAGAAGAAGAAGAAGAAGAAGAAGAAGAAGAAGAAGAAGAAGAAGAAGAAGAAGAAGAAGAAGAAGAAGAAGAAATCATATTGGAATCGATCACCAACATTAAACCGCCACAGCAAGTTTCGGGGTGAATATCAACCTACTTTGAAATCAATCACCCCTAAAAGAGATTAGTGTCTTGGTCTTAATGTTCCCATTACCAAAGGTGCGTGCATGATTAATGAAGACCATCCAAAATTACCTAGTCTTTCCACTAGAGTTTTTTGAATGTTATTAGGGATAGACGAGATGGTAATTGCGTCAGGTTCTAGAGTTCTCTTGATATAAATGTCGGTAATTGATAAGTCGAGAGATAAGACCTCGTCCACTGAATAGAAATTACATCAACAGATATAAGGAGAAGGCTATTGTTATAAGAAGTGGTGCCATTTACCTCGTTGTGAAGCTGCATTTCAATAATACAAAGTGCTTCTCTTCTAGGGCTTTTCTCTTTAGAACTTTCTCTTTACAATCCAAGGAAGCCTAAGTAGTTGCACGATCTGGGTCCCAAATGATCAGCCTGTGAAAATTTTTACAAGTATCAAAGACAAATAAAGTCCATCCTTTTTGGGTGCACACTTCATTTCTTGAACGTAGGGAATGAAATGGAGGAAATGAATCAATATACTAGGGGTGAGTATAGTTCGAGTTGGGTTGGTCTAACATTTAACCCAGGAACCAACTTGTATAATGTTAGTCCTCAATTTTTGGGACTAAGGACTGACCTTGTTGAGCCTAGGACCGAGAACTGAACGAAACCTATGGATCCAATCTGGTTTGAGGATCAACCTGGACCAACAGTTTATTTTTTTGTTTCATTTTTTATATTTCTTATAAGAACAAATGTACCATTTCAAATTATATATTCATCAACAATGTAACCTTGGGCAATCAAATTATGAATAACAATATATATCAAACATAAATACAAGATAAGACAATAAGATAAAGTTACACTTGCTTAAAGCAACAAGCCATAAAAACAAACATGAGAAGCGAGCAATGAGGTGAATGAATAGAGGCGAGCGACAATGCGAGTGAGGCGAGCAAAGAGAGGGGAATCATGAGCAAGGAGAGCGAGGCCAAGGCGGGTGAGCAAGGCCTTGGCCGAAGCGAGAGTGAAGAGAGTTTCTATTTTATTTTTTTTGTTGAATTTGGTCTCGGTTTGTACTTTCTAATTTACATAATTAATTAAACTACGAAGAGAATAGATAAGGAGGCATTAGAATTTAAAGTAGACAAAAACATATATTATATAATATATTAGATATATAATATATAATATATTTATGTACAAGGTTGGTCCGAACCAACCCTAAACTCCTGAAATTGATGACTATCTCACATAGTACAAGGTCCAGCGATTCTAAGATCAATGATCAACTTGGTCCCCCTAGAGACCAGACCAAGACTGGACCAAGACCGGACCAAGTTGGGCCAATCCAGGGTTGATTCGGGATTGTACCTTGGACGGATGCTCACCCCCACAACATACAATAAAGGGATAATTACCCAAAAAAAAAAAATCTAAAACCTATTGCACAACTTAAAATTTTTAATAGTCCTAACCAATGGACAATTTGCCAAAGTAATCATTCCAGCCAATTTTGGCTTAAAATTATTGATGTGGGCATTGTCATCCTAAATGGTATTGCTACGCTGATGTGGACAATTTAAAAAATATATATATAACTTTTTTTCTGTTTTTCCTTTTCTTTTTCACTCATTTTCCTTCACCAATCCACACCTCAACAATCGTCGGCAAACCATCGGCCATAAGCAAGGGGCCACAAGCCCTCATTGTGGACTCGTGGTTAGTGAGGCGGGTGCAACCCTCTCCAAATCTATGAAATGAAATGAAAGAAAAGAAAAAAAAAAGAAATATACAAAATTTATTTTAAAAAATTATAAAAATTTTAAAGAATTAGAGAAAAAATGTATATGTTAGCATGCCATTAGGACTATCGATGTCCACAATAGTAATTTTCAGTTAAAATTAGCTGAAAGAATTATATTGGCAAATAATCATAAGTTTGGGCCTAGACAATCCCAAATTAAAATAATTAGAACTAAATTGGTTGTCGTATAATAAGTCTAGGATTGTTTTGGCATTTTTCCCTATGATAAAGTGAGACAATCTTTGGCATGGGAAGCAAAAGAAAGTTTGAGCCTAGACAATACTACTACGGATCACACTCGGTACCGTCCATGCTTAGAAACCTCAATGCCTGTACCATCGATAATCGTAAAAGATGTTGTCATCGGATTCGTTACTTATTTTATCCCGACCATAAGTGATTTTACTTTCCTAACGCATTGATCTGGTTAAATACTCCAAATTCATATAGAACAACGCGGCACGTAATTCACATGCTATCGTCGGACTTTTCATACTCTTTTACAATACAAAAAAATAAAAGGGATAAATCTCGAGAAATTAGGTATTTGAATAAATAGGTAGTCAATCCAGCCTATTTTTTCTATGATTTTTTAGTGATTACATACTAACAAATTAGCAGGTACATAAATTCACTTACCAATAGAGGCAGATTCATCTACCAAGTTTAAATGCACCTAATGATGTCTATTATACTCTGCATAAAGCCTATATAATGCCCAACTTAATAGCTCACACAACATCATACACAGCTCAACTCCATACACGATCTTATACCCACAAGCATGCACAGAAGGTCTTGCAACGCATCCAACGGCCAGGATCGCAGCCCTTCGCACCAGCACACCGAATGAAGACACCAAGTAATTTTGGCACATTCACTGCAGACCTTCCGCTTTTCTGAAGCCCTCCTCCCTCCTTCGAAGTCATTCTTCGTCACTTACTAATTCTCCTATACACTTCGTCGCTCTTCCACATTCGTCTCTCCCGTGCTCCTTCATCTGTCTTCGTCAAAGGAAAAAAGATGGAGAAGAACAAGATGTGCACCATCTGCAACAGGCGCTTCGTCAACGGCAAAGCCATGGGAGGCCACATGAGATCTCACTTAGCGAAGCTCCCTCTCCCTCCCAAGCAGCCCGACGTCCAGACCAAGCCGGCCCCAGTGCCAGCTCTCTCTTCGTCTTCTCTGCACCCGGATCGAAACGAAGCCACCTTGAAAGACTTCCGTGGGTCGCCTAAGATTTATCTTCCTCACGACCGATCTGCCAATTCCGAATCATCCTTCGTTGCCAGCACCGATCCTGCCCTCCACGAAAAGGGGAGCGAAGCCGAGTCGCTGAGGAACCCGAAGGGGAGGAGATCAAGCCGGTGCTGTAAGCCGGCCATGAACGAGGCGAGGGCTGAGACATCGGAGCAGGTGAGTTCGGACTCCGAGAACTTATCTGTGGAAGATGTCGCACTGTGTCTTTTGATGCTACTGCGAGATAGCTGGACCAGAAAGGGCAAGGAAGTAGTTCAAGAAGCCGTTGACGACGAATTGGCTGAGGAGGACGAGAAGGACGATGAAGATGATGGCGACGATGAGTCTTTTAACGCAACGCTGGCGAACCATCGACCTCGCCCCAAGTACTGGTGTGAGACTTGCAACAAAGTGTTCAGATCTTATCAAGCATACGGCGGGCACAAGGCCAGCCACAGCCACAAGAGGATGAAAGTGCTCGACAGTAGAGAAAAGGAAGGGGGCGATGGCGGTGCAAAAACCAAAACTTTGACTGACAAGAGATTGTTCAAGTGCCCATTTTGCGACAAAGTGTTCGATTCAGGTCAAGGGCTGGGGGGTCACAAGAAAGTTCACTTCTTTAATAGTGCAGTTAGTAAGAGCAACATTAACAACAACGACGACGATGCTGAGAATAAGGTCGGAGAGTCTAGGTTAGATCTTAACCTACCACCATCACCTGAGGAAGAAGGCAGCCCTGAACCGGTTGAGTCTTCTGCTGTTCCCAATCAGTGAAGAAGAAAAGTTGCGTCCAATGAACCGGGTCGGGTAGGTCTGGTTCATTTTCCTTTCCTTTCGTTTTTTTTTTTTTTTCTCCAAGTCCTGCGAACAAACTATGATCAATTTCAGTTTCCGTTTACAACTTCGTGTTAACATATTCATTTTCGAGATTTCTGCGCACCTGAGGTTCTATCTTACCATTAAGACGAAAATAGTGTCTGAATTTGACCGAGCCACAGCATCTTTTGAGCTTCGATGACGTGCGAGGAGTTCATTCCATCGTTCCATTGCAAGCAGCCTAGTCCTCTTCTCGTTCGTCGCTCTAGTTCCGCTGCTTACTTAAATGCAGATTCATTCCCTTTATTTAATGATATCGACGAGTTGAAAATTTGGGTTTTGATATGCGATGAGGTTATCTTTGAGCTCATTATGAGTTTATCCTGAGGACGTCTGTGTGCTTGTGTGGGGAGAAGTTACGAGAGGAGCATTGAAAGCTGCCACATCTGTTTTGCAAAGCATATCCGCTGATTTTTTTGGCTAACTGTTTCTTCCTCATTTCTCTCGTCAAAATATCCCAAAAGTCAACGAAGCACTTACTCAGTTTTTGGCTTTTTGATGCGATGAGAGTATTGCTGCTAATGTTATGTAGACTGCAATCGCTAGATGAATATACATCATAAATGAGTTTTTGAATAAGTGGGTTACATTCAATCTCTTGGATAAATTTTTTTAAAAATAAATAAATAAGGGCTGTGTTTTTTTAATCTTAAATAATGAAGTGCTTTCCACCACAAATTCAAATGTGGCAATCGGATCACAAACTAATATTTTGATTTTCGGAGTTCGAACTTCTGTCGATCATATATGTTTAACTTCTAAAAATTGATTTTCCCTATTGAAATAGATCAAATCCATTTGGTTAACTTGGATAAGTAAAATTTTACCCAAAAAATATTAGGCACAAGTTTTTCTGGCGCATGTATAAAAACTATTGCATAAGACTATTTTCGAAAGTATATGGCCGTTTCCAAATTGCATTTATATATCTCATTGTTTTGTAATGGACCGATTATATGAAAATTGAGAAGAAAATATATTATGCATTCGTTACACGGTTGATGCAGTTAAACAAATCAGTTGTACATTCATATTATCTTCGTGATTCGAATGACAGCCAATTTTGTGTTTAAAACTTGAAAATGATCGTTGTGATTAACTTATTTCTTTACATGTCAAGGGCTTTCGATGCATAAAATATGTTCTTGAAACTTTATTCATATTAGACAACAAAAAATGGGACTTTGGGCACGATTTAGTATATGGTTTAAACAACCACGATAAGGATTTTGATACGAAGAATTAGTTAAATTCTGTAATTTGTACGTAACTAAAACATATTGGCCAATAAAATACGAGACTTTAGACACAATTTTGCATAGAATAAAGAATATATATATATAACATACTGATTTGAAAAATTGATATCAGTTAAAGGGTAATGAGATGGTTCAGGCATTTTGACCATCGAATAATATTTACTATTCTAAAAGTTCTTCATAAATTATCTACTGTTTAAATATTATTTATTCAGATTTATTTCTTTAAATAATCCCACAGCTTTTCAAATTTCCTATTCGTCCGATATGTGTCTTTAGTTGGCTCGTCTTTCCCTTTTTATAATGCGGTTGCCATCTAACATAGAGTAATATTTGTGGTCAGAAATTCACCGTTACAATTTGAGCATAACGGTGCCGTAATGCTAGCTGCACTAAAGAACATACTAAGCTAACATACTGATATTCATTTCACTTAATAAGTGATGCATGCTATTATAAGTGGACGCTTTAGCTCCGTTTTTCTAAAAATAATCGTTGTCGCTTGAAATAATTAGTTCATAAAGATATTTTTATTATCAATAATTATTTATGTGTAAACATTTTCAGAAATGTCAAAAATATTTTTTTGATCATTCATTTTTGTTAGTAATACAAACGATTATTTTTAGAAAAATATTTTCCAAATCATTTATCTTTTGTGAAATAAACTCACCATTTAATTTAATGAGCCAATTGCATTCAATATCCTAAAAGAACTTTGACTTATCATTTGGTATGTAAATTTCGTAAACTAGTATTAGCATATCCAACCCTAAATCTATTTTGAGCATGAGTACATATGGATGACGATGAGGATAGAAAAATTGAATGCACGGGATGTACTAGCTGTAACTTCATTGTAATATCTTTTGATTTAAAGATTTAAGATAGATTTCCTTATTCAGTACAACATAGTTAAACAAGGATACTATTGTCGCGGCACATCAGATATGCATTCTCACTAGTGTTCTTTCTTCTTGCCAGTGATTCCTCGCGGGCTTTACATCTTTCAAATGTTTGCCCTAGTTCTCTTTCCTACTCTTGCTCTTACTCACATGAAAATACAAGAAATGCTTTTACATGTATCTCATTTCAGTACGTATTGACAGATTTGGGAAAATTGTTCAAAAAGTCCTAAACATATTGCACTTTTGCCAATTCAGTCATAAATCTTTTAATTTTGCCAATTGAGTCCTAAACATTTTCACTTCGTGTCAATTCAGTCCATCCGGCCAATTTTGGCCGGAAAATACTGACGTGGACGTCGGTGATGCCACGTAGGACTGACAATGCGACGTGAACAATTTTTAATAATATTTTAATATTTTTGAATTTTTAATATTTTTTCTATTTTTTCCCTTTTTTTCTTTTCTTTTCTTTCTTTTTTTTTTTTTTTGCCTTTTCTAGTGGCCGGCCACCGGCCACAACTAGCCGGCTAGCCTCCCCTACCACAGGCGAGGCCCAACCAAGTGAGGGGGAGCTCCAGCGAGGGTAGCCCTCGCCCAGGCACAACTCGATAAGGGTCACTTAGGTGAGGCCGACCCTCGCCCAAGCCAAGGCGGCCTCGCCAGGCGTCAGCTAGGTGACAACGACGGCGACGGCGACGCTGGGTGAGGCCGGCCTCGCCGGATCCGGTGAGGGGAGCCCTCACCGGGGCTCGCCCAAACCGGATCTAGCGAGGCCAACCCTCACCCCTGGCCAAGCTCGGGCGGCTTGGAGTTGTTGGCCGAAGACAATGAACGACAGCGACGAAGACGATGAACGACAGCAAGGCGAAGAGGTAAGGCGAGAGGCGCATCTTCCTCAATGGAGAAGACGAAGACGACTGCAGTGGCGGCGGCGCCAACATTGAAGGAGAGAGAGGTGATTTCAGCGAGGTGGGTGGCATCGGCCGGCCAGGGGCAAGGGCGAGCCCCAGTGAGGGCTCCCCTCGCCAGATCTAGCGAGGCCGGCCCTCACCCAGGCAACCCTTGCCGGGTTGCACCTAGGCGAGGGCTGACCTCGCCAGAGCTCTCCTTGCCTGTGGCGGGTGAGGCCAGCCGGCTAGCTGTGGCCGGTGGCCGGCCACCGGAAAAGGCAAAAGAAAAAGCCAAAAAGAAAAGATAAAAAGGGAAAAAAAAAAAACATAAAAAAAAAAAAATAAAAATTCAAAAAAATATTAAAATATTATTAAAAATTGTCAACATCAAGACCGATCTACGTTTCACCACCAACGTCCACGTCAGTATTTTCCGACCAAAATTAGCTGGATGGACTGAATTGACAAAAAAAGTGAAAAGCTTAGAATCAATTAAGAAAGCTTAAAAGGTTTAAATCGAATTAGCGAAAAGATGATAGGTTTAGGACTTTTTGGACAATTCTCCCAACAGATTCTACATATTGCATTAGATTTCAAAAGATCTTCGCTTCAACTTTCGAAAGATGAAGGGAGGAAAACTCGTCTCGTGAAGACATTCATGGAGAGGACGTCAGTCAAATTTCCTAGGTGACCTTAGATGTCGGAGGCTATAATTAGCGGGCGCGGGCGGGCATGCCATCTCGACTGTTGAACCCATATTGCCTTGGACTTTACTCCTAGAAAGCCCAAATCTACTCTTGTTGGGCCTTCGTCTAAGGCAACTGCCACACGAAACAGAACGATGCAACACAGCGGTTGAAACTGATCTGGCCCACGATTAGAGTTGGACATCATTGTTTATTCCGGGGTAGCAACGTAAGTATTCGGGCCAGCTAGATGAATTTCGCGTCAAAGCACGAACAGAAGACTGAGGACAGTCGTCAGGATAGCAAAATCTTCGTAGGAGTCTCTTCCCAACTTGGCTAAGACGTCCGCTAGTCGGTTTGCTTCACGACAGATATGCTTAATCAGCGTTCCGTGGAAATCCACCACCAATCTCCTGCATTCATGAATATAGCCTGTTCCTTACCAAACACTTACCGGTCAATTGCTGAAAATCTTCCTTCTGAAATTATAGATTCAGGTTTAGATTCTTGATGTTACCATGTTAAAATCTTAAATTGATTCGATTCGTAGAATGCAGTATGGTGGAAGATGGATAACTATACTATAGAGATATAGTTGTTCCATCAACTAAAGTTGAACATCTGCGGTGATGATGAGAAAGGTATACTTGATCCTTGTTGGGATTACGTCGAAAACATTATAGTCATTCCTCTCGACCAAAGGGTCTCCGAAAGGTCGGTAGCTGCACTCAACCGAGTTAGATGTTTCTCCATCGAGTTGTGTGCTAAAACGGCAAGGATTTCACAGCAGAGAGTAATTAAGGGATTCGCAATGATTGCGAGGTTATGCAACCCAGCACCTTAAGTACCAAATGAGCAGGTCAAAGGATTATGAAAAATTTGTCAAAAAAAAAAAAGGATTATGAAAAAATACATAGGAAAGATCGCCCTAAAAGGTCATCGCTAGAGATGCAGAGACTACCAGTTTTGCCATGGCATGATTTTGGAACTATGGGATGGACGATGCCTGATTTTCAATAGTTTCATAGAGTAAGAAAAGAAAAACATTGCAAACAGCTTCTTTACTCGATCGATCATCTCTGAAGCTATGAGCCCTCGACAATAGACATCGGAACATATCTTCACGTACATTCCCAATTGGGGATGAGCGGTTTTAGGTTCCAAGTGAAACCTAAATAAAACGTGGAAAATCTAAAACCTATTCTGTATACTCAGGAACATGGACCCTACTTTGCTATAAGTTTCAAGATCTAACTAGGTTCCACATGTACTCTTAATTGAATTATTACAATGAATAATTATTTTTAATAACTATCATTTGTTATAATCTACTTATCATAACTCATATTTAAATATGTGAAAATTATAAAATATTAATAAAATAAATTTTTTTGTCATATATATCATCAGAAATGAAAACTAAGATTAGTGATTTCAAATTACACTATAATCATTTAACCCCATGGAATGCCATGGGATTGCATGAACACATAGAAGAAGAAAAATATAAAGACTTATTCCGGGTTCCAAGTCCTAAAACCTACTTGGCAAAACAAGTTTCCTAATTATTGGAATCTAAAACCTACACGGGATATTCTATAACTTGGAACCAGACTATTTCCATTGGTTCGATTCTTAGATTCCCGTTTCAACCCTAAAATCATGCTTCCTTGCGTGCAAGGCACACATAAAAAACTTTAAGCAGATTAGAATGATTTTACATCAGGAACATTTCTGGCAAAAGGCCCTGTGCCATGTCCGCCAAAAAACACTAGGAAAATCTGAATCCTAGACACAAAAGAGTGTGTCTCGATTGTCTGAAAAGCACTGAGAACTAGTGTACAAGCACACATCCCCATATACTCACTGGCCTCTCGTGCTTGGTATTGCTGTTTCCAAAATCACTCACATTCATCCGCCTGCCGACGGTGGGAAAGGCCATGGTGGTTGCGTGGATTGGAAGAAGATGACAAGTGGATAAGAGGCTACAGAGCGGGCATGGCCAATGGCGCACTATTCGCAGTGACCCTTTTATCCCCTGATAGAACGCCACCAACCCCTTCACAATTCACCATAGCACTTAGTCAGCTTTTAAGGGCATGAATCTTTTGGGACTTTGTGCGACTAGAACAGTGTTTTGAGTCCTGCGTTTATTCTGGATCTCACTCATCGCATCTCGTCCCTAACGTCAACGCATACACTCATTGCCTCCCATCCCATTCACGAAAAACATATCTCGGTTACGTTGACATGTATGGATTCTGTACGGTGAGGTCTGTCCTCTCATCGGGCGGTGGAAAAGTGTTCCTTTTTTCACGTGCAAAAGCTCTCACCTAGCCAGTCCCATAGAAGAGGTGCAGTCGAGACGGTGAAAGCTGCTGTAAATTGGTTCCGTTTGCACCCGCTAAATTCGTCTATCTTCAATTAGATTCATCGTTTCTCACGCTGTCAATTATTGATCATTTTTCGGCGGAAAGGATCGGTAATGTATCCGTTCGACGCGTCGAAAGGTCGAGTCTGTCTTGGCCACAATCAACCAAGAGAAGATCCATTTAGATAGCAGGAAGAACAATACTCCTATACCCATCCCACCCGGTAATAATCTCGTAAGTACATAAGAAAATAAGTCAATACTAGCGAATCCCTTAAGATTTTTTAGTCAGAGGAACACTATCGTCACCACTCATGTCGTCGAGCAATTTTCTCTTAGGACGTGCTTCTTGCAGCATTAGCACCACGTCCCTCATGGAAGGTCGGTCAGCCGGGCTCGCAGCCGTGCAGAGCAGAGCAACCCTGAGCAACTCCAACATTTCCTCCCTGACTGGCGCACAAGATGCCCCAGTGTTCTTGTCCAAAACATCGCGAATCCCGTCCTTACTCTTGATCTTGAGCCTCACCCAATCCACAATGCTATTCCCTTCACCATATTCAGGATCCACGGACCGTTTCCCGCTCAGCATCTCCATTAACACTACTCCATAGCTGTAAATATCACTCTTCTCGTCGACTTGGAGCGTGTATGCATATTCTGTGTAAAATTTTTTTCAACATTTAGACTTGATATTCGAACTAACATATAGAGTCAGCATACATTACATGGTACAGTGCACGGGGAACTACACTTTAATCCTGTAAAAAGAAACGACAAGCTGATTCTGGAATTAGAACATCGGCATAATCGAATGTACCTGGTGCTATGTAGCCATAGGATCCTGCAATGACCGACATGGACTCGTCGCTCTGTATCAACTTTGCCACCCCGAAATCCGCCACTCTGGCCTCCATCTCGGCATCTAGTAGTATGTTGCTCGGCTTGAGGTCACGGTGCACGATCACCGGGTCGCAGTCGTGGTGCAGATAACAGATCCCCTGAGCCACGCCCAGCGCTATCTTGTACCGCGTCACCCAACTGGTCACCAGGTTGAGGTCCTTGTTCTTACCGTGCAACAGATCGTCCAGGTTTCCGTTGGGCATGTACTCGTAGAGGAGCATGGTGCACTCCCGATTGCTGCAACGCCCCAGTAGCCTCACGATGTTACGGTGCCTCACGTTCCCGAGCACCTCCACCTCGGCCAGGACCCCCCCTCGCCGCTTTCTCATGTGCTCCTTGGGCTTGCCCCACAACTTCTTCACCGCTATGATGTCGCCGCCCGGCATCTCGGCCCTGTACACCGTCCCGGTCGATCCCATCCCTACGATCTTATTGCTCATCGACAGGCACTCCACCACGTCCTCCGCCGTGAAGTTGAGCCTCTGGAACGCAGTCAATTTCCACGGGCCGACCCCTTGGCGCTCGATGAACCGATGGCTATAGGTGGCATGGAAGCACCTAGTGCCAGCGATCAACACCACCAGGCCTACCCCGAACGCGGCCGCCATGATCCACACTATGGCGCCCGCCGTCCGCCTCGGCTGTTGCTGACCCGCCTCAGAGTCATCCACGCCGGACGCGTCGGCGCCGCGGCCGCCGCCGCACGGCTTTGCCAACACGCCCCCGCAGAGACCGTCATTGCCAATGAACGAAGAAGGGTGCAAATTCCTGAATATAGTGCTAGAAGAAGGTATAGGGCCGGTGAGCGAGTTAAAGGACACGTTGAAACTCTCCAAGGTGGTACAGTTATCGAAATTGGACGGAATCGAGCCGGTCAAGAAATTGCGCGACAGGTCGACGTCGGTGATCATAGGAAGCGTCGATATTTCCCACGGAATGATGCCCGCGAGCGAGTTTCGGCTCAGATTCAGGTACAGAAGCTTCTCGCAGTGGCCAATGTCCCACGGGATGCTGCCGTTCAGCGAGTTGTCGGCCAATTCGATCTTGTAGAGGCTCTTGCACCCGATGAAATCTGGGATTTTGCCGAGGAGTTTGGACGAGCTGGCGGAGAAAATCTGCAGGTTCGGAGCTTTCCATATGTTGTCGGGCAATTTGGTCCCGAATGAGTTCCCCGACACGTTCAAGTACTGGAGCGCCACCCCGTTTCCGAGATCGTCCGGGATTTCGCCGCTGAAGAAGTTGTTGCTCAAATCTGCGAATGTCAGGTTAGGCAAGAGCCCGAAGCCGCGCGGGATCGAGCCGTTGAGCATGTTGTCCTGCATTCGGAGCCGGTAGAGGGAAGTGCAGTTGGCCAGCGACGGTGGGATCGCGCCGACGAGCCGGTTCGAGAAAAGGAGGAGCTTTATCAGCTTGTTCCCGAGGCAGAGATTTGGCGGGATTGGCCCCGTGAAAGAGTTCGACGACACGTCGAGCTTCGTCAGCTTGGCGTTTGATCCGAGCCCTTGGGGCAGGATTCCGGTGAGGGAGTTGTTCCAGAGCTGGAGCGTCTCCAGCAGTGGAAGCACGCCAAGTGTTTGTGGTACTTCCCCACTGAGGTTGTTTTTCATCAAACCCAAGGTGGTGAGCTGTTTCAATGACCCCAGCCCTTCGGGTATCGTCCCCGACAGTTGATTGTCGGACAAGTCGAGAGCTTGGAGCGCTTCCAAGCTCGAGAAACTCCGCGGGATTTGGCCGGTCAACCGGTTGCCGAAGAGGAATAAAGTCTCCAGCTTTGTCACGTTACCGAGCTCTTGCGGAAGCCAACCGGAAAGGTTGGCAGCTGAGATGTCCAAGTACCTGAGATTCGATAAAAGCGCAAGTTCACTCGGGATACCGCCGTAATATTGATTGTATCCGATCTCCAAGCGCTCAAGCTGTGCCAATGATCCTAATTCGGGCGGTATGGGACCTTCTAAAACGTTCCCATGCAAGTACAGAGACTTAAGTCGCGGAAAGTTGCCGTAGTCGGATGGAATCTCTCCTTCGAAGTAGCTTCCACCCAAATTCAGATACTCGAGATACTGAAGACTTACTAATTCTTGAGGGAGGGGACCAGTGAAGCTGTTGCTGTAGGCATTAAAGACTCTCAGGAGTTTAAGCTTTGATATGCCCGGGGGGAATGTTGAGTTGAAGTTGTTGTGGTTGATGTCAAGCGTCTTGAGCTCAGTCAAATCAAAAATGGCTGGCTGGAGAATCCCATCAAAGGCATTCCCACTCAGATTCAAGTGAAGTAAGCTCGTCAAGTACCGGATTTCCGCCGGAATTGCACCGGAGAGGTTGCGGCGAGAGAGGTTGAGAGAAGTGATTTGGGATGTTTGTGGGTTGCATTTGACGCCAGACCAGGAACACCATGCGGGGTTCTGGAGAGTAGGGTTGGAGAAGGTCGGCGTGGGGTCCCAGTCATGGAAGGTAGAGTGAGGATCTCTGAGGGAGGATTTGAGGGAGAGGAGAGAGATGAGTGGCAGAGGGAGAGAAGCAGGTGACACTGCGGATAATCTGAGCAAGAAGAATGAGAACGAGAGAAACGAAAGAAGGGAAGAATGTTTCATGGTTCCTAGGGAAGTGGAGAGAGATGGGTTGAGAGGTGAATGGTGCCGAGAGCAGAAAATTTAAGGGAAGGGAGGTTTTGAATTTGATGATGGTGGTGTGAAATGCTTTTTGGGAGTGCTGGGTGCAGAGGGTGTTTCATCATGATGATGATTATAGCTTTCAGTGGGTTGGAAGAAAGGGTCGGAAAACTGCTGCCGACTAATGCTTAATTCTACCGTGTCATCTACTTGCTTTGCTCTGCTTTGGTCCCTTTATTTTGTAACTCATTCCCTTTCCCTCTCTTCTTTCCCTTTCATTCCTTCTTCACTTATTTCGCTTTTCCTTTTCTTTTTTTTTTCTCCTTTTAACTTCTGGAAATTCTTTTGCTTCACTTTCAACATTCCTTGTTCCTTTAACTTTAGCCAAACAAAATTTGGTAATAATCAAGCATGAATTGCAGACTTACAGTGGCCTCGTTTTCTCACGGGATCCAAGAAAGTCATCTCTCTCTCTCTCTCTCTCTCTCTCTCTTGTGGACTGTGCTCGGAAAATAAGGTGAATACGTTTCCTGGCATTAAGTGCATGGGACAATGTTAGAAATCGATGTCCGTACCCATGGTTTGTCATACTCTGTTCTGTTCTGATCATTAATTGTGATTAATGTAAAGGGAGGTGATTGGAGAGCTTTACGCCTGAAGGGCATAGAGTATGGGCATCTGATGTCTGGACTCAGACGGCAATACATTATTATACTTGACAAATCTGGCATTAGTAGGCATGCGGAACCAAGGAATTCAAAATTCTTTGAAGACCTGAATCATGAGTCATGATTACAATTGTGCGATCATCACCAAAAAACTCATCTTTATGCATCAATCAGCATTTTGGCTCCGTATATTTCACTTATTTCACATTTACATTAATACTGGTCATGCAACTAATTTATAGAGTAAAAGCCACGATTTCTCAAGCTACTTTGGATGCCTGGGAAAACCCTTTGTTACGCCTACGCATCATAATGCATTGATTATTAGGTTAAGATTGAGAAATGATCATATGCGTGACTGGATGAACTCATCTGACCCAATGTACAATCATTTTGATCCCCATGCTGTGTAGCGCTATGTAGTGCTGCTTACCCAGTAGTTTCTTTCGAGTAATGAATTTTGCCGGAGGAAAGAATAGGAGTGAATTCCAAGGCCAGGCAAGGGTGGGCAACCGGGTCTGGGGATGGGGTAGTTGGTGTCCATAAAGCCAAGGATATTCCAAGATCTTGTTTCTTTCCCGCAAGTTTGACTTCAATAAAGCTAGGCCATGATGGCACGTACTTTGTATCATTAGATGTCCCCGGGAGACATCTTACGATAAAGGGTATAGCATCAAAGCTTCAAATACGATCACTTTGGCAGACTTCATTGCTCTCATCACATACGGTTGCATCTACCCGCTATTCCCCACTTATATGAGCAATCACGCCCATAATCGCAGAACAGGCCAGTGCCCAGCACCAGAAAACGGTAAATTAAATTCTGCATGAATGGTGGTACTTCCAGGGTAGCGCAGATTCATGCTTCATTTTTTGATGTACCAACAGAAGAAACACTGGAGAAGAAGAAGGAAAGTTGCAGACCTCACTGGGATACCATTGTCAGCCCTTGTATCTATTTTTGTCTCTACTTCGTTTCAAAGAAGTTCCTCCAATGGTTTTGTGTGGGAAATTAATGTCATCGGAAGACAAGGGCACACCAATAGCGAGAATTGGGGGAGAGCGGTTGGAGCCTTTGTGGGGGCCAAAAATGCAACTTCCAAATTTCTAACCTTGCTTTTCTTTTGGAGCAGAAGGAATAATTGTTAAAGAGACCAGTGGGTGGGCCAGAATGGTTGTGGAATAGAAGAGGCATGCTCATCCGACCTCACATCCCGATCAAAATTATTATTTCCACGTCCAGTCATTCATCGTAGTTGTACAGCACCAATTATTTCTTCTTCCATACACGAATGTATGACGGATGCCGAGGATGAAGATTGACCGTGACTTCACTCCAAGCTAGTGGAGTAAGTGTGCTTTATCATATTTTTATGCGAAGTCTAATGTAAATTTTGCTTGATTTATATGATTAATCTGCTAACTGTTATTGAGGGATGATCTCATTATTAGATGTATTGTGTTTATTTAAATCCAATGCACTGACACATCAGATCACGTGTTATTCATTTGAGAACCACACGATCTAATTATCTTGATATGAATCTGGTCCATTGAGAAAATAGTTTTTTTATAATGACAATAAGGTGGAGGCTGGACCAGTGATCAACCTTGGTCTCCTTAATACCCTTCATGCACCAAGAGCAAACCCTGCTCCTACTTTAGCATATCTTTCAATTCATCCTGGCACGTGTAAGAACAGGAGAACTACAGATAGCATAAGCATGCTTCACCAGGCATGGATCGACAATAAAAATAAATAAAAAAAATCAGAGAAGGGAGAATGATGAGAGTGCTTCTAGCTTGGTGCCTCGCGTGACGGGCATGACCCTACTACACTCAAAAAGGAATGCACACAGACACAAAAAAACAGCAATTTAAAGCATTTCGATGGTGGTTGGTCGTAGGCGTGCCTGCCTGCCTCGGAGCCACTTTGATTTTTATGTCCCGAATTTGCGCCAATGACGTTCATTTCGCTTTTTGAGAAGACGGTTTTGTCCCTTTCCATTTGCTCTGCGTAAAGCCTGCGAATCCCCTCTCATTGCCCCAAGGCTTTACCTTGCTTTGGTAACTTGAGCGACCACCAAAAAGAAAAAAGAAAGAAAGAAGACACGAAACGTTTTAGGTATTCATAGTTTTGCTTCCCCTCCTTTTCTTCTTTTCTCAAGGAAAAATCTTCCCTGATGGATTCCCTCCTTTGCCGTGGAATGAAATCTGAAAACTCGAATAGCTAGCTGTTTAGTCACTCGAGCTTTGGACCATTTCGATATTGAACGCGCATACGTCTGTATAATCGAGTATGCGATCATCATGCTTCAACTCTTATAAATCCGGAACTCAAGTTTAGTATTGCTGTGCTTAAATATACTTTCCAAACATACTAAGCAATGACCTGATGTTTGCATCCAAATATAGGAGTTATCCTTTTGAGAGCCAACGCATGCCTTATCATTTATACGGATCTCACTTAGTTGATAACATACTAGGGTTTATCATGTGACAAGACATGAGGGATTCAATGATAAGTAGATTCTTCACTGAAGTTCCCACAGAGAGCATGGTGACCCTTCGGGTTGGCGCCCATTGGGTCACCCTGTCTAGCTATAAGGCGTAAGATTGTCATGCTTGCATCACATGTTTGGGGTCATTTTGATTTAGGAAAAGGCAAAAGGCAAGTGCGCAGATAAGTTCCATTGGAGTTATTAATCTATGCTGTAAAGGGTGAGAAAGATCTCATCCCAAGGTCAGTAGAGCTCACTCTCTCGAGGAACTATTTTTGACCTGATGATCTATTTGAGTAAATCTGATGAGTGATGACATTCATGGAAACTGGTGAAAGAACTGAGAGGTTGGGAGCTATTATGGGAATATTCCCTTCGAGAAAAAAGGAGTCTTTTAACGAGGGAAAGGCAATCATTCATATGAAAAATGTGGGGAGCGGGAAAGAAAAAAACAAACATTTTTTTGATGAAATAATTGAAATTTTTGCTTAGAATCTTCTACTCGATTTTCTCGCAACATAGCAGCTGCTGAAAGAGAAAGCACATGAAATATAGAATGATATTGCAGCGTGGAATTCGATTTCTGTTCTATGCAAACGAACTGAAGTGTCCAGATCAAGGTCATTGTTAGTGGGATCTTTTTCTTTATTGACAGTTCCTCAACACCTCACTTTCCCTTTTTATATGACTTGTTGCATCTTTGTCCGAAATGTACCCACATCACTATATGTCTCTGTAGTGGTAAAACCCCAGATAGTGACAGATAATAAGCAACCATTATAAAACGGTCCATGCTAAACAAAGCTAATCACGAGATTACTTGGTTACTGGCTGTGCATTGTGGCGAAAAGTTCACACATCTTAGTACCGACACTTGATATATCGCTTGGCCTAGTCTTTGTAGAGCATGTGGACTGTGAATTGCTAGATCAATCCGGGTTTTAATGATAATTTAAAGCTCTTAGCACAGATAAAGTGAATCTGGCGGAAATGACTCAACGGGTGAAGATATTCATAGTCAATTGAAGGTCGCATTACGTCTGTGGACATTGAATCATCCCGTGCATGTTAGTGGGAAAGAGAGAGAGATAGAAGACTAGGATAAAAGTAGAATGATGAAGATTTGAAGTTATGTCAAGCAAAGCACGTGAGACCACCATTTCAAGTCAACAAAAATAGTGATATCAACTTTAAGACCCTCTAAATTCAAGCAATCTGTCGCCTTAATTCCTAGTTAACAAATGATTCAGCTCTCGCTTTCCACCTTCGATGTCAACACGCAATTTGGAATCATGTTGCATCACGAGTCTCAAGTTGGTGGACCAACCAAAGAGTGAATATATCACCCCCCCGTGGGAGTAATTCTATCTTTGCTCTTCATAGATCCTGAGAAACTGCAATTTTAACAATGGCCAGAGGTAAACGATCTTTGCTTTATCGGGTTAAAGTGGGGGAAAACGAAAGCAGACAAATAAGAAACCCATGTGAAAGAACAAGCTAGCTAATACCATATTAAATTCGAGACGTTCGTTAGGGTGAATTGATTTCGTCTCCTTGGTCTAAAGGAAAGTCAAGGGAGGTGAACGTTTTGATTTGATAAAAGGCCCCATGTATTATCATTACCAGTCATGAGCTATCATTTTAGTGAGTCATCAGTAAAAGATGCTTTAATAGGAAGCTATAACAGAGCGTAGAGTAGCACTCCAGTTTGTTCTGAAAAGACTGAGAAATCACAATATGTGACCAACGATTTAAGTCCTTCTAAAGGAAAGTAAAAGGAACGAAATTTTGTTTTTTTGGAACCTGCTCCGCTTGCTTTTTAATAGGGATTGCTCTGAATTTGGAATCATATGGTGGTTCCATATGAAGCTCATCTAGGTTTCAGAAGCTGATGGAAGAAACAATTCTTGTACCTAGAAAAATTTTGGGTTTCACAGCCTCTGAGTTATATTCTTGAAAAGAACATGCATACACAAAACCCAATTCATGCCCGCTTTCTTTTCTCTTTCCTCAACATCACTCACTAGTTTAAGCATCAAAGGGCTGATTCAGGACTCGATGTTTCGTCTCACCGGCCGTTCTTCTGTAGCTTATCTCAAGCCGTCTCACTTTATTGGGGGCTTGGCACGACTTTGATTTTTCACCTTTTTCCTTGCGAAACACACGACATAGATATGAGATTTGCACAATAATTATGTAGATGGCATGTGCTTATTTTCGGATCTCCTGTTGTAGAACAAAATGACTATCTCATGCATCTTACGATATAGCTGTCAAGACAAATGCCTACACAGATTTTTACAAGAGCTGGTATGGCATCTATATGAGAAGCGCATGCAATTCCGTATTGTAAAAGAAAAAGACACACCACATGAAATCCCACTCAAGGATTTAGGTATCTCACCTTCTAAGCAAAACTCAAGATTTCATCATTTTGCCCTTGAAAGTGGGGAGTCACTTTTGATCTTATTTTCGTTCTGGCTAAGAGAGGAGCACAAAAACCCCTAGTCTCCTCCAAATCATGAGTTTCAGCTTCCCTTTTCTCTACTTTTTCCACCAGAAGCTTTCAAAACTCATAATTACCTGCTTCCACTGTTTGAAATTTGTTTTCTACGGCGACGTTAATGGAGGACAACCGATCACACACGTTACTCGGTGTCATCATCATTCTTTGTCCTTGTGGCCCTGCCCCTGCCTTCCCTTCCCCTCATCTACTCCTAACGGGGTTGCTATTCCCTCATTTCTCGGTTTGATTTTTCGATTTTTAACTTTAGTTTTATCAAAGTTTGGAAAAGATTCAGGCCAGTTGTTGCAAGTATAGACTTTTTATATCTATCTATCTTGAGTAAAAATTGAAGAGCACAAGTTAAAATCCTAGCTAGAGCTTCCGTTTTTCCGTCCCGAACAAACATCAAATTAGGAGCTCTAAACTAGATTCAAGAACACTTCATAGATGCCTCGAAAATGTGCACAAGAGATTAGACGGTCGCTATCTCTGATTGCTTAACCAACCATCCACTATTTTCATCAACTTATTACATTCTGATGTTTGGGCTAAAGAGCTCAAAATGAAACTAGTGCCCAGTACCTGCATAGTCATTTTCACATAACATTCTCAAGTTGAGTCCTAAACAAAGCCTTGAAGATTTAAATGTCATTAACCCATAGCAAAACCAGAGCAAAGATCGGGCTTTTGGTTGAAATTCTCTGTTTTGATTTTTCTGGGAATTTTGTGTTCACTAAGATTTCCACAATGATTTATATTCAAAGGGAAAGAGAAAAGATTCCAACTCATACTCACTTGAATTACATTGGCCATGACAGATTTCAGAACCAAACCACAGGGTGATAGACAAAACCTCGGAGAAAAAAAAGAAAAAGCAATAAAACACGCAACCTTTCACCACAAATTTAACCAGCTAAAGGACTTGAAGCCATTGACTTTGAAGATAGAGCTTACAAGCAAAAACTCTAATTGTCTGAGTGTCAATCAAACTCCTCTGGTGTCTAGCACAGTATAGAACCATACAGCTCAAAACCAAGGATAAAAGTAAATAAGAGTAAGACATCACAAACATGGTCATGAAGATCAACGGTAACGACGCAGAGAGAGGGAGTTGTTCCTCTTCCAAGTGGCCCTTCTGGAAGGTCGTGCCTTGTGATGCGTGTGCCCCTTTCCACGAAGGCCTCTGTACTTCTTTCCAGCAGAAGTGAGTCCACGAAGCTCCCTGTGCTTGTGCACAGGGTTGCAAATCCAATTGATTCTTGGATCCTTCCGAATAGTGTTGTGTGCAGCATCAACCAAGATAACCTCAAAATATTTGTAAGTAGAATCCTGCATAAAGTAAACCAATAAGAATGGGACTCAGAATCTACTAGCCTCAGAAGATGCAATGTAAAGTAAAGAGTCAGAATAATCACTTATTATTTTCCCGGGCAAAAATCAATATGAATGGAGTAAACATCATTGAACAAAAGCTTCATAATGAGTTCCCACCTCATTAATCCAGTAGGAATTGAGGACCTTGAGACCACCCAATTTCCTCCCAGCCCGCTCCTCTGCAACGGAACGCTTGCTGCGCTGGAATTTCAGCTGTGTGACACCTTGGTTTGTGGGTTTACCATACACAATACCTTTAGGAACTGGCCTTTTTCTCCCACCACGCCTTACGCGTACTCGATAGACCACATAGCCCTGGAAAAGCAGTTTGATGATCTCTAAAGCAGCAGAAAGAGTAAACCAGTCCATTCTTTTTATTCCCTATTTCAGCATATATTTCCGGGCACAGGCACTAGAACAGACATGAGAAAGATGGAGCGGGGGAGAAGCGGGCTCAACCATGAGCAAGAATCACAAAGGATCGTGCTACCATTTGAATCACGACGTGATTGGGATTCATTTGAACCAAGCAATTATAATTTCTAGAAGCACCTCCCATGGGCATGGCATAAGAGGCAACACTAGATAGGAAAACTATCAAGCATAATTAGAAGAACAATCTCCATAGGCAAAATGAAAAACCTGTTTGGCCTTGTAGCCCAGGCGCCGGGCCTTATCAGGGCGAGTGGGGTGAGTGACACGCACAATGGAAGGGTGCTGGCGGTACTCCCAACACCTCACCCTCTGCAGAAACCTCATGACATCTGATTGCTTCTTCCTCCATAGCTCCGACACGTACTTATAAGCCCCTAACATTCAAACGCCATAAGTTAGAACGCCGCAATCGGAACAGAAACAATAGTGTAAGCTAGTGACTGCAAATGCTACAAAATCATGTTTCCACAGCGTAACATAGCTCTTAAATTAATTAGGAGCCTAGGACTTACTATAGACTGACACCTAAGTAGAAACAGAAGTTATCAAAAAAATAAAAATAAATAACCCAATGAGAATACAACATAGAAAACTACTTCCCAAACAGATGGACATTATTTTCCTTTACGAATGCTTAAGTTCAAAGACAAATTCATAACTTTAATCAGTTCTACTAATGCCGTCAAATGCAGTATTCAGCTCAAGGAAGTTCCAGCAAACCAAAGATAATCAAGAAGAACAAAACAGGTTGGTTAGTGCAATTTTCATCTTTCCTCTCCTATTCCAGAATCTCTGTTACCCTCAGAATGCCCGGACAAGTTACGAAATCGCGCCTGGATATGTCAATGCAAAACCCAACTAGCCAGCCGCGTTTACTCTGTCATCAGATATACTGTTCCAAAAGGCGTCGTGAAAACCTCATCATCTACAACACCCAACAGTCCGCACAATCTCATACCGAGCCCATGATAATGGGTAAAAAGATAAGAGAAATCAAAGGAAGCATCCTGAATTCTTCGCGGCCATGTGCATCAACTACGCTTCTATGAAAGCATTGAACGCGTCATTTCAGTGCATCCGATCGTTCAGCTAAACAAGGTCGACACGAGTGAAGATCTTTAGAGAGAGAAAGAGAGGAATACGTACCCATCGCAGCTCGTCTTCTTCTTCTTCTTCTTCTTCTTCGGGTTTACCTGCCCAGCGAGAGAGGAGGTCGGCACTCGGCGCAAGAGCGATGGGGAATCTCTGATTAGGGTTTTAGCCGGACAAGAAGGAGGCGGAATGACTGAATTGCCCCCCCCCACGTTATGGGCTCGACCATCCTTTCAGCCCGTGTCGCAACAAGGCCCGGTGAGAAATGGACCCGGACTGATCCTTGGGCTTTCCCGTGTCGTCGGATGATCCATCCGATTTTGGGTCGGGAGGATCGAAGCCCGCGTGAACGAAATGCGGTCCATACCAACCCGCTGGGATCAACAGCGATACACGAGTTCTGCTAATCCTAATTAACGTTGCCATGAGTTATCTTGCAAATAAAGTTTGTCCCAATCTTTTAACTCGATTGATGCATGTAAGAAGATAGATCCTTGAGGTACCATGACATGGAAGAAATGATTATCAATTTAAGCTAATATCATGAAAAACTCTAAATTGATATATTTATGATAAATTTATCTTAAACTAATTTTTTAACCATCAAAAATCTCAAACTAGTACACCAATGATAAATTTACTTTTCATTGCTTTTCATTAAATTTACTGAGTTTGACGACACATAATAATTGGCGAGTGTAGGAATTTACAAAATGGATCGCTCAAACCGAAAATCACTTAGACTGAATTGGACCAACAAGTTTGGTCCCATCCCCAGTTCCCAGAAGTGGAATCGGTGTTCGGATGGTCCAGTTCTAAGGGAGAACTAGACTGAACCGACTAAATATATTTTTTATTTATTATTTCTCCAAACAAAATAATAAAACGTGAATTAAACACTATCTCAGTTTGTTTCAAGTGATGGAAAAAAAAATCAATCGGTCTAGTCCTCGATTCTGATTTTTGGGAATCGGGAACCGATCACCCTTAGACGAGTGCATTAGTTTATAATTTTATCTTCTATTTGTTATAAATATACTAATTCATGATATCAATCCAATTTAACAAAAAATAATGCAATGTAAATTATCACAACTATACAAATTTATGGTTTTTGTGATAAAAAAAATATTTCATAATAAATTTGTCATAAATATATTCATTTGAGATTTTAATGATCGAAAAATTAGTTTTTGGTCAATTTATAATATGCGTTTTAGTTTGCAATTTTTCATGATATTAACAAGTAATTTAATGCACGTGAATGTAAGTGCATTTGACTGTTTACACATTTTGATGCATAATGCAATGCACCGCTTTTATTTATTTATTTTTAATTAACAATTTGGGTGATTTTTTTTTTTTTTTTTTTTTCGCCATATTCTATTCCTACTCTATACTCACTCGCAGACTTGTGCCCTGCCTCTTGTAGGGCGTGGGAGTCGCAACCCACTCTCGAAACTTACGCGTCCCTATCCCCATCTCCTCTGAGAAGGTGAGGATTTGAATCCCTCACCTCCCCCTTCCATGTTGGAAGGGTGGTTTGATGGATTAATTTTCGCGCACGTAATTAAATTCACTTCCTCGATTCCAGGTCATCTATGTCGAGATTAGAATTGTTCCGGTGGTCCCGTACTCAATTATGCGGAGTAAGAATTAAACCCAAATGGTCCACTTTTCTTTTTAAGTTAAAAGTAGACCAATCGTTCTACCCCGCGTCCAAACCCATCCGTCGTGCCGTCAAATCACTAGCCCCCTTTGACTCGGCGTAAGCTAGCGTGGTTCGACGGGCGGGGACGTAATCAGGGATTAGATCAGGACCGGACGGGATCTCTCGATCGAAGCACTGTCCGTCCCGTCATCGACCAACTAACGTCCCATTCTCTCTTCATTTGATCTGATACGATGGGTTGGGGAAAGACAACGATGACACATAATTAGGAAGACGACATGGGGAATTCGGCGGAACAACCAAAGCGAATCTCAATCAATCAATCGCTCTTTTGCTTGACCCGGATGTAACGATTCTTCGTATCCATTGAGGATAAAGACGTGAAATTTGATCGCGATTTACCTTATTTTTAAGTCGCATTCCGTAGGTTGTCAAATTCATGTCACGCCCCTATTTCGTCGCTTAGCTTGTATTTTCACACGCTAGTTCTGCCCCCCCCCAAAATTATTATAATAGGACGCAATTTTCTTGCTTATGGGAAACAAATAATCTAGGAATAGAACATGTTGTTTTCGCACCCCTTCCTATTCTTTGTATTTGCATTTGTTGTCACTTGTACATTTCTATTCCCATCGCGTTGTGGATATAAGGACAACTGAATGCTTTTTTTTTTTGGAAGATGAATGCCAAACGCTAACGATATGACATGGAGATTTGTCAATTCTATCAACTTCTACATAAGAAGGCAATTAGAAACGATTTACGATTTTTTAATATCACAATACTAAATATTATTGAAAAATGACTAAAATAACTTGAGATTGACATAATTTTTATATTCGTTATGTCCATGCATTGAATAGCATTTGATGCATTGAAAAATCATGATTTACATAAAATTGAATATCAATGCATGCATCACTATACAATCATCTCATTATCATTGTTATAAGTTCATATTAACTTCTAAAGCGTGTGCCCCCACGCACAGATACATCGAATGATCATTGGTTATTCAATTTTAAATTTGTTAATTGTATTGAGCTAATCGAAGGACCGAGAAGTCACTCTTATCTTATGCGTAGAGGCAACCAATTATCTATATGTACGTTTGTATATTTCTTTGTTTTCTTTATTTCCTTTGATGGCAAATGGAGATGTGGCGAGATATTCTCCGTCCTAAAGCCCTAAACATATTCAGTATCTCATAGAATTTGAAGGGCATCAACAAATACCCAAAAAAGATGCATTTTGCCTCATCCATCCCAGATTATTACTAGAAGCGGCCCAAAATATTAGCCAAGTTTGGTTAATAAGTGTTGCCATCATTTTGGAGTGCAGGTTCTAGTCGCTTTGAAATTCTATCTTTCTAGAAAGCCAATGCATTCAATTGGTGCACTGATAGCTGCCCTATCTCATGGAGGGAAACTACAACATTTTAGGCTACAACTTCCTCGAGTTACCGTGCATTGAAAGACTCCATAATTGAGATAAGAGTATACGAAAGAAAGGCTTATGCAATTTTTATGTCATGACAAGTAGTAAACGGAATGACTATTTAAATCAATATCTTATGGTATTAGTTATAGTCAATTAAAGATAAGCACAATCAAACGAGATGTATGGGGAATAAATGGACATATTTAGAATCTCCAAATTTTCCTCTCTCTTTTTGCGGTCTTGGATTATGTTTAGTGCAAAGAAACTTGATTCATATAGGGAATAAATGGACAGATATAGAATCTCCAAATTTTCCTTTTTCTTTTTCAGTCTTGGATTATGCTTAATTTAAAGAAATCCAATTCATATGGGGAATAAATGGACATATTTAGAATCTCCTATCGGATTAGATTTCTTTTTTCTTTTTGGGTCTAGGACCATGCTTAATAAGTGTTGCCATCATTTTGGATTGCAAGTTCTAGTTGCTTTGAAATTCCATCTTTCTAGAAAGCCAATGCATTCAATGGGTGCACTAATAGCTGCCCTATCTCATGGAAGGAAACTACAACATTTTAGGTTACATCATCCTCGAGTTACCGTGCATTGAAAGACTCTAGAATTGAGATAAGAGTATATGAAAGAAAGACTTATGTAATTTTCATATCATGACAAGCAATACACGAAATGACTATTTAAGAAATCAATATGTCATGGTATTAGTTACAATCAATTAAGGATACACACAATCAAACGAGATGTATATAGAAACTCGATTCGTATGGGGAATAAATGGACAGATTTAGAATCTCCAAATTTTCCTTTTTCTTTTTTAGTCTTGGATTATGCTTAATTTAAAGAAATCCAAATTCATATGGGGAATAAATGGATATATTTAGAATCTCCTATCGGATTAGATTTCTTTTTTCTTTTTGGGTCTAGGACCATGCTTAATAAGTGTTGCCATCATTTTGGATTGCAAGTTCTAGTCGCTTTGAAATTTTATCTTTCTAGAAAGCCAATGCTTTTAGTTGGTGCACTAATAGCTGCCCTATCTCATGGAGGGAAACTACAACATTTTAGGCTACATCGAGTTACGTGCATTGAGAGACTCTAGAATTGAGATAAGAGTATACGAAAGAAAGACTTATGTAATTTTTATATCATGACAAGCAGTATACGAAATGACTATTTAATAAATCAATATCTTATGGTATTAGTTACAATCAATTAAGGATACGCACAATAAAACGAGATGTATACAGAAACCTGATTCGTATGGGGAATAAATAGAAAGATTTAGAATCTCCAAATTTTCCTTTTTTTTTGCGGTCTTGGATCATGTTTAGTGCAAAGAAACTTGATTCATACGGGGAATAAATGGATAGATATAGAATCTCCAAATTTTCCTTTTTCTTTTTCAATATTGGATTATGCATACTTTACCAAAAAAAAAAAAGAAGTCTGATTCATATGAGGAATAAATGGACAGCTTTAGAATCTCCTAACGGATTGGATTTCGTTTTTATTTTTGGGTCTAGGACCATGCTTAACCCAACCATTGCAGGGACCTATCACAATAAGAGAAAAATAGAGGGGCCAAATTGCAAATTTCCCCCCTCTATCATTGGAAGATCGGGGAATACAAATGATTAAAAAAACGTTTGATTCCTATCCTCAAGCCAAGCACATCTCCAGCCTCGTCACTTGTCCGAGCGAGGCGAAAGAGTACAAGACTGGGTTCCGGAGCCGAAGACGCCGACATTCGCCCCACGCAAAAAGCCTTAAACTTTGCCCTCCTCTCTCGCCTCGCCTCGCTCGACCCATTTCTTCCGTCTCCGGGGAGGATTGTTCGGCAGCGCATCGCCGGCGGAGAGCATGAGGAGAGGCTCGTTTGGTGGCATGGAAGGAGGAAGCAACAGCATGTTCAGGACCCTCGGTCGGTCCGTCATCCGAGCTGGCGTCGCCGGCGGCGGCGGCGGGAGCGGAGTCGGCGGTGGCGGGTTTCAAGAATCCTTCGCTGCTTCCTCTAATTCCTCTCCTACTTCTCCTAGAAGTGCCTCTGGGTCTGGCCACAAGCTCAGCTCCAGCCACCTGCTCTCTCTCAACTCGGCTACTTCGCCCTTCTCTCCATGTAACACCGTCCCGGTATCCGCCGCTTCTTCTGGCGTGTCCACGTGGCTACCCTTTCCCCCTTCGTCCGAGGTCGATGAGGACGAGTGGGTGTTCGCCGATGGGAATGAAGACCAGAGGAGGAGCCTCCACTTCGATGATCTCGTTCTTGGGTCTGTTCCTTCCACCGACGAGGTTCACGGTGCCGTTTCTGCTATTCAACAGTATGTGTTTCTCTATCCTCTTTTTCTGCTTTCCGTTGAAGTTCTTGCGAGGTGTTTACTTCTGGGTTTCTGGAATTATTTGTGTTTTTTAATCCCTTTTTGGGAAATTGGAAAGGCTGAGGAGTACCCTAGGAGGTGACGCATTTTGAGTGTGCATTTGGGATTGTTTGCGCGTCTCTTTCAAATGGATTGGAGGGCCTGCTTTCATTTGTTAAAGTATGGATTTGATGTATTGGGGGTGGTATAGAGATGGCCCACAAAAGGGGGCTAACGTGGGGTTTCATTGTTTCTTGTGGTCGAGGTTTATCTGTGGCCAACACACTAGTGATTGCAGTGATGTTGCCAAGGTATTACACGTGGCTTGTGCTACCCAAGAAGCAAATGTTTTCTCTCCAATAAGTAATCATTAATGGGTATGATTTGTCGATATGTTAAGTTTACGCCCGAAGTTATCATGCTGAAACTGATGGTCGACACGCACGTAGATGCAAAATAGAGGAAACAGTTTCCTTGATAATATTTGAACTGCTGGGCTCTATTGGAAGCAACTGGTTTGATATTTGTCAATTTTGAGTGCGGTTGAATGGACTAATCAAGTTACTTTCAACTCTTATCGATGGTCCTGCTTCTTAGCTGCTTGTCCCTTTTCTTTTTGGTTTGAGTTTGCTTTGTTATATGTAAGTCCATCATATTTGATCAGCTGGTAGCAAGTATAATTGAATTAATAAGAAATTCACGAGGATGGGTGGATGGACCATGTAACTAACGATGCAGTACTCTTTAAGTACTCAATAGTTTCTCACCCCTGGATAATAAGAAAGGAGCAGAACTTATACATATGTTGGCGTAGATGGTTGAATTGAGCAGAAACTATGGACAAAGCAGAATTTTCTTGAGCTGGACTTTTTGAGCAGCTCTATGTACTTTAATTTTATAGCCCGCATGGCATATTCCAATAATGATGCAGGGACCTTCTATATGCCTTTGCGAGTTCCTGGTGTCATATATTAGAATTTAAAGCTCCTTGTCCTTCAACAGAGGTGGACATATCGGCAGGCCCTCCTTCCTCTTAACATACCTGCATAGATTTTATGCAAGTTGAAATCCCAACATGCTCTTCTTCACCTCTCTGACCGTTTGGTTGTGTACCGTAACTTATAAAAGCCACTGCTGAATTATCTGCTCTATAGGGTATTTGACTCTGGGCCGTACTCTCAGTATGTCCGGGACAGATTCAGTCCATATGTGGACAACAATGTAGATCAGGTGAAAAACACCTCTAATTCGCTGCCTCGAGTTTCTTCTTATGGATCGGAGATGGATTGGATAGAGCCTGCTGTTCATCTTTCTAACTCTAGAGCATTGCAACCTTATGAACAAGTATACGATGCTTTCCACTTGCTGCAGAGGGACCCATCTGTTCAGGTAGGTTATTTTTCTTAGTTATATGCAAAGGGTCTGCGTATCTATTTACTGGATTTATCTGTCGAGAAGTATGATAAATATGTGATTGCAGAAGATGATTTATGGTGCTGTTGTTGAATAATGCTGATTGTTAATTTGTGATGATACTATCCCCCCTCGCTAGCCCTTCTCATTTCTTTTCTGTTCTTGGAGGACATTTGGCAAACGGCATATTCTGATTTAGTTAGATCTTGATGTTTCCATTTCTTGCCTGTAATGACATTTAACATGCTTTTGAAATTGTGTCAAAGAGTGCTCTGGCTTTGCCAAAGAAAGAGAGAGATATCAGCATTCCGCCCAATACATGTTCATGCATGAGCTAATATTTTTCCGATCCTTTTTGGCAGAGGATGGTTATTTCACTGTCATCAGATAAAGCTGTCTGGGATGCTGTTTTAAATAATGAGGCAGTCAAGGAGCTCAGAGAATCATGCCAAGCAGGTGGGTATCCTTTATGCAGAATCCGTTAGGTCTTTGCATTTTATTTTCTCATTTTGCTTGGTACATTTGCGGTTCTCTTTATTAAGCTGAATCTTTTCTCTCATGCAATAGAATGCATCATCTGAGGAAAGTTTCAGGTTGTTTACCAATGAAGAAGCGAAGCATTTTTTTTTGGTTCATAATATTTTTGGGGTAGTTTTGTCAGCTGATTGATCTAAATCATAGTCATGGTTGATTCTGACAAGGGTGCAGTGTCAGCACATCTACAATTTCTGTTGAATTTATTCCCCTGTCATCATTTTGTCAAATTGTTGTTACTTGTTTGAGATGTAAAGCATATGGATCCGGGGGTTTGGATTTCTCATTGAGTTTTGGTGTTAGAGTTGAAATTGAATTTGATTTTTTGGTTGTGTTTGATCTCAGCCATTATCACAGTATGTCAAATGTGTTCTTCATACCTATCAATCTTGTGCTGAACTTGAGTGACTTGCTTGGTGATAAGTACAGATTTTTTAGCCTCCTCACTCTAGATTTCATGGTTGCATGCAGCGGAAATTAGTAGTATTCCAGATATAAGCTCGGATGGTAGCTCTATTGATTCCAATGAAGTGGTCAATGTGGTGAGATGGATGTTTGACAACACCGTAGGAAAAGTCACGGAACTGATTGAGAAGATCAAAAAGCTCGTCGGTGAGTTGTTCCAGATGCCTCCAAACGAGGAGGCTGCCTCATCAGGACCTACTGACCCCTTTCAGGAAAAGTTAAGAATGTCGTTTCTGCTATCCGTCGTGGTCCTTCTGGTTGTGGCTGTGGCTCGAGCTCGCAAGGTTTGACCTGACCATCATTTGTCGACATGACTTCTGTAAATTAACGCAGCGATTACTCTGTCTTCTCAGCATTTAGCTGTAATTATTGATAACTGCACGATTTTAGTTTCTTTGTGGTAAGCAAAAACTATCAGAACGACTGTTGTTTCATCTGTCAGATAAATAATGATGCTTGGTGACTTTTGTACGTTCGTCTCCCAATGTTAACGAGGTTAAATATGACTCATTGCCCCCTTTTTTTCCTCTGTCTTTTTGGCAAGACCGACTCATTGGACAAATAACAGGCAAAAAAATATTGAATTGGTTAAATGTGGTGTATAATAAAACTTCCAAGTGAAATATCTCTTTTCTTGATTACCCTGGTATGAAAAATTAAGTAACAGCTTCATCCGTTTGGTTATGAAGTGAGAAAGGATTCAAAGAATGATAATTAGAAGAGAATGGTATGGGTACAGAGATAAAAAATTAGGTTTATGGTTCGAACTTCCGTCATTTGGTTGATTAGCTAGTCGTTTATCTATTCATAATCATTTTCCGTTTTGTACGGTCGGTTATTTTATGGAAGAATCATTCTCGGACTCCGTGATTAGCGAAACCAATGATAAATCATTAGAGACATCACCTGATCAGTCATTGCCATCATTTATACGTTACTTTACCGTGAATTTACGGGCCTACTATGCCATCCAAAGAAATGTTGGTGACTTACAGAAGAGATTAGTAAATTTGATGGCTTTCCATGAGGGCAAATTTATACTTTACAGGTAGATTGCAACTCACCAATTACTAGGTCGAGTAGACATTCGTTAGCAGTGACCAGAGCTTGATAAGTCGGGTGACAGAGAATCGATTCATCAGTTTCGCTGCAAGGCACGATGAAGGGTATTAATGGATGGGAAGAGAGAGTTAACCCATGAAGTTGAAAAATCTTGCTATTGTAGTGGCGCCTCAGACTGACGGATGGTGGCTATTGGCCCAATTTGAAAACTGTCGAGCCCATGCCACCGGAGCAAACAACGATTTCATTCACGACACAGAGGATTTCACTAAGAACATCGAAAACCAATCTCTACCCTGAAGAAACAGCTAGAGAGTGATTGCGCAAGAGCAGCACATGCACACATTCGCATAATCTTTCCATTTTCCATATTATCGACCACAGCAACCTGTCACCAAATTGCCATAGTTAGAGGCCAATGCACTGTATAAGGCATATGATCTCTTTCCGATTGCTAAACTGCCATAACACTGAGAAAGGCAAGGAGACCTGGCTTCCCCTTATCGATGCTATCCACGCAGTGAAACACAATTGGAGGAAGTTTAGAGGTGGAACTAAGAAAGATGCCGGAAGAGGTATCAGTTTTTTCTTCAAGGAAAATACCGCACCAGATGATTAACACATAAAGCCTAGGAGCACCCGTTGATTTATCTAAAGTAAGTAAACATAATAATCACGAAGTGGATAAACCTTTGGCTCCATCAAAGAGAAAGAAATACGGTTGTATGTAACAATAAAAGGGAACACCATCTACATAGCCAGAGCACCTAGTTACTCCTTCGGCGAAGGTCTATCAATATGAGCATAGACAGACTTGTGGATCTCTTATCATCATCATAACCCTGACCAACTAATGTACAAGGTTAGGATGATAATGTCATGAAAACCTTCAACCAAGCATAATGAATGATCAGGTAGCAGATCTCCCCATTGCTATTGCACATCATTGTATTATTAACCTAATCAGAAGAATCCGACAAAAAGAATTTATTGGAACGTCGTTCGATTTGAATAACCACTGTTGGCGAGATGGACTGTAGCTGTAACTCATTTTGGCAGCCACATCACTCAGTTTGCACCTCAAATAAACAACTAATGATGGTCCAATCACTGTGCTGTCCAAACCCATCAAACTCGAGAGTCTACAACTACAAATTACCGCAAGTGTAGTCCAAGTGAAATGAATATCATGATAATATAACATAAAGGTATACCAAAAAACCAGGCAGGCTATATGTGTGACCAGAACATACCCTAGACAATATCCATAAGGCAATATTGTCATAATCCAACGCAAGGAACCTAAGCAAAGATTACACCTCTAAAGATACTCCACTCTAAAAAGGTGCTGACATGGATTTAGATTAGAGACACACAAGTTATGCAAATAAGGATACTACGGTGCCAGCATCAGAATTTGAGTAGGCATCAGATAAGGAAACCCACAATGAATGGCCCCCGTTCAAACAAAACCAAGAGCATGAGACACTGAATCCTCAATATACCGCAGGGCGTTTATTTCCCTATTTGAAAAAGATAGAGAACCTACCTACTGCAGATAGGTTTCTGGCACATTTTGCTTGACGAGAGATCAACTGCCGGTGCTTCCCTGTGTTATCTACCCCGATAAAAAGATATTCTAACTGTCCCACCACAATCAAACCAAATTACAGGTAAAAACGATCCAAATGAGATGACATGGGTACTGATTCCTGCCATGTTAGATTTCTGACACTGTAAGAGAAATTGGAGGGAAAGGACACCCACAAGCAATGACAGCCTCTAAGTTCAAGTCCAACAAACTCAGTATTCTTTCACCGAAATTAATCACTGCCCAGCATAAGAAAGGGTATCCAAAACATGCATTACGTTATCGACTACTTTCACAGATCACCAGATGACGAAACAATATAGGAAAATTCAACCCACACAGATAAGAATAGAACTCCTATGGTCCACCCACCTATGAAATGCCTTAAGCACCACTTTCCAAGAAAGAAAAATTTGTTGCCAACCACTTACTACCCAAAAGAGAGCAATTTTAACAGTTTTCATACACTAACCACCCGGGGAATATAACTTTCAAAACTAGGGAATAAAATTGCCATCCTGCTGTTCTGTCAATTTAGTTCAAACAGACAGGATGGTATCTCCGTTTGCCTACTATTCTGTATCAGCACAGCATCCACTCCTAAGCAATGGAGCATCATTTACTCTAACGACTAACCCTTCCACAACTAATGAAAGCCAGAAGAGCTCCAATGTCTTTTAAGAAACAAGGGATGGATATTAATATGCTGCAAAAGTCCAATTTCAATGCACAGGGTTAAAAGCATGTTGGATAAAAGGCGCATAGGAGGATTTACAGCCCATGAAACATTTCCATGCTCTTAGAACGGTCTGTGGTTGAAGTGGGTGCTGGAGCCGTTAGGGGAACCACACTGTAGTATGGAGCACAGCCTAAGGAAGATGCCGGAAGAGGTTGAACAGCTGCCGACATGGCAGGAATAGTGCTTCCATAGACACTAGTGGGGGCAGATGGTGCGGAGCTAATGCTTTCAGATTGGACTCCAGGTGCTCCCCATGGAACTGGAGTAGCTGTGCAGCTTGCAGGCGAAGTAGCTGTAAGGGGACAACCTGCAGTAAATTGCTGAGATGGATAAGCACCAGTAGGCTGACTTGTAGCAGGAGTGGGCACTGTCGAAGCTGGAGGAGCAGGAGGTAAAGAAGGCTGCAAGGGTCTTCCAGCCACTCTTACGGCAATGGTTCTCCCCTCAAGAAGACGGCTGTTCATGGCTTGAATAGCAGCATTTGCCATTTGGACATCTGCATACTTGAAGAAACCATATCCTTCGCTCAGTCCAGTGATTTGGTCCTTGATGACCTTAGCCATAATGATCTTACCAAATTGTGAGAACAAATGAATCAATGCATCGTCATCAAGGGTAGGTGGCAAATAACCAATATATCAGTTTGTATCATCATACTCTTTGGGTGGCTTCAGCACATTTGACCCTAAACCCCGATGTGATCCAGTCCCATTCCCTTTACCACTGGTGTTTTTAAGCCAAGGAGGATTGCTTACAGTACTGCCAGGACCAAGTGCCAGTGTGCTGCTTTGCTTGGTGGCTGACTCAGGAACTGTCCCTCTTAACTCAGCTAAGAAATTCTGATACTCATCATCCATTTTCTTTCCGCTAGTGCCCTTCATGGGACAATCTATTGTAGGGTGCCCCTCATCACCGCCAATCTTACAGAGTACACCACACTTAAATGTAGATGTACATGAAGGATGTGGATATTGCCGATGACCAGTTTCACCATAAGCCAACAATACTCATCTTTTATGGTCCCATTCAAGGCGGCAAGTTCTCTGAGCTGCTGTCTCTTGTGCTCATTCAGTACCTCATCCACTGGCTGCAACAGCTTCTCGACCATACCAGCAGCTGCATCAAGAGCTTCCTGTGCCTCAGCTTCAACCATAACATAATCCTCATTTTCAGACTGGTCAGGCTTCAAATCCCTTTTCTGCTGCAACCTACCCTCTTTAACCGAACCTTTACCACGAATAACAATTTTGGCACCTGTTTCTCGCTGCATTCTCTTCTGAATATTTCGCCTTGGACCAATAATAAGTTCGATGAAATTATAGCCAGGATACTGTTTCATCGGTATATAGAGTTTCTTTTGCAACTTGGGGCGGCCTATAATCCAGAGGTGGTTTAAATGCAGGATTCCGCTTAATTATCTGTGAAATAATTTCCTGCCTTTCCTTGTTTAATCGCTCTCGCGCTTCATACTCTCTCATGTTTATCCTGATTCCCATGCTATCATAAATAGGCTCGGGTGAAGGAGAACGAGCTCCCTCAGGCTTATCATCCAATGGCCGACCAGACTGAAGCATTCCACTCATTTCCAAAAGTCTAGCGTTCAGGGCCTCAATTTCGGGATCAAATTCAATACCTCCAGTCAATTCTTTCATGAAGTCAGGCAGCTGAACGGCAGGCTTCAGCTCGTCGTCGTCGGCCGACCGTGACTTCCCCTTCCTCGTGCCGCTTCCCGAGTCATTTCCCTCGGTACTCTGGCCGTTGCGATCGGACGAGGGAGGGTCCCATCGGCTGCGGCGGCACCTCCTCCTCGCCAGAGCAATCCTTGTCGGTGCCGCTGTGAGCATTAGTGTCCAAGCTCCGCTCTGAGAGAGGATAGGCCTCTGTAAATCTGGCTTCCGCGGGGAATCAAAGTCCGGTTGGTGGAATCTCCGCAGAGCACGAGGAACCGTTTCCATGGACGCTCCGAGGGTGCTGGTGATTCGAAGATAGGGCTTTGACAGGGCTTCGAGCTTCAGATGATTGCGAAGAGAAAGTTGCGGCGGTAATCGGAGGGCTGAGGATCCGGAGGAGGAGGAGGAGGAGGAGGTGGAGGTGGAGGTGGAGGAAAGGAGGGAGGCTGGGGATCCACGGCGTCGTATTGATTGCAGGGACTCCATGGGCGAGCAAGGATTCGGAAAGCTCTAGGGCTTGGAGGATATGAGACGAAGAAGGTGGCGAGATGGAGATGGAGAAGAAGATGGAGATTCTGGAGAGGAATGCGTGCGTCGAACGGGGCGCGCCAAAACCTGAAATTGCGTCTTTTTATAACTCTACTCCAAAAAAATCTACTGTTCAAAGTGAATGATAAAGTTTAGGAATCATCGTGTGACGAATAAAAATTATAAAGTTCAGGATTTTTCTCGAGGTTATCTGTTAAAATAATAATTTCCGACTTCAAAATTTTCCTCAAAAGTTTTGTCACTCTAATATATGATTGTGATAATTATTATAATAAAAATTTCTCGTTTTCTTCTCTCAGTCTTGTCATTGATATTTCCCTTTATATTTAAATTTCAAAATCCCCTAATTACATCCCTCTTCATTTATTTATTTATTTTTGGTCTGGTGCTTTAAAAAAGATCATCTGAGTCCCTCAACTTGGCAGGCTTGATTCCATCTAGTTTTGCAATAAAAAAGAAAAAGAAAAAATACGACAGAAATTATTAATTAAGGTTAAAATTTCCAGCAAGGAAAATTTCACCCCGGCTTTTTTCGAATGATGCTTTGAACACAAAAGTGGAATCGAACGTGATTAATTTCAACAAATGCCAAAGATCCAATATTCAAGGGGCAAGCAGATCCTAGAATGTGGGATTAGAAGTTTTCCCCTATTCATGACTAGCTGATTATCTATTTTGTTGTGCAATTAAATTTACTCGGGTTAGAGACGCAGGCAATTGTTTCAACAAATGTACTTTTGGTTCTTTTTTTATTTTTTGGTCGAAATACTTTTGGTTCTTTACTGATGATGGATGCAACTATTTTTAATGTAGAATCTACCCATAAGCCACAATTACTTTGAACATTCGAAATTTAGATAGCTTTTGACCTTATAACTAGCATGACAAATTCAGTATAACTAAAAGAAACAACGTCATTCTTTAAGACAGGTTCAATCGCTTTAAAGATGAATACATGAATCAAACACATAATAGTCTCAAAAGAGTTGGTCCAACGTACTAAATTATCCAAGAAAAGGTAACGGAGAATAAAGAGGACATGGACATCAGTTATTCGGAGCCGACGTTGGTTGGTGAAGCCCGGAGAGCTTGTCTTGTTGTCTCGTCCAATAATGACAGCAGCGCGTCTATCCAGAGGGACACGGCCAACGAGTCCTCAAACATAATACTTTCAGCCAGATGAAATAGAAGTGGTAAAAGAAAAACTATATAAAAAAAAAAAATTATCATATACTAGACGAAGAGAATGATTATGGTCGACCCCTTGAGCGTTGTCATACCGAGATAAATTTGGATTTAGGAATGGCTCTTCAGCCATGGCAGCAGTCCGGTCCCGGACAAGTAATGCGAAGAGGAGGAGGGAGGAGACATTGATGGTGAGGACACTCCAAGGCAGTCGATGGGATCGGAACTCATGATTCCTCTCCTTGCATCATCGATCCTCGGATAGGGCTCATCTCCAGTGGTCCTCCCGGTCCCTGCAACGGCACTGGAAGCTGCACAAGCTGTTCATAGAGGAGAGACAGAACAATCAAATTAGAATGTTTTGAAGGCTCATTTTTTGAATTGGAAAAGGAAGGTTTAAAGGGTAGAGAAGGATATGACATACATACAGCAGGAATAAGAGCGCTGCTAGAAGGGCTCAGCACCGAACCGTTTGGTCTTCTTTTATAAGTGAGGGCAGCCAATGAACTTGACGGAATGCAGTCGCTATTGTCGTTAGAGATTCCAGTGCATAGTCTGCTACAGTCACGAATGTTCTGGCTGGTGGGGACTTCGTTGAGGTTGATGAGAGATCGCGGCGAGGTCATTGGAACCGACAGGAGATGAGTTGGAATAATAGTAGTAGTGGGCAGAGCTGCGAGGTTGACAAGGCGTTTCTCGGCTAGTGGCTTGACTGGCGAAGTAGGCAGAAGTGGTGGCGAGGTGGTTGAGGAGGAGACCGAAGGGGGAGTAGGGGCCACAAGGAGGTCTTGGACGCTGGGCACCAGCTCAGACGGCGGGGATGTGGTGGTGCTGGGCCAGAGGAAGGTGCCCTGGGGCTTGCAGATCCTGAACCCACTCTTTAGTCTCTCTATCTTGGCAGCTTTGTCCTCTATCCCTGTTGTTATAGTCGCTGTTATTTTGTCTTGGTAGTGCAATTTGTCTCCTTGTTCCTGTCCCTGTGGTCCTTTTTCTGATTCATCTGTCCTTACTGCATCTGCTAGTTTCTTCTTCCTTTCTTCTGCCCCTAGTTCTGATTCGGTTTCTGATGATCCTTTGGTTCTCGGGTTCATTGTTGATGATGGCACTGTCGTTTCTTCCGATTCCTGTGAGGATCTTGATTCCACAGCGGTTTTCAATTTCAACGTCCCCATCGTTTCCTGCTGCTTCATCCATTGCTTCTCGCGGATATTGACGTAAAGAAATGCCAGAAATGTTAGAACTCAGATCATCAAAGGCTGGTGGATAAACTTCATTCTTATTTATAATCGTTCTCAGTAAAAGAACAGTTATTGTATTTCTCAATTCTTGCTTGTGCCATTTACAAATATGAAAACTGGCATGGAAATACTTTCGGTACCTCCACTGCACAAAGAATCTGTGAGACCTCGCGGAGCTGGTCCTCCATTGTAGCTTTCCTTTTCTTCAATTCAACATACATTTCCTGTTTACCAAATTATTAGTTGATTAATAGACTACAAACACCAGTAAAACCGACCAAAATATGGATTCAAAAGCTGTCACTTGGAAAAAGAAAGCAAAAACGACAGTCACCTTCATTGGAACTAAAGGGCTATCATGGTCCAAGTTCAAACAAGACATGCAAGATGTTGGGGTGGTCTCCACAACGAGGTCTTCCTCTTGCTTTTGGGACACCAACTCTTGCATATCTCTGCTCATCATTCATCCCGAAAAATCAAATCCCTTGAGTAGCAGCATAAAGCTAATTTCTTTTTGGTAGAAAGACTAAAGTTGCCTTACTTTGTCTGTATCCTGTACTTTAAGGAGCTAGTTAAAACATTATAACGCACATCGTTATACCATCGAAGAATAAATTTTTCCACATGGTTGAGGAAGAAAAACTTTTTGGAGTTACTATGTTCAGCCTCAAATGGTGAGAATAATCTATCAACATGTGTCAGCCATAGAGACTCGATTAATCAACATATCTACGCAATAATGCAAGACAATTGCAATTCCACTTAATCGCTTATCACTACGTCGTTAATATTCACTGCGGTGTCCGTCGCCGCCGGTCGAAGGGATTATAAAACATTTCGCAATCGATAAAGGTGGCTAAAAAATATCGGAAGTAATATCCCGTCCTCAGATTCTGTCAAAAGCGATTTTTCTCCACTCCTCTCGAGGAAGAGTCCCTATTTCCATCAGAGATAGAAACGAAAAAAATATGCAGCGGATGAACTATGTATGAGCTAGCTGTCTAATAAACAGAAATTCCTGAACGACGACGCCAATCATTTAACGGAGCTAAAACATACTAACAAAAGCTAAAATGGGCATAGCAAATTATTCAAAAAAACAGAAGGAAAAGAAAAACCTCTTAGCAACCTTCTTCAAGCAACGAGAAGATACAAAAATGTACAATAGGTACCTCTTCAGGTTGGCCATCTCTTCTTTGAGCTGCTTGATCTCCCGGGCGCAGGTCGGGTCCTGGGTGGGATTATCCCCGGGTTTCCACCCGGGAGGCGGAGTCCAATACGGATCCTCCACGCCTGCCGCCTTCCTCACCTCCACGAGGTTCGCGCTCTCCAGCCAGTACTCCATGGCCCCATCCGCGTTGTGCCTCCTCCGGAACCTCTCCGCCCCGCCCGGCGCCAGCTTCCCCGCCATGTGCTTCAGGAGGTGGTCCAACAGCCCCGTGTCTCCGATCAGCTTCCGTGCCTCCGACCTCAGAGCCGGCCTCAGGATCGGATTCCCGGACACCGCCCGCTTCTCCTTCAGTATCTTCAGCATGTTTCGCTCCGCCAACTTATACCTTCATCATTAAATGAAGAACAATTCAAGATGGAATTAATGACAGATTGAGTTGGGAGCTTCTCATCAATGGGCAACGAATCTAGACTTCATTCTCACCTCTCTGCAGACCACCTTTCTATAGAGCCTCTGATCCGCTTTCGCTTGACGTGAGGATGAACCTTAACCGCTTGCGGTTTTTGGTCGCGCTTGGCTCTTTTGCTCGCCCGTGTTCTTTTCTGTCCTTTGCACTTTCTCTTCGGGATCTTCCTCGGAATGATCTCAGTTGAAGGTTCTGCTTCTTCTTCATCCTCCTCGTCCTCCTTTGCCTCATCCTCCTCCTCTTCATCCTCTTTTTCTTTCACTTCTGGACTCTTTTCAACCTCTATCTCCTGACCTTCTGTCGTTTCCTCATTATCTAGACCTGTTTCCTTCTCTTTCTCGGGTCGCCCATGCTCGACGCTCTGCGACAGAAGTCTTAGGTTGTCGTTGTTCTCGGCGTGCCTACTGAGGAACCTGACCTGCCGGCGCTTCCCCCACCGGACCATCCCATTGCACTTGAGCTCAGACCAGCACGAGCCCTTCTCGGCGATGATCCCAGTGCTCGACCCAGAAACGACAGGGGCAGGGCTCGACGCCGCTCTCCCGTAGGCCCAGAAGCCCCACGAGCTTTTCCTCTCTGCCAGCTCCGCCGCTGCGATCCTCCTCCTGAGGAGTTGGCCGGCAATTTCTGACCCCAACACATACTTCTCGTCGAGCGCTGGCGTTTTCTTTCTGTCAGTCTGGTCGCCGGAGCTGAAGTGCTTTCTCAGAGAGTAAATGCTGGGAAATCTCAGCGATACGCTCCGCCCAGCCTTTTCACTCACCTGCCAACAATTTCATATACATAAAGTTACATACTCCCGTGATTAAAACAACTTAAAAGTCCTGGCGAAGCGTCACTCTAGAACAGTATCAACAAATGATTATCACCATGGCTACGCGGACTAGCTTGAGCTGTTCTGGGTGCTTTGATGAGAGCTTGTCGTGATCGATTTCGTAGAAAAACCCCGCCGACACATCTTCTTCTGCTGCATATGCAAACGAAAAGAGAAAAAAAAAGTAGAGATCATCCAGTCATCCAGAAAGAGAGAATTTGAAAACTAGTCTAGCCGTAGCTCTCGGAGACAGACGTCGAAAGGGACAAAGAGGACGAACGAATCAGAGAGGCCTGACGATCGATCGGGGTCTGGGGAAATACCTTGGGCACAGTGAGGTGTCGCTGCGGACAGTACTATCTGTCTCCCCAAACATGGGGTCTGTGCGCCGTCTTGGCTGCTTTGTCCTCGCCTCCTGCTCAAGTACATCGTTTTCTGCAAATGAAAACCCCACAGACAGAGTCACAGTCCACACCCAGTCACCCTCCCTCTCTCTCTCTCTCTCTCTCTCTTCGATCGGCGACGACGATCTTCGCCGAACTCGCAAATGGGAAAAACCCGATTAGCCCTACTCTCCGACTGCGTGTGGGAGCGAGTGAAGTTGAGCCTGGGGAAGAAGATTACGCTGTGCATGTAATGATGGTGATTTATACATCGCTGCGATATGATATGCTGCGTTCATGCAGGTGTAATCATCATCGCTAATCACCTCGCCTTTTCGGTCTCTCTCCCCTTTTCAGCCTCTGCATGCACGCACGTAATTCGTGCCATCGCGGAATCGCTAACGCAACAGAGCGAGATGGTTCCCCCACTCTCCAGGGGAGCGCGTGGGAGGGCACGCGACGGGCTCGCCATTCGTCTTCGGTTTTCGCTTTTATAAAGGCGCGTGGCTGTGGCCCGTGTGAGGAGCGCGTGGCTGTGTTCGCGGGGATGGGGGAGTATAACAGAAAGAGAGAAGGAAAGCGACGCTGTCGAGGAAGGAGATCACAGTGGTGGTTTTGGTGGTGCAGCATATCTCCATGAAAACACGAGCTTTTCCTTCGCCATGATTAGGGCTTCGAGAGCGTCGAAAGCGAGTCATTAACAGCGAAAAAAGAAGGAAGTTTCATCTGGATCAGTGCTCAAAAGAGAAACAGTACAGAGATCGCATTGAATGAGGAAATCGAGTAAAGCTTTGCTCGTTCGAAGTAGGAAAATAATGAATATGCTCGGGATAAAAATGGGCAAGCTGAGCGAAAAGCTGGGAGATGGACCTGCCCATGTTAGGGAACCGAGGATTTCCGAAAACGGTAAGGGGTCTCCAGAGCTTTGACTGGGGGTCTCAAGCAAACGGGAATAATCGACAATCGAATAAGAACGACAGACTTCGAGGATATGCTCATGAGATTTAATGAACATCTATCGTTTTCAGATCAAGAGCATTAAATGAACTCGATTGCTTATTTGGTAAAATGCTTAGCTTCAGGCGATCGGCTGCTCCTGTTATGTCGTAGCATGAACGCTGAGCAGAAAAGAGAGCAGGAACAGACGAGGCCGGTATGAAGACAAATTCAAAATAAGGGAAGAAAAGAGAGGAGAAGAAGAAGACTATCTTTGTTAAAAGTGTCTGCTAAAACGCTATGGAACCGCTCGAAGACAAGAAGCATAAAGCCTGAGGAATGAATGCGGAGTTTTCTCGACTATTTCCCCGCATTTCTTCGCCCGACAAACAGGATGGAAAACCACAGAAATAGAGAAAAGCTCGTACCTTTACGGAAATGGGCGAGCTTCGGCTGGTCCTTCGAGCTAGGGCCGAGCGCGGATCCTGCAAAAGAGATGGAACTTTTGAGGGGACGGTCGAAGGAAAGGACTGAGATTAAGAAGAAGAAATCGCGGAGAGGAAGACGAAGATGATGGCCGAGACGAGAGAAGGTTCAACGACCAACGAGAACCTCCAACGTTTTGGGCGCCTGAGAAACGGAATCTCGGAGACGCTTTGAGGTTCGGGGGAGAAAATGGCGATGGAGGGGAGAGAGAGAGAGAGGGAAGTCAGTTATGCATGGGAAGTGAATCAGCAGAAATGGAAGAATCGTCGTTTGGAGAAAGAGAGAGAGAGAATGTTATGTAATGCTAGTGTGCAGAGAGGAGAGGGAGAGGGAGAGGGAGAGGGGGGTTGCTCCTCACGTGCCTCCCGCTTCTGATTCCGTTTCTGGTCCCACAACCGTAAAGACCCACTCCGAAATGACCATCTTCTCCCTGGCCCTTTCCTCTTGCCCTTTTACGAGCACTTTCCCGTGCAATGAGTTTTAAGCAAACTGGCCAGTAGGCGGGCGACACGTGTGCAAGAGTTCACAGAAGACTACAAAGCTCTTTCGTTATCATTTTCCTTTTTCTTCTTTTGGGACTAAGATTCAAGAAAGGGGAATGTTTTCGGGTACGATGAGGTAGCAAGTGACTATATGTTACGTCCTATGTCATGTTACGAAGCATCGCCATATCAAGATCAAACCACTAGCAAGCATTTTCTCGCCAATACTTTTATAACCTCCACAATATTGTTCATGTCTTCAGTGGATTGGGAAGAATTTTACTAGATTAGATTGGGGGAGCTAATTCAAAAATATCGCTAAGATAGAAATAAGGGTTAATGTCCTGAAAAACCTAAATCGACACCCGCGACAAATTTACCAAAAACTATTTTTTTGACCATGAAAAATCTCAAATTGGTACACTTGCGAAAAATTTACTCCGACTAACCATAAGAAACCCTAAACCGGTAATTTATGACAAATTTATCCCAAACTAATTTATTCAACCACAAAAAAACCGCAAACTAGTAAATTCGTAACGAATATGCCCTTCGCTAAATTAGATTAATACCACAAAAAAATCACAAAAATTATAAACTGTGACAAAATTGGTTTGTCACATGTAATTTAACTTAATAATACCACAAAAAAAAAAATCTCAAATTGGTATGTCACATGTCATTTAACTTAATAATTTGATAATAAAATTTAACGAAAACTAATATAGGGAAAATTTGTCATAGGTGTACCGGTTTGTGGTAAATTTGTCAAAATTATACTAGTTTAGGATTTTTGTGATAAAAAAATAGTTTGGGGTAAATTTGTTTTGAATGTACCAGTTTGGGGTTTTTCAAGGTATTAATCCTAGAAATAAAATCACAAGTTAACTTTTTTATTTTTTATGATTGAATGGTGCTAAAACTACATTGAAGCCTCTGGAAAATGGAAGTGCCATGTACTCGTGCTTGTGAAAGTCGACCGACAAATGCATGTTGTCATAATGGTCCTATGAGGGCGGTTGTCTTATTGTTTTTTCTACCTAGCAACTTATAGTGATCTCCTAAAACATGACGCACGAAATACGTCTTTGCAATATTTAAGAACATGTAAAAATATGATAAAATTAGTAAATATTGTCCCACAAAAGATCAACAACTTCATTTAATATACAAATGCGTCTTTATAATAACACCCATCACGGTTATATGAGTACAGACATCCAAAAGAAAACTCGATACATTGCATTACCCAGTATCATCTTACTAACATTTGACCAAACACCTGCCGATACAATACTAGGTACCACTTAAGGGTCTATGACTTCAGGTACCATTTCATCGCCTCCATCATCATGACCTGGTGGACCATCAAACCCTCTTAATGGTCCAATTAATTCACCATTTAATAAGACATACCAGGCTACAAAACGATGGGGGACAAGCAAGGGTAATCCAACGTCAACCCAGATAGTAGAACTACACTTGATATATACTCCTGCGAAGCCAGGTATATGTATATGTTGATAGTCATAATCATAGTACATAGGTACTCCAAAACGCAATGTGGGAGGAGGATCCATCCTACAATCTAGAAAATAAAGGAGTGAGTCATAGCCCAATAAATGAAATCTTTAAATTTCAAGTATGTGATTATTTTACCACTGAACTAGAGATCAAATACTACAGAATAAATTCAATACGAATTTGATATATTTGCATATAGAATAAAGATGAGTAGGTGCATTAACTTTCTACCAAGATATGCTAATTACAATAGCTGTTCAATGTGACATGAAATTATAAGTGCTAATGCAAGCAGATGGCACGTTATTTCATAATTCACAATTATCACATAAAAGGTTGCTGACATACACAGGTGAGTATCTAGCTTACTCGTCTCTAGTTGGTATTCATCTCGACTAACAAGATATCGTCGGCACAAACTCATAGGGGGTGGAATCAAAAACTCCTTTAACAACATCTTAACCCATCCCTTCATGGTGACCTCTACATTAACGAGAATAAATATGCCACTAAATATTTTAATGACGATGGCCATTTCATAACTAACTGTTTATGCCATATCATATGTCATGTATGTGAGTTAAGAGCCCATCACACGTGAGAAATGAGTATACCTCATGTCCCCTTAACCTTGTAGAGATCTAATTTAGACGTACAACATCTGTTTTTTCTGAGTTCTGTACACAAGCTTATACATTTGCAGTTTACTCTCTGGCGAATAGGTTGTTTCATAGAGTTTGGCACATGACATCACTCACATGCAACTCAATACTACATAAAAGGTCATGTACATCTCGATAATCACAATTGTAAATTACAACACATCAATCCTTTGGTATTTCTCGTCTAAACAATGGCAATCAAATACATGCTTTTTGGCATATAAACCTTCTTACTTTTCTGACCATACCATGATAATTTAATATTTAATTATGTAAAATTCATGTATCATTTGGATTAATTTAACCTTAGAATCAATCCTTCTATAACTTAGGTAAAACATATGATTTTCGTTTCTAAGACCTTGCCATTATTAAATTCACCCTAATCATAAAAAATTAAAACTAACTCCTATAATTCCAGATTTTCAGAATTACACAATTGCCCAAATAATACCTCTCATCTTATAATTTATACCTCGAACTTTCAATCTTCGCTTAACCAAGTCATAGTAATTAAACTAAATACCTAAGGCCATTCATTTATTATCTAAGGCATATGAATACTTATTTATACTTTTGACATGAGACATATAGTGTAAAATTACCAAAACAGTTCAACAATTAAGTCTAATTTTGTCCAATTTGATAAATTTTTAGATTAAGCAATTATATGTTAAAATAATTCAACTACTTTTCAACATAAGATTAATTTTGTTATCAACCCCAGAAGTTCCAGATTTATCATATTAGTCCCCCTAACTTGGTGAATTATAAATTTGCCCGTAAAGCTTCAGAACTAGTTATTTTGAATCGGTTTGATTTGCTTTAATTGATCTAATTATTTTTTTTTGGTCGGTTAATTGATCTAATTTAAGAATCCATAATCCATCAATTAACACTTAAAACCACAAAATAACAATGCTAAAAGAGCCCTCTTAAAAAGGCAAATTTAAAAAAACTGAATTAGACATGTAAAAAAGTACTAAAATCCCCCTTTTTGGTCTAGTTTTACCATTTTCGCATTTATCCGATCAAAGATGCAGCAAAACCTTTTGATTATCATTCAAACATATCTAGGCATGTAAGAACCTTTTCAATTCAAGACAAGAAATCACAATAGTTCAACATGTCATTCTTGAAGTCCAATTACAGTTAATATTGAAATCTAAATTTAATGAGCAAATATTAACCAATTAAGTTCAAGAATGGCAAATAAATCAACCTAACTTAATCCCTAGAGTTTTCACTTACCTATGTTGAACAAAAAAAGCCCTGAACTATCTTGAAGGCAAAATAAACAATAAAAAATTAACAACTCTCATTCTTTAAAAAAAATTTAACCTAGTTTGATAGAAAAAAAAATGAAATACGTGAATTTACCCTGTAAAACAATTGATGGGCGAAACTAAGAACTTAAAAAAACACAGACTAAATAAACTTTAGGCTCGGTTGAAAACTAAGCGAAAAGTTAGGTGATGGAACTGCACATAATGGGGACCCAGAATTTTCGAAAACGGTAGGGATTTTCCAGAGCTTTGACTGGAGGTCTCGAACAACAGGAATCATCGACAATCATATAAGAAATACGGACTTTGAGGATATGCTTATGAAAACTAATGAACATCGGTCATTTTCAGACCAAAAGGCATTAAATGAACTCGATTGCTTATTGGTAAAGTACCTAGCTTCTGGCGATCGGCTGCTTCTGTTACGTTGTAGCATGCACGCAGCAGAAAAAAGAGTAGGAGCAGACAGGTCCGGTATGAGGACAAGTTCAAAACAAGAGAAGAAGAAGAAGAAGAAGAAGAAGAAGAAGAAGAAGAAGAAGAAGAAGAAGAAGAAGAAGAGTATCTGTGTTAAAAGGCGGTGCTAAGACGCTATGGAACCGCGCGGTTCCTCCATCACTCAAGACAAGAAGCATAAAACCTGAGGAATGGATGCGGAGTTTTCTTGACTATCTTCCCACATTTTATTGCCGGACAAACGGTATGGAATATTGCTGTAACGAAGAATGCACTACGCGAGAACCACAGAAACAGAGAAAAGCTCGTACCTTCACTGAAATGGCCGAGTCTCGATTGGTCCTTCGAGCTCGGATCCTGCAAAAGAGGTGGGACTTTTTGGAGGGGACAGTTGATGGAAATGACTGAGAATAAAAAGAGAAATCACAGAGAGGAAGACGAAGAGGATGGAGGAGACGAGAGAAAAGTTCAACGACTTACAAAACCTGCAACGTTTGGGGCGCCTGAGGAACGAATTCGGAGAGAAGCTTTGAGGCTTCGAGTGAGAAAATGGCGATAGAAGAGAGAAACACAGAGAGTTAGCGATGGAAGAGAGGCACAAAGAGAGAGAGAGAGAGAGAGAGAGAGAGAGATTCTAATCAGGGGAGTGGGATTGAGAAGAGGGGTTCGGCGAAGGAAAGAAATAAGAACGGGTCACATCGTATGAACGCAACGGAGGGGGGCAGCTGGACGGACGGATCTCAATAATCAATGGACGTTCAAATCAAATGGACGGACAAATACTGGCCGCGTGTCTATACATTCGGCGCGCCATTTTCTCATCCTCTTATTCATGTTTGACAAAATGGTCATCCTGGGCCAATCACAAGGGACTAACAGCAATCTGGTCGGACACGTGTACTTCGGATTTTGAGACTCTCCAGCCGTAATTCGGACATCGCTCTTCTTTTAGGGCAAACCTTAGCCGATAGCCCTCTTCAGTTGCGGAGGGTCACGGTGCAATTTGCACCCCACAATTTACCAAGTAAACCAGATGACCTTCTCGTCCGGTTTCCTTAGGAAATGAGATTCCGGTAAGTAGTATCGCTCTTCCTTTTCATCTTTTGCTATGTGGTTCTCTCTTTTACGCACAGAACCGCTTATTCTTTTTGAGATATGATGACTTTCGTTGGTCATATGTACACCAACCCCAAAAAAAAATTATTAGGACATTTTCCCCTTGGATTCAATCATCGTAAGACATAAACAAAATCGAATTTTGTGAATTTACTCTGCGAAGAAGTGACAGGTTTAAAACACCGTAAAATATATTTATTTTATCTTATAATATTCTATAAAGATTTATTAATATACACATGATGTTATAAATGCCTTGTTATTTAATTTTACAACGTTGCACCACGACTGATGACATTTTTTTTTTTTTTTAACTAAGTGCAACATATTATACAATATGTGAAAATATGATATTTTTAATATTGTGATTATGATAGTATACAAAGAATTTCCAACATTACATTATAAGGGCAAAACTTTATAGAATGGGAATTTTTTTCTTATTTACACAATTACTTAGTTTTATTGTAAACAAGTGGATGTCGTAAGTTTCTTGTTTTATTTTATGACATAGATATTGCGACATTTATCAAGAGTAAAACCTCATTCAATGTGAATATTCTTATTTTATAAGCCTCATGGCGTTTCATTATAATAAAATGTATAGAGAAAAAAGAAAGATCATAATGCAAAGTTGTTCAGAGAGGAGAGATGGGATGAGGATTGAAATTCAAGAGAATTAGTTAGAAAGGACAAACAAAGGCTTTTAATATTTATTTTCTTTTTAGGGAATTGTTTTTTAATTTTTTAAGAATCAAACTAACCTATAAGGCCTTGTTTGATAACGTTTTTAATTCTGTTCTTTTGTTCCTCGAAATAGAAAAGGAAAGGATATCCGTTTGGTAATGTTAGCTATTTTTCTATTTCCCACAACATATCAATGCTTAGGGAATAAATTTGGAACAAAAACTATAAGAAGAAAAAACTTACTTCTTTATTCCTGGGAACAAAAGGAGAAATAATAATATTTAGAAAAACAAGCTCTAAATAACAGTCCCGAATTACCATATGAATTTAAAATTAAAAATCACTAGCTCGAAATCTGTATTGATACATCAACAATTTTCAAAAAAACGTTGTTCTATTCGGTTACTGTTAAGGCTGACGTTCCACCTATGGTACTCATCATTCTTGGCCACTGATCAACATCACAATGAGCTATATTTGTGATGTGGACATTTAGCCATATCGAGGAGGAGGTATTAGGGACCCATTGTCTATTCCTACTGGTTCAATTACTCGAGCGCGGGCCAAGCAATTTAGGCAAGCTGTTGGCATCATGGTTCGTGATCTTTGGCGTGGAGATGACCTTGGATCAAATCTTGAAGAATCTTGGAAATCTTGGCGCAATTTGATTATTTGGTCACCAAATATGTGACCAAGTCAATATATATATATATATATTATTGTTTAGCAATATTCTAGATTAGCAATATTCTAGAATATGACGCATTAGATTTTAGGGTTTCTGTGACTGCTAGAAGGCCTATATTAAAGACTAACTGAATTTCTTTGGGAGGCACATATATTTTATTTTGGAGGGAAAAGTTGAGAGATTCTCTTCTACTGTTCTTTTGAGGACTTGACCTAATTAAGGTTCCCTTGTGATGGTTAATTCAACTTATCGAGCGAGATAGCAAATTCTTTCGCTCGTGGCATCTATAACGTTGGTTGGTTGACACGCGTTCGTCAACAGGTGACGTTCATACCGAGGTTGCCAATCACAGGTTTGATTGGAGGTCAAGGTTTGTAATTCACACCATATGAGCCTTTGTAGAACGATCTTTCTGCAATAATTCACATCATTTGGTATCAGAGCTTGCTTCTACAATGTCTATTTATCTTTAGTTTTCTGTTTATATTCAGCAATTTGAGATTTATTGAGCTAGGGTTTCAGTTCTAGCCAATTTAGGGATCTGATTGCTTTAGTGCTTCCATACATAGTTGTTTGCTGTTAGTTTTATTTTTTTTCCTAGTATCTTAAATTGTATTTGAGTTCATAAAAAAAAAAAAAAAAAAAAAAGTTCGTTAAAAAAAAAAGAAGAGAAAGAAAACGCACACCAAAAATAAAAGTTGTGCAAAAAAAAAAAAAAAAAAAAACAAATTCAGCAGAAAAAAATAAAAGCTGAACAAAAAAAAAATATCAAGAAGGCGACTCGTTTGTTAGTGGACTGAATTGAAACAAAAATCAGTAGTAACTTGAGTTTCAATTGGAATTCCGAAAGTTGTACTTGTTGATTTGAGATTGTTACATATTGAATTGATCTAATCTTGTTTGATTAGTTTGATTGATTGTCGTGAGGGGGTTGAGAGACAGGTTTTGAGTCCGATAAAGAGCTTGTGAAAAGAGAATACGAAAGGGAAAATGTAAGAGTGTGTGAGCTTAATTGAGGGTGGAAAAAGCCTAAACTTGAGTTAAATACGAGATGAGTGACAAATACCTTAAGAGAAACACGTGAGAGAGCGATTGGTGAGGATATTTGTGATCTAAAATATGTCGCGCAAAGAAAGCGTGAATCAAAGGGATGTTGACTCCATACGAAGGGATGAAGCGCTCATGGAAAACATCCAGCAATTGAGGGTCGTAGTGGAGGAGCTTAGTGGCTGAATGATGGGGAATGGCATGAGGGTTGATGGTGACCGAGAATTACCTCGGGGAAGGCCGCAACATCAGCGATACGCCTCTAGAACACGACATAGAAGGCATCAGCATCATGATAATGATGAGGCCGACATAGGGGATGATCGAGATGCTCAATTTGTAAGATGGAATGGAGCCCGAGGGTTCAGATACGGAGAAGATAATGAACTTGGCAATATCAAGATGAAGATTCCTTCTTTTCAAGGGAAGAATGATCCCGATGCGTATCTAGAATGGGAGAAACGCATGGAGATGGTATTTGATTGTCAACGATACTCCTGTGAAAGCTAGTATGAGCACCTAGAGGGGATGAATAGGTGCAAAAACAAATTTTGTAGAGTAAAGATAATAAATTTTCTTTTGAACCGACTCTATTTAGCAATAGATTATGAAAAGAACATTAGACTCTAACAAACAAATATTGTTACGATCAAAGTAAAGAACTTAGGGAAGAGAATAAGAACATAAGGTTTATAGTGGTTCGGCTTAGTTCAAGCCTACATCCACTCTTCCGCACTGACAGTCCACCGGCTGGATTTCACTAAGAATCAAAAGAGTTGTTACAGTATAGCTCTTCCTTGATTCCACAGTGTAGAGACTCTGCTACACTTCCTCAAGATCTCACAAAAGTATAAACTCTCTTTTGAGTACAAGTTTTCGCTCAACAATTGAATTGATAAAGAACAAGAAGCTTCAGACTTTGGAATTCTTCTATCGCGCACACACTCGAACAATTGGAACGTCTTCCTTATATACTCCTTCATGCCATCACACCCGTTAGCACTTATCAAAGGAGTTCTTCCAATCTACTCGTTGGACAGAATCAATTAGGGAGATTTCGAGTTATTTAAAGAATATGACGATAGCCCACCAATCTTGCTCGCCCATACAATTAGGATCTAAGTTTTCATAAGTAGAACCTTTCAAGTATACTTCGCCAATCAACGGATCCAAAATCCCTGAATCAATCTTAATTTGAATAATGGATCTCGACATGCTATTTCCAGCCAAGAGATCTTCTTCAGTCGATAGAATCAAATCTTTAACGAAATACTCAGATCTGGATAAGTATTCTTTGACGGTCTAGAAACTGTCAATGAGGATAGACTTGAGTCTTGAGTCTGGCGGTTCGACGGTCTTTAGATTTTGATGACAGAGTCTACAAATCTTCAGACTAGACTGATGGAAACGTTTTGTCAACTTCAAAACACTTAAGGAAGTTTTCTCCAACAATCTCCCACTTTTTGATGGTGACAAAACTTTCCTGTAGATTTGGATATCTTTGACCTACAAAACAATACTCAAGCATATATGGATATCTCACAAAAGATAATTGGCTCAGTAAAGATAACATTAAAATCTGTATCCACAGAAAATAAGTTAGTCCTGTAAATGAGCAACTATCTTTGCCATGAAATACCAATAGAGCTTAAAATAAACAAATGATCAACCAATCCAAATCCAGTCACAACCAAACACAAAAGTCAAAAAAGTCATGATTTAAATCTCAAATTTGCACAACATCTCTCCCCCTTTTTGTCAGCATTAAAAAGGAGAGATGAAAAGGGAATAGAATTAGGTTTGCTTTGGAACACGAACAAGCTAGAAATCTCTCATTGACTGGACAATCCCTTCCAGCTTTTTCAAATCCTCCTTCAGTTTAGCCACATCTTCACCCTTAGCATTTGCTTGAACTTGAAGAGCAAGGGCATGAATTTGATCATGCAAAGAAACTGAAGAAGCTTGATCTGCATTCTGCAAGTTCTGAATTTCGCATCCCAGAGCATAAATTTGGTCGCGCATCTCCATAAGAACATCAAGCACTTTGCGAAGGTCTGTTGAATTATCAGTCTGAGTACTGACTTCTGCACGATCAGTAGGAGAATTGGCAGATGATGGCAAGTCAGCACGATTACTCAGATTTGGAGATGACACCTCATGGCCTTCCTCAGGGAATTGAGAGGCATAGATGTCTTCTGGATATGCAAATGAGCGACTAATTCCTTCACTTGTAGCAGTAAGTGAAGATGTACCTCTTTTCTCAGCATCTCCCCCTGTTTCAATGCCTTCAGGTGGGGAGAAGTACTCTTCATGCTTTGTTTCCTCTTGTTCACCTCTTCTTCTTCTTCCGCAATCCTTGCTTCTTTCTCCATTGATTCTCTCTCTTCACTCCCCTGTTCGATCTCTTCCTTGTCTTGATCCTGTCTCTCCTCTGGTTCTGGAACAAAACGACTTAAGTTTTTCAATGTAAGAGCAAAAATTGTGATATCATCTTCATCCTCTTCCTCCTCCAAGATGAGTGCTATTCTATTCTTGGATGGAGCAACCATGGGCTCCTTCCCTTTCCGTTTTGCAGCCGAAGAGACTGGGTGAGTCTTGACAGGGGTTTTCTCCTTGAATCGCTCCAAAGCCTTGTTAAGTTTCTTCAGACACATTTTGGAGACCATTTTTAGTCCCACCATCATTTGATCGCATGTTCGAACTCATAGAATCCTGGGAGGTTGAATGTTCAAGTGTCTGAATAACTTAGTGACAAGTGCTGAGTAAGGAAGTTGGCTATTGTCTTTCACCATCGCTTTGTACATGTGGAATATGATAGTGTGTGGAAGAAAGAACTTTTTGCTAGCGTTAATAGCATACATTAGTTTTGCCTCTGAGTTTGAAACATCAGTCTTTGAAGTCGATTTGAGTCTGAGGCAGTTGATCACAATTTTGTGAAGCAAAATATTTGAGGCATTCATCCTCAAATATGAAATCTTTCCTTCCGCCATTCTATCCCGAACAAGCTCTAGTGTCGCACGTCTAATAGATACATTATTTGGTTGGAATTTCCCTCTTTCAACCCCAATCACATCAGCCAATGTATCCATGTCAACTATATAGTCCTGATCTCGAATACTGAAAGAGAATCTATTCGCATTCAAGAAACTTAGATTAGAATAGAAGTAAGCAGTGAGTTCAGCATGAGCCTTAGACGTTTTAGAACAAAACCGTTCTAATTGAAGAAGATTGAATTTCTCTCGCAGATTAACATTAAGAGAATCAAGAAAATCAAAGTCCACACTTCTAGGGTTAATCACACCACGCTTTAGCAACTTAGAATACAGTCGTTTGTGTTCCTCCAAGCGAAACAAATCTGTCCTTTTGCTTTGGATTTTCGCCGCAACACCCATTCTAGGCTTAAAATGAGTGTACATCCTATTATCATCATTCCTATTAGGTTGACTCAGTCCTCCAACACGTGGGTCGCTTGGGATATTTGCAAATGCTTCTTCTGCTGACCCCGAATGAGCAATTCCTAATCGCTCCATTGTGCGTAAAAAGTGGGTTTCATTTCGATACTCTTTTTCTTTCAAGAATTCATCAATATATTTTAAGGGAGTACCACCATTCTTCAAAGCACGGTAAAGCTTAAAGATAAAAGTGGGCTTTTGAGTTCTTACAGGTTATGCATCTTTGATGACTTCTTCCTCTGTTCGAAGTTCAATATTTTGAGGTCTAGATGGAGGGGATTGACACTGCTGAGAATGTTGTTGCCTCTGCTGTTGTCTAGGAGATTCCTCTTCCTCGGTGAGGTCAAAATGCGTAGGACCCTCACGTATTTGCTGTGGTCCCCTGTTCGCGATCCTCGAAAACTTTCTTTGAAACAACATTCTTCACAGTCTTTGAGAGATTCCAAGCTTGTTTTGTAAAAAAATGTGAAAACTTTTCGAGTTTTTAAACAAGAGAAGAAAAGAGAAGTTGAAAATCTATGCTTTCTTAGGGTTTTGAGTGTAGAACCGAGAAGAACCAACAGTATATAAAGCAATCAAAGCGAGGCATACGGAACGACGTAAAAGGAAAAATAAATATGCCTTTTAAAAAATAATTGCCTTTTTGAAAAAAATAGATAACCGTTATTAAAAAAACTTCTTTTTTGAAAAGGAATGATTGGAATAATCACGAAAAATTGGGGAATATAACATCAATCAATTTCGCATAGATGATCGTACCTTTTTGAGATTTTATCCGAAAGATATATAGAAATAACTTACAGTCGTTGATCTTTATCTTCTGAGTCTAAATATCATTAGACTTTTATCCCTGAGTTTGAACTTCTTCAAACTTTAAGATATTGAGTTTGGAACGAATAAGCTCAAATTGACTTTTCTCCAAAGGTTTTGTGAAGATGTTCGCTAGTTGATTATTTGAGTTAATAAACTGAATCGAGATTTCTCCATTTTGAACATGATCTCTAATGAAATGATGTCGAATTTTTATATGCTTTGCTCTTGAATGAAGAATTGGATTCTTGGTAGATTGATTGCGCTGGTGTTGTCACATTTGATCTCAATGCACGAATCTTCAATTCCAAAGTCTCTTAGTTGTTGTTTTATCCACAGAATTTGTGAACAACAACTTCCGAGAGCCACATATTTTGCTTCTACTGTAGATAGAGCTATGGTACTTTGCTTCCTCGAAAACCAAGATATTGTCTTGTTCCCAAGCAATTGACACGTGCCCGAGGTGCTCTTTCTATCAACTCTGCATCCTGCTAGGTCTGCGTCTGAATATCCAAGAAGAGTAAAATCTCTTTCTTTAAGATACCAGAGACCGAGATTAGAAGTAGATGCAACGTATTTGATGATGTGTTTTGCAGCACTTAAATGAGATTCCTTGGGATTTGATTGAAATCTGGCACAAATACAAACATTAAACAGAATGTCAGGTCTAGAAGCAGTAAGATAAAGAAGTGAACCAATGATACTCCTGTATAGCTTCTGGTCAACTTTCTTTTCTCCTTCATCTTTGTCCAGCTTCAAGGAACTTGACATTGGTATATCTGTCTTTTTGCAATTCTCCAGTCCATACTTTTTGACAAGTTCTTTAGCATATTTTTCTTGGTAAATAAAAGTTCCCTTCTTCAATTGTTTCACTTGAAGCCCAAGAAAGAAGGTAAGTTCACTCATCATGCTCATTTCAAACTCATCCTGCATAGACTTAGAGAATTTCTTGCACAAATTTTCATTAGGAGATCCAAAAGTAAAATCATCAACATAAATTTGAACAAGCAAGAAGTTTTTGTTTTCTCTTTTGATAAACAATGTAGTATCTATTTTACCTTTAACAAAGCCATTTTGGATCAAAAACTTACTTAATCTGTCATACCAAACTCGAGGTGCTTGCTTTAAACCATATAGTGCCTTTTTTAGTCTGAATACAGAGTCTGGTTTCCTTGGGTCTTCAAAACCGGAAGGTTGTTCCACATAGACTTTCTCTTGGATAAATTCATTTAGGAAAGCACTTTTGACGTCCATTTGGAATAACCTAAAATTTTTATAACAAGCAAAAGTAAGTAATAATCTAATTGCTTCTAACCCTGCTACTGGTGCGTAGGTCTCATTATAGTCTATCACTTCTTCTTGCGTATATCCTTTGGTTATGAGTCTTGCTTTGTTTCTTACAACTTTTCTTTTCTCGTTCATCTTGTTCCTGAAAACCCATTTAGCTCCAATGATAGATTTACCTTTCGGTTTAGGAGTCAATTCCCAGACATCATTGATTCTGAATTGCTTAAGTTCTTTTTGCATGGCTTCAATCCAGCTTTCATCAGTTAAAGTTTCTTCTATGCTCTTGAGTTCTGTTTCAGAAATAAGAGCCACAGCACTAGACTCTTCACGCCTTTTGGATCTTGTACGAATTCCCTCATTAATGTCACCAATAATGAGTTCTTTAGGATGACTAGATTTGTGCTTCCGATTGCTGGTTGATTTGTTAGACTGATTATCATTTTCTTCATTTGATTCTTCAATGATCAATTGTTGTTGGTCTTCTGAAGTCCGAGTTGCTACTGTAGATTTAGACTTTGTAGAGTCTGGAGCAGGCTCAGGTTCTTTAGGTTGAGTCTGAATCGATTGATTTTGCATAAAATCTTAAAATTTGACGTTCATTGATTTCTCTACAAATTGAGTCTTTTTGTTGTATACTCTGTAAGTTTTGCTTGTGGTTGAATATTCAAGGAAAATACCTTCATCTGATTTTTCTTCAAACTTACCAATTCGATCATTTGTATTTTTCAATATAAAACATTTGCAACCAAACACATGAAAATATGAAACAATTGGCTTCTTTCCTTTGAATAACTCATAGGGAGTTTTCTCCAGAATAGGCCTTTAAGAATACTCTATTAATAATATAGCATGCTGTAGAAACTGCTTTAGCCCAAAAATGAGGAGAAATGTTACTTTCAAATAGAAGAGTTCTAGCCATTTCTTGTAAAGATCTATTCTTCCTTTCCACAACTCCATTCTGCTATGGAGTATAAGGAAATGAGAATACACGCTGAAAACCAGATTCATCACAAAATTTAGCAACATCTTGATTTTCAAACTTACCTCTATGGTTTGTCCGTATACTAGAAATAACATACTATTTCTCATTTTGAATTTTCTTAGCAAATTTTATAAAATAAGAAAATGTTTTAGACTTACTTGCCAGGAAATGTACCCAAGTGAATCGTGAATAATCATCCACAATTACTAGGCAGTAGTTCTTACCTCCAATACTCTGAATTCTGGTTGGTTCAAAGAGATCCATGTGTAATAGCTGCAGTACACGATTAGTGGACATTTGATTTATTGGTTTGAATGAATTTGTTACATGTTTTCTCAATATGCATGGTGTACATAGATCAGACTTTTGGTATGTCAGATTGGGTAATCCACAAACAAGCTTCTTTGTAGAGATCTTAGCTATTTGCTTCATGTTGATGTGCCCAAGCTTTCTGTGCCATAGATTTGCTTCCTCTTGAATTGAGATTAGGCATTGGGATTTTTCTGGTTTAATATTCAAGAGATAGATATTCTCATGTCTTCGCCCTGTAAAAGTCTGAGAGGAGTCTTTACTGGTTTCTGAACATATTCCTTCTTGAAAGTTTGATTTTGAAATCGGTGTTGCATAGTTGGCTAATACTCAGCAAGTTGTAGTTAAGTCCTTCTACTAAAGAAACGTTACTAATTGTGAGACTTTCAATCTTGTTCCGTATCCCACAATTTTTCCTTTGCTATTTCTTCCAAAAGAAACTTTTTTTTTTTTTTGGTAAGTAAAGAGAGACTTCCAAAAGAAACTTTTCCACCATTAACTTGCACAAACTTTATAAAGCAGTTTGAGTCTCCTGTCATATGTCTCGAGCATCCACTATCCAAGTACCATTTAACCTTTTTCTTGATAGTGACCTGCATTTTAAAAAGAAACTCAAGCTTTCTTTGGTACCCATATTTTCTTGGGTCCAGTTGAGTTAGTGTGATCTACAATCTTTGCCCAAACCTTTCTCACAGGTTTCCAAACCATATGATATTCTTTCTCAAAGTGTTCTGAGCTGTTACACTTAGAACATTTAAGAGCACTGTGGCCTACTGGTTTTACAAAAACTTTTTGGAAATGTTTTTTGTAAAAATCTTTTGTAGGTCTTTGTTTAATTCTTTCCTTTACCTCAGGAAAATCAATTAGAGGAATGGTTTCAGCAGTCATTCTCAAACCTGATTTGTTGAAGTAAGGTCTTTGTGCTGAATTTTTTTTTTTTTTCAAGTTTCTCAAATCCTATAGTAAACTTTTTAGAAATGCTTGAGATATCATTTTTCAAGAATGCGTTTTCTTTTGAAAGATTGTCTGCATTTTCTTTCAAGGTAGTAACATTTTTGTCTAAACTTTTGACCTTTTCTTTCCAAACAAATTCCCATTGCTTTAGTGCAGAATTTTCCCTTTTGAGTTCGGAAATTCTCTTGAGAGAGGTTTTGAGACTAAGACACAATTCATCAATATATTTAATGACTTTTGTAGGAATTTTTAAATTACTTACCTCGATTTCACTGTCTAAATTTGAGTCTATCTCAGAGTCTGAATCTGATTCTGATTGTGCCATAAGACAGATATTGGCATAATCATCATCACTTTTTTCACACTCAGTATTACTCCAAGTCTCTACTTTAAGTGTCTTTCGATATTTCTCAGCTTTTCCTTTCTTTCTCTTCAACATGGGACAGTTGGGTCTGATGTGTCCCTTTTTCTTGCATTCAAAGCAGACTACATCCTTGTTGGATTCATTATCCTCAATTGATTTATTTTGTAGCTTTTGAGAACCTTGTTTCTTTGGATTGAATCTTCTCCCCTTTTTGTTCAGTTTTTTGAACCTTCTTATCATGAGAGCAAGCTCTTCATCGTCCATATTGTCTTCAGAATCTGTGACATCAGAATCATCATTAGATTTTTATGCAATGGATTTCTTACCTTTAGAATCTTTATCTTCATTGATTTGTTCCACTTCATAAGACTGAAGAGTGCCAATCAATTTGTCAACAGAGAGTGGTATGATTCTTTGTGTCTCCCTTATTGAGGTTTTTATGTGATTCCAATCTTTGGATAGTCCACGCAGTAACTTGTTAACCTTCATGGGTCTAGAGATTGGTTGACCTTGATATTCAAGACCATTCACGATTTCTGTAAAACGACTAAACATGTCAATGATAGATTCTCCTAGTTTCATCTTGAATGCTTTATATTGATCGAGCAGAATGTTGATTCTGGTCTCTTCCACTCGATCAGTTCCTTCATAGGTGATGTGTAATCTATCCCAGACTTCTTTAACTGTTTCACAAGAAGATATTCTGTTATATTCAATAGGAGATAATGCACAATATAAGGAATAGATTGCTTTTGCATCAAGAGCTTGTCTATTGGTAATCTCTTCTTGAGTCATTTCACTAGATTTAACAGTTTCTTTTCCTGTTGCTTGTTGCAGCTTTAGGAATGATTCCTTTGTCTACCACGTCCCATTCCAGAGGATCATTTGATCTTAGGATTGCCTTCATCTTGTTTTTCCATATGTTGTATTCCTTTCCATCAAAATAAGGCGGTCTGGTATTGCTTTACCCTTCAACCAGCCCTGGAGCCAACATACTAGTCATGGATCTTTAAATCTGAAGTAAAATACTTCAACTTAAGTGAGTACACAGGCTCTGATACCAATTGTGAAAGCTAGTACAAGCACCTAGAGGGGGTGAATAGGTGCGAAAACAAATTTTGCAGAGTAAAGATAATAATTTTTCTTTTGAACCGACTCTGTTTAGCAATAGATTATGAAAAGGATATTAGACTCTAACAAACAAATATTATTACGATCAAAGTAAAGAGCTTAGGGAAGAGAATAAGAACACAAGGTTTATAGTGGTTTGGCTTAGTTCAAGCCTACGTCCACTTTTCCGCACTAACAGCCCATCGGCTGGATTTCACTAAGAATAAAAAGAGTTGTTACAGTATAATTCTTCCTTGATACCACAATGTAGAGACTCTGTTACACTTCCTCAAAATCTCACAAAAGTATAAACTCTCTTTTGAGTACAAGTTTTCGCTCAATAATTGAATTGACAAAGAATAAGGAGCTTCAGACTTTGGAATTCTTCTATCGCGCACACACTCAAACAAATGGAACGTCTTCCTTATATACTCCTTCATGCCATCACACCCGTTGGCACTTACCAAATGAGTTCTTCTAACCTACCCGTTGGACATAATCAATTAGGGAGATTTCGAGTTATTTAAGGAATATGATGATAGCCCACCAATCCTGCTTACCCATACAATCATGATTTAGGTTTCCATAAATAGAACCTTCCAAGTATACTTCGCCAATCAACGGATCCAAAATCCCTGAATCAATCTTAATTTGAATAATAGATCCCGACATACTATTTCCAGCCAAGAGATCTTCTTCAATCGATAGAATCAAATCTTTAACGAAATACTCAGATCTGGATTAGTCTTCTTCGACGGTCTAGAAACTGTCAATGAGGATAGACTTGAGTCTTGAGTCTGGCGATCCGGCGGTCTTTAGACTTTGATGACAGAGTCTACAAGTCTTCAGACTAGACTGATGGAAACATTTTGTCAACTTCAAAACACTTAAGGAAGTTTTCTCCAACAACTCCAAGCTTAAAAAGGCAAAAATTATAGCTGTCGAATTTACTGATTATGCTATAATTTGGTGGGATCAACTTGTGATTAGTAGGAGGCGCAATGGTGAAAGACCGATAGAGACGTGGGATGAGATGAAAGCGATGATGTGGAGGCATTTTGTACCAAGTCATTACCATCGAGATTTGTTTAAAAAATTATAAAATCTCACATAAGGCAATAAGAGCGTGGAAGAGTATCACAAGGAGATGAAGATTGTCATGATCCGTGCTAATGTGGTGGAGGATCGTGAGGCCACAATGTCAAGATTTTTGAGTGGTTTGAGCCGAGACATAGCAAGGGTGGTGGAGCTGCAACACTATGTTGAATTGGAAGAATTTGTGGACAAAGCCATTAAAGTTGAGTGGCAATTGAAGTTGGACCAAAATCACAAGAGTGGAAGAGGTTCAAATCAGAATTGGAGATCCAATTGGAAGAGAGATGAGAAGCCAAATTGGAGAGGAAACAACACCAAAACCGAAACCTCAAAGGAGAAGGAGAGGGACAGTAAAGTTGGGACGAATCCGGCTTCAGGTAAAACCGAAAACCCTAACACTAGAACTCGTGAGATTAAATGTTTTAAGTGTTTGGGCATGGGTCATATGGCGAATCAATGCCCTAATAGGAGGGTGATGATCATGACTGGACATGGTGTTATTGAGTCCGAAAGTGAAAGGGAAGAAGAGGATGATGAGATGCCACCGTTGGAATATTGTAGTGATGGAGAAGTGGTTATAAAAGGAGATTTATTGGTAGTTAGACGTTCTCTTAGTGTGAAAGTAAAGGAGGAGGAGCATCACCAACAAAGAGATAACTTGTTTCATACAAGATGTGTGGTGAATGGTAAGATCTGTAGTTTGATAATTGATGGAGGTAGTTGTGCAAATGTGGCAAGTTCTATTATGGTGGGTAAGTTGGGTTTGAAGATGACAAAGCACCATAGGCCTTATAGACTTCAATGGTTAAATGATAGTGGTGAGGTGAAAGTGTCGAAGCAAGTTCGAATCCCATTTGAGATCAGGAGATATAAGGACGAGGTAGAGTGTGATGTTGTACCTATGCAAGCGGGTCATATCTTACTTGGAAGACCATGGAAATACGATTGAAAGGTACATCATGATGGATATACTAATTGTTATTCATTGGTGATGAATCAAAAGACTTATACCTTGATACCAATGACACCTAGTGAGGTGTATCAAGATCAATTGAAGTTACAACGAGAAGCCGAGAGACAAAGAAAAGGTGAGAAATCGGAGAGCTTGTGTGGTGTGTCTGAGACGCAAGAAAAAGGAGAGGCCGAGAGAAGGATTGTGGTAAAAACCGAGGGAAAAGAAGAGAGGAAAGAAAATATGCAAAATAATTTTTATGCAAAATCAAGTGAGGTGAGGAGAGCTTTAGTTCTAGACCGACCGATGCTTGTACTTTTGTACAAGGATGTTTTGTTTTCTACTAACGAGCTTGACCAAAGTTTACCTAATCCTATTGTGTCTTTATTGCAGGAATTTGAAGATGTCTTTCTTGATGAACTTCCTGGAGGGATACTACCAATTCGAGGCATAGAACATCAAATTGACTTGATTCCTAGTGCGCCATTACCTAATTGACCCGCATATTGAAACAATCCTGAGGAGATAAAGGAACTTCAGCAGCAAGTTAGCGAACTATTGGAACGGGGGTATGTGAGAGAGAGTCTTAGCCCGTGCGTTGTCCCTGTTTTGTTGGTGCCAAAGAAGGATGGAACTTGGCGAATGTGTGTCGATTGTCGAGCAATTAATAACATTATGGTAAAGTATCGACATCCTATTCCTAGGTTATATGACATGTTGGATGAGTTGCATGGTTCTTGCATTTTCACTAAGATCGATTTGAAAAGTGGCTATCATCAAATTAGGATGAAAGAAGGTGATGAATGGAAAACTGCATTTAAAACCAAGTATGGATTATATGAGTGGTTAGTCATGCCATTTGAATTAACTAATGCACCGAACACGTTTATGTGACTTATGAATCATGTTTTGCGTGCTTTTATTGGTCAATTTGTGGTTGTCTATTTCGATGATATCTTAATATATAGTCGAAGCCCTGATGACCATATTGAGCATGTGCGAGCTGTCTTGCAGGTTTTAAGGGCCGAGCAATTGTATGCTAATCTAAAGAAGTGCTCTTTTGTTACTAACAAATTAGTATTTCTAGGATTTGTTGTTAGTGCTAATGGTATACAGGCTGATGAAGAAAATGGCAAAGCAATCCGTGAATGGCCAACGTCTAAGACTATAGGAGAGGTGCGTAGCTTTCATGGATTAGCGAGTTTTTATTAGCGATTTGTGAGAAATTTCAGCACTATTGCCGCAACTTTGACCGGGTTATCCAAAAGCATGTGGGTTTCACGTGGGGAGAAAAGCAAGAGAAAGCATTTAATTTGCTAAAAGATAAGTTGACTAATGCTCCTTTATTATCTTTGTCGAATTTCAGTGTTACTTTTGAGATAGAGTGCGATGCTTCTGGTACAGGAATTGGAGCCGTGTTGATGCAAGGAGGGTGTCCCATAGTTTATTTCAGCGAGAAATTGAGTGGAGCAACATTGAATTATCCTACCTACGATAAGGAGATGTATGCTTTAGTGCGAGCTTTGGAGACTTGGCAACATTATCTATGACCGAAGGAGTTTGTGATCCACACTGATCACGAGACCTTGAAGTACTTGAAAGGGCAGCAAAAGTTGAATAAAAGACATGCCAAATGGATGGAGTTCATCGAGACTTTTCCATATGTGATCAAGTACAAGAAAGGTAAGGAGAATGTGGTAGTCGATGCACTTTCTCGAAGGTACGCGATTCTAACTATTTTAGAAGCAAAGTGTCTAGGTTTTAAGCATATTAAGGGCTTATATATTGATGATGATGACTTTGGGAGAGTGTATGAAGCATGTGAACACGCTGCATTTGATAAGTCCTATAGGCATGAAGGTTATCTTTTCCGTGAAAACAAACTATGTTTGCCTAAGTGTTCTTTGCGTGAATTGTTGGTGCAAGAAGCGCATAGTGGTGGTTTAATGGGGCATTTTGGCATTAATAAGACTTATGAAGTGCTGCATGAACATTTTTATTGGCCACATATGAAAAGAGATGTCACACGTGTCTGTGAGAGATGCATTGCTTGTAAGCAATCTAAGTCTACAACTAAACCGCATGGCTTGTATACACCATCACCTATTCTAACGCATCATTGGATTGATATTTCTATGGATTTTGTGTTAGGATTGCCTAGGTCTAAGTATGGTAGAGATTCTATTTATGTGGTTATTGACCGGTTTTCAAAGATGGCTTATTTTATACCTTGTCATAAAACTGATGATGCATCTCATGTTGCTGATTTGTTCTTTAGAGAGGTTGTACGTTTGCATGGCATGCCTAGATTGATTATTTCAGATCGAGATTCTAAATTTCTTAGCTACTTTTGGAAAACATTGTGGAAAAAACTAGGAACACGATTGTTATTTTCTACCACATGTCATCCACAGACTGATGGTCAAACTGAGGTAATTAATAGAACTTTAGGGGTATTGTTGCATGCTCTTATTAAAAAAAACATAAAATCTTGGGAAGATTGTCTGCCACATGTTGAATTTGCATATAATAGGAGCATGCATTCTGTTATTAAATTTACACCATTTGAGGTTGTCTATGGTTTTAATCTGTTAACTCCATTATATTTAACCCCTTTACCTGTTAATGAACGTGTGGATTTAGATGGAGCAAAGAAAGCCGAATTTGTCAAGGCTTTGCATGAGAAGACATGCGCAAATATTGAGCGCAAGACTGAGAAATATGCAAGGCAAGCCAACAAAGGGCGCAAGGAAGTGGTGTTTGAACTCGGCGATTGGGTTTGGGTTCATATGCGTAAGGAGCGATTTCCTGAGCAGCGACATTTTAAGTTATTATCGTGAGGAGATGGACCATTCATGGTTTTGGAAAGAGTTAACAATAACGCCTACAAGCTTGATCTTCTAGGTAAGTATGACGTTAGTGCCACATTTAATGTTTCTGACTTGATTCTTTTCGATACCAGTGATGATTTGAGGGCAAATCCTTTGCAATGGGGGAGGGAATGATGTGGACATCGAGCCATATTGAGGAGGAGGTGCTAGGGACCCATTGTCTATTCCTACTGGTTCAATTACTCGAGCGCGGGCCAAGCAATTCAGGCAAGTTGTTGGCGTCATGGTTCGTGATCTTTGGCATGGAGATGACCTTAGATCAAATCTTGAAGAATCTTAGAAATTTTAGCGCAATTTGATTATCTGGTCACCGAATATGTGACCAAGTCAATATATATATTTTCTTGTTTAGGAATATTCTAGAATATGACGCATTAGATTTTTAGGGTTTTTGTGGCTGCTAGAAAGCCTATATTAAGGACTGATTGAATTTTTTTGGGAGGCACAACACTGTCATAGCACTCCAAACTCTTTTCAATTTTTTTGGGTGTCTTTTGAGAGTGGAAGTGATGATAGTGGAGATAAAAATCACGCATATCAAAGTGATTATTTTTTTATCATTGTGAAAAGTGGTTAATTTTAATTTTGTCGTGATGCCATGTTCCGCCTCTTCTTCTTCTTTTTTCCCCCAATAGAAACTTCACATAAAGGAATCTAGAGAGGTTGTGTTAAAGATCATGGGTTTTGTCCACAAGGGCTTTGTCTATATGCAGTAACATGATTGTGAACTACTTATTAAATAAGTTCAAACAAGATCTTTTTAAATAAAAAAAAATTAAAAATTAAAACAAAGCCAAAACACTCACGTTTCATCAAGCATAATTGTGCACAAGTAGGACGGATCTATCTGATAACGACGGTGAGATATGAGAAGGCTATAAACTTGCAATATTTAATTTTACAAACTAAAGATAAATTAAAAGTTCTAAGCCTTGGAAAAGCTTGAGCCAGAATTCCACAAGCCTGTATTAATTTAATTTGGGAAAAGGTTGGCTTTTTATCGGGCTTAACATCATTTCCTCCACTCCCCTCCACGAAGCGACTATTATAGACATCGAATCGGATGTGGGTCAGCTCCTCCTTCCACTCTTCGATTTTCTCTCTCCTTCTGCCTGCTTTAATTAATCTTCCAGGAGCTTTTTATGTGCATTTTTTAATTAAAAATTAAAAGGTGCGTCAAACCTTTTAAAAGGTTTGACCATCATAATCCAGTGGTCGGGAGCATAAAAAGGTTTGATGATATAATTAAAACCGATCGATTTCAATCCTTATATTCTCTTTCGGATCTGAGAAAGGGTTGTGGACAAATGCGCTTTTAAATCATGGGAAAAGCGAAGTACCCCACGACTGTCTTAAACTTTCAAGCTAGACAAATGTTTTACAAAGTATTTTTCCACGCTTTATGGACATAACTTTAAATAACATTCATGCCAAAGTAGTTGACACTACTAACTACTAGAAAAAAGACAACGTTTAAGACAAGTAACTAGTCACAGATTCGTCGAGAGACTCTCGTAAGTTTAGTACTTGCTCAAATTACATATTCACAAAAGAATTCACAAGGAGCTAACAAACTTTGCAAATTATTTGATTGAAATTTTACTGTCCTCTCGTTCGTAGTTTGTAATTTTCGCTCTATGTTATCCAGTTGCAAAAGAGAGCCGGGGAAAGTGACATTTTTTCCTTAATAAATTCGCATGACTAACTCGGCCGAGAAAGCAAGATCGGACATTAGGGGCAGCTGATACACTCGACAAGATTCGTGATGTTACTGCGCAAATGCAGATGCGACACATACGGGCCGGAACAGGAAACGCCAGCGCACGATGTCATGCAACCACGCATGTTTTTTGAATTTTCTTTGCTTCTTTCCTTGTTTTCTTCCCTCTTCGTGATGCGCCCGTCTTGAATTTTTCCATCATTCGCAACTTTCGAACCGATGCTTTTTGAGGCGCATTTAGCCTTATCTCGTGCTTCGTTTTTGATAAAAGCTCTCTAGAAAGCCACCTTCGGGGACGATGAGCTTGAAGGGAGATGATTCTGGAGGCGTCCTATTCGCGAGCCGGCGAAGCTATTGGACATGCCCATCGACCAGTAACTCCTCCGTCCCGGTTAAGTCAAAATGCCTTATAAACCATGGCAGGATGTATTTGTGGGTGTTTATAAAAAATGAAAAATTATTTCATGGAATATCAAAGATCTTGAATATTATTTTCTAATAATTAGCATTTGTAACTCCTTTTTCATCGTCATGTATTATTATTTGTAATTAAAGTGTTTTCCTTGATTAATTTGTTTAACTGATATAAGCAATTATTTTGGGAAAATTTTTTGAATCGTTGATTTTTTATGAAACAAACGCACTATGAACATATTTACATATATGACTAATAAAATTTGTAATTGAGTTTAGCAATTTAAGTTTTTCCTTTCCTATCAAGTATTGCTCTATACCGTCGGAAGACAAATTTTTAATAGAATTGCTATACTTTGGTATTTAATCTTAATTAAATTATAAAATTTTAATTTATGAACAATAAATTCGATTCAAGTGTGACCATACTCCTCCGAATGTAATGGTCATTAAGAAATAGATGTGTTCTCCTGTTAGTTTTCGTTTCACAGGGAAGGTACATAGTTTAAGTATGTGGTACATATCCTGTTTGTAACTTGATGGCAAAGATTTGAATTGAAACCTACCAATGACAAATTGAAGAATTGGTTCGTTGGAGCTAGGGTTATTTTTTTTCCCCAAACTGGTCGATTGGACTTTTGTTAAACTTACCACCAAACCGAATATCGAACACATGAACGAGGATTGTGAATGAAGGGGTGATCATTGGTTGGGCTTGAGTTGGGTTGGGCCTAATATGTTATCCAAGAAAAATTGTACAACAATTTTGTGGCACGGTCAAGTGTAGCTTCACGACTAAACCCTCGAGCAAGCCTATCCAAATTGCTATTGGACACGTTGGGCTCGACGCAAATCTAAAGAAGCCTACTGAGCGGCTCAACTCATGATCATGTCTACATGAATGATTAGTGAAGTGAGGGGTATATTTGCACCAACATAGTAAAAATAATTACTTATGCCGGCATGGAATGCTTAAAATATTTCTACAAATGACTTTACTTCGAAGATGAAAAAGAAAATACTCTCGATTGCAAAGGAGTTATTATAGTAAAAATAATTATTTATGCCGGCATGGAATGCTTAGTAAAAATACATATGACTTTGCTTCATAATTTGAAGATGAAAAAGAAAATATTCTTTATTGCGAAGGAGTTATTAGGAAATCATATATGATTCTATATATCAATTATAGCGTATTGAAATAGGTTTCAAATATTTTACGCTGTAAGTTACAAACCTCAAATTATGTTAAAAAGAAAAAGAAAAGGTAAAACAAAAACCATTGTAAACGGGATCAAGCCATAAGAAAATCGGTCAGTTTCAATTTCGACTAACGTATCGTAACTTGGAAAGTAAAATTATTGAAATTTTCACTCCACAGTGCTGTCGGGAAATGATTGAGTGGGCCAAAGGTTTGAGAGAGAGAGAGAGAGAGAGAGAGAGAGAGAGAGAGAGATTCCGAGAGGACAAGTGTTTTTGGCCCTGGAGAGGTTTGTTTTTATGGAGGGAGAGAGGAAGGGAGGCGCAGGGAGAGGTTGACGTGATGTACGCACTTTGAGATAGAGGACGCCCCATTTGGCGGAGTACATGAAATTATTTCTACTTTAGGGAGAGGGAGGGAGAGAGGGAGATTCTGAGGGGCTAACAGTGTTTTGCTTCTTGGAGAGGTTTGTTTTTATGGATGGAGAGAGGGAGAGAGAGGGCGGGAGAGGTCATCATGTGATTATATGTCAAGTCCTAAGTTATGTTACGAAGCATCGCCATATTCAGATCAAAATCCGGCAAGCATCTTCCAACGCATTTGTTGCCTCCTGATGATTGTTCATGTCTTCGGTGGATTGGGAAGAATTTTACAAGATTTGATTGGGAGAGCTACTTCAAAGATATCGCCAAGATAGAAATAAAATCACAAGTTAAATTTTTTATTTTATTTTATGATTGGATGGAGCTAAAACTAAATCGAATCCTTTGGATAATGGAAATGCCATGTGCTTGTCAAATTCGACTGACTTCTTACATAATTGGATCCCGCCATTTCCTCATAGTCATAATGGTCCTACGAGGGCGGTTGTCTTATTGTTTTTCTACCTAGCAACTTATGGTCATGTCCTAAAACGTGATGCACAATACGCATCTTTTGCAATATTTAAGAATATTTAAAAACATGATAAAATTAGTAAATATTGTCCCACAAAAGATCAACCACTTCATTTAATATACATATGCATCTTTACACTAACCCCAATCACCGTTATATGGATACGGACATCCAAGAGAGAACTCAATACATTGCATTACCTAGTATCATCGCATTAGCAATTGAACAAACACCTGCCTATACAGTACTAAGTACCACTTAAGGGTTTATGACTTCAGGTACCATTTCGTCGCCTCCATCATCGTGACCAGGTGGACCATCAAACCCTCTTAATGGTCCAATTAATTCGCCATTTAAAAAGACATACCAGGCTACAAAATGATGAGGGACAAGCAATGGTAATCCAACGTAGACCCAGGTAGTAAAACTCCACTTGATATACACTCCTGCGAATCCGGGTATATGTACATGTTGATAGTCATAATCGTAATATAGAGGTACTCCAAAACGCAGTGCGGGAGGAGGATCCATCCTACAATTTAGAAAATAAAAGAGTGAGTCATAGCCCGACAAATAAAATCTCTAAGCTTCACGTATGAGATTATTTTACGATTTCACTAGAGAACAGAGACAACATAATTAATTCAAAACGATTTTGATATATTTGCATATATAAAATTATTATAATATTTTGCATTTTTGAAAATAAACAGAGAGAACTTGTATCCGTTTTAATTACCAATAAGTTAGAAATATTTTTTGAACACGCTAAAATTATTAGCGAAATCTATTGGACGTTATGGAAATCTCTACTAAGTTAATATTTATTTTAAAAATTATCCGATACATATTCCAGAGCATATTGGTCCCCATTGACAACAATTGTGGACTTTATATAAGTAACTCATTTGAAAATATCTATTTATTTAGGCTTATTAAATTAGTAAACGAGGACAAGAGAAAGTCGAAGACGAGCAAGACCTCGAACGTTTGGGTGCCTGAGAAATGAAATCTCAGACACACGTTGAGGTTTGCGAGAGAGAGAGAGCAGGGTTCCTTCATCATCTGAATACAAGAAGTATGAAACCTGAGGAATGGATACGGAGTTTTCTCGACTACTTTTCGTATTTTTCCCGCTTTTCTCGCCAGACAAACGGTATGAAGTATTGCTGTTAGGGAGAGCAAACAACGCCGAAACCACATAAACAGGGAGAAGCTCGTACCTTCACCAAATGGCCGAGCCTGGACTGGTCCTTCAAGCAAGGACCGAACTCGGATCCTGCAAAAGAGATGGAATCTGATTGATGGAAATGACTGAGATCACTAAATAAATCAAAAGGACAAAGATGAAGAGGAAGAACGAGGACGAGAGAAAGTCGAAGACGAGCAAGGCCTCGAACGTTTGGGCGCCTGAGAAATGAAATCTTAGACACGCATTGAGGTTTGCGTGAGAGAGAGAGAGAGAGATCGCGGGGCTTGAAAAATGGGGGGTGGAGGGGCACAAATTTCTTTTGTCTTTGAACAAGTGCAACCCATCTCGACGTGACATCACTCGTTTTCTTCTTTTCATCAAATTACAAATTTTTTTTTATCTTTGGACAAGCATATGTCAACCCCGATTGATATGAAATCGCCTTTTTTCTTCTTTTCATCGAATTATAAACTTTTTTGTCTTTCGATAAGCGCATCTCGACTCCACAGCGACTTTTTTCTTCTTTTTATCGAATTACAAACTTTTTGTCTTTGGACAAGTGCATGTCGACCCAGTTGATGTGATATCACCTTTTTTTTGTCCTTTTCATTGAATTTCATTTGCCATTTTTCTTTGGTCTTTGGACAAGATATCTATGCCATGACTCATGGTGCATTGTCATGTAATTCGGGCGACGAGAAACCTTCTCTCTAGTCTTCGAACTAAGATTTTGAGATGATATGGCCAAGCATTTGTTCTCCTCGTCCCATAATAAGGAGAAAACATAAAAAAAAAAAAAAAAAAAAAAAAAAAGATTAAAGAAACGGAGCATTCTTGACTCGAACCACAAATACATATCAGTAGATCCTGTTTTAAGTTTGGTTAAGCATCATAATAAGAGAGTCAAAGGGTGGGATAATGCGTATTTAAGTGGCGGCCAGCGTAGGCCTTGGAAAATAGCAACAAAGAAGGCTTTGGAAGTTTGTGGATGGACCCATTTTCAAGTAACCAAGAACAAATCCATTTCAAGGATTCATCGGCATCGCTGATTTTTAATTGCCCACCAAGAATTGGAGCAAATTGGAGAGATCAAACAGTATAGTCCTCGCCCTCAGATTGTCCGCAAACGAATCAATCTTTGGTTTGGACAGCTCAGGCATAAACACAAACAGTCAGAAGTCAGTCCAAAAGAATGCACGCCTTGGTTGCAATACACCCTTTTCGCTACTTCAGGCGCAGCAAAGATAAAACGCATAAATCATAAGCACGTGTCATTGGCCAAAGAAATTTGAAACAACACCACCCGATCACTGTTGTGCCCCTGTCTATTCAAGTAAATGGGAGCTAGCTAAGTCCGAGCATCTTCAATTTTTTTTATACGCACCTTCGAGGACCGGCTCAATGCGGTGTTGCTAGCTTCCGAAAGAGAGATGTTTCATAAGCCCAAAACCTGGGGTCGATTTGGCGTTGCAAAGGTTGATTCTTGGCCGTTTTATCTTTTCTTGCGTTTGAGTGCCGTCAAATGGGAGCCGGGGGTGTCCTATGGAAGACCGTACGACTCGTGCTTCCTCAACGTCCTCTCTTGTGTGGACTTACTCCAATTTGGGTAAGGTTAGACTGCGGACTCTATGTCCATAAATGATGGCCTAATGAGCTTTTGATGGGGGTTAGTTTTCGAGCTCAAACTCAAATCTTTGTACTCTTAGTTTTGCAGAGAAATGTTAGGTTTAAGTTGTGAGTGAGGCAACATAGATCATGTTTGACCTCATCACAAGTCTTTAGTGAGACCTGTCTGTTGGTATCATCATAATTATTTGATTTTATTCGTGTTTATGATTGATTTGGTTCTTGATAGACAGAGTACAACCAACCATCTCTCAAAAGAACACGTTCTTTTAGCAAGAGAGAACACATTGCTTTCGATTTTACTAATTTATTATTTGCTATTCTCATGGTGGCTAAAGATTTACTGATGAATTTGTGAAAATTGCTAGGCATATATTAGCAATTTAGTGCTAAAATGATCTAATGAATTCGCCCTTGAACCATTAAACATACCGGTCTTGTGTTTTTTTTTTCCTATTGGGCACTAGATTGTTCCTATGCGTGCGTGTTTTCGGACCGATCGAACTTGTAGTCTCCATGTATGATAAATAAAAGTATTGCCATGGTGTTTCAAATGGCGAAACCACGAAAAATCCGAAAGCAAGAAAAGATGGTGCTAAAAGAACCTACGTAACATGTGGACCCCTGAAAAAGATAGCCTTCAAATTAGATTGTCCGGTTCAAAATGCTTTTCTCTAATGAGTTCCCATTAAATCTTCTCGGAAGAATCTTAGGGGCGCGTTTGGTAACGTTTACGCTTGCTCAAAAACTGCCCAGCGAACGTAAATAAAAAAATGTTTCGCTTCTAACAATTTTTGACCCAGAAAAAACGCGTTTGGTAAATTTGTTCCTAAATAAAAAATGAATAGAAAAACATGTTTGATAAATTTTATTCTTTTTTTTGTTTCTTTTAATTTTTAAATATTTTTATTTAATTTTTCATTTTTCCTTTCTTTTTTTTTTTTTCTTCTTTCGGCGGTCCCCGGCCTCGGACGACGGCCGACGGGGCCAGCCAGCCTCGCCCATGGCGAGGCTCGGCGTCACGGCGCGGGCGAGGCCGAGCCCGCCGTCGGCCAAAGAAAAAGAAGAAGAAAAAACAAGAAGAAAAGAGAAGAGAGAGAGAAGAAGGAAAAAGTGTTTCTTCAAAATTATTTATGGAACAAGAAATAATTTGTTTTTGTTTCTCATTTCTGTTTTTTTTGAGTTCCGAACAAAAAAAAAAAAAAATGTAAACGCAACCAAACGCTGCGTTTACTTTTTTTGTTCCCTAACAAAAAAAAAACAGAATTTCTGTTTATAAACAAAAAAAAAAAAGAGTGAAAACATGCATGCCCTTAACTTCTAATCGAGGTAAAGCGAAAATGCGTCCTTTATCCTCTACACCAGTTTGGAGAGGCGAGCTCTTTCGGACGCTGAAGCAAAAAGAGATCAAGCCCGTGTCGGTGCGCAATCTTTGACCAACTAGCTCGAGATGAGCAACACGACGAGGGAAATTTCAGTGGGTTAAATCGAGCTTTATGTCGAATGGTCCCCATGAATAGAATTACAGTTGCAAAAGAGAGAGAGGTGAAGTGACTTCTTTTCTTAATAAACTCGCATGACTAACTTGACCAAGGAAGCAAGATCGGACATTGGGGGCAGCTGATACATTCGACAGGACTCGTGATGTTCCTGCGCAAATGTAGATGCGACTCATACGAACGTGAACAGGAAACGCCTACGCATGATTTCATGCAACCAAGCTTCTTTTCTTGTTGTCTTCCCACTTCGTGATGGGCCCCGTCTTGCATTTTTCCACCATTCGCATCTTTCGAACCGATGCTTTCTGCGGCGCCTTTAGCTTTATCTAGTGCTTCGTTCTTGATAAAAGCGTAACTTGGTGGCGAATCACTAATGATCTTTTTGGATGATTGAATGGTGCTAAAACTAGGTCGAACACTCTCAAAATGCAATGCACTTGGGCCCGTGAAAGCCAACCGAGTTCTTGCAGCTCAGGAGACTTCTAGTGATGCAGTTCGCAAGAGGGTTTTTGTCTCGTCGTTCTTCTAACTAGCATTTTATAGAATCGTGTTGAAACCCGCCAGCGCTCTTTGAATTTCTTCTTGAAAAATTGCTCAATTTCTCAGTTTTCTATTTATATTCTGTTTATACAAAGCCTTTACATGGCCATTCTACATGTTCGCTCATGTGCTTGTTGAGTGACACTAAACTTTACTTTTGTGATTACTACACAGCAAGCAACATTGCATAACTGTGCCATATGATCCATATTCAATCTATTAGTATTGATTTGGTTGTCGTTTATTGAGCTTAAATTTACAAATAAATGAGAATAAATGTATCTTCAAATGTATTAGAACAATAAAATCAATAATGATTTCAATAAAATATCTTAAAATCAATTTCTCATGTATTAGAACAATAAAATCAATAATGATTTCAATAAAATATCTTAAAATCAATTTCTATTATTCTTTTCATACATTTATCACTCATCAAGTACAATGATCAGGGGGATTCGCCCCAGTGGCCACCCTTCCAACATGGAAGGGGGAGGTGAAGGGTTCAAATCCCCATCTTCTCAGGGGGGGATGGGGGGTAGGGACGCGTAAGTTTCGAGAGTGGGTTGTGACTCCTACGCCCTGCAAGAGGTAGGGCACACGTCTGCGAGTGAGTATAGAATATGAATAGAGTAGGACTGACAAAAAAAAAAGTATAATGATCAGGACCAACAAAAAAAGAAAAATAGTACGATGATCGGAGTTGCTCTCCCCTCTCTAAAGTAGGAAACTCATCCACCCATATCAACCCCTAGCTAGGGGTAAGTATCGGTCCAAGGGTGGATTGGCTCAACTTGATTAGTCTCGATCTGATTACCAAGGGGATTGGGCTAGTCCTTGATCCTGATACCCCTTGACCCTAAACTATGCAAGTTGTTCTTCGGCCTAAGACTTTAGAGTTGGTCCAACCTAGACCAATGTCTAACCTAAAACAACCCTGTATATATATATTAACCTTTGCACCTTTGTCTTTGCTTCTAACCTTTCTTACGTGAATTTGCCGTTTAAATTAGAAAGTAGAAACTAACCTAGATTCAACCAAAAAAAGGAAATATTAGAAACCCTCTTTGCTTGCCTTACTCGCCGCTTGCCTCATGACCACAGCTCAGCTAGTGAAATCTCTTGTCCTCTCTTCGCCTGCCTCACAAATGTAGCTTAAAAATCACAAATAGAGATTTCTTTGTTATTTTATCTTATATTTATATTTGATATATACTGATATTTACCGTTTAATTTTTTAGTGTTGCATTGTTGATGGATATGTCATTTCCAATAGTATGTTTTTTTTTTTTTTTTTTTTGTGATCCGGGAATCACCGTATAGCCGGCATTCAGAGGCGTAAACCCAGGGCGAACTGAGCCACTACCATAGACCTAGCTGCGGGTGAGTCGCGCAATGAGGATGTGGGGTTTCGGGAGTAAAGTTCTAGCCATCGAGGCCATCGCGGTCGGTGGTTCATTTCCAAAAGTATGTTCATCCTTTTAAGGAATACAAAAGATAAAACTAAAAAAAATAATTGGTTGGCCTTAAATTGACCTTAGAATTGGATTGGACTCATAAGATCAGTTTGATGCTCGATCCCAGGCTTAGGATTGGTTTTTGGTTTTAAAAATTGAGAACCAACACTATGTGAGTTAGTCACTAATTAGGTGTGGGAACAAACCAATCCGTACTTATGCTAACCCCTACCTGACAAATGATGAGACATATATGAAGTGAAGTCTATGGGAATTGTTGCTTGTTGGAGATTGAAGCTTTTTCTGGATGCGATGCGGTGCTTTCCAGGATGAAGATCCCACCCGTCTCCGTGTAGCCATCGAGGCGAGGATCCAAAATTGGTAATGTTCGAATTTACGTTTATATTCAAAAAGTTATATGTGGTTAAAAAATTGTGAGAAGATATTTTATTCTTCATTTATTTTTGTTCAAATCTCAACTCAAAACAGATAAACATTAAATCGCAAAGTAGGATTGATTTTGTAGAAAAAAGTCGATAGCATTCAAACTTTTATTTTCCAAATTTTCTTTTATACATATATTTTAGTTAAGTTTTCAATTTAAACTTTCAGGCTCGACAGATGTTTTACAAAGTATTTTTCCATGCTTTATGGATATAACCTTAAATAAGATATATGTCAAAGTAACTGATATTACAAGTACGTTTGTTTTGCGAAAAATTCAATATTTGAAGAATATTTTCCTAAAATGATTATTTGTATTACTTAAAAAAATGAATCAATAAAAATATTTTCATCACCTATAAAAATAATTAGTCATAAATTTTGTTGTCGATAATGAAAATATTTTCTGTTGACTAATTTTTCTAAACGATATAACCAATTATAGATAGGAGAATATGTTTACCAACAAGTAACTAGTTACAAATTACTTGAGCAAGTCCAGTAAGTTTAGTACTTGCTCGACTTACAAATTCCCAAGATAAATTGTGTGGAGATAACAAAATTTGCAAATTATTTTACCGCTCTTTCATCCATAGTTTGTAATTTTCGCTCTCTGTTATTCTTTTATTCCAGCAAAATGATTTGATCATTTTTAATAAATGGGTAATTTCTTGAATGTGTTCATAATTTCACGTGAGTAATTTTCTTTTTTCAAATACTAATTAATTTCTCAAACGCGATCAGATTTGATATTTTCGTCCATGCCTTACAACGGAAATTCGAACATGAATGGCGACAAAAAGAGAGGACCAACTTCCAGAAATAATCACAAAGTTCTTCCCTGGCAAGCAGAACACACATCCTTTCTTATATTTAGGAATGTTTACAAGCCGCTAATCGCATCTGCTCCAAGGAAGGAAGGAGACCTTGCTAATCATCTGAAGAGAAAAATCCCGGCATAGAAGACTCATTCATAAGGGGCTTGAGCCTCGGCACTCCGAGTAACCTCGATAAACATGAACACAGAAGACTTAACTGATTTGGCCTTCCCTATGGAATCAACACGACCGACCCGGATGTCTTCCTGCCTTCAAGATCAGCATGTGCCTTCGCTGCTTCGGACAGTGGGTATGTGTGATTCACGCGAACCTTTAAGACACCCGAGGCAACGCTGGCAAAAACCTCTCCAGCAGCTTCCAGCAACTCGTCCCGAGTGATGGTGTACTGCATGAGGCTAGGCCTAGTCAAAAAGAGGGACTTTGGCGCAAGAGCCGACAATGGGACTGGATCTGGGGTTCCTGAGGACTGCCCAAAGCTCACCATGTAGCCCCTTATCTTCAAGCATTCCAAGGATCCCTGCATGATCGATACGTCACATGAGACTTTTTAGAACATATACGAAAGAAACTCTCGGCTTTACAGTTCAGAACCTCATTTGTACTCCAAAGCGATCTTATAGACAAAGCATCAGATCAAGCCACTTTGACAAAAACCACATGCAGCATGTTTACTAGTAATTATCTACTTAAGCCTGGTTACATCAGACAGATTATTCCAACAATTGCTAATTGTTGATCGATTAGACTTTCGAACGATAACTAAATTCCTAAAGCATACTGCAATGTGATGCTCGAAAGAGACAGAATCCCACGCTCAAACACCAAAAGCAACTCTTCTCAAGATTTTGACCAATCTCAGAGAAGTGATGACACGAAGAGGAAAGCATTTTATTCTACCATAAATCACAATAGAGTGCAGACCAACAGGAAGAGACATTAAACTGAATTACCTGAAACGTGTCCTTTCCTACTGAGTCATAGACAACATCAACCCCATCGCCTGACGTAATCTCCTTAACATGAGAAACAAAATCCTCTTCTGTGTAGAGAATAACATGATGACAACCATCATCCTTAGCTTGAGCTGCCTTTTCTTTGGTTGAGACAGTACCAATGACAGTTGCCCCAAGGGCATTAGCCCATTGGCACAATAGTGATCCAACTCCACCAGCTGCAGCATGGACTAGGATTGTGTGTCCTTTCTCGACCTAAACACAAAGTAAATAGTCAAGGCTTAAATGGGGAGAGTGTAAGGCTGCTTTTATTCCAACACTTGAGAAAAAAATGATAAGAGGAAAAAATGATGCAAAATCATCTACTGTATGTATGTAGGTAACACCTTAAAAGCAAAGCGTTGCCAATTACTTCATCTGTTGTCCAACACATATATCCATAACAAATCTTAATGTTCTTGCACATACAAACGCTATAAGAAGAGTATAAAGCCAACCTTAAAGCAGCGGTGGAGGAGAAATTGAGCTGTCATGCCTTTTGCCATGACTGATGCTGCAATAACTGGATCAATAGAAGGAGGAACGGGCACAACTTTACTTGCTGGGAGAATTTGCTCTTCAGCATATGAGCCCATTGGACCGCCAGCATAGGCTACAATATCTCCAACTTTCCTTCCAGTTGGTCCAGGTCCCACAGCTACTACCTCACCAACAGCCTCCACGCCTGTGACAGATGGATATCATCCACTAGTGTATAATCCACTCAACATGCTACCCCATCATCAGCAAGATGAATCCATTATCAACACTTCATAAAGTATGAACGAGTTTGTATAGCTCCACAAAGACACCTTTACCATTGCAAACATTGCACAAGTTGACAAATGTTTCGGTGGATCAATTATCTATTCAAGCATGATCTTGAGAGTAGACGTGATATTTCTCAGTTAATATAGTCAGCTGACAGATGGAAAAACTTGAGTTACGATAGTTCAATCTATAAAGGAAGGACAATCGAAAGGAGGCATGTGTGGGACTTTTTTGACACAGTACAAGCACAGAATCCGATTTTGGGACCTAAAAGATCGGAAAGTCATAAAACTGAAACAAGAGCAAGGGCTGACTCCTCAATTCTCAATTCCCACCTTCCTCCAGTATATCACTGGCAGTCCGGCACGCACTAGTTAACAATTACAGAATACTGCAAACGGACAACTCTAATTTGTCTCATATATGTCCAGTACTTCAACAAATCAAGTTTGGAACTCACGTAACCATGCAACTGCAGACAAACCCAGCTATAAAAGAGAGAGCGAGCAGAAGTCATGACTCGTGAGCTATCACTTCCCCTTGATGAGAAAACACAAAAGAGCAACATGGACACTGCAATGTTGGCATGGATGATTAAAAACGAGCATGCATTGACTTGAAAACAGATCAAAGGATACAAATATTCCTTTAAAACCAAAGGGCATTCTCGAGTCTTTTCAAGTTGTCAACAGTGACTTGGACAAATATTATGAAGTAAGTCCAAGCCACAATAAGTAAGATCACGCTCGACGCATTAAGTCCATCTGATTCCGACAGGGCAAACAGGAAACAAACCTGGTGTGAAGGGCATGGTGGGTGCCTTGTATACCCCTTTACGGAAATAAACATCGATGAAGTTGATCCCGATGGCTTTGTTCTTCACGCGAATCTCTCCCTCCTGGGGTTCGCCTATTTCTATATCCTCCCACTTTAAGACCTACCACAATTGCATAACGCCCATCAAAAGATGCACCTTTAGCAACAATCAGATGAGGGCATATGGCTGCGCAACTTTACAAGGAAATTGCTATTAAATTCTCGGGTTTTTATTTCAAGAAATTACCCGACCCAATACATTCATCGTTCTCAGTGTCAATTCCAGTGCCTGTAGTAGAGCTAAGTACATCACCAACAAACCCATCACCCAATCAAAGTCAAGATTGTAACTTTGGACTGCTTCAAACTCGAGTTCAAAAAAGCCAATTTTAAGACTTTGAGAGAGCCTCACGAACTCAAACGACAGGATGACAAACAGAGACTTTCAATAGTCAACACTCGGGGAAAAAAAAAAATAGTCAACACGAATACCCATTTTCTATCCTACAAAGCACAGGCAGAGGGAGGGAGGGAGAGAGGGAGAGAGAGAGAGAGAGAGAGAGGAAAGGCGAGAGACCTCAGGTCCACCGAGCTCATGAACCCTGAGAGCTTTCACCATTTCGGAGGACGCTGAAGCGGTGGCAACCGCTCTCACCGATGATCTGCTTTGAGCCGAGGGAGAGATGGAGAGCGACGGAAAGCGGACGGCTCTGCTCCTGCCAACGTTGTTGGTCGGATCATGTTGCGGTCGCTGAAGGAGAGTGGATCGAAGAAAATGGCGAGGAAGCAGACGAGAATGAGGTGAAACGAGCTTGCGTTTAGCGCTCCGGATAAAATTCGGAATCGATTTATCCTATCCTCGTTTAGTACTTGGATAGGATAAAATCGGATATAAGAAAATAAATCTCAAATAAAATTATCTCACGAGGAAAATAAGATAAATGTGAATATAATTTATAATATTCATAGTAGAATAATTATTTTTATCGAATAATAAATTTATTAAATTGACAAAATTAAAATTATATTTCAATATAAATAATATTTATATTTAAATTTAATAAAATAAAAATTAAAGATACAAATTTATTTTTTTAATTTAAATATTCAACTTTAATTCTATCTTATAATAAACATTCAATCTATAAATTATATATTTATATTTATTATGTATTTTAGGTATTTTTGTATGTTATTACAATTTACTATTTGATAAAATTTTATTAAAGAATGATGAAAGGAGAAAAAAGAAATAATAAAGAAAATAATTTTAAAAAGAAGAAAATAAAAATAAAAATAAATTAAAAATAAATTAAGGAATAGTGTTATGAGAGATTTTCACCATTTCCATTTATGAACATTTATGTTTATTTACAATGATATGCCGTTTATATTTAAAAATATACATGATATGATATGAATATATTTGATTTTAATACTGTGATTCACCAAACAATAGATAGGATATAGAAAAATTTCATAATTTCGTATCTTATCTTATCCAGTTTTATCATTATTAGAAATTCAAACGACCAAACGTAGCCTGAAAGCATAGGAAGATGATTCTATAGGCGTCCTACTTGCAAGTCGAGAAGCTACTGGACATGCCCATTGACCACTAGCTCCTCCATCCCAGTTAAGTCAAACGCCTTATAAACCATGGCAGCTTGCATTTGAGGGTGGTATCAAAAATGAAAAATTATTTCATGAAATATCAAAGATCTTGAAAATTATTTTCTAATAATTCGCATTTACGACCCTTTTTTCATTGTTAATGAAAATATTTAGATATATATTATTATTCATAATAAAAATGTTTTCCTTAATTAATTTGTTTAAGTGATATATGCAATTATCTCGGGAAAATATTTTAAATCATTGATTTTCTATGAAAAAATGCACTATGAATATGTTTACATATATGACTAATAGAATTTGTAATTGAGTCTAGTAATTTAAGTATTTCATATCAAGCATTGCTCTGTACTATCGGAAGACAATTTTTTGCTAGAATTGCTATACTTTGGTGTTTAAGTTTAACTAAATGAGAAATTTTAATTTATGGATAATAAATTTGATTCACGTGTGAGCATTCTCCTCCAAATATAATGGTTGTGTAGAAATAGATGTGTTCTTTCGTTAGTTTTCGTAACACTGAGAAGGTATATAGTTTTAAGTGTGTGCTACATTTCTTATTTGTACCTTACTTGATGGTAACGATTTGAAATGAAACCTACCAATGACAAATCGAAGAATTGGTTTGGTTCGAGCTAGGGTTAAAGTCTTTTGCCAAACTGGTCAATTCTATTTTTGTTGAACTTAGCATCAAATTGAATACATGAACGTGGATTGTGAATGAATGGACGATCATTGGTCGGGCTTGAGTGGGGTAGGGCCCAATATGTTATCCAAGAAAAATTGTACAACACTTTTGTGGCACGGTCAAGTTTAGCTTCACGACTAAACCCTCGAGCAAGCCTATCCAAATTGCTATTGGACACGTTGGGCTCAACGCAAGCCTAAAGAAGCCTACTGAGCAGCTCAACTCGGGATCATGGATCAATGAAAGTGAAGGCTAGATTTGCACCAACATAAGAAAAACAATTACCTATGCCGGCATGGAATGCATAAAACATTTCTCCTTATGCCTTTGCTTCAGAATTTGAAAATGAAAAAAGATATGCTCTTGATTGCGAATGATATATTGAGAAATCATAGATGATTTTATACATCAATTTGAGCGTGTTGAAATAGGTTTCAAATGTTTCATGCTAAAAGTTATGAACCTCAAAATATGTTTATAAAAAAATAAAAACAAAAACCACCGTAAACAGGATTGAGCGAACGAACATTTAAAGTAATATCAATGGCTACATAATTATATCTAATTAACTTAGGCATATTCAAATGGGTAATGTTTTTCTTTGACCTTACCGTAAACCACACCGATTTATGGATTATAACATGTGGACACCACCCTCATATGAAATTAAAGAAATATAAATTTGGATTATGTTTATGGTTGTGACTTGCCAATCAAGAGGGTGTGTAGAAAGTTTTCTCTAATAGCTCTAATCAAATAGAAGAAATTCCAAACCCCATGTGACGGATAACATAAAGTACCTAATCTAGCTTTATAAAAGTATAACAGTGCATGAAACTCACAACTTTCAGGGTCCATGCAGGACTTTTGGACTAGCAGGGAAAATAAAAAAGATATGGTCTTATTTTCCATCCATCTTCGCAGTTTTCATATTGCTCAAGTGTCATAACGCTCATTAGAATAATTAAATACTAAATTATATTTTTGTCTAACAACTTAAACTTTTAGAACAATTTCACAAAATTTCACGCGATATTAAAGTTGGAGGTCTCGAATTCAAATATTTTTAAATTTCATTTATCTCCCAAATTAAATATTTTATCTCACAGCCCTCATGCAATGAGAAGAGACTTTTCTTTCTTTGGCCAAGACATATACTGAAAGATCACCTCAATGCCTGAGGGATACTTGTGCGCATGCGCACGCATGATTAAAAAGCATCCTTTGGAAATTCCTATTGGCTTCTTTCGATTCAGTCCTCTGACAAGGGAGTTCGTATGGAAACAAAGTCACCACTTCGATATTCAATCTTGACCCCATTCATGTCTCAATCTCCACATATATTCCACGTGATGTTAGTTTGAATATTCTACGGAGTGGCCCGGTCCCTATCTCGCTCATCACTACAAGTCAAGACAGCCTCCTCCTCTCTCTCTCTCTCTCTCTCTCTCTCTCTCTCTCTCTCTGCTTGTGAGGAAGTTTGAACAAGGCCATGGCAGTGGGATTTGCAGTAACGAGTGCTGCGGAAGGGAACTACAACGGCAATATAACTTGGTTTGTCATACTGTCATGTCTGATGGCAGCCATGGGAGGTGTCATATTTGGCTATGACATTGGAATTTCAGGTCTGTCCATCCATTTCTTGCCATTTTTTGAATGCTTCTCATGTAGCAAAATAAATTAGAAATATTTTCCATTGTTTGATATGAGAAATATGATTAAATTTTACTCCATGACTACTTTTAATATTTTTTTTTTATAAAAATCGAATTTATAATTATTTTTTATTTTAAAAAAATCCAAATTTTAATTATTTTTTTAATTATTTTTTTTTATAAAAATATAATTTTAAATTATGTTTTTTCTTTCTCTCTTCTCTTTTTTTCTTTTTGCTTCTTCTTCTGCTCGTTGTCGGCCACAACGACGGCCGGTGACTAGCCATCGATGAGCTTGAGACTCGGTAGACATTGACAAGGCTAGAGCGTCATTGGATTTGGTGACCTCGAGTCTCGCTAGACGTTGGTGAGCTTGAGTCTTCCTAGTTGTCGGCAACATTGAGCTCGCATTGAGTTTGAGTCTTGCCTAGCTAGTTGTTGGGAAGATGGAAGAAGAAAGGAAAAAAAGAAGAAAAAGGAAATATGAAAAATAATTATAAATTTGATTTTTATTAAAAAATAATTTTGTAAGACTAAATAAGAAAAGAGAAAGTGTGAGCTTTAGATTGAAAATAGGTTCTAAGTCCAACTCATTTATTGTAAGCTTTCAATTTTAAAATCCATTTAAATAGTCTTTTTAAGATGTAAGTCACCTATATATAACATATTTATGTTTTAAATAAATCATATATGGGTTTAAGATTTATTTTGACAGATTTAGTTTACATATAACAAGGACAACCGTTTAAGAACATGGGTGCGAAGCTTGTGAAGATATAGGTTTTGAGATGATGTGTCTGGAAGTATCCATCCTTCGCGTTTCCCAAAAACAGAAAACCATAGAACCGATTAAAGAAACAGAACATTCTTGACTTGAACCCCACACACACATCAGCTGATACTGTTACGTTAGGTGAAGCATTATAAATAAGAGAGTCAAAGCATAAGATACTACGATTTTTAAGGGGCGGCCAGCTTAGGATTTGGAGAGAGCATTCAACAATCAAAACTCTGGCAGAATACTAGCAGCAACAGAGAAGGCCTTGGAGAATTTTGCGGACAACAACACCAAACACCTCAAACCAACCCCCCAAAAAAAAAAAAAAAAATGCCCAAGAGAATTTATGTGGAGCTAACAAACCTTGCAAATTATTTGATTGAAATTTTACGGTTCTTTCATCCACAGTATGCAATTTTTGCTCTATATTATTCTTTTATTCTAGCAAAATGATTTGGTCAAATTTAATAAATGGGTAATTTCTCAAATGTGTTCATAATTTCACGTGAGTAATTTTCTTTTTTCAAATATTAAGTAATTTCCCACACATGGTCAGATTTGATACTTTCGTCCATGCGTAACAACGGAAATGCGTGTTTCCGGCGACGAAAAGGGAGCACCAACTTCAGAAATATTCACAAAGTTCATCCCTGGCAAGCAGAACAGAACACACATCTTTTCTTTTATTATATAGGAATGTTTAGAAGCCGCTAATCACACCTGTTCCAGGGAAGGAAGGAGACCTTGCTAATCATCTGAAGAGAAACATCCCGGCATAGAAAACTTATTTATGAGGGGCTCGAGCCTCAGCACTCCAAGTAGCCTCGATAGACATGAACACAGAGGACTTAACTGCTTTGCCTTCCCTATGGAATCAACACGACTGACCCAGATGTCTTCCGGCTTTCAAGATCGGCATGTGCCTTCGCCGCTTCGGACAGTGGGTATCTGTGATTCACGCGAACCTTTAAAACACCCGAGGCCACACTGGCAAATACCTCTCCAGCAGCTTCCAGCAACTCGTCCCGACTGCTGGTGTAATGCATGACGCTGGGCCTTGCCAAAAAGAGGGACTTTGGCGCAAGAGCCGACAATGGGACTGGATCTGGGTTTCCCGAGGACTGCCCGAAGCTCACCATGTAGCCCCTAATCTTCAAGCATTCCAAGGATCCCTGCACGATCGATAAGTCTCGCGAGACATTTTAGAACATATACGAAAATAACACTTGGCTTTACAGTTCAGAACCTTCTTTGTACTCCGAAGAGATCTTATAGAGAAAGCATCAGATCAAGCCACTTTGGCAAAAACCACATGCAGCACGTTTACTAGTAATTGTCGCTTAAAGACAGATTCTTCCAACAATTGCTAATGGTTGATGGATTAGACTTCTGAACGATAACTAAATTCCTAAAGCATGCTGCAATGCAATGCTTGAAAGAGACAGAATCCCACGCTCAACCGCTAAAAGGGGACTGTTCTCAAGATTTTGACCAATCTCAGAGAAGTGATGACAAGAAGAGGAAAGCATTTTCTATTCTACCATAAATCACGATAGAGTGCAAACCAACAGGAAGTGCGACATTTAACTGAATTACCTGAAATGTGTCCTTTCCTACTGAGTCATAGACAACATCAACCCCATTTCCTGACGTAATCTCCTTAACACGAGAAACAAAATCCTCTTCCGTGTAGATAATAACATGATGACAACCATCATCCTTAGCTTGAGCTGCCTTTTCTTTAGTTGAGGCAGTACCAATGACAGTTGCCCCGAGGGCATTAGCCCATTGGCACAATAGGGATCCAACTCCACCAGCTGCAGCATGGACTAGGATTGTGTGTCCATTCTCGACCTTAATACAAAGTAAATAGTCAAGCCTTAAATGGGGAGAGTGTAAGGCTGCTTTATTCTAACACTTCCATGAAAAAAAAAATGATACAAAATCATTTCTTTATGTATGTAGTATCACCTTAAAAGCAAAGCATCGCCAATTACTTCATCTCATCGCCAATTACTTCATCTCTTGGGCCATATATATATATATATATATATATATATATATATATATATATATATATATGACAAATCTTAATGTTCTTGCACATACAAACGCTGTAAGAGGAGTATAAAGCCAACCTTAAAGCAGCGGCGCAGGAGTGTTCGAGCTGTCATGCCCTTCAGCATGACTGATGCTGCAATAACCGGATCAATAGAAGGAGGGACGGGCACAACTTTACTTGCTGGGAGAATTTGCTCTTCAGCATATGAGCCTATTGGACCGCCAGCATAGGCTACAATATCTCCAACTTTCCTTCCACTTAGTCCAGGTCCCACAGCTACTACCTCACCAACAGCCTCCATGCCTGTGACAGATGGATATCATCCACTAATGTATAATCCACTCAACATGCTACCCCATCATCAGCAAGATGAATCCATTATCAACACTTAATAAAGTGTGAATGAGTTTGTATAGCTCCATAAAGACACCATTACCATTGCAGAGATTGCACGAGATGACAAATGTTTCGGTGGATCAATTGTCTATTCAAGCATGATCTCTGGAGTAGACTTGACTCCAGAACCATTAGTTAACAATTACAGAATACTGCTTAATCATACATGCTACAATGACATCTCAAACAGATAACTCTAACTCGTCTCATATATGTCAAATACTTCAACAAATCAAGTTCGGAACTCATGTAACCATGGAAGTGCAGATAAACCCAGCTATATAAGAGAGAGCGAGCAGAAGTCATGACTCGCGAGCTATCACTTCCCCTTAATGAGAAAACATAAAAGAGCAAAAGGGAGACTGCGATGTTGCCATGGATGATTAAACGCGAGCATGCATCGACTTGAAAACGGATCAAAGGATACAGATATTCATTTGAAACCAAAGGGCATTCTCCAACCCTTTTCAAGTTGTCAAAAGTGACTTGAACGAATAATATAATCAAATCCAAGCCACAATAACTTATATCATGCTCGACGCATTAAGTCCATCTCATCCTGACGGGGGAAACAGGAAACAAACCTGGTGTGAAGGGCATGGTGGGTGCCTTGAATACCCCTTTACGGAAAATTACATCGATGAAGTTGATCCCGATGGCTTTGTTCTTCACGCGAATCTCTCCCTCCTTGGGTTCACCTATTTCCACATCCTCCCACTTTAAGACCTACCACAATTGCATAACGCCCACCAAAAGATGCACCTTTAGCAACAATCAGATGAGGGCATACGGCTGCACAATTTTACAAGGAAATTCTCGTATCTTGATTTCGAGAAAATACCCGACCCAATACATTCATCGTTCTCGATGTGAATTCCAGTGCCTATTGGATAGCTAAGTACAACACCAACTAACCCATCACCCGATCAAAGCCAAGATTGTAACTTTGGACTGCTCCAAACTCAATTTCACTAAAATATAAGAGAAAAAGCCAATTTTAAGGCTCCGTCCGTTTCGTGGAAAATAATTTCCGAAAAAACGTTTTCCGGATTTTCCGACGTTCGGTTTATGGAAAATAAATTCCTCGGGGAAAATATTTTTCATAAAAGGAAAAAAGTCTTCTAAATTATGGGAAAATGTTTTCCACTTTTAAAAAGTCTTCTGAAAAGTGGAAAACATTTTTCTCTCTCGATCTCTCTTATCTCACATCTCTATAAATCCTCACTTCCTCCTCTCCTTTCTTCTTCTTATTTTCTTTTTTTATTCGAATTATTTTTTAATTTTAATTTTCTTTTTTAATTAGAATTATTTTTACTCATTTTCTTTTCTATTTCTATTTTTTTTATTTTCTTTTCTTTGTTTCTCATCTTCTTCTTTCTTGGCCAGTCGTCGGTCGTTGCAAGGCAAACCTCAAGCTCGTTGATCTCAAGCTCGCGCTCTGCACTCTTACTTATCCTTTTCTTTATTTATTCTAACCTACAGTTGTACATTACTTAAGCAATTTTTTCTTTTGTTTATTGGAACACAAAGATGTAGGGGATTTATTCTTACTGTTACCAAAAAAAAAAAAAAAAAAAAAGACGCAGGGGGAGAACATGCCACTCAAGTGAAAGATTCTCATTAGGGTTATACATGCTTTGCTTCTTCTCCTTTGCTTATTTTTAAAATCGATATGAACATCTTTTTTAGAGTGGATGAGCATTTGGTGACAATAAGCAAGTTTGCCCGGATTTAAAAGCAAATTCATATTTGATGGATTTATAGGTCGATAAATGATGTATGCATAAGTGGTGAAATCTTAAAAATATTTTTCAAACATTTTCGGGTTAGCAAACACCTAAAATATTATCATTTTCCTGGAAAATGACTTCTGGAAAAATATTTTCCGGAAATGGCCAATTTTTCATGAAATGAACGGATCCTAAGACTCTGATAGAACCTCACGAACTCAAACGACTGGATGGCAAACAGAGAATTTCAATAGTCAACGAGAATACCCATTTTCTATCCTACGAAGCACAGGCAGAGAGAGTGAGAAGGCCAATTTTAAGAATTTGAGAGAACTTCACGAACTCAAACGACTGGATGGCAAACAGAGAATTTCAATAGTCAACACGAATACCCATGAGAGAGAGAGAGAGAGAGAGAGAGAGAGAGAGAGACGAGAGAGACCTCGGGTCCACCGAACTCATGAACTCTAATAGCTTTCACCATTTCGGAGGACGCTGAAGCGGTGGCAACCGCTCTCACCGACGATCTGCTTTGAGCCGACGGAGAGGTGGAGAGCGATGAAAAGCGGATGCCTCTGCTCCCGCCGACGCTGTTGATCGGATCGTGTCGCGGTCTCGGAAGAAGAAGGAGAGTGGATTGAAGAAAATGGCGTGGAAGCAGATGAGATTGAGGTGACACTGAAAGCAACGGGAGATGATTCAGGAGGCGTCCTACTCGCAAGCCGGGAAAGCAACTGGACATGCCCATTGACTGGTGACGCCTCCGTCCCGCTTAAGTCCAAAAACGCCTTGCAAACAAACCTTGGCAGCTTGTATTTACGGGTGTCTACATAAAAAAGTTTAATCAAGGAATAATGATTTGTCCATGAATTTTATTCCAATATGAAATTTGGTCCAAGAACTTTTTATTTATTCAATATTATCCCTAAAATTTTGGTGAATACTCAATTTGGTCCCTTAATTTTTATATGGACTAAATATGTATAAAAAGTTTAGGAATTATATTGAATAAATTAAAAGTTTAATGACTAAATTGCACATGGAGCTAAAATTCAATAAACATTTGCGACATTTTTCCAAAAATCAATAAATGAGTCTAATCAAATTGGTAAGTTCCTTTTATGTTTCATTTTTTTGGTTGATAAGAAGGTCCGTTTATTTCTTGTAATATTAAAGATTTGAAAAATATTTATCTTGAAACAAGCGTTTGTAACTCCTTTTCATCCTTAATAAAAAACAAGTTAAAGTTATTTTTCATTGATTAATTTGTCTAAGCAATGCTAGTGCATTTTTTCTTTTTTTTGAAAAATGTTTCGTGCTCAGAGTATTGAACCTCAAAATATGTATAAAAAAAACCGTAAAACAAAAACCACTATAAACAAGATCGAATGAACGGACATTTAAAGTAATATCAATGGCTGCATAACTATATCTAATTAACTTAGGCCTATTTAAATGGGTTAAGTTTTTCTTCGACCCTATGGTGAACTATACCGATTTGTGGATTACAACATGTGGACACCACCCTCATGTGAAATTAAAGAAACATAAATTTGGATAATGTTTATGGTTGTGACTTGCCAATCAAAAGGGCGTGTAGAAAGTTTTCTCTAATTGGTCTAATCAAATAGAAGAAAACCAAACTCCACGTGACGGGTATAATAAAGTACCTAACCTAGCTTTATAAAAGTATAAACAGCGCATGTAACTTACGACTTTTAGGGGCCACGCAAGACCTAGCTTTGTAACTTACGGCTTTTTTATGCTCAACACAAGCATGAAAAAGCCTACTAAGCAGCTCAACTCAAGACCATGTCTATATGGATGGTTAGTGAAAGTAGGGTAGATTTGCACCAACAAAAGAAAAACAATAACTTATGCCGGCATGGAACACATAAAACATTTCCACTTATGACTTTGCTTCAGAATTTGAAGGTAAAAAAAGAAATGCTCTCAATTGCGAAGGATTTATTGGGAAATCATAGATGATTTTATTCATCAATTTTAGTGTATTGAATAGATTTCAAAGGTTTCATGCTCAGAGTATTGAACCTCAAAATATGTACAAAAAAAAAAAAAAAACCGTAAAACAAAAGCCACTATAAACAGGATCGAATGAACGGACATTTAAAGTAATATCAATGGCTGCATAACTATATCTAATTAACTTAGGCATATTTAAATGGGTTAAGTTTTTCTTCGACCCTATGGTGAACTATACCGATTTATGGATTACAACATGTGGACACCACCCTCATGTGAAATTAAAGAAACATAAATTTGGATAATGTTTATGGTTGTGACTTGCCAATCAAAAGGGCGTGTAGAAAGTTTTCTCTAATTGCTCTAGTCAAATAGAAGAAAACCAAACTCCACGTGGCTGGTATGATAAAGTACCTAACCTAGCTTTATAAAAGTATAAATAGCGCATGTAACTTACGAATTTTAGGGGCCACGCAAGACCTAGCTTTGTAACTTACGGCTTTTTTATGCTCAACACAAGCATAAAAAAGCCTATCAAGAAGCTCAACTCAGGACCATGTCTATATGGATGGTTAGTGAAAGTAGGGTAGATTTGCAGCAACAAAAGAAAAACAATTACTTATGCCGGCATGGAACACATAAAACATTTCTACTTATGACTTTGCTTCATAATTTGAAGGTAAAAAAAGAAATGCTCTCGATTGCGAAGGATTTATTGGGAAATCATAGATGATTTTATTCATCAATTTTAGTGTATTGAATAGATTTCAAATGTTTCATGCCCGGAGTATTGAACCTCAAAATATGTATAAAAAAAAATCGTAAAACAAAAACCACTATAAACGGGATCGAATGAAAGGACATTTAAAGTAATATCAATGGCTGCATAACTATATCTAATTAACTTAGGCATATTTAAATTGGTTAAGTTTTTCTTCGACCCTATGGTGAACTATACCAATTTATGGATTACAACATGTGGACACCACCCTCATGTGAAATTAAAGAAACATAAATTTGGATAATGTTTATGGTTGTGACTTGCCAATCAAAAGGGTGTGTAGAAAGTTTTCTCTAATTGCGCTAATCAAATAGAAGAAAACGAAACTCCGCATAACTGGTATGATAAAGTACCTAACCTCGCTTTTATAAAAGTATAAACAGTGCATGTAACTTACGACTTTTAGGGGCCACGCAAGACCTAGCTTTATAACTTACGGCTTTTTTATGCTCAACACAAGCATAAAAAGGCCTACCGAGCAGCTCAACTCAGGACCATGTCTATATGGATGGTTAGCGAAAATAAGGTAGATTTGCACCAACAAAAGAAAAACAATTACTTATGCCGGCATGGAACACATAAAACATTTCTACTTATGACTTTGCTTCATAATTTGAAGGTAAAAAAAGAAATGCTCTCGATTGCGAAGGATTTATTGGGAAATCATAGAGATTTTATTCATCAATTTTAGTGTATTGGATAGATTTCAAATGTTTCATGCTCGGAGTATTGAACCTCAAAATATGTATAAAAAAAAAACCGTAAAACAAAAACCACTATAAACAGGATCGAATGAACGGACATTTAGGGCGCGCATGGAATTGTTTCTGTTCTTTTTCTGTTCCTGGGAACAGAAACAAAAAAAAAGTGTTTCTGTTCCGGGGAACAATTTTTTAACAAAAGAATGCGTTTGGTAAAGTTTGGTCCGGAATAAAAAATGAATAGAAACATGTTTGGTAAATTTTATTCTTTTTTTGTTTCTTTTAATTTTTTAAACATTTTTATTTTATTTTTCATTTTTTCCTTTCTTTTTTATTTTTTCTTTTTTCGGCCGGTCCCCGGCCTCCGACGACCGGCCGACGGGGCCGGCGGCCTCACACCAGGCCACGGCGAGGCTCGCCGGCCCTCGCGAGCTCGGCCTCGCCCGATCCGGTGAGGCCGAGCGTCGCCGGATCCGGGCGAGCCCGAGCTCGCCCACCATGGCGAGGCTCGGCCTCGCCCGCGCGGCGATGCCGAGCCTCGCCTTGGCTGGACGAGCTCGGGCTCGCCCAGCATCCGGCGAGGCCGAGCCTCGCCGGGGCCGGCGACGCCGGCCTCGCCGACCGGGCGAGGCCGAGCCTCGACGGGCCGGTCGCCGGCCATGGCCGAGGCCGGCGACCGGCGAAAGAAAAAAAGAAGAAAAAAAGAAGAAGAAAAGAAGAAGAGAAGAAGAAGAGAGAGAATAGAAACGTTTCTTTCATTTTTGTTTTCTAATGAAAAAAAACAACAATTTGTTGTTTTTTTTCTGTTCTTATTTTGTTAGGGAACAAAAAAAAAAAAGAATGTAAACGCAACCAAACGCGTTTCGTTCTTTTTTGTTCCCTAAACAAAATCCGTACGAAGTGTTCCGAAACGTTTCTTAGAAACGTTTCCATGCACGCCCTTAAAGTAATATCAATGGTTGCATAACTATATCTAATTAACTTAGGCATATTTAAATGGGTTAAGTTTTTCTTCGACCCTATGGTGAATTATACCGATTTATGGATTACAACATTTGGACACCATCCTCATGTGAAATTAAAGAAACATAAATTTGGATAATGTTTATGGTTGTGACTTGCCAATCAAAAGGGCGTGTAGAAAGTTTTCTCTAATTGCTCTAATCAAATAGAAGAAAACCAAACTCCGCCCGACGGGTAGGATAAAGTACCTAACCTAGCTTTATAAAAGTATAAACAGCACATGTAACTTACGACTTTTAGGGGCCACGCAAGACCTAGCTTTGTAACTTACGGCTTTTTTATGCTCAACACAAGCATAAAAAAGCCTATCGAGCAGCTCAACTCAGGACCATGTCTATATGGATGGTTAGTGAAAGTAGGGTAGATTTGCACCAACAAAAGAAAAACAATTACTTATGCCGGCATGGAACACATAAAACATTTCTACTTATGAGGTAAAAAAAGAAATGCTCTCGATTGCGAAGGATTTATTGGGAAATCATAGATGATTTTATTCATCAATTTTAGTGTATTGAATAGATTTCAAATGTTTCATGCTAGTATTGAACCTCAAAATATGTATAAAAAAAAACCGTAAAACAAAAACCACTATAAACAGGATCGAATGAGCGAACATTTAAAGTAATATCAATGGCTACATAACTATATCTAATTAACTTAGGCATATTTAAATGGGTTTAGTTTTTCTTCGACCCTATGGTGAACTATACCGATTTATGGATTACAACATGTGGACCACCCTCATGTGAAATTAAAGAAACATAAATTTGGATAATGTTTATGGTTGTGACTTGCCAATCAAAAGGGCGTGTAGAAAGTTTTTGTTAATTGCTCTAATCAAATAGAAGAAAACGAAACTCTGCGTGATGGGTAGGATAAAGTACCTAACCTAGCTTTATTAAAGTATAAACAACGCATGTAACTTACGACTTTTAGGGGCCACGCAAGACCTTTAGACCAGTAGGGGAAATAAAAAAGATATGGTCTTGCTTCCCATCGATTTTCACAATTTCCATATTGCTCAAGCATCATAACCCTCGTTAAAGTAATTAAATATTAAATCATGCTTTCTTCTAATAGTTTAAACTTTTAGAACAACTAGTAATAATCCCACGAAATCTCATATAGTATCAAAGCTCGAGGTCTTAAGTTCATATATTTTCAGATCTTATTTACCTCCTCAATTAAATATGTCATCTCACAACCCTTCTATAACGAGGAGAGACCTTTCTTTCTTTGGCCAAGACATATAATGAAAGATCCCTTCAATGTCTGAGGGCTACTTGGATGCATGTGCTAGCAAGATTAAGCAGCATCCTTCGGAAATTTCCTACTGGCTTCTTTCCATTCAGTCAATCTTTGCTTGATATCTTATACAATCATTGCCTTTTGTCCTCTGAGAAAGGTGTTCACATGGAAACAAAGTCACCACTTCAATATTCAATCTTGACCCCATTCATGTCGCAATCTCCACATATATGCTACGTGATGTTAGTTTGAATATTCTACGGAGTGGCCTGGTCCCTGTGTCGCTCATCACTACAAGTCAAGACAGGCTCTCTCTCTCTCTCTCTCTCTGTGCGCTTGTGAGGAAGTTTGAACAAGGCCATGGCAGTGGGATTTGCAGTAACGAGTGCTGCGGAAGGGAACTACAACGGCAATATAACTTGGTTTGTCATACTGTCGTGTCTGATGGCAGCCATGGGAGGTGTCATATTCGGCTATGACATTGGAATTTCAGGTCTGTCTCATTATTTCTTGCCATCTTTTGGATGCTTCTCGTGAAGGAAAAGTGCCTTGATTTCTTTTCTTATCTCTGCTAGCTCTCGACGAATGTCATAGGTGGTTCTATGACCTCCAAGTTGTCTTGTGCTGATTGATTAGATGAAGTTCCTAACGTAATTAAGCACACACCTATTCATTGTTAGTTTGCTAAAAGAATGCGTTTCCAAGAATTGAAGTTGCAAGGTTGGTGACCACTGTGATCGCTGATCTATACAAAGACGTTGTTCTGATAAGTGTGCAAATAAATCCTTAGGTGGAGTGACCTCAATGGATTCGTTTTTGAAGAGGTTCTTCCATGAAGTCTATATTAAGATGAATGAAGACACCAAGATCAGCAACTACTGCAAGTTCGATAGCCAATTATTGACCTCCTTCACTTCCTCCCTCTATATCGCTGGCCTCTTTGCTTCCTTTTTCGCATCTTTCGTCACTAGAGTTTTCGGATGCAAACCATCGATGTTGATAGGAGGAGCTGCATTCCTCACCGGTTCAGCCCTTGGAGGTGCAGCTTCCAATGTTTTCATGCTTATATTAGGCCGTGCTCTGCTTGGCGTTGGGGTCGGTTTTGTGAATCAGGTAGTCATCATATGACATGAACTGTTTTTGATGGGTTGGAACATTGCTTAACAACTTCTATGCATGTTTGATTGGATTGGCAGTCAGTTCCTCTTTATCTCTCGGAAATGGCACCGCAAGGTACAGAGGAGCTTTCAACAATGGCTTCCAATTTTCATTAGGAATTGGTGAAAATTGGTGCACTGTCAGCTAACCTCATCAACTATGGAACTCAGAAGATCAAAGGCGGTTGGGGTTGGTGAATTTCCCTCGCCATGGGTGCAGTCCCAGCCTCACCCCTAACACTCGGTGCGCTTTTCCTTCCCAGAGACACCTAACGGCCTAATCCAAAGCCACAAGGGACAAGAAAAGGCCAAATCCATGCTGCAACTCGTGCGAGGAATGCCCAGCGTTCAGGCAGAGCTGGATGATCTCATCAAAGCAAACTTAAACGCACAAACCATTCGCCAACCGTTTCGAACAATCACACAAGGGAAGTACAGGCCTCAACTCATCATGGCAATAGCCATTCCATTCTCCCAACAAGTCACGGGAATCCATGTCATTGCATTCTACGTGCCGGTCCTGTTCCGAACTATCGGCCTGGGGGAAAGTGCATCACTCATGTCCACAGTTATGACTGGGGTCATTGGTTGCAGTTCGACCTTCATATCAATGCTCAGAGTAGACAAGCTAGGCAGAAGAACATAGTTCCTTGTCGGGGGCATTCAGATGTTTGTGTCGCTGCTTTATAATCGACGTTTCGGTACTCGAGATGGGAAGAAAACAAAGAACCCACCTTTCGGTCTACCCTTTCAACGCTCGTGTGGCGTGTGGAAAGCAGCAAAAATGACATCCCATCATGAAACTCGAGATGGGAAGAAAACAAAGAACCCACCTTTCGGTCTACCCTTTCAACGCTCGTGTGGCGTGTGGAAAGCAGCAAAAATGACATCTCATCATGGTCATGATCAAGCTGAGCCAATCTTATCCCAGGGATAAATAAAGGCGGAAAAAAGCCCATGAAGATTGGGGACTCCCTTAGGATAGCAAAAACCAAGAAAATAAACCCTAATGTCTGTCCAAATGCTGAACCCTACCCTTTCTTATTCTCGAGTGGACCACAAAAAGAGAAATGAATTAAAATAGTTACCCTCGCGAGTCTTGACAATAATTGGTCCCGAAAGAAGCAAAGAACTTGGTTGAAGGAAGCATCGCCACTTTTGTAGCACTTCCTCTGCCCTCAATACGGTTGGATGGGGCTACTAGGAAAATTAATATCTAGGCTCAGTTTGATAATGCTTTTATTTTTTAGAACGGCTTCTTTTTGTTGATACCTAAATTTTAGTGATCCAATCATTTATTTATTGCATAAAAAATTAAAGAACTAAAATTGCAGACCATATAATTTTAGTTGCACTTATTCATTTGCTTATCACTTTTGCATTTGATCAGTGGCGGGTGAGCTTCAATTTTATAAGTTGACAATTCGATATTTTCAAAAAGGATTCATATTATTCCTTTAATATTGGATAAATATTTCATATATTCACGTGATTTATACATTATGCGATATATTTTATAGGAGATTGGAAGGGAATATTGCACGTGGGGCATGTATTGAGTAATATATTCTTTGACTCAAGATAAGAAAGATTACATGATAGAAGGGGATTTCGTGCGTGAGCCGAAAATGAAATAAAATGTTCTGCCAAAACTCAAATCCTTCGCCGATAAGAAGGCTGTTCGCGTAAGAAGGGTGGGGACTTCTTTACGGACGAAAGGGGGCGGAGACTAGACTGAGAGACGTTTCTTTGTCTCTTTTTCAACAGGTCAACAAAAGCAATTCTTTTTCTTTTTTTCTTTCTCTGACAAGAGTACAGGTGAAAGGAAAAGAAGGAGGGAAAAAAGGGTCGTCTTCTTCTTGCATCTTGACCAAATACCCTCGAGGCCTGCAACTCGACGACGCCACCGCAGCTCCTTCACCGACGACGTCACTGCAGCCCCGCCGCTGACTCCATAGCTGCTGTTCCGACTGCTACTCCGAGTGCCGCCGCATTTACCCCCATCGCTAACACTCGCAACTGACCGCCCGCCGGAACACATCCCGACGCCGCAACCAGTCCGACGACGCTGCAATTCCGACGGCCGCACGCTTCAGCACTTCGACCCCGCGAGTAGTCCGACAACCCGCAGCTACGGACCACCTCTGCTGCTGTCGACCAGCTTGAAGCCGAGCACCACCCTCGCCATCGACCCTTGGGCCGCGACCATCGATATCGCCGTGAGTCCCCGCGAGTCCACCGAGCCGACGGTCCCTCCACTACTTCGTCCTCTGTCTCTGCAGTTTGGTCCGCGAGCATCATCGTGGAAGCCATCGAGCTGGGTCCTCACGGCCCAATTACAGCAAGAATCCCACCAGTGACCACAAGGCAGCTTAGCCGAGACGTTCATCGGGCAGCATTGACGTCTTTAGTCCACCAATACCAAGGAGGACAAGTTCATGGCAGCTTATCCATACTCACGGCCAGAGATGAGTTTAATTTTGCAGTCTTTCCAAGCGAGCTCGTTGACCACCAAAGCAAGGATCCGCCGGTGATCTCTCTCCCATCACTGCAAGTCGTCCTCGAGCACCATTGTTAACACCCATCCTCACCGCGCCATCAACCGAGGCCAAGCACCACCACACACTGCCAGTCACCCGTTGAACAGATTCCACTCGGTCCAAATTTGGTAATATCATTTATGGAATTAGGTAATTATCATATCTAAATTTGATTTAGATATTTTATTGCCTAAAACATGCTTTTTAGTATCTTACGTGCATATTAAAATGATAAATGCATTCCCAATTAGGATTTATTCCTAATCCGCAACTGCACGCCAATTTTTTTTATTTCAACTATAAGGCTTTAGATGAAATAATTAATCGCGTGAATAAAATTGATATTTTGATCTTTAAGGCTTAAGATTAATTTATCGACCTTATTAGCAAAATAATCAAGTTTGATTTAGATATTACGATGTGTGATATCTTTGATGATTCTAAATGATTTGGTGCTTATCTTTTAATTGCTTTATTTATCTAAAAAATACAAAAAAAAAGATTGCATTTGCATATAATGTATATTACAATTAATTTTCTAGATAGGATTGCATGACAGAATAGTTAGATTCTTTTCTAATTATATTAGAATGCATGTTTAGATGATATCTAGGTTAGATAATATCTTGGAATTAAATTGCATGTTGAGATAAATTTTCTGAGTTAAGATATGATTCAAATAGATAATATCTCACTTTAGTTAGATTTTTATTTTTAGCAAATTTTAATTACGAATTTTTATACCAAAAAAAAAAAAATACTATGTGTACGTCATATAGAATTAAGTTCATGAAATGCATGTCATTTAGTGATTGTCGCTAGGTCCATTTAGTTAGAAATTGCCTGTCATTAGAATTATGTCATTTGGTTAGATTGCATTGCATATAGATTAGATTTTATTAAACAAGAGAAAATTCTTAAAAAAGATTGAGTGACTGTGTGTTAATTAAGAAAAACCCTAGGGCTTTTGATGTGAATTTTGAGTTAACATTGCAGATGCTTTCGTTGTTACGAGGTAAGTCCTGCAATTTATTCATCGCTTTTCTTGGATGTTAAATTGGTAGTTTGCGCACCCGCATGATTACCTCACATATTATGGAGGTAAATTAAAATCAATTTAAGCTGCATGCAAAACATTTTTTTAAAATAAAAGAAAAATGTACCGAAATGGTGTTAGAGAAATCTAGCGTAATCAAGTCTCCAAACTCATAAATCTCTAGGAGTAAAGTAAATATCCCGTTACTTTATTTGGTTTCTAATCGACTCACCGAAAATAGATTAGTGGCGACTTCTAATTAAAAAATCATGTTAAGAACTTGAACCTAAGTCGTGAATTGGTATAGGCTGGGGAGAGTCCGAGTTAAATTTAGGCTTAGTAATCTATTAGCCAAACCTTGGTGGTTCACCCGAGGTTAAGTCGTGACACTTTTCAAAAATAATTTTTTTTTAAATATTTCTATTCCCTAGAATAATTTCTCAATAAAAGTATGCGTTTGGTAATTACACAAAATTTTTATTTTTGGAATGAAAAAAAGAATAGAAATGCGTTTAGTACGATTTATAAATTTTTCTGTAACGTAGAAGTTCTTTTAATATTTTAAGATTTTTTTCTTTTTTTCTTTCATTCTTCTTCCTTGCTGCCGACTACTACTAGCAACCGGTAAAAAAAAAGAAAAAAGAAGTTACTTTTTTGTACTTCCTATCTCTATTCTAAATTTGTTCCTCAGGGAATAGAAAAATTAATTGACGTTATCAAACAGATTTTTTTTGTTTTATATTTGAAAGAACAAAAGAACAAAAAAACAAAAGAATAGAAGCATTGACAAACATATCCTTAGTATCATTTCTTTTTCTTCTTATCTTATGGGGACAAGCTTAGTGAAAAATGAGGAAAATGGCTTGGTCACCATAATCACTGGGGTTTGCCCTTGCAGTCACTCTTGTAACATGGAATGGGGAGGTGGGGGGTTCGAATCCCCACATTCTCATGGGAGGTTGGGGTGCGGGCAATTTAGTTTTAAGTGTTGGTTTCGACTCTCACGTGTTGCAAGAAGACATATCAAAAGTCTGAAAGTGAGAATTAGAGTAGGAGTAGAATATGATCGACAAAAAAAAAAAAAAAACTTTGACACCATAAAGACCAATGCGTGTGAGCTCCAAGAGGGGAACTTAGGAACTCCTAGAGAAAATGTGTCCCAATGCGATAAGAACTCTTGTTTCAATTGCTTGCGGATTTATTGACACAAAAAATAATATGGTTTTTAATAAACACCTTCCTAGCACCTAGATGAGAACAAACACGACAAATAGCACATGAACATGAAAAATCACATGCATGGTACATGAGTGCACTCTACATATGCTAGTTTATCGATAAGTATACAAATTAACATGTATCAATCGACATTGGTATTCATCAATGCCACAAATCTAGTTATCGAAATATGATGACAAATAGTTAGTAGCTGCCGAAATGAGTATTGGCGATGAATGATTATTAAAGGAATATTGAAACTCAATTTCAAAACTTAAAATCGGCAAGACAGTTAAGGTTAAGGGTGAATATTTTTGGAGGGAACAATTATCACTTGGAAATAGGATCATGGGGTAACCATCATTACAAGAAAGAAGATCATGGAGCAGTTCACATTAGACCTGTCAATCATATGGGTTGGGTCGAATTTAGATCGGGTCATAGATGGTTCGATCCAAATCAACCAATTTAATTCGTTTATGAACATTTTATCGTGGTGCAAGATTCTTAACTCATACCCATACTCGACTTGATCCATTCTCAATTCATACCCAACCCATTTAACTAAATCTAAAAAAGTTTATTTTTGATGATTTTATTTTTAAAAAAATGGTATTGCTAAAACACTTTCATGCAACACAAATCTAGTTGACAATTTTTATAATTTTTTTAAAAATAAGCCTTTGTTTGTTTCTTGAAAACATTTTCCAAAAATACTTTTTTTTTTTCAAGAAAATGACAATATTTTTTTTTTTGTTTTTCCCTGAAATTTCAAAAATAAATTAGAAACATTTTCCATTGTTTAAAAATTTGATTAAATTTTCCTCCATGACTCCTTTTAATATTTTAATATTTTTATTTTTTAAATCGAATTTATAATTATTTTTTAATTTTTAAAAATAAGAAATAAATTTATTTTCAGATGTACTTGTAAATGTATTAGAACAATAAAGTGAAAGATGTTTATGATAAAATATCTTGAAATACATTTCTTTTTTTTTTTTGGGACCAAAAAAGAATGATGATCGGAGCTGCTTCCCCAACCACTCCCCCTCCCCCCAAAAAAGCAAGCCCAAGAGAATTTATGCAGAGCTAACAAGCCTTGCAAATTATTTGATTGAAATTTTACGGTTCTTTCATCCACAGTATACAATTTTTGCTCTATATTATTCTTTTATTCTAACAAAACGATTCAGTCAATTTTAATAAATGGGTAATTTCTCGAATGTGTTCGTAATTTCACGTGAGTAATTTTCTTTTTTTAAATATTAAGTAATTTCCCACACATGGTCAGATTTGATACTTTCATGTGAGTAATTTTCTTTTTTCAAATATTAAGTAATTTCCCACACATGGTCAGATTTGATACTTTCGTTCATGCGTAACAATGGAAATACGTGTTTCCAACATCAACGGCGATAACAAGGGAGGACCAACTCACCCGTAGCTAGCCGTGATGGTTGAACTTCACTACCTCATCGCCAAGGGAACGAGTTCGAATCTCCGGATGCTTGCCACTTAAGTGAGGTCCTCGGGATCGTTTACTAGGTCAGCCCTCCGAGGGTTTATGTTTATATAGTGGCTTGCGGCGAGGTCCCACCGGTGCTACCAAGCACCGATGGTCGTGTGATCCTCGAAGGATGATTTTCGGCGGTCCCTCGGTCATAAAAAAAAAGAAGAAGGGAGGACCAACTTCAAAAATATTCACAAAGTTCTTCCCTGGCAAGCAGAACACACATCTTTTCTTATATTTAGGAATGTTTAGAAGCCGCTACTCACACCTGTTCCAAGGAAGGAAGAAGACCTTGCTAATCATCTGAAGAGAAACATCCCGGCATAGAAAACTTATTTATGAGGGGCTCGACCCTCGGCACTCCAAGTAGCCTCGATAGACATTAACACAGAGGACTTAACTGCTTTGCCTTCCCTATGGAATCAACACGACTGACCCAGATGTCTTCCGGCTTTCAAGATCGGCATGTGCCTTCGCTGCCTCGGACAGTGGGTATGTGTGATTCACGCGAACCTTTAAAACACCCGAGGCCACACTGGCAAATACCTCTCCAGCAGCTTCCAGCAACTCGTCCCGAGTGATGGTGTACTGCATGAGGCTAGGCCTTGTCAAAAAGAGGGACTTTGGCGCAAGAGCCGACAATGGGACTGGATCAGGGGTTCCCGAGGACTGCCCAAAGCTCACCATGTAGCCCCTAATCTTCAAGCATTCCAAGGATCCCTGCACGATCAATAAGTCTCACGAGACTTTTTAGAACATATACGAAAATAACACTCGGCTTTACAGTTTAGAACCTTATTTGTACTCCAAATAGATCTTAAGCATCAGATCAAGCCACTTTGGCAAAAACCACATGCAGCACGTTTACTAGTGATTACCTGCTTAAAGACAGATTCTTCCAACAATTGCTAATGGTTGAAGGATTAGACTTCCGAATGATAACTAAATTCCTAAAGCATGCTGCAATGCAATGGTCGAAAGAGACAGAATCCCACGCTCAAACACTATAAGGGGACTCTTCTCAAGATTTTGACCAATCTCAGAGAAGCGATGACAAGAAGAGGAAAGCATTTTATTCTACCATAAATCACAATAGAGTGCAGACCAACAGGAAGCGACATCAAACTGAATTACCTGAAACGTGTCCTTTCCTACTGAGTCATAGACAACATCAACCCCATTGCCTGATGTAATCTCCTTAACACGAGAAACAAAATCCTCTTCCGTGTAGATAATAACATGATGACAACCATCATCCTTAGCTTGAGCTGCCTTTTCTTTAGTTGAGACAGTACCAATGACAGTTGCCCCAAGGGAATTAGCCCATTGGCACAATAGGGATCCAACTCCACCAGCTGCAGCTTGGACAAGGATTGTGTGTCCATTCTCAACCTTAAGACAAAGTAAATAGTCAAGCCTTAAATGGGGAGAGTGTAAGGCTGCTTTATTCCAACACTTCGGAAAAAAAAAATGATACAAAATCATCTTCTGTATGTATGTAGTTAACACCTTAAAAGCAAAGCGTCGCCAATTACTTCATCCATTGTCCCACACACACACACATATATATCTATGATAAATCTTAATGTTCTTGCACATACAAATGCTGTAAGAGGAGTATAAAGCCAACCTTAAAGCAGCGACGCAGGAGAAATTGAGCTGTCATGCCCTTCAGCATGACTGATGCTGCAATAACTGGACCAATGGAAGGAGGAACGGGCACAACTTTACTTGCTGTGAGAATTTGCTCTTCAGCATATGAGCCCATTGGACTGCCAGCATAGGCTACAATATCTCCAACTTTCCTTCCAGTTAGTCCAGGTCCCACAGCTACTACCTCACCAACAGCCTCCATGCCTGCGACAGATGGATATCATCCACTAATGTATAATCCACTCAACATGCTACCCCATCATCAGCAAGATGAATCCATTATCAACACTTAATAAAGTGTGAATGAGTTTGTATAGCTCCACAAATACACCATTACCATTGCAGACATTGCATGAGATGACAAATGTTTCGGTGGATCAATTGTCTATTCAAGCATGATCTCTGGAGTAGACTTGACTCCAGAACCTTAGTTAACAATTACAGAATACTGCTTAATCATAAATGCTACAATGACATCTCAAACAGATCACTCTAACTCATCTCATGTATGTCAAATACTTCCACAAATCAAGTTCAGAACTCATGTAACCATGGAAGTGCAGATAAACCCAGCTATATAAGAGAGAGTGAGCAGAAGTCATGACTTGCGAGCTATCACTTCCCCTTAGTGAGAAAACATAAAAGAGCAAAAGGGAGACCGCGATGTCACCATGGATGATTAAAGGATGCGAACATGCATTGACTTGAAAACGGATCAAAGGACACAGATATTCATTTGAAACCAAAGGGCATTCCCCAAGCCTTTTCAAGTTGTCAAAAGTGACTTGAACGAATATTATAATCAAATCCAAGCCACAATAACTAATATCATGCTTGACGCATTGAGTCCATCTAATTCTGACAGGGGAAACAGGAAACAAACCTGGTGTGAAGGGCATGGTGGGTGCCTTGTATACCCCTTTACGGAAATAAACATCGATGAAGTTGATCCCGATGGCTTTGTTCTTCACGCGAATCTCTCCCTCCTTGGGTTCACCCATTTCCACATCCTCCCATTTTAAAACCTACCACAATTGCATAACGCCCATCAAAAGATGCACCTTTAGCAACAATCAGATGAGGGCATACGGCGGAACAATTTTACAAGGAAATTCTCGGATCTTGATTTCGAGAAAATACCCGACCCAATACACATTCATCGTTCTCGATGTGAATTCCAGTGCCTATTGGAGAGCTAAGTACAACACCAACTAACCCATCACCCGATCAAAGCCAAGATTGTAACTTTGGACTGCTCCAAACTCAAGTTCACTAAAATATAATAGAAAAAAAAAGCCAATTTCAAGACTCTGAGAGAACCTCACAAACTCAAACGACTGGATGGCAAACAGAGAATTTCAATAGTCAACGCGAATACCCATTTTCTATCCTACGAAGCACAGGCAGAGAGAGAGAGAGAGAGAGAGAGAGAGAGAGAGAGAGAGAAGGCCAATTTTTAAGAATTTGAGAGAACCTCACGAACTCAAACGACTGGATGGCAAACGGAGAATTTCAATAGTCAACACGAATACCCAGTAGAGAGAGAGAGAGAGAGAGAGAGAGAGAGAGAGAGAGAGAGAGAGAGGCGAGAGAGACCTCGGGTCCACCGAACTCATGAACTCTGATAGCTTTCACCATTTCGGAGGACGCTGAAGCGGTGGCAACCGCTCTCACCGACGATCTGCCTTGAGCCGACGGAGAGGTGGAGAGCGATGGAAAGCGGATGCCTCTGCTCCTGCCGACGCTGTTGATCGGATCGTGTCGCGGTCGCGGAAGAAGAAGGAGAGTGGATTGAAGAAAATGGCGTGGAAGCAGATGAGATGGAGGTGACACTGAAAGCGAAGGGAGATGATTCTGGAGGCGTCCTATTCGCAAGCCGGGGAAGCCACTGGACATGCCCATTGACCAGTGACGCCTCCGTCCCGGTTCAGTCAAAACGCCCTGTAAGTGTAAACCTTTACAGGCTGTATTCACGGGTGTTTACATAAAAAAGTTTAATCAAGAAATAATGATTTGTCAATGAATTTTATTCCAATACGAAATTTGGTGCAAGAACTTTTTCTTTATTCAATATTATCCCTAAAATTTCGGTGAACACTCAATTTGGTCCCTTAATTATTATGTGAACTAAATACGTACAAAAAGTTCAGGAATTATATTGAATGGCTTAAAAATTCAATGACTAAATTGTACATAAAGCTAAAATTCAATGAACATTTGTGACATTTTCCCAAAAATCAATAAATGAGTCTAATGAAATTGGTAAGTTCCTTTTATGTTTCATTTTTTCAGTTGATAAGAAGGTCCGTTTATTTCTTGTAATATTAAAGATCTAAAAATGTTTATCTTAAAACAAAAGTTTGTAGCTCCTTTTCATCCTTAAGTAAAAACGATATAAAGTTATTTTTCCTTGATTAATTTGTTTAAGCAATGCTAGGGTTTTTATTTTTATTTTTTGAAAAAGGTCTCAAACCATTGATTTTATGTGAAATGCATCATTAAAATGTTTGAATTTGTCGACAAATAGAATCTATAATTGAGCCGAGCAATGTAAGTATTATCAAATATTGCTCTATACTATTGGATGATAAAATTTTAACAGAATTGCTATACTTTGGGATTTAAGTTTAGCTAAATTAGAAATTTGTAACTTATGGATAATAAATTTTGATTTAAGTTTGACCATGCTCCTCCGAATATAATGGTCATGGAGAAATAGATGTGCTCTTTTGTTAGTTTTCATAACGCAGAGAAGCTCCATTGTTTTAAGTGCGTGCTACATATCTCGTTTGTATCTCAATTTGATAGTAATGATTTGAAATGAAACCTACCGATGACAAGTTGAAGAATTGGCTCGGTTCGAGCTAGGATTAAAGTCTTTTTCCAAACCGATCAATTCGATTTTTGTTGAACCACCAAACTGAATAATGAACACACGATCGTGGATTGTGAATGAAGAGATGACCATTGGTCGGGCTTGAGTTGGGTAGGGCCTAATATGTTATCCAAGAAAAATTGTACGACAGTTTTGCGGCACGGTCAAGCTTAGCTTCACTAATAAATCCTTGAGCAAGCCTATCCAAATTGCTATTGGACACGTTGGGCTCGACGCAAGCCTTAAAAAGCCTACTGAGCAGCTCAACTCAGGATCATGTCTATATGGATGGTTAGTGAAAGTGGGGGGTAGATTTGCACCAACGTAAGAAAAATAATTACTTATGCCGGCATGGAACACGTAAAACATTTCTACTTATGACTCTGCTTCAGAATTTGAAGGTAAAAAAGAAATGCTCTCAATTGCCAAGGATTTATTGGGAAATCATAGATTATTTTATACATAAATTTTATTGTATAGGTTTCAAATGTTTCATGCTCAGAGTTTTGAACCTCAAAATATGTATAAAAAAAAAACGTAAAACAAAAACCACTATAAACAGGATCGAGTGAACGGACATTTAAAGTAATATCAATGGCTACATAACTATATCTAATTAACTTAGGCATAGTTAAATGGGTTAAGTTTTTCTTTGACCCTATGGTGAACTATACCAATTTATGGATTACAACATGTGGACACCACCCTCATGTGAAATTAAAGAAATATAAATTTGGATAATATTTATGGTTGTGACTTGCCAATCAAAAGGGCGTGTGGAAAGTTTTCTCTAATCGCTCTAATCAAATAGAAGAAAACCAAACTCCGCGTGACGGGTAGGATAAAGTACCTAACCTAGCTTTATAAAAGTATAAACAACGCATGTAACTCACGACTTTTAGGGGCCACGCAAGACCTTTGGACCAGCAGGGGAAATAAAAAAAGAAAAGGTCTTGCTTCCCATTCGCAATTTCCATATTGCTCGAGCATCGTGACCCTTGTTAAATGATTAAATATTAAATCACGCTTTCTTCTAATAGTTTAAACTTTTAGAATAGTTAGTGATAATCCCACGAAATCTCACATGGTATCAGAGCTCGAGGTCCTAAGTTCATATATTTTCAGATCCCATTTACCTCCCCAATTAAATATGTCATCTCACAACCCTTATGTAACGAGGAGAGACTTTTCTTTCTTTGGCCAAGACATATAATGAAAGATCCCTTCAATGTCTGAGGGCTACTTGGATGCATGTGCTAGCGCGATTAAGCAGCATCCTTCGGAAATTTCCTACTGGCTTCTTTCGATTCAGTCAATCTTTGCTTGATATTTTATACAATCATTGCCTTTTGTCCTCTGACAAAGGAGTTCACATGGAAACAAAGTCACCACTTCAATATTCAATCTTGACCCCATTCATGTCGCAATCTCCACATATATGCCACGTGATGTTAGTTTGAATATTCTACGGAGTGGCCTGGTCCCTACGTCGCTCATCACTACAAGTCAAGACAGGCTCTCTCTCTCTCTCTCTCTCTCTGTGCGCTTGTGAGGAAGTTTGAACAAGGCCATGGCAGTGGGATTTGCAGTAACGAGTGCTGCGGAAGGGAACTACAACGGCAATATAACTTGGTTTGTCATACTGTCATGTCTGATGGCAGCCATGGGAGGTGTCATATTCGGCTATGACATTGGAATTTCAGGTCTGTCTCATTATTTCTTGCCATCTTTTGGATGCTCCTCGTGAAGGAAAAGTGCCTTGATTTTCTTTTCTTATATCTGCTAGCTCTCGACGAATGTCATAGGTGGTTCTATGACCTCCAAGTTGTGTTGTGCTGATTGATTAGATGAAGTTCCTAACGTAATTAAGCACACACCTACTCTTTGTTAGTTTGCTAAAAAAATGCGTTTGCAAGAATTGAAGTTGTAAGGTTGGTGACCACTGTGATCGCTGATCTATACAAAGACGTTGTTCTGATAAGTGTGCAAATAAATCCTTAGGTGGAGTGACCTCAATGGATTCGTTTTTGAAGAGGTTCTTCCATGAAGTCTATATTAAGATGAATGAAGACACCAAGATCAGCAACTACTGCAAGTTCGATAGCCAATTATTGACCTCCTTCACTTCCTCCCTCTATATCGCTGGCCTCTTTGCTTCCTTTTTTGCATCTTTCGTCACTAGAGTTTTCGGACGCAAACCATCGATGTTGATAGGAGGAGCTGCATTCCTCGCCGGTTCAGCCCTTGGAGGTGCAGCTTCCAATGTTTTCATGCTTATATTAGGCCGTGCTCTGCTTGGCGTTGGGGTTGGTTTTGCGAATCAGGTAGTCATCATACGACGTGAACTGTTTTTGATGGGTTGGGACATTACGTAACAATTTCTATGCATGTTTGATTGGATTGGCAGTCAGTTCCTCTTTATCTCTCGGAAATGGCACCACCAAGGTACAGAGGAGCTTTCAACAATGGCTTCCAATTTTCATTAGGAATTGGTGCACTGTCAGCTAACCTCATCAACTATGGAACTCAGAAGATCAAAGGCGGTTGGGGTTGGCGAGTTTCCCTTGCCATGGGTGCAGTCCCAGCCTCAATCCTAACACTCGGCGCGCTTTTCCTCCCAGAGACACCTAACAGCCTAATCCAAAGCCACAATGGACCAGAAAAGGCCAAATCCATGCTGCAACTTGTGCGAGGAACGCCCAGCGTTCAGGCAGAGCTGGATGATCTCGTTAAAGCAAACTTAAACATACAAGCCATTCGCCAACCGTTTCGAACAATCACACAAGAGAAGTATAGGCCTCAACTGGTCATGGCAATTGCCATTCCATTCTTCCAACAAGTCACGGGAATCAACGTCATTGGGTTCTATGCGCCGGTCCTGTTCCGAGCCATTGGCCTGGGGGAAAGTGCATCACTCATGTCCGCAGTTGTGACTGGTGTCATTGGTTGCAGTTCGACCTTCATATCAATGCTCATAGTAGACAAGCTAGGCAGAAGAACATTGTTCCTTGTCGGGGGCATTCAGATGCTTGCATCGCAAGTGATGGTCGGAGGAATAATGGCGGCTAAGCTAGGAGATCACGGTGGATTGAGCAAAGGGTACGCTTATGTGGTGTTGCTATCAATCTGCATCTATGTTGCTGGATTCGGCTGGTCCTGGGGGCCTCTAGGGTGGCTTGTTCCGAGCGAAATATACCCGCTGGAGATCCGATCAGCAGGGCAGAGTATTACGGTCGCAGTGAGCTTTGTCTTCACCATTGCAGTCGCTCAAACATCTTTAGCAATGCTGTGCCACATGAAGTCAGGGATTTTCTTCTTTTTCGGGGTATGGGTGGCTGTCATGACTGCATTCGTGTACCTTCTGCTGCCAGAGACCAAGAACATCCCCATCGAGCAAATGGATAGAGTTTGGAGGGAACACTGGTTTTGGAAGAGAATCGTGGACCAGGAGAATGAAACGAGTAGCTGGAAGGACCACGACCCAGTGTCGGCATGAATTCTCATGGTCGTTAACTCTTTCGGCTCAAATTGATTCATCAACATTTTGAACACAGTATCTTCCGAATGTCTAGGTCATATTCAACTGCTGGGGCAAACGAAAGTCCCGATCGACATCATAAGTCAACAAGCAATACGGACCAGACACGGCACCATCGATGTCCTCTCTTCTTAGATTTGAGGGGAAAAGCAAATCTCAGATGATCTTCCACAGAAGCCATTTGTTCCATTCACTATTTGGGCCTCGTTGGATAATAAGCTGGGGTTCAAGAAGGTAAGCGTTTGTCCGGGCTTCTTCAGTTTATGCCTAGTAAACTAGGTCGGGTCCTGTGGCTCGCCAGCATGTCTAATTCTTCCACGTTTCCTCGTACTCGATGTTCCCTAAAGCCTATCAGCGTCTTCTACATGTATAACTCGGAAATAACTTCGTGCCCGATGCATGTATAAGTTAACGATTCACCGCCAATATGACATGAAGAATGCATGGCGTCTTGAATTGATTAAGGTTTGCCAACATATGGTAACAGAGTACTGCTTGGTATCTCAAGATTGATTTGCCAAATTGATATATTAAGTGAGACGATAAATCGTACATGAGATTTACTTGTTCAAAAGTTTATCATCAATTTACCAAATGAAAATGATATGTTATTTTGCTAGATCACATTTAGAATATCTTGCCTCACTCATGATACATTTGCAAGCAAGAGAGATCTAATACCTTTGTGCTACCATACAAAACATGATTTTCTTTTATGAGATATTGGTCATGAGAAATTGGGGGTCAACAACCGGGTTAGTTCAACTTGGGAGTCAAATTGGACTGGCCTTACCCATATAGCTAGTTCATACTAGGATCGGTTTGGTTTCCATGTAAAAAAAATAAGGAATTAGCCGTGACAAATGTCGATTCTCGACTCAGAATGGATTTATCGATAGAATTGGTTTAAAACCAAAGAACTAGTCTCTTAGTTGAGAACTTTTGCAAAAAAATAACGACATTGAGTCCAATACAAGCGGGTCATTATAGTGTCTCAATTGAGAATTTTAAAAAAAAATGGTATAAGATAGAGTAATTAAATAAAACTGCGAAACTAAAAAAAGGAAAGCCAATCTCAATTTGACCTCTAGGCTGCTTTTAGGTGGTTTCCCGGTCAATTGGTTGAGTTCCCAATTTCAACAATTAGGAATCTTGGTACCTATCTATAAGAGAATTGGTCAGTTTCACTTTAAAATAACTTATCGTAATTTGGACAATAAAATAATATAAATATTCGCCCCACGTTTCTGCCGGGAAATGATTGCGTGGGCCAAAGATTTCATTACAGTTGAAGAGACCACCGTTGGTGGTTCCTATCATCCTGTCGTCAAGAGATTGATTTTTCAAAGGAGGACAACTATTCAAAACCTCATTAAGCCAAAATGGGTTCATTGAAAAGGGACTATTACGGCACTAATTCTCGTTGAATTAAAAGAAAACTATTCTGTCGCGCACGCGCTTCCCTTTTTCTTACCTCAAGGCTGGCCATTCGTGAAAGCCGGATGCCAGAGTCGACTTTTTCTCTCTCTACACCACAGCCTCTCTCTCTCCCCTGTCTCTCTCTCTCCTTTTTGGTTTCTCTCTCAGCGAGCCGAACAGGAAGCTCATCTGCTTATCAGAACAGAAAGAGAACAAGAAAAGCTCTCTCTTTGAGGTGGACTGAATCGTTGAGCCTTGAGGTGAGCTTTCTCTGTCTTTTGTCGATTGGGTTCTTCTTGTTTGAATCGGTTGTCTTTGTGTTGCCGCGAGTTTCTTTGGATTCCATCTGTAGATACATTATGGGCAGGATCTTTTTTATTCTCCTTTTGTCTGCACATCGTCGTTTTGTCGTTTCGATGTTTTGGGTCATCGCAAAATCTTAAATTTTGGTCCGCGCATGGCGAGCCGAGGATCTTCGACTCGTTCAAAGCTTTGTGAGAAATTCTCGATAGGAAGCGTCGTCTTTGACCGCTAAAAATGGTGGCGGCTAACCAATAGGCTGCCGGCAGATGTATCGAGACTCGTAATTTGCTTCTTTTCAATTTGAACTTGTGTTGTACCTGGGTACTTCAGCGATGGGGCGATTCAGAGCAGCTGCGAGGAGAATTGATTTTGGAGTTAAAAAAGGTTTTTTTTTTTTTTTTTTTTTTGAGAGTCGATCCATTTCCGGTGAAACGAGGAACCGTGTTGATTGATTCTAGCTTTTACTGGGTAATCAGCAGCCTTTAGTTAGATAATCTTGGGAGCTCAATTTTGTTCTTGAATGGTCTACTTGTCAGTGTTTCTGATACACGTTTGATGGATTCATGCAGGAGAAGATCTTTTTGTAGCGTGGGAAAGGAGTGCCGATTGCCACTTACCAATGTCTTCAGATGTGTCAGCTCCGTGGCACGACAGGGCGAGGGGCTTCTTTTCTTCATCGGGTATACCTGGTTCTTTCCGTACAAGCTCACTTTGTCATTTCACTATGCATGGCTTAGACTTCAAGTTGTAAATATAGGTGGGAGACTTAAAGAATCAGGGAAGAATGCTGGAGCATTTGTTGGCGAGGTAGCGAAGGATGCCAAAGGCAATGTTACTGAAATTGCTGGAAGGGTTGGATCAGCAGTGAAAAGCCGATGGGTGCTCCTTCAACAACCATCAGTGAGACATGCAGTCCAAGAGCGTCTCATAGAAACTGCTGCCTCTACTGGCTCTTTTCTGAGGAAGGGTATCACAGGCACTAAGGATAAAGTTGTAGTTGGCAAGACAAAAGTCGAAGAGGTAGGTTGTGTCGAGACTTGGATTTATTTGATGATCTTGAAGGATACATTCAGTCAACACTTGTTACTTAGTTCTTCAAGATCACTATTTTTTGTCAGATAAGATAACGGGGCGTAATTATTGGGCTCGCATATGTAGCAAGAGTAGCTCCATGGTCTACACATCCTTAAACTGAGTTTGGCTTTATATTCCTGCAGCTTAAAAATCAAACCTAAGTGGTTGATTCTAAAGGGTCTTGCACTTGATGGTCTATTTCTTGCCCGTGATCTCAAAATAGGGCTCAGTTGTTTACCATTAGAGATCTCTCTTTGTGATTTCGATTATTAAGAAACTTATTCTCCATGTTGTATGCTGTCAAAACTGAGGTTCATATATGTTCTAAACAACAATGGTTTGCTAGTGTACAATTCTAAAAGGTGACGTACTTATTCAAGAAATGATTCTTCAGGTAGCAAAAAAGACTGCGCAGAGAAGTAAATCCATTATTACAGATATGGAAAGACGGCAGAAGGTAAAGAATTATGAGGCTGACAGCACAAATTACTCCCTCATCCATTCTGTGTATTAACGGCAAGTTTCTGACGTGTTTTCTTGCTGTCGCAGGGATTTTCTAGCACGGATGGTAATTGACTTGCATCTTGTGCTTGGCCATAGAGTTCATTTACTTCCTGCTTGTACTGAAAATGGTTTTCTCTTTTCAAAGTACTGAGATATTTGTATCGTTCTGTGGAAATTGTAGAGGTATCTTTCAATTTTTGGGTATGGAATAACCATATATTCGTGGTGCTCTGGATTGTTGTGGTATGAATCAACATGTCAAAGTTTCAGACCCTTAAGTATTATTTTCCTCTCTCTCTCTCTCTCTCTCTCTCTTGCTTCCATTGAATTTTCCATCTAAGAGGGGGAGTTCAACAAGGTAGTCCTTCACTTTTATCTCTTATGGTGCTGCTTGACAGTTCTTAGTGAGTTGACTATGCTCTTTGGGGATCCAGAAAGGGGATACTAGTGCATGCTATATCATCAACTCGGAACTCCTTCTAAAATTGTCGAAAAGGTTATGACTAGTAGATCTGTCTTTGGAGGGTTCCTATAATTATGCAACTCCTCAGCATTAGACCAAAATCATTTTCTTGCTTAAGCATAGTCATTCTGCGGAACATATACTACCTTTGGACTGTCCTAGATTTTAGTAACTTTCTTTGATGTGACATCTTTCTACTAGATCGCAAGTAACAGTTGCATATTTAAACTTTGTTTGCAGCATTTGGTGTACCAATTGAGATAACGGTACAACGGCAGCAATCCAGCAGGCCTGTTCCTAATATTTTGATCAAATGTGCTGAATATCTTATAAGTACAGGTGGTTATGGGTATGCGGATTTTTCTGCCTTATCGTCACACAATTGAAAGCATCAACAGTAATTTGTGCGCTGTTTTTATTTTTAGGGGTAAATTCTCAGAATTTGTTCAAATCTGAAGGAGATAAGGAGGTTATTCAGCAATTGGTTGTGAAATACAATGAAGGTAATATTACATGTTCCTTCATTGCACATTTGACTTTCAACTTTTCTGATTGATAACATGTTTGACTTTCAATTGTTTAATTTAGAGTGTGTGAGGCGCTAAATACTTTCTTTTGTTCCACAGATCCAGATGCCTCACTTCCCGATGGTACAAATCCACTGGATGTGGCAATACTTGCCAAATGCTACCTTGCAAGCCTTCCCGAGCCACTAACAACCTTTGATCTCTATGAAGAGTTAAAAAGCACTCGTTCTAGCGTACAAGCAATGAGAAGCATATTAGAGAGACTCCCGAGTGCAAATTACATGACACTAGAATATATAACAGCACTGTTGCTCCGCATCAGCCAGAACTCACATCATAACAAGGTGGTCTCTCTCTCTCTCATATGCATGCATGCCTCCTATTTTTGTTCTTATTGGCAGCGAAACATGGCGAACCACTTTATTACTTAGTGGACAAAAGTAGAAGATGATCTTATGAGCAAGAACTGCTATAACTGGTATTGCACTGTTAAGGCTGCTCAGTTTTGTATTTATGTATGGATATCATCTTTAGGCATCACTGGAATATGGGGGTGAACCCTTGGTTTGTGTTGGTATGACCCACTCTTCTTCTCTCTTCTTCTTGAGCTAGATGAGGGAATATGAACGGTTAAACAGGGAAGTGCTACCACTGTGTTAATTTCAGCAGTTCCAAAGCAGCAGTTCACATTTCTATATTAACGGCTAATCTAATGGTGTTGTGGGCATTTATTCAATTTACTCTATTCTGAGGCCTAAAACAAATACTTAACCTTGAGATCATTGGAGCAACATGCTTTAGCTCTGCTGCTAATTTTCATAGAAGTTAATCTGGTCCAGATACCATCATCGGAAAATGGACATAGTTCTGGCAAGTAGTGACCTATCTGATTAGACTGGTTTTTATTTCTGCACAGATGGATGCTCAGAGCCTTGCGATTGAGATGGCCCCAGTTTTGATGTGGCAGAAGGGGAGGAACCCTGAGTTTTATAGGGAATATTGGAACAAGCTATCGGGAAGCCCTCCTAAAAACGTGGACCCAACTGTAGCAATTAGTGCCTGGGAGATGCTTGCAGGTTATTATTGTTCTTGTTAACTTTTTATTTTTGGTAATATGTCTCAATTTGGTCTACTTTACTGGAAATGAAATCAGCAAGTCCAAAGAACTTCTTAGGTGGTTTGAACTATTATATTGATGTGGCGCCCCTGAAGGATATTAATAAGCTTTGTTGGTGACTGCAGACTTAATAGCAGCAATTTCGTTTCGCGAGGCGATAAACTCTTTTTCACTCAACTCACATGTCTTGTTAATTTCAATGTTTGCAGAGGAAGGTGAAACGGATGACCCGGCAGCCACTGTTGAGGTTGTTCAGAACCTCATAGAACATCATAATGCCATATTTACAGATGCAAATGAGACAAATTGGAGATGAACGAAGTCGAATGGGCAGGCTTTCGTTTAGGAAACAGGTGTTGAGCCAGTTGGAAATCACCTCCGAAGACAAAGCTATATGCATGAGTTGCTCAATAATGGATATGGGCGTCTATTACTGAGGGTTTCCTCAACCACATGGCTCTGGAATATGGGCTTGTATATGGCTTGAGATCAAGGATGCGTATTTGCCTCCTGTCTTTTTTGAATAACTGGTTTGCCTGCTTTGTGGTAGCTTCTGCGCATTGGCATGCGACAGAAGGATGTAAGTTCAAATATTCCCGCAGCGAAGCAGGGTTGTTTTTTGTTTTATTTTTTCCGGAGAGTGCAGTTGATTTGGTTTTCTTTGGCTTCCATTCAAGAGGGCAATATTATGCATATTTGCGCACTACGCAAGGATGAGAGAGATTCTTGTGGCAAAAGTTTTATCTCCGCAACGCATAATGTCAATCAAGTTAGATAATAACTCTTGCTTTCAGGCTCGATGTAAGGGATTGCAATATCATGAAAGACCCTAGAATCAGTTTATCCATGAATTGTGACCAGTTTTCCGTCTATAGCGAACTTGACTTTCTGGTGTAAACTCGAAGGAGCAGCTCCTACATTATGAAACCAAGGTCGCCCCAATAGGAAGTTAAAGACACTAGGAATGTCCAACATTTGGAAATTCACCGCTAATGGCGCGTTTGGTAACGATTTTGTTCTCCTAAAGTAGATTCTCGATCGGGCGATTCTTTTTATTCTCGTTTCCTAACCGATTCTAAGTATTTTAAGTCGTTTGGAATCGTCCAAAATTTCGATTCTCCTAATAATCATTGCGTTTGATCGCGCTTCATTAATTCTCATTCCAAATCAATTTCTTTTAATTTTTAAATAATATTTTTACTTTTTTACTTTTTTACTTTTTTTCTTTTCATTTTTTCATTTTCATTTTTCCTTTTCTTTTTCCTTTTTTCCTTTTCTTTTCTTTTTCTTTTTTTTTTTTTTTCCTTTTTTTTTTTTTCTCATCTTCTTCTTCTTCGTTTGGCCTGGCGACCTCACCAGAGCGTTGCCGGCCCTCGGGCGAGGCCGGCCCTCGTCGGCCGAGCCTCGCCGCGGTGGGCGAGGCTCGCCTAGCCCTCGCCGAGGCTCGGCCTCGCCAGATCCGGTGAGGCCGAGCCGCGCCGGTGACTAGACCGGCCTCGCCGAGGTTGGGCGAGGCCTCGCTAGGCCATCGGCGGGCCGGGCGAGTCTCGCTCGCCTCCGGCGAGCTCGCCGGACCTCGCCCGGTCCGCGAGCCTCTGGCGAGCTCGCCGGACCGGCGGTCGGCGGCGGCGGTGGACGGCGGCGATGGACGGCGGACGGTGGCGGGGCGGTGGTGGGCGGTCGCGAGATGGCCGAAGGGAAGAAGAAAATTTCTTGATTTTGATTCTCAAATTCGTTCCTGCAATTAATCAACTTTTTTTGGTTCTTGATTCTATTCCCAATCTTTTCCTAAACAAAAATTTTACCAAACGCGATTCTAGGCGGCAAACCGATTCCTAACAAAGACTCGACTTGGCCACGTTTGGATGGTTACCAAACAGGGCCTAAGGAGACGGGACCGATTGACAGCTCCAGTTCAATTTCTCCTATCACCTCTTTCTTCATACTATTCAAGGCCCAAACGGTAGACCTTGATGTTTGGATCTATTTTTCATTAATTCCAAGATGCTGTAGTGATGTCGATAGATAGATATTCAATGCGGACCTATTATCAATCAATACCCTTGCAATAATCGTATAGCAACATTTTACCGAGATTAGCGGGGCCTTATTATGATTGTGGCCTTCAGCCGAGAAGTCTTCATTGGCGAATGAGATTTGATCTTTTAACAAAGTTGATCCAACAAACTCCTCTTATTGACTGTCGCCGATAGTCTCTGGTACATGCATTTCATTGAGGACTTTCAACAATGCATTCTTGTGCTTTTCAGAGGATTTGAAGAGATCTAGAAGAAATATATGAGCTGGCATCTTTCTTAATTGTTTCACAACTTCAAATTCCCTCATTCTAACAATCCCTAAGAACTGCTCTACCTCTTTGTTATTGACAGCTTTCTTTTCAACCACCCCAGCAGGTGTGTAACATTGGTCTGATTGTGTAATGACCCAGACCCGGGGCAGTACGGAGGAACGGATTAAGATCGCTTCGGCAGTACGCGGGCGAGGCTAAAGGCATTTCTCCTGTCCCACATCGCTTAGGGGGGAGCCCTGAGAGCCTTTATAAGGCTTGGGTCCCTTAATATGTGTGACACGTTTTAAAACCGTGAGGGAAAAGACTGTGGTTGGGATAGCGGTTCGTCTGCGCCAGGGCGGGTGACCCAAAGCGGACAATATCACACAGTGGAGCTCGGGTCCTTACAAATGGTATTAGAGCCGACTCCCGCAACGTGTGGGGCCACAGCGAGGACGCCGTGCCTTAAAGGGGGGAGAATGTAACGACCCAGACCAGGGGTAGTACGGAGGGACTGATTAAGATCACCTTGGCAGTACGCGGGCGAGGCTAAGGGCATTTCTCCTATCCCACATCGTTTAGGAGGAGAGTCTTGGGAGCCTTTATAAGGCTTGGGTCCCTTAATATGTGTGACGTATTTTTAAAACCGTGAGGGAAAAGACCGTGGTTGGGATGGGGGTTCGTCCGTGCCAAGGCGGGTGACCCAAAGCGGACAATATCACACAGTGGGGCCTAGGTCCTTACAAATGCTCTTAGCCTCGCCCGCGTACTGCCGAGGCGATCTTAATCCGTCCCTCCATATTGCCCCGGGTTTGGATTGTTACATTTTTCCCCCTTAAGGCATAGCGTTCTCGCTGTGGCCCCACACGCTGCAAGAGTCAACTTTGATACCATTTGTAAGGACCCGGGCCCCACTGTGTGATATTGTCCGCTTTGGGTCACCTGCCCTGGTGCGGACGAACCGCCATCCTAGCCACGGTTTTTCCCTCACGGTTTTAAAACGTGTCAGACATATTAAGGGACCCAAGCCTTATAAAGGATCCCAGGACTCCCCCCTAAGCGATGTGGGACAGGAGAAATGCCCTTAGCCTTGCCCGCGTACTGCCGAGGCGATCTTAATCCGTCCCTCCGTACTACCCCGGGTCTTGGTCGTTATATTCTCCCTCCCTTAAGGCACAGCGTCATTGCTGTGGCCCCACACGCTACGAGAGTCAACTCTAATACCATTTGTAAGGACCCGGGCCCCACTGTGTGATATTGTCCGCTTTGGGTCATCCGCCCTGATGCGGACGAACCGCCATCCCAGCCATGGTATTTTCTCTCACGGTTTTAAAACGCGTCACACATATTAAGGGACCCAAGCCTTATAAAGGCTCCCAGGACTCCCCCCTAAGCGATGTGGAACAGGAGAAATGCCCTTAGCCTCGCCCGCGTACTGCCGATGCAATCTTAATCAGTCCCTCCGTACTACCCCGGGTCTGGGTCGTTACAGATTGAGAAATAGCATTGACCTCACTTGTTACATAATCCCAAGGGATCGCCTTAGTGTCAATGCTATGGGAAACTTCGATGATTATCTCATCCTCGTTCTCGGGTAGTAGGTTCAATCACAACCGGCTTCATATCACATCCACTAACCTCCAACGCTGAAAATTCTTCAGACATAAGGCAAATGACTACAGGCCTCATTTCCTCTCCATTGGACTCTCTGGAATAATCCTCTTATGATAGATCAATCACGACTGGCGTGATCATGATGACCATCTCTTTAGCCGTGAATTGAACAAATTCTACTTCCATAAATTCACGAGGCAAGTTCTCAGGAGAGAATTCAAACAAGGCTGACGTCATCAAGCTATTGGGTCTCTCCTCTCTTGCACTTTGAATTATACCCAATATCGATCATTCTGGAAATGCACATTAGCTTATCCTCCATGGAAATGTCATCATTTTCCTCTCAATGTCTGGCTAACGCTAGCATCTTGTATAATCTGAGAACATTCACTTTAAATGCCTGCTTGCACGCATTATTTTTCTCAACGATCATGTTTATGCCTTCGGTATGATTCGACAAGGGATTTTAGTCAAAATGGCATTGAAAAAGCCTTTCCCCGCATATACTTCTCGAGCTACCCATGTAGTTGAGGGACTAATAGTGTTCCTACAACGAGGGAACACTACAAACCCAAAGAACACTAGCAAGAAGATCCTCTTCATTCGAATTGATGGGGCATCTTTGAAAGAATTCGTTCATAAATAAAAGTAGGCAAGAATTGAGATTTGCTCTCAAAACCTTCCTCACCCCCTATCTTTTGACTCTTAGGAAATAAGATAAAACTGATGCACGCTCCATCCTGATGGGTGGACTGACCAACTTTAAGACTAAAGATTTTCCAATGGCAATGCTATACTCCTTCAAGGTTGGAGTGAGCTTGTGTTCGCCGAATATGAAAGCAGAAGTCTTGGGCACCAAACATGTGCTAATGCCCAAACAATGCCACAATGGACTTCTATTTCCAATAGGGGGAGCAGATGTCTGTTGGATTGCACGAACTCACGGCCAATCTAGTCTAGTTTATCCAACCAAATGCAAAGTTCGGCTATAGGAGTAGAAATAATGTGAAGGTCAGGTGCTCCCATCGTATATAAAGCAAGGCTCACGACCAATCTAATTGTCATGGACTAACCAAAGGTACAGAAAGTAAGTAGATTGCAAGTGTAAGGATTTTGGAAGACTTAATTTTAGCAAAATGGAGCCATAGGATCCCTAGATTGAAGCGACGTGGTCATAGTTAGGTTGAGGTTCCTTTGACTTTGGCATTGTCAAAAAGCCAACTGTTGCTAGATAGTAGACTAGGTGGTAACTCTCGACACCAAGAAAGAAATTTTGGGGTTGAGATAGGCGACTCATACTACATGGTTGTAACCGGCACGGTGTCCATCTCAACACCATCCTAAGTAATCCTGTGTGGCCCAAGTCTGACGACGAGTTGTGTGTGCTAAAGTGTAATGTATTGTAAAGAACACGTACACAACAATTTATAAACAAACACCACTTCAAAAGTTACAAAAATATAAGCATTCGTTCAGGGAACCTCGTGATGCCAGGTTGGGTGCGAGGGGTACAAGGTGAAGTGTCGTCTTCCCTTGGGAAATTGTTGTAGCTAAACTCTTATAGACTCTACCATTTGATGGTTTCTTTACTATTTACTTTGTTAGCGGTCAACCCCAAGCTTGAACTACCGGCTTACTTGTTGAGTTTTTATTTAAAAACTCATACTTGTTTATTATAAATTTTCTCTTCGAATTAGAAGATGTCTTCCGCATCGTCTGTTGCCACCACGACTATCCTCTATGGTGCCCCATCTGATTTCGTATGGCGACAGGAGGAGATCCACGACCGACACTTCCCAGGCGTGATCTTCGTCAAGTGTACGTCCTGCTTGATGGTGGACACGGGGGCACCTACAAGGCTAGCATACTTGGCCTTTGTAGCCCTCTATGCACACGTGGATGGTCGGCTGGTGGGGCCTCTGCCACTATACGACGATGGTCTGGGCCATGGTGGTAGCTCAGTGGTGTAGATGAGCGCTTGACGTTTGGGAGAATTTTGTTTTTTGTTGTTTTTGGTAGTGTGTACATGATAGTCAGGAGGCGGGATACCTAATGTTAGTAGTCCCTAGTGTTTTTTGTATAAATCACCCTCCATAACCCCATCTCCCGATATTTACATAGAAAACTTATGGTAAATAGAGTCGAGTGCGGCTCAGTTTCTTATGTTAGTAGTTCCTTTTATGATAAGAAATGATTAACAAAATTCTGTCTAGTATAGCTCTCCTAAAGTTAACAGGCAAGCAAAGCGAGTAGGTGGAACCTATAGGCTGCCACGTTTAGTGTATCAAAGCCTGGATTTGTTGGAGTGATAAGGTGTAGGAATTTTAGATGGACAGTAGTATACTTGAGTGTTTAGACATAACTATCCATGTAACCTGGGTCAATTATTGATAAGGACAGTTAGTTTTATGATGAGTGTGGATTGAGTAACATGGGAATATTACGTTACTTTTTTTTTTTTTTTAACAAATTGCATTATTCTCTAACTCCTGATAAGGGTAATGTGCAGAAAGTCAGGAGAAAGATGGTGTGATCAAGGAGCTCGTCTCTGCCAAGGAGAGAAGTGGCTGTGTCGGGGGTAGGGCCGAGGATGGAGGATGTGTTGCGAGCCTTGGTTTCCTTAGGAAATTTGGTGGAGAGATAGGCCCAAATCCTACCCCTGTCGCCATCTCAACAGCCACTTTCGACAGAGCATCGCACCCAGGAACTGGTAGAGCAGTTCTTGAAGTTAAAGCCACCTAAATTCTTGGGAATGAGATGCCCCAAGGAAGTGAAGCAATGGATTGATAGTATGGAAAGAATTTTTAAGCTGTTAGGTTGCAATGACACGGACATAATAACACTTGCTGAATATTAGTTGGAAGGGAACACTATATATTGGTGGAGGGCATCAAATGATACCATATTTCCAATATGTATGGAAATGGTATGGGATGAGTTTGTGAAGGCTTTTTACAAGAAACATTTTTCTGAGTGTACAAAGGATCGAAAGATTACTGAATTTGTCCAATCGAGTCAAGAGGGACTAACCGTGGATCAATATGAGGCAAAGTTTTCAGAACTTTCTAGGTATGCTCCTAAATTGATTGAGGACGCCGAGGATAAAGCTAAGAGATTTCCGAAGGGCCTAAAGACCGATATTAGGAAGCGATTAGTGTGTTTAGGTATAAGAGACTATAATGAAGTGTATGCTCGACCTAGGGCTCGAGCAAGAGCTCATTAGAGAGTAGATGGAGGACAAGGAAAATGTCAGATCAGGGCCACAAGGAGCCACAAAGGATGTGCATCGTGGCAAGCAACCCTTTCCGTCTCGAGATGCACCCTGGAGTTCCAGGAAGAAGCCCGCCTTTGGAAGTTCTAGAGGGATGAGTAAGGGACAATACATGAGTCAAGCTATGTTTTAGAGTGACTTATGTCAATGATGTAACCGGTGACATGGGCCAGGATCTTGCCCCGATCCCTTGAGATGTTTTAAGTATGGACAAATGGTCATTTTAAAAGAGACTGCCCCTAAAGGAGACAACAAGCCGACAATATCAGATGCTTTATGCGCTGCCACGCTCAAGGGGAACACTTCCGTCTGGAAAGACGTAGAGACCGACGGCGATAGGAAAAGTGTACGCAGTGACTCAGGAGGAAGCAGAAGCTTCCAAGACTGTTATTACAGGTGCGATTTCCTTGAACAATGAAAAAGCATATGCGTTATTTGATCCGGGTGCAATCCATTCTTTTATCTTTGAAAGATATAGACGGTTACATAAACGGCATCTCTCACAATACCTCTTAGTGTTTCCACACCACTAAGGGATGCGGTATTATCCACTCTAGTTTGTAGGAATTGCAAAATCTCAATAGGAGGAAGGACACATTCGATTGACCTCGTAGAAATAGTTATATATGACTATGACACAATCATAGGCATGGATTGGCTCTGTAAGCTGCGAGCCAATGTGGATTGCTATAGAAAAAGGATCCCGTTTAGACCCTCTGATGAGCCTAGCTATGAGTTCCTTGGGAACAAAATGACCCCCTCCATGACCCTCATTTTGGCAATGGAAGCACATAGACTCTTAGATGGGGGATGTCAAGGATATTTAGCGGTGGTAAAGGACCAGAGAAAGAAAGAGGCGAAGCTGAAGGAAATTTGTGTGATATGCGAATTTCCTGATATATTTCCTGAAGAACTCCTTGGACTACCCCCAGACCAGGAGGTTGCGTTTGCTATCGAACTACTTCTGGGAACGGAACTTGTATCAAAAGCTCAATATCGGATGTCGTTAGCAGAATTAAAGGAATTAAAAATCCAGTTACAGAAATTATTGGATAAAGGATTTATAAGACCGAGTGCATCTCCATGGGGGGCACCAATCCTGTTTGTGAAGAAAAAGGACGAATCAATGCATCTTTGCATTGATTATAAGGAAATTGAACCAAGTTACAGTTTAAAATAAATACCCTCTACCAAGGATTAATGATCTATTTGATCAATTAGCTGGCAGTTCGGTCTTTTCAAAAATTGATTTAAGGTCTAGGTATATTCAACTAAGAGTTAAGGAGGGAGACGTTCCCAAAATAGCTTTTAGGACTTGGTATGGTTATTACGAATTTTTAGTTATGCCTTTTGGTTTGACCAATGTGCTTGCTGCTTTCATGGATTTGATGAATATGATATTTATAACTTATCTGGATCAATTTGTAATTGTTTTTATAGATGATATTTTGGTATTTTCAAAAGGGCCAAAAGAGCACAAGGAACATTTACGGATCGTGCTATAGACCCTTGGAGAACACAAATTATACACCAAATTTAGTAAATGCAAGTTCTGGTTAGACCAAATAGCATTTTTAGGTCATGTGGTGTTGGGAAAGGGGTTGTTGGTGGACCCAGCAAAGATTGAGACTGTAGTTGAATGGCCAAGACCCACTACACTGTTGGAGATTTGGAGCTTCTTAGGGCTTGCAGGATATTATCATAAGTTCATATAAGGATTCGCACGACTCGCAAGACCTTTGACTCATCTGACTAAGAAAAATGTGAAATTTGAATGGAATGACGAGTGTGAACAAAGTTTTCAGGAGCTTGAAAGAAGGTTGACCTCGGCTCCAATACTAACCCTACCTTTAGGGTCTGGTGGATTCACAGTGTATAGTGATGCTTCCTACCAGGGACTCGGTTGTGTCTTGATGCAACATGGAAATGTCATAGCTTATGCTTTGAGACAACTGAAACCTTATGAAAAGAATTATCCTACCCATGACCTTGAGTTAGCTGCGATTATTCTCATGTTGAAAATCTGGAAACATTATTTATATGGAGAAAACATTGAAATTTATACCGATCATAAAAGTTTGAAGTATTTATATTCGCAAAAGGAGTTAAATATGAGGTAAAGAAGATTGATAGAGTTATTTAAGGATTATGATTGTGAAATAGTGTACCATCCAGGGAAAGCTAACAAAGTGGCAGATGTCCTTAGTCGTAAATCAGCTGCAAGTATGACAAATTTGAGGGTGAAAGAAATGAATCTTTTAAAAACCATTGCTGACTCTGAATTTAAATTAGAGGTGGATCACCTTTCCGGCGTATTGGCAACCTTAAGGATAGAGCCGTGGGTGGTCCAAAGAATACGGACCCTACAACAGTCAGACCCGGGAATGTTAAAAATTCACGAAGAGGTGCAAAGTGGTAAGAGGGTGGAATTTCAAGTGTCTGAGGACGGAGTCATCATATATTGAGGACGCCTTTATGTACCTAAGGATGAGGAGCCCAAAAAGGAGATATTATCAGAGGCACATAAAAGCACTTATAGCATTCACCCCGGAAGTACGAAAATGTACTGAAATTTGCGGCAACACTACTAGTGGAATGAAGACTAACATCGCTAGATTTGTTTCTCAATGCCTGACTTGCTAACAAGTGAAAGCCGAGCACCAAAAGCCTGCTGGGCTGTTGAAACCCCTTGATATTCCAGAGTGGAAATGGGAACATGTCACTATGGATTTTGTGCAGGGACTCCCAAGAACCTCTAGTGGACATGATTCGATATGAGTAGTAGTGGATCGTCTGACTAAGTTTGCTCACTTCATGGCAGTTCGAACAGATTATTCAATGGATGAATATGCAGAAATATATGTGAGACAAATTGTCCGTCTATATTGTGTTCTCGTGACTATCATTTCTAACCAAGCCTCAAGGTTTACATCAAAATTTTGGCAAAACTTACAGGTTGCTTTAGGGACTAAGCTCCAATTTAGTATAGCTTTTTATCCTCAAACTGATGGACAATTTGAAAGGGTAATCCAAATATTGGAAGACATGCTAAGAGCCTGTATGTTGGATTTTAAAGGGAATTGGGATGAAAAATTGCATTTGACGAAATTTGCGTACAATAATAGTTTTCAACAAAGTATTGGAGTTGCCCTATTTGAGACACTGTATGGAATAGTCTATAGTACTCCAGTGTGTTGGGATGAGGTAGGCGAACGAAAAATAACCGAGCCTGAATTAGTCCAAGTTACTGTAGACATTGTGAAAACTATTAAGGATCGACAAAGAACTGTTCAAAGTCAACAAAAAAGTTATGTAGATAAATACATGAGACCTTTGGAATTTATTGTGGGAGATAAGGTTTTCTTGAAAGTCTCGCCAGTTAAAGGCATGTCGAGATTTAGTAAAAAGGGCAAGTTGAGCCTATGTTTTATTGGACCTTTTGAAATACTTGATAGGATTAGGGAAGTAGCCTACAAATTAGCATTCCCCTCAAAATTAGCAGGCATACATGACGTATTTCACGTTTTCATATTAAGAAAATACCATCCCGACCCTACGCATGTGTTAGACTATGAGACCATCAAGGTGGATCAAAACGCGAATTATACAGAAGAGCCAATACAAATTTTGAGCCGAAGAGAGCAACGTGGGAAAGTGATCCCACTAGTTAAGGTGTTATGGCGACATCATGGCCTTGAAGAAGCAACATGGGAAAGTGAAGAAAAAATCCGTCAACGATACCCCCATTTGTTTAGTTGAAGTCCAATTTTAAGGACGAAATTTTATAGGGGGGAAGATTTGTGACACCCAAATTTTCTTTTATTTTTTTCATCAGTTAAGTTAAGTATATTAGAAATTAAAGTCGCCACTTAATTTGAAACACCTCATGTCCTTTTTTTTTAGTTAAGTCACAAAAACCCACTTCGTGCATGGGAGGGCTAAACCTGAAAAATTTGTCCTTCCCCACGTGGTCACCGGGTGGAATGCATAAAGGAAGGGGGGGAGGGGGACTACACCTTTAATTTTATTCTCCTTTTCCCCATTTTCTTACTTGAAAGGCCTAGCTTCAGCAGCCCATTGTTTTTCACGAACGCTTCAGTTCCTTCTCTCTGGACGGCACCCCACCACTTTCTTCCTCCATTTCTCTTCTTGTGCTCGAACCAGACCCGTCTCAGCCTCCTCATAGGTCTGCACCTCCTTTCAGTAGTGAGACCGTCGCTGCCTTGCCCCACTTGGAGCCACCACTGCCGGCCGCGACGCCCCTCAACTCGTCTAGCGCCTCCTCCCTTCTACAAGCGAGCTAAAGTAAGTAAAGCCTCGACTAGTCTGTTGCAGAGCTACTATTAGCATCCTGACTGCATGGATATGCTTGGCATAGCTGTGCATGTGGAAATTAGGGCTTGGTTTCGTGAATTAGAAGTAGAAGTTGGGTGCCGAAGCTTGTCCAAAGCTGGGTCGGAAACATCGGGTTCTCTACTGTTCGAATGCGATTGCGAAGCTGTCCTTGGGGTTTAGGGCGCACGACTAAGCTTCACGTAGCCTTGCATGCACGACCTATGGACCATGGCTGTTGTTGAGTCTGAAATTAGGCGTTGAAAGTGGCCGCTTTTAGACGATGTCGACTTCTAATGTTGTCAACTACTGCTGGTGAGTTTTGAGCATTGAGTTGTGCCTGATCAACAGCCCACAGACCCTAGTCCTCCTATTAGGTTCTGTTAGATAAACTCCAACTTGCGGACATGCAGGTCAAGGAGATTAAAAAGCTCGAGGAACATCGGAACTCCACTCGGACACCCTCGAGCTAATTTCTTTTCTGATTAAGATGGTTTTGTGGGTGAGTTCGAGTTAGAGTGAGGAGGTCTGGAAGCGGGCATGTGTGTGCTCGTGAGGTGGGAGAGAAAGAGGGAATGGTGTGCTAAATATTGGGTGGGTGATTCAGGAGGTTCGAAGTGAGAGCAAGTATGATGCGTGAGCCGCCGAGATTGGGTGAGTTCTAGTCCCGCCCTGTTGCAACAACAACAATTCCAGTACATTAACAACTCTTATTCCCCTAAGGTCAGGTATAAGTCTTAGATCCAAACAAAGGCAATATGGTTCGAAGCTTCTTGAATCTTCCTTTCCTTATTTATCGTTCCACCCACTAAGCTAACAAATTTTAAGGACACGTACAAAGCTAAAGTTAAGACAACGCAGACTATCACTTACCCGAGAAAACATGGACTAAGCCGTGTTGTCGCCTCCTATTCAAGTTTGATTTGATATGACACAACATAATAAAAGTGTAAGTCAATGAGTGATCAGCCTATCCTAGGACTATTTGGTTCACGCAAGTCAACGGTTTCAAGGATAAAAGAGGCTAGAGATAACCCGAACTTGGTTTCAACGTCCCCTTGGCCTCTATCCGAGTGAAATCCCGAAGCCTTGCTGTCGCGAAGCTCACTCATTGGCCCTAAGTTGTTCCTAGGTAACTTATAGTCATACTTGAATTGTCATGACTTAAAGATTTGCTTTGTGAAGCTCAGGTGAGATTTCGGTGCTTTCTGTTAGGGAAATCCCTTATGATGTTTTGAAGATGACAAAATAAATCAAAGGCTACTAACATGTTTAATGGTTAAGTAATAGACCATGCAGATAATAGAACATGTAAAGGATATTGTCAAAGTCTCAAGACTGCCAGACTTCTGTGTCAAAGTCTCAAGACTGTCAGACTCAAGACTTAAAGTTTAAAGACTCAGATTATAAAGTCTAAAGACTCAGACTTTACATCCAGTTACGATGAATCGTAACTCAAGCCCAATCATACAACGGCTAGTGATCTGGTTTGGATTCCACATCAAGATTGATTTGATTGAAGACAAGAACTTTCTATACGAAGAAGCTTTACTTATGGAAACCAAGATTTCGTTTGTATGGGCAATCGGAATCAATTTGGGATTTTACCTTTGTCACTCAACGGCTACCAAATCTTCTAGATACAGAGCTGTCCAATGGGTATATTGGAAGACGATTCTCCAGGATGCTGTCCAACGGCTAGTTTGGAAGTGGAGGAGTATTTAAGGAGATCATGGACCGATGAGCAAGTAAGAGACGGAGCGTAGAATTTATAATTCCAAAGTCTGAGCGACCTTCGATCATCAACTTGTCTTTGGAGAGCTTAAACGTTTGTGATCGTGAGAGAAATACCAAAAGAGTGACTTAGTGAGATAGTGTGATCTATTAAGTGTTTTGCACTCAAAGTTGTAATCTCTTATTGATTGCATAGAGGAATCCACCAAGAAGGTCATTTAGCGTGGGAGAGTGGACGTAGGCTTGGATTAAGCCGAACCACTATAAATTTCGTGTTCTTATTCTCTTCCCTAACTCCTTTATTTTACTCGAAGTTTATTATTCCGCATATATTTGCCAAGGTTTATTTTATACTAGCACTATCAATTGGTATCAGAGCCAAGTGCTCGGTTTATAAAAGTGTGTTTACTTTTGAGTTAAAGATTTTTTATGGCTAGTATGTTGGCACCAAGACTTATGGAAGGGCAAAGCAACACAAGGCCACCATATTTTGATGGAAAGGAATACGACATATGGAAGAACAAAATGAAAGCATTCCTAAGATCCAGAGATCTCTTACAATGGGATGTTGTGGAAAGAGGAATCAACCCCATTGCTGCGTCTACATCAAATAAGAATGGCAAAGACAAAGAAAACAAACCCCCGCTCCTATGTCTCGGATGGAGATGTCCAAAAGAGAAGCGCTTGATGCGAAAGCAATTTATTCTTTATATTGCGCTTTATCTCCCGCTTGAATATAACAGAATCTCTTCATGTGAAACAAAAAAAGAAGTTTGGGATAAACTTCATGTTACATATGAAGGGACCGATCGTGTAAAAGAGACAAAAGTAAACTTCCTACTCGGCAATTATGAATCCTTCAAGATGAAGCAAGGAGAGTCGATTGGAGATATGTTCGATCGTTTCTTGAAATTGTAAACGGTTTGGCATATCAAGGTCATCCAATTTCTTCCCAAATGAAGGTCAACAAACTCTTGCAAGGTCTTTCAAAAGAATGGAACCATGTCAAGACCTCAATCCGGGAGACTCAAAGGATTATGCCACTTTCCGTTGATGAATTGATTGGCACTCTTCAATCCTATTAAGTGGAACAACTCAACGATGAAGATCCCGAAGGTAAAAAGTCCATTGCTTTAATATCTAATGCTGTTTTTGATGAAACAGTCGAAAAATGACATGGACAACGAAGAACTTGCTTTTATGATTGAGAAAATCAAAAAGTTGAGTAGAAAAGGAAGGATATTCGATGGAAGAAATCAATACAAGTAGAATGGCCATAAAAGAATCATGAAAGAAGATGACGAGCAAGGAAATCTATGCTTAATGGCACATTCAAAATCTGAGTCTGACTCGGACATAGACTCGGAATCAAAGACGATTCGAGACACGTACTCGGGAATCAAAGACGATTCGATACGGACTCGAATCCGATGAGGAAATCAAGGTAAGCAATTCAAAAATTCCTCTCAAAGTTTCAAGATATATAAATGAGCTTTATTCAAATCTCAAATCTTCTCTTAAAAGGATTTTCGAACTTAAAAGGAGAATTCTCGACTTAGGCAACAAGATCTTTCTCAAGTCTGAGACCTATTAAGAAAAATTGGATAAAAGCAACATATTCTGCTAACTCTCATGGACCCAAGAAAAATGGGTACCAAAGAAAAGATAAGTTATTTTTGCGGGATATAAAAAAGAAAGAAGAAAGAGGATTTGGTAAGGAATTTTTTATTCTCAATTTGATTTGGGCAATAATTCTCATTATGCTTGATATTCGATATATCCTTGGTTGATTGAGATTTTATAATCATCATATTTTGCTTTATGGAAGAAAGAATCGTATGATTTATTTTTGTGATTTGTGAGTTAAGATTTGATTTAGTACGTGTGATTATTTGAGATAATTCAAATTATTTGGTTTAATTTTATGCTCTCAAATTGTCATATTTTGCAAAGTAAAAATCCGATTCTACGTTATACTAATTTTGCAAGATATTTTTTTTGAGATATTCAAGGATTTTATTCTCTCTAATTTTATTGTGCTTTGACTAAGTGAGAATTTATTTGTCAAAATATTATTGTTCATAATATTCTTTGAATACTCTGTTATGATGAATTAAGAAAGAATATTTGATTATGGAGATTTTCTATTTTACTCTAACGTCAAGGAAGGATCCAAATTGATGGATACCAAAAAGGGAAATGAGTTGATTGCAGGAAATTCAATAAAGCAAGAATGATTACAAATCTACACAGATTTTGGTGCAATCAGAAAATATCTCCTGCGACAATTGAAGATATATTCTATCCAGGGGGAGAAATCAAATCCAAAAGAAAAGGAAAAGAATCGTGATCATCTCAAAAAGGCAACAAATTGAGGGGGAGCTTTGATCAATTATAGAAAAATATTTTTTGATTGATCGTGATCTTGTTATGAAAAGAAGGAAGGTAAATGTGTCAAAATTTGTTCAAAAAATCCGGTTAGTGCATCTTTTACCTTTTGTCATTAACAAATCTCTTATTGATATTACCATTTTATTATGACAAAAAAGGGGTACGTGAATTTCATGATGCATCTGTGATTTTTATTGGATATATGCTGATGTATATGATCGAAGTAAGCTATATTGCATATCTTTAATATTCGATTTACTTTATAAAAGCTGATTTTTGGAAATTGTGATTCATGCAAGATATTTGTTATCATTTTATACGTGAATCTATTATTATCGCTTTTTGATTATGGCAAAAAGGGGAGAAGATATGAATATGCATATGTGTTAATTGGTTGATATTATTTATTGCATAATATTGAGCTGCGATTATTTTTCTATATATTCTTATGCTCAATTTATTTGCAATCTTCGATATCCTTTGATTTAAATTAATATCTTTAAAAGCGTGTTTACAAATCTGCATATTCGAGAGATTGTTTTGTCATCATCAAAAAGGGGGAGATTGTTAGGGAAATCCCTTATGATGTTTTGAAGATGACAAAATAAATCAAAGGCTACTAACATGTTTAATGGTTAAGTAATAGACCATGCAGATAATAGAACATGTAAAGGATATTGTCAAAGTCTCAAGACTGCCAGACTTCTGTGTCAAAGTCTCAAGACTGTCAGACTCAAGACTTAAAGTCTAAAGACTCAGATTGTAAAGTCTAAAGACTCAGACTTTACATCCAGATTACGATGAATCGTAACTCAAGCCCAATCATACAACGGCTAGTGATCCGGTTTGGATTCCACATCAAGATTGATTTGATTGAAGACAAGAACTTTCTATACGAAGAAGCTTTACTTATGGAAACCAAGATTTCGTTTGTATGGGCAATCGGAATCAATTTGGGATTTTACCTTTGTCACTCAACGGCTACCAAATCTTCTAGATACGAGCTGTCCAATGGGTATATTGGAAGACGATTCTCCGGATGCTGTCCAACGGCTAGTTTGGAAGTGGAGGAGTATTTAAGGAGATCATGGACCGATGAGCAAGTAAGAGACGGAGCGTAGAATTTATAATTCCAAAGTCGAGCGACCTTCGATCATCAACTTGTCTTTGGAGAGCTTAAACGTTTGTGATCGTGAGAGAAATACCAAAAGAGTGACTTAGTGAGATAGTGTGATCTATTAAGTGTTTTGCACTCAAAGTTGTAATCTCTTATTGATTGCATAGAGGAATCCAGCCAAGAAGGCATTAGCGTGGGAGAGTGGACGTAGGCTTGGATTAAGCCGAACCACTATAAATCTCGTGTTCTTATTCTCTTCCCTAACTCCTTTATTTTACTCGAAGTTTATTATTCCGCATATATTTGCCAAGGTTTATTTTATACTAGCACTATCACTTTCTGAACCTCTTTATTTCCCCGAATTATGTAAGCCCAAGTCAAAATCTGGATCAGCAAACTAACTCATGATTTACTCACATAATGTACTAGAACTCACCCGATCTTGGCGGCTCACGAACCATACTTGCTCTCACTTCGAACCTCCTGAATCACCCACCCTATATTCAACGCACATCCCCTCTTTCTCTCCCACCTCATGAGCACACACATGCCCGCTTCCAGACCTCCTCACTCTAACTCGAACTCGCGTACAAAACTATCTTAACCAGAAAAGAAATTGGCTCGGGGGTGTCCAGGTGGGGTTCCGGTATTCCCTGAGCTTTTTAATCTCCTTGACCTGAATGTCTGCAAGCTAAAGTTTATCTAACAGAATCTAATAGGAGGACTAGGGTCTGTGGGTTATTGATCAAGCACACCTCAACGCTCAAAACTCACCAGCAGTAGTTAACAACATCAGAAATCCACATCGTCTAAGAGTGGCCACTTTCAACGCCTAATTTCAAACTCAACAATAGCCACAGTCCATAGATCATGCATGCAAGGCTACGTGAAGCTTAGTCGTGCGCCCTAAACCCTAAGGACGGCCTCGCAATCGCATTCGAACAGTAGAGAACTCGACGTTTTTTACCCAGCTCTGGACAAGCTTTGGCGCCCAATTTCTACTTCTAATTCACGAAACCGAGGCTCGATTTCCACATGCATAGCTATGCCAAGCAGATCCATGCACTCAGGATGCTAATAGCAGCTTTGTAATAGACCAGTTGAGGCTTTACTTACTTGGGCTTGCTTGCGGAGAAGGGAGGAGGCGCTGGAAGAGCTGAGGGGCGTTGCGGTCAGCGACGGCAGCTCCAAGCGAGGCAAGGCAGCGACGATCTCGTTGCTGAAAGGAGGCGCGGACCTACGAGGAGGCTGAGACCAGCCTGGTTCGAGTGTAGGAAGAGAAATGGAGGAAGAAAGTGGTGAGGTGTCATCTAGAGAGAAGGAGCTAAAGCGTTCGCGAAAAACAATGGGCTGCTGAAGCTAGGCCTTTCAAGTAAGAAAGGGGGAAAAAGGAGAATCAAATTAAAGTGCAGTCCCCCCCCCTCTGTGCATTCACCATGTGGGGAAGGACAAATTTTTCTGGTTTAGTTCTCCCATGCACGAAGTGGGTTTTTGCGACTTAACTTAAAAAAAAAAAAAAAAAAAGGACGCGAGGTGTTTCAAATTAAGTGATGACTTTAATTTCTAATATACTTAACTTAACTGACGAAAAAAAGAAACGAAAATTTGGGTGTCACACCATGTTCGCAATTTAAAGAATTATTAAACCGACTCAGATAATTTAAATTGAGACTTAACCTTGTAAAATGCGTATTTGGGGTAAAGTTTGGGAATAGAGTTGTGCTTTGATGACATGATCGACAAATCAAAGTGTGGGGAAGACCATGTTCGCAATTTAAAGAAGTTATTTGACTGACTTAGAAAATTTAAACTGAGACTTAATCTCGTAAAATGCATATTGGGGGCAAAGTTTGAGAAGTTGTTAGGTTTCATGGTCGGTTGCCGAGGAATTGACATTGACACATAAAAAAAGCCATCTATAATCTCAAAGCTCCTTCCATTATCAAGTAAGTTTGGACTCTTTTAGGTGGGATGAACTATGTTTCAATAGTTGGAGATACCGTTCTTCAAACTTTTGAAGAAAAATAGTGAAATTGAGTAGGACGTCGAATGCTAGAAAGTCTTTGAAGAGATAAAGCAATACCTTTCGAATCCATTGGTGCTAGTACCATCGGTATTTGTTCATGCTTTGGTCTTGTGTAAGATACTTAAATGTGAAGCACAATACCGACTTGTATGTTGGATGGCTGTAGTTTACAAATGTGCATATTGATGCTTTGTCGAACTGTCACTATACTTGATGGTCATTATTCGTTCACATACGAAGGCACATGACGTGCGTGATATGGAATCTATACAATAATGATGCCCTATGCAATCTAATCGCGACATTATAATAAAATTCTTGGCTTGTGTTGAACCAAGAAAGAATGGTTCATCTCTCGAAAAATACATGTCAATTAGATTTTGACATATGATCAAATTAGTGGCTTTACAAATAATTCCACGGCCCTTGTTCGATCAGGACATGGTGAGATAGAAAGATGATTTATACGGTCGCCAAATCTAACAAGTTCATTGTGTTCTTATAGGCGAAATTGAATATTTGCTCCTCACCTATTGCCACTTTATTACCATTACAAGGCTTTTTATAGGCGATTAGTATAAAGTAGATTTGAAACTGCAGCACAACAAACTGGGGTCCTTGACATAATTATAATGGACAGAGTTCCATAACCTAATTATTGCAAGTTTAGGATTTTGAATAGGGAGTAGGTACTATTTGCCATAGTAGTGAATAATGATCAATGTTACAGTAACTTTATTACAAGCTTATTTCCATCCAAAGTTATAGTTTGAGTTGCTTGTGTTGTGAGTGAATTCTCTTTGTAGTAGGAAAGTATCCCTAGACCATTTGAAGGAGGTTTGTCTTTAGATTCATGTATCCTAGAAGGTTCTGGAGTGTTAGTCCTTGGCTAAGTCTTTTAGGCATGACTGGCTAGGGCTAATTTGATATTTGGACATAATGAGAGATAATGTTAGGGTCTAGCCCAAGAGATAAGGATAAAAGTCCGTGATCATAGGGATCATGAGAAAGGGGTCCCTCCATTAATCTTGAGAGGATTGTGTGGGATAATCTGTGTTTGCCATTTCTCGCTCTTGTGATTGAGTCCCCATGAAATAGGCATGAGTAGTCCCATACTTCTTCAAGAATGGTTCGACTTTCTTGACATAGAATTCTCTGGAATTCTCTATAGTTGTATTCAATAAATCCGACGCAATTAGGAAATAATTTGTAAATATGAGCTACCTAAAAATGTGGCTGAAGTTTATAGGTTGTGATACCTACTCTGGCTGGAGTACTAGAGAGGATACCATTATTAAGTACAAAAGTCCATGGATGATGGAGAAACACAATGATGTGTGTTTCAGGTTCTGCTTGGGCAATTATCAGCTTCTCTAGGAAGAAGCGTTTCTAGTAAACAAGAGGATAATTCCATTATAGCACGATTAAGAGATTTCTATCATTTTCATTTTCGTTATTATAACCAAATGCAATTAGCTTGGTTAATTTGATAAGAATTTTTTTGGTTGGAAACTCAATAACTATTAAATATTTATTAGTTAAGTATCATAACAACCATCAAAGTTTTTCAAGGAAATCTTCCTTCCATATTAATAGAGGTATAAACAAATACTTGAGGTTTAATCCAAAAGGATGATGAATTGAACTTTCAAGCAATTTGAAGAGATATATATGACACTACAACATGAGATTGTCAAGATTTTCAATGAGTCAATCATTATGGATTTGCTCAATAATTTCCTAGAGGTATTCCAAACTTTGCCATTCTTGCATTTTTTTTTTTCAATTTTATACTTTTCTAACTAAGGAAAAGAATTTCTTAGAATGTACATGTTGATTTTCACTGGTGCCTTTGGCCTAAAGAGAAAGTTAGAAAGCACATTTTTCTCATTTGCAATGTGTTTGGTTTCGAAAAAGTACTTCGAGAACCATTCATCCCATCAAAGCAACTGAGAATGAGGAATTTGCTTATGCTTGAGTTTGGTAATCTAGGGAAAAGATGTCATATCAAATTCTACTAGAAAATGATGGTCGATAAGATGAGACTTAATTTTTTTAATTCCATTATTCATTGCCAATATCTCATTGATGGTAGAGTGATAATGTATTTCACATTGAAAAAACCTTCTACTTTTGTAAGTGCAAAAGTTTCACTTACAATTAATTTTTTCAAATTGTATAATTGCCCAGTATTCACCACTAGCATCAGTCTAGATGACTCTTTTCCTAGTACATGGTATAATGGAGGAAGAGTTTGTATGGCTTCCTTTCTGCAACTATTCTGATTTGAGCTTTTCCCCAAGGTGGAGGATTTTCTTTCAAACATCAATTGTAATGGGATTAACTTTTGCTAAACCCTATTTTTCATTCTCTTTAATTTGTTCCATATGATAAATTATTCATTTATACATCCATTAATCTAGAAGGCTGTTATGGTATTTACCAATAAATATTTAATAGCTATTGAGTTTCCCACAAGAAAATTCCTTACTAAATTAACCAAGTTGATCGCACTTGATTATGATAATGAAAATGAGAATGACATAAATCTTTTAACCATTGCTCAAACATAGCTTGAAATACACACTATTGTGAATCTTTGTTGTCCATGGACCTTTTACATAATAATACTCTAGCCATAATAGGTAACATAACTTACAAACCTCAGCCACATCTTTAAGTAGCTCGTATTTACAAATCGTTTCCTGATTACATCATATCCATTAAATATAGCTATAAAGAACTCCAGAGAATTCTATGTTCAGAAAATCGGACCATTTCTAAAGATAGTACTACTCAATGCCTGTTCCATGGGACCACGAAGGACTTACACTTGTAGCAAGATGGGGACTCGAAGAATTCAATCAGGCATAGAATTGGGCAAGGACAACTTAAGTGTAGAAGCAAGAAACGACAAACATTGACAATCCAGCACAATTCTCTCAGGATCAATAGGGGGGCCTCTTAGGATTCTTATGATTACGGATCTTTGTCCTTATCCTTTGCACTAGACTCTAACACCATCTCTTATTATGTCCAAAAATCAAACTGGCCCTAACCAATCATACCTAAAAAACTGAGCTAAGAAATTGACACTTCAGGACCTTTTAGGACATATGAACTTAAAAAAAAAAAAAAAAAACCTCCTTCAAATGGTCTAAACATGTGGGATGCTTTGCTACTACAAAGAGACACTCACAGCTCAGACAGCTTAAACTATGACTATAACTTCAAATGGAGATAAGCTTGTAATAAAGTTATTGTAGCACTGGTCATTGGTCATTAATTATTGTAGCAAACAATTCTCGGTCATACTCGGTCTCCGTTGTGCTGTCCCATCTTACCTTTATTTTCTATTGCTATTTCAAATCTTCTTTGTACTTATCGCCTATAAAAGGCCTTGTAAGAACAAGCAAGAGGTTGAGAAGCAAATATCCCTATCTCCCATATCTCTCCATGTCTCCTTAAATATTTCTTTCTCTCCTGTTTAGTAGAATCCTCTAAGAAATGCAGCTTGATTACTTAGAAATGTTATCATTTTGGTATCACTAAGTATCTCTATGCTTTGAACTAGATTTCTAGGTAGTTTGCAGCTAAAAAGTAGTCTCTAAATGACTTGAACATGAGGTTCACCCATTGGGATAACATACATGCTTCAATTAACCTGGCTTTCCCTAGTTGAACCCCCCCCCAATCATGGCATATTGTTAGACGTCACTCATGATTTGTAGGAACTTGAGACTAATTGGGACAATCAATTCTCTTAGTTGTATTAATGTATTAGTACAAATCCTACTGCCAGCTTAGTGATGAACCTAGGGATGTCACACACCATAATCCCTCAATTGAGGCAATTAGATTGAGTCGGGCTAAAAATAAAAGACTTGAAAGGGGTTTCAGACTTCACGATCGAATTAAAGATTTGAAGCGAGTTTATGTTCAACAACTGAATTAATAATCTGAAGTGAGTTCAGAATTAATAGCCACCTTAATATTGGAAACGAGTTCAAAATCAATAACCAAATAAATGATTTGAAATGGTTTCAAATTGAATGACCAATTAATGCTTGAATTAATAATCTGAAGTGAGTTTGAAATGATCTTTGAACTTACGTCCCTCAGACTTTATGGCGAATTAGTTCTCTTAAATGGTTTTAGAGTTAATGAGCTGATATGATCTAGGACTAGTTATAGAAAAGTGATTGAGAGAGCAGATCATGGGATGAACGATGATCGACAATAGTCGAATGACAATAGTGATCAATCAAATAGTCCAACATGAGAGAAATTGCTAGCACCATCATCGTGGCGAGCTCTTTCAAGTTTCTCTCCACCGTTGGACGTGTGTTGGTGGTGTGTGGGCTTGACATTTGTAGAGCTGGATTTAAAGAACATCAAAACCTGCGTTAGGAGGAGATCAGACGTTCGTTGTCTGGATTTGAAAAACGTGAGAACCAATATCATCAAAAGACATCAAAAGTTTGTGGTCAAAAGATTAAATGTTCGTAGTCAAAATTTGAAGAACGTTAAAACCAAACTTTTTTAGGCAAGGACCAAGGATAATGTGATTAGCATTCTTCTCACATATTCACATATTCTTGTTTAACACAACATATCCCAATGGTGTCCCCTCCTTGGGTCTCTGGTTTATCTTCCTGCCAAAATTTGTCAACAAAGGAAGATTGAATCTCGCTCGACAAATCAAGCAAGACTCCGCGGCATCAGCGGACACTCAGCAAGCTATCTTGCTATCAGTGGACGTAGGAGTCTTGAAACCTCCCTCTTCCTCGTCTTCTCCATCGCCATCCCTATTGACCTTGAATTCTTGGCCTTACGATCATGATAGGATCGCACCTATCAAGTTTCGTTCCATCTTCGGAAGGAGAAATTTCAAAGGAGTTGGAGGAGGGTCTCGCGATGTTCGAATCGCCCTCGGGAAGACCAAAAGACACTTAGGAAGTGGACATGCTCGAGAATGGGGAAGACCTTCTCGAAGTGTGTGAAGCAGGGAGAAAAGGAAGCAAGAGAGGGACGACAAGGAAAAGGAGACACTTTAAGGGGGGCTGTCGCAGTGCAAGGAGTTGGGAAAGAATCGCCCACGAAGGATTCGGTCGTGACATAAAAGTTGAAATAATTTTGGAAAAGTATGGAGGAAAACTTTTCATAGAAAAACTACACTTTAAAAAAAAATAGTGAGTCAATTTATTAAGAAACGTAACAAAGCCCACTGTACTAAGGACTACATGAAAAAGTGTTAGGTGTGAGAAAACTTAATAGAAAAAGGAAGCCTTTAAGTGGAAATTGTTGTTTCAAGAAAAGCATCACATACTATTTAATTGACATGAAAAAGGAATGTGTAGAAAAAAACTATTTAGTCCAAAATGAAATGCTTTCCAACGTGAAAAATTGTTGTCATTTTGGAAGTGTTATATATATGAGAAAACAAGGAAGTATAAGAAATTGGCAAATTTAAGAGTATGAGAAATACTAAAGTTATACTAAACTTATAACTGTATAAAGACTAAAAAAAGGTCTTGAGAATTAAAAATAATCTAAAGAGCAAAAACAATATATAAATTGGAAATTACATGTATTGCAAAGTGTAGAAAATATATATCAAGTCATCCACTAGGGCGGTAATTCATACTCCAAGAAGTATTGATATATGTATTACAAGAAAATGTTAACCAACTATCATGTAAGTTGATAACTATGTATAATTACACTAAATGTATTTGAAAACAAACTTATTTTGTGAGTAGGGGTGCAAGGTAAGAAAGCTTGAAGCTTGAAGGGAGATAGAGGATTACAAGAGGGAGTAAGGAGGAAGAAGATAAAATTCTAAGATTTGGATCGAGCCCCCTTTCTTCTGTGCTGAGATAGTATTTATAGAAAGTACTACAGTGAAAGTGCTATAATACTGAACAGCGTAAAGTGAATAGTACTAAGATAACAATATTTGCTACAGTATGTCATCCACTTGCTATAGTTTTTTACTTTTTCGTCGCTATAACAGTATTGGCATGTGATATTCAGTCTTATCTCTGGGCAAAATTGATCACGTAGCAATCATTAGTAGTGTTTTCATTGTAATTTGAAAAATCCTCATTGTGATTATTCTGCTTCTAAGAGTATTTGTCTGAAGATATTGATGTATTCCTTTCTATTTTGGATTGTAGTGAGTGCTGCACTTGCAATCGATTTCTCCTGCAAAAATGTTATATTGGATGGTGCTGCAGTTATTTGGGTTATTTGACTATTTAGCCAACTCCTAGCTACAAATTCGAACCCATGAGATTTTGAAAATTAGTGCGTAAGGCATGGTGTGTTGGAATCAAACCAATTCGGTAGACTCTCCCTCGAGAAATGATCTTCGAAGAATACTAGCAAGTGTGTTGGAAATTTGTATTTTACACCTAGAAACCAGGCTTGTTGATAGTCCCAGTATGTATATGAAGTGGAGTATGGTAGTTTTTTAGTAACTCTGGCTTGAAATTTTCTAGGTGTATGAGGTCTATGACCTTACCGATAGAAATAGCGAAGCACGGGATATTATTTGTATTAGACTTATCAGTAAGTGGGTAAACGTTGTTGATTCTGTTTCCATTAAAATCTACTCATAAAAAAGCAGTAGTTTTATTTGTATTATGTGGTGTGAAAAACTAATTTTCTAGAAATATATTTTTTGCAAATTTGAATTTTTATCAAAAAATCCATCTACCATAGTTAGTATTTTTGGAAATAATTTTGATTTTTGAGGATGAGGGGTTGCCTAATGACCACATCACTTGAAATTTTTTTGTATTCCACTTGTCTTTGTGTAACAAGCAGGGAAGGATTGTACTTACTTCAATGGCGGTATGGTAGCTAGCTGAGTTAGAGTTGATATGGGTTCTTCTTTTGGAGGGATATTTAGTATTGGATTTTGTTGGTTTTCTATCATTTAAAGCCGTGACTTGATTGGTGTCAAGCCTTTGGCTTTAGTAGTATATTGGGAGGCTTCGGCAATGGTTACTTTTGTCTTTTTTGAGTATTGGCATAATTGTATTCGAATCCATCCCACCATTTTGTTTTGTATTTTCAAACAAGTATAGGTACACTAGGCTTTAGTGATAAGGATCCGAATTTGTTGTTTGGAGTTGGCTAAATAGCCAAAATGCCCAGATAACTACAGCACCATCTAATACAACATCTATTGCAAGTGCAACACTCATTGCAATCTAGAATAGAGATGAATACTTCAATATCATCAAATAAATACTCTCAAAACTGGAAGAATCACAATGTAAATCTTCTAAATCACAAGATAGTCAAGATGAATCCTCACAGTCACATCACAGTAGAAACACCAATTAAGATGATTACCACGTGATCAATTTTGACTAGAAATAAGACAGAATATCACATGACAACACTGTTACAGTAGCGGAAAAGCAATACACTACCCTTTATAAATACGCTTTCTCAGCACTATTCAAAAATACACTTTCATTACAAATGGCAAACATACTCTAACAAATACTATTCTCTCAGTACTATTCAATAATACTATTCACTTTACACTGTTTAGCACTGTAGCACTTTTATTGTAACACCCTCTATAAATACGTTTTCTCGGCATAGAAGAGAGGGACATGATCTCTCTCAGATTTCTCTCTTCTTCATCTCTTCAAGCTTCAAGTTTTCGTACCATGTATCATTTGTTACAAAGTAAGTTCGTTTTTCAAATACATTTAGTGTAGTTTATATGTGGTTACCAACTTGCATGATAGTTGATTAACATTTTATAATACAAATATTAATATTTCTTGGAGTGCAGATTACTTCCCTAATGGATGATCTGATATTTTAGATTTTGCACTTTTCAATACTTGTAATTTGTAGTCTTATAATACAAGTTCATACCACCTACATGGTTGGTTTTTGTTTTCGTATACATCGCTTTCGCTTTTTACACTATTTTATAATGTTTGAGATTTTATTTAGTTTAATCATCATATATACATCATTAATTTACTTAGTTTATTTCCTTTCTATAATTACTTTAACCTTTGAATTATTATATCGTATCATACAAACTTTCACAAAACTCTCAGAGTTCTTTGATTATTTCAGAAACATAGAACCTTTAGAGTTTTTCTCATACTCATAAATTTGTTAATCTCTTATACTTCATTGTTCTCTCTCTCTTTATATATATAATATCATAAATATATGGCAAGTTTTGCAAGTTTTGCAAAATAAATTATTCTCTTCACCTCTTAGGCATTGCCTCTTTGGACACAATTTTTCGGTGCACACATTAAAGTATCAGTGTTGAACTATCATGTCTTTTCTGAGATTTGGGAAAAAGATAACACAGACAGAATGAGGAGGGACAAATACAGATGGCCGATAAGATACATCTTAAAAAAGTAGCGCAAAAATCCTACGTAAAGAGGACTCAAATAGTTTCAGTTCAAGTTAATGAACTTTTTTGAAAAAAGAACCTCTCAGAGCGAAATTACCGAAAGGCTTGATAGAAACCCATTTTCAGAGACTAATTCCAGAGCTACGGAAGACCGATCATTGGACCAGAATAACAGGATATAGTTCTAAGAGAAACAGTTTTCCAAATATGCATCCAAGATGACAGGGAAATACACAGAAAAGTCGAATAGCAGATGGTTCAAAATGGTCATTTGCCAAAAGCAGTTCTGTTCAACAATACTCAAATCTTTTTGGGCAAGAAAACCGGTAAAGAATAGCAGAGTCGAAAGATTTTTCAGCCAGACGATGACAAGGCTGGACTTGAGAATGGGTGACGTTAGAAACATCATCAGATACGGTACTTCCCCATAATTGGGTATACAACGTATCGTATGATTTTCGAAAAGTATGTGAAACTTCAGTGGCAGAGAGTTAAAGTTGCCAGAATCTAGTTCTTCTAATTTCTTGCGCCCGTTTTCTTGGAGATGATAATCTCCCACAACCCCACAGCATCATCGGCGTGCAATGCCAACACCCATTCACACAAGCCCAAAAGAATCGAGAAACTCACAGCAAGATTACAAAGCAAGAACAGGACAATTAACAACCACCAGCAACAAACAAATTCAATACTGCCTCATCAACAAGAAAAACAAGAAACATGAGCGATGGAGTTTCGAGAGACTCACAGGATGATCCCGCACGAAGCATCGAAGAGCCCGCCTTGAACTCTATCCAGAAAAACCTCGAATCTGTCACCAACACACTGTCCGTCCGCCTCGCCTCGCCTCGCCTCGCCTCGCCTCCCCCGCCGTGTGCAGTCCAGTCGCCACCTTCCTCTGTCTCTCCGTACCGTGAACGATGATCCGCTGCACAGGCAGCCACATCTGGCTCCGCCCCTCTTCGATCGAGCCAAATCAGGCACCGCTGGCTCGACCGCGTCTCCGTCGAAAGAGAAAAAGGGAATGAGTAGACGAAGGACAGAGAAAGGAAGCGCAGACGAAGCAGAAGAGGAGGAGGAGACGACGGAGGAAGAGAGATGATCTGACGTGAGTACAGTCTCTGTTTTCTTGTGGCCGTTGGGAAAGACAGAGAGGAGGGGTCAGATCTGGTACATGGAATTTTACTGTTCTTGTTGTTCGAAATTTAACCCTCGCGTAAAAGGCAAGCGGATCACATGTCAGGGTTGAAAATGTACGTTCATTCCAACGGCTATCTCCCCGTTGCCAATTCAAATTTAAATTCTTAATCAACTAGTTTCACCTTTCCAAGTGAATTGTAAATGCGAATTTTAGTGTGGGCAATGATTTGTTGATGGTGATTTTTTTATATATTAGTTAATTTCAATACAAAACACGTTTTGATTTGATTATTTAGGTGTTCACTATATTAGTTATTTATAGTCATCAACCCCTAGAAATTATATTTTCATTCTTTTACACTTCCGTTGCATGTATTCAGTGTTTTTTGTCCAGCGTATTCCAAGTGATTCTGAAATTTTTCATTGGTGAATCCCCATTGAGGGATGGATTCAGCCGTAGTCAAGTAGTAGCATGGCATTCCTTTATGCATTTTTTTTTTAAATTATCTTGGAGAAATCAACTTTTCTTAAAGATATTCTAATTCGGCGAAAACACACAACCCTTTCTTTTTCATTATAGACCTCTGCGACCATCGCCCTCCTCATTACAAGCAATTATCAATATCGAAATTACTCTTGTTGAGGAACAAGATTATCAGATCGTGGATCGTGTTGTTGTTGGTTGAGACACTTTGCCGTTCTCTGCCACAAATGTCCCGGTGGCCTTCGTAATTGATTGTCACTCTCATGAGGGTCTAGAGGTGGAGCTGATCAATAAATGCCTGAAACTGCGCCATAGGTAACACGGGACATGGTGGACGGCATTTTTGGTTCCTACACAAATTCATTGGAGAGCCAGAACATTGACTTGATTGCAACTTTAATCATCTGAAATTTATGTTTGTGATATGCGTTTAAGATCAAAGGTTGGAGGTTTCAACTCATTCAGGTTCCTTAAATATTCCTTAGTCATGCTTAGATTCCTTTTGCTGTTTTATGAATTTATGAGGCGTTGCATTTCTGGTAGTACTTTCTCACAAAACAAACACTTAAAATAAGATGGAAGTTCGACATTGAAAAATTAATGGAAATGACTCCAAAAAAGTCATATTATATGAATATCAATTTAGTCTTGAATATTTCAATTTGACCATTTTAGTTGCAAACATTTCGATAATTTACTAATGTAATCTTTTCAGTCGATTTAAGTTGGAAATTGGTGTCGACTAAGATCAGCGCCATTATGGGCAACTTTTTAATTTTTTTCTTAAATTTTTTTCCTTTTTTTTCCACTATGGTCGGCAAGTGCTTTGCGGTCGTCACTTGATGGCCGGCAAGCTTTGGCGACCCTCATCAACCATAGTGAAATAAACAAAGGAAAGGAAAAAAATTAAAATTAGAAAATTAAAATGTCAACACTAGTCATATGTAGGATAGTCGGCATCATCATTGACTTTCAATCAATTTTGGTTGGAAGTACTACGTTGGTAAATTGTCGAAATATTTATGATTAAATTGACAAAATTGAAGAGTTTAATACTAAATTGGCATCTATACAATAAAATAATATTTTTGGCAAATTATTTTTTTAAAATAAATGATTTCCTAATGGTAATTCAAGATTTCCTAATCTGCTGAATTTGATATGAATCTTAGAAAGCGGGACAAATTTGCATTATGTCATCAAACTGCCATTGTAGAATTTTTGTTGTTTAGAAACGTACTTTTTTTAAAATTAAATGAAATATTAAAAGTGCGGACAATAACCTATTTCATAAGTCAATTTATGGCTGATGTTTTTCTTAAATTTAGGTTCCGTTCGTTTCGTGGAAAATGTGGCGTTTCTGGAAAATATTTTCCAATAAGTCATTTTCCAAGAAAATGTAATTATTTTCTGATGTTCAGATGAAACCTGAAAATGAAATAGAAAATATTTTGAAGGGGATGATTGATGTCTAGAAGGATGTTGAAAGAGATTGATTCCGTCATGAAGAATCGAAACCTTTGACAACTGAATAAATGATTACTGTAAGTCTAAGCGATGCAAAAAACATTAAGGAAACCAAGATTGGGGTGGACCTCTTTGAGGTCGAGGCAATAAGGATTGAATTTTTAAAAGAATATTAGGATGTAATCACATGGTCCTATGTGGATATGCCGGGATTAGACCCACAAATTGTGGAGCATGCTCTACCAATTAACTCGAATGTGCAGCCTAAAAAGCAAAAACTTTGAAGAATGAAACTAAAGCTTTCCAAGAAGATCGAGAGGAGGTTATGAAGTTATTAAAAGTAGATTTTATCGAAGTGTCTCACTACCCTGATTGAATTGCTAATATTATGCTAGTCATGAAGAAAGATGAATGGGTTAAAGCAACTGAGATCTAAATTGAGCAAGTCTGAAGGATGATTTCCCGTTATCTCATATTGACATTTGGGTCGATAGCACCATAGGATTTGCATTATTCTCCTCATGGATGGGTTTTCTAGATATAATCAAATTCGGATAAAAAGGGAGGATGGCAGCAAAACATCCTTCATTACATTGTCCTGCAACAAAGTGATGTTGTTTGATTTGACAAGTGCAAGAGCCACATATTAGAGAGCGATGTTCACCTTGCTCCATGACATGATGCGTGAGGAAATAGAGGTGTATTCTGATGACATGGTCACCAAATCAAAGTGTGGGGAAGACCATGTTCGCAATTTAAAGAATTATTCGACAGACTCAAATAATTTAAATTGAGACTTAACCTTGTAAAATGCGTATTTGGGGTAAAGTACGGGAATAGAGGTGTGCTTTGATGACATGATCGACAAATCAAAGTGTGGGGAAGACCATATTCACAATTTAAAGAAGTTATTTGGCAAAGTCCGAGAAGTTGTTAGGTTTCATGGTCGGTTGCCGAGGAATTGAAATTGACACATAAAAAAAGCCATCTATAATCTCAAAGCTCCTTCTATTGTCAAGTAAGTTCGAAGTCTTTTAGGTAGATTGAGCTATGTTTCAATTGTTGGAGATAGCCAAACCGTCTTCAAACTTCTAAAGAAATATGGTGAAATTGAGTAGGACGCCGAGTGCTAGAAAGTCTTTGAAGAGATAAAGCAATACCTTTCGAATCCACCAGTGCCGGTACCACCAGTCATACTTCGTGTATTGTTGCTACGTCTGTCAGTTAGATGTCTTAAAGCAATCATGTAATTGTTACATGTTAGGAATGTAAGCTGCATTATTTAGTTAATGGCAAAGAAATATTCATTCATCGTCCAATTTATATGTATGAGTCCATAAGATCAGTTATGACCAAACCTATTCTTAACGGGTTAATAATATGTGTAACGGGTTTATAGTTATATTGAATCCTTAAATCACTCATAGTGGATGGATTATTGAGAGGATATTGATGATCTTGTTGAGACCGATATGTTCTTAAGCTTCTCGATTGAGTATTGGATATCTAGAGAGATGATGGGTCACAAGTCATTTGGTATTGTGATATCCAAGCCAAAAAAGGTGCTTGTCTTGAACAAGTTCACTAAACGTGACATGTATAGAATGATTATTAACATGGTCAATGACTAATAATAGTTCATGCTTTGGTCTTGTGTAAGATACCTAGACGTGAAGCACAATACCGACTTGTATGTTGGATGGCCATAGTTTACAAATGTGCATATTGATGCTTTGTCAAACCGTCACTATACTTGATGGTCATTATTTGTTCACATACGAAGGCACATGGTGTGCACAATATGGAATCTATACAATAATGATGTCCTATGCGATCTAATTGCGACATTATAATAAAATTCTCGGCCGGTGTTGAACCAAGAAAGAATGGTTCATGTCTCGAAAAATACATGTCAATTAAATTTTGACATATGATCAACTTAGTGGCTTTACAAATAATTCCATGGCCTTTGTTCGATCAGGACATTGTGAGATAGAAAGATGATTTATATGGTCGCCAAAGTTAACAAGTTTATTGTGTTCTTATAGGTGACATTGAATATTTGCTTCCCACCCATTGCCACTTCATTACCATTACAAGGCTTTTTATAGGCGATGAGTATAAAGTAGATTTGAAACAACAATTAAAAATAAAGACAAAACAAAACAGCATAACAAACTGGGGTCCTTGACATAATTACAATGGACAGAATTCTGTAACCCAATTATTGCAAGCTTAGGATTCTGAATAGGGAGCATATACTATTTGCTATAATGAATAATGATCAATGTTACAATAATTTTATTACAAGCTTATTTCCATCCAAAGTTATAGTCATAGTTTGAGCTGTTTACGTTGTGAGTGAATTCTCTTTGTAGTAGGAAAGCATCCTAGACCATTTGAAGGAGGTTTGTCTTCAAATTCATGTATCTTATAAGGTTTTGGAGTGTTAGTCCTTGGCTAAGTCTTTTACGCATGACTGGCTAGGGCTAATTTGATATTTAGACATAATAAGAGATGATATTAGGGTCTAGTCTAAGAGATAAGGATAAAAATCTGTGATCATAGGAATCGTGAGAAAGGGGTTCCTCCATTAATCTTGAGAGGATTGTGTGGGATAATTTGTGTCTACCATTTCTTGCTCCTGTGATTGAGTCCCCATGAAATAGGCATGAATAGTCCCATACTTCTTCAAGAATGGTTCAAACTTTCTTGACATAGAATTCTCTGGAGTTCTCTATAGTTGTATTAAATAGATCCGACGCAATCAATAAATGATTTGTAAATACGAGCTACTAAAGATGTGGCTGAAGTTTCTAGGTTGTGATACCTACTTTGGCTAGAGTACTAGAGAGGGTACCATTATTAAGTATAAAAGTCCATGGACGATGGAGAAACACAACGATGTGTTTCTAGTAAACAACCATCAAAGTTTGGGCAGTTATCAACTTCTCTAGGAAAAAGTGTTTCTAGTAAACAATAGGATAAATCCATTTTAGCAAGATTAAGAGATTTCTATCATTTTCATTTTCGTTATTATAACCGAGTGCAATTAGCTTGGTTAATTTGATAAGAATTTTTTTGGTTGGAAACTCAATAACTATTAAATATTTAATATCATAACAACCATCAAAGTTTTTCAAGGAAATCTTCCTTCCATATTAATAGAGGTATAAATGAGCCTATATGACACTGCAACATGAGATTGTCAAGATTTTCAATGAGCCTATCATTATGGATTTGCTCAATAATTTCCTAGAGGTATTCCAGACTTGGCCACTCTTTCAATTTTTTTTTTTTTTTCAATTTTATACTTTTCTGACTAAGGAAAAGAATGTCTTAGAATGTACATGTTGATTTTCATCGGTGCCTTTGGCATAGAGATAAAGTCAGCAAGCACATTTTTCTTACTTGCTATGTGTTTGGTTTCGAAAAAGTACTTCAAGAACCATTCATCCCATCAAAGCAACTGGGAATGAAGAATTTGCTTTTACTTGAGTTTGGTAATCTAGGGAAAAGATACCATATCCGATTCTATTAGGAAATGATGGTCGATAAGATGAGACTCAAATTTTTGTATTCCATTATTCATTGCCAATATATCCTTGACAGTAGAGTGATAATGTATTTCACATTGAAAAAACTTTCTACTTTTATAAGAGCAAAAGTGTCACTTACCATTAATTTTTTTAAATAGTATAATTGCCTAGTATTCATCACTAGCATCAGTCTAAATGACTCTTTTCCCAGTACATGATATAACGGGGGAAGAGTTTGTATGGCTTCCTTTAGTTTTGTGATTGTTCTTATTTGAGCTTTTCCCTAAGGTGGAGGATTTTTTTTTCAACATCAATTGTAATGGGATAAGCTTTTGCTAAACCCTCTTTTTTGTTCTCTTTAATTTGTTCCACATGATATATTATTCGTTTATACATCCATTAATCTAGAAGGCTGTTATGGTATTTACCAATAAATATTTAATAGCTATTGAGTTTCCCACAAGAAAATTCCTTATTAAATTAACCAAACTGATTGCACTTGATTATAATAATGAAAATGAGAATGACATAAATCTCTTAACCGTGCTCAAATGGTTTTATCCTCCCGTTTACTAAAAATGACTCTTCTTAAAGGAGTTGAGAATTACTCAAACATAGCCTGAAACACACACTATTGTGAATCTTTGTTGTCCATGGACTTTTTACATAATAAAACTCTAGCCATAATAGGTAACATAACTTACAAACCTCAGCCACAACTTCAAGTAGCTCGTATTTACAAATCATTTCCTGATTACGTTAGATCCATTAAATACAACTATAAAGAACTCCAGAGAATTCTATGTTGAGAAAATCGGACCATTCTTGAAGAAATATAGTACTACTCAACGCTTGTTCCATGGGACCACGAATGACTTACACCTGTAGCAAGATGGGGACTCGAAGAATTCAATTAGGCATAGAATTGGGTAAGGACAACTTAAGCATATAAGCAAGAAATGGCAAACACTAACAATCCCGCATAATTCTCTTAGGATCAAAAAGGGGACCTCTTAGGATTCTTATGATCACAAATCTTTGTCCTTATCCTTTGCACTAGACCCCAACACCATCTCTTATTATGTCCAAAAATCAAATTGGCTCTAACCAATCATACCTAAAAACTAAGCTAAGAGATTGACACTCTGGGACCTTTTAGGATATATGAACCTGAAAACAAACTTCCTTGAAATGGTCTAAACATGTGGGATGCTTTGCTACTACAAAGAGACACTCACAGCTCAGACGACTTAGACTATGACTATAACTCCAAATGGAGATAAGCTTGTAATAAAGTTATTATAGCACTGATCATTGGTCATTAATTACTATAGCAAACAATACTTGGTCCCCGTTGTGTTGTCCCGTCTTACCTTTATTTTCTATTGTTATTTCAAATCTGCTTTGTACTTATCGCCTATAAAAGGCCTTGTAAGAAAGAGCAGCTTGTAGCCATGGCATATTGTTAGACGCCACTCATGATTTGTAGGAACTTGAGACTAATTGGGACTGTCAATTCTCTTAGTTGTATTAATGTGTTAGTATAAATCCTACTATCAGCTTAGTGATGAACCTAAGGATATCACATACCATAATCCCTCAATTGAGGCAATTAGATTGAATCGGGCTAAAAATAAAATACTTGAAGGGGGTTTCAAACTTCACAATTGAATCAAAGATCTTAAGCGAGTTTATGTTCAATGACCGAATTAATAATCTGAAATGAGTTCAAAATTAATAGCCCCCTTAATATTGGAAATGAGTTCAAAATCAATAACCAAATAAATGATTTGAAATGGTTTCAAATTTGAATGACCAATTAATGCTCGAATTAATGACCGAACTTACGTCCCTCAGACTTTATGGCCGAATTAGTTCTCTTAAATGGTTTTAGAGTTAATGAACCGATTTAAATATGATTTAGGACTAGTTATAAAAAGGTGATTGAGAGAGCAGATCATGGGATGAACGATGATTGACAATAGTTGAATGACAATAGTGATCAATCAAATAGTCCAACATGAGAGAAATTGCTAGCACCATCATCGTGGTGAGCTCTTTCAAGTTTCTCTCCACCGTTCAACGCGTGTTGGTGGTGTGTGGGCTTGACATTTCTAGAGCTAGATTTAAAGAACCTCAAAACCTGCGTTATGAGGAGATTAGACGTTCGTTGTTTGGATTTGAAAAATGTCAGAACCAGTATTATCAAAAGACATCAGACGTTTGTGGGCTAGATTTAAAGAACGTCAAAACCTACGTTATGAGGAGATTAGACGTTCGTTGTTTGGATTTGAAAAACGTCAAAACCAGTATTATCAAAAGACATCAGACGTTTGTGGTCAAAAGATTAAATGTTCGTAGTCAAAATTTGAAGAACATTAGAACCAAACTTTTTAGGCAAGGACCAAGGACAATGTGATTAGCATTCTTCTCACTTTTATGTGCTTCTTATTAAAATGCACAAATAATGTTAAGGAAATACATGTATGGGCGTTTCTACTCCTGCTACGAATGATTTTGGTTCAAATTTATCTATTCACATATTATTGTTTATCGAAACATATCCCAATAGTGTCCCCTTCCTTGGGTCTCTAGTTTATTATCTTCCTGCCAAAATTTGTCGAAAAAGGAAGTGCAAAGGAAGACTGAATCTCACTCAACAAATCAAGCAAGACTCACCAACACTTGGTGGCGTCTTCGAGTTTAGAACGTCTTCGAGTTTAGAATCTCTTCTGACCTGGGCCTCCTCGGCATCGGTGGACACTCAACTAGCTGTCTTGCTATTAGCGGACGTAGAAGTCTTGAAACCTCCCTCTTCCTTGTCTTCTCCATCACCATCCCTATTGACCTTAAATTCTTGGCCAAAGTTTGATCACCAACGGAGCCTTATGATCATGATAGGATCGCACCTATCAAGTTTCGTTCCATCCTCGGAAGGAGAAATTTCGAAGGAGTTGGAGGAGGGTCTCGCGGTGTTTGAATCGCCCTCGGGAAGACCAAAAGACACTTGGGAAGTGGACATGCTCGCAAATGGGGAAGACCTTCTCGAAGTGTGTGAAGCAGGGAGAAAAGGGAGCAAGAGAGGGACGACAGGGAAAAGGCGACACTTTAAGGGGGGCTGTTGCAGTGCAGGGAGTTGGGAAAGAATCACCCACGAAGGATTCAGTCATGACATAAAAGTTGCAATAATTTTAGAAAAGTATGGAGGAAAAATTGACCTTTCAAAGAAAAACTACACTTTAAAAAAAAATAGTGTGTCAATTTATTAATAAATGTAACAAAGCCCGATGTACTAAGGACTACATGAAAAATTGTTAGGTGTGAGAAAACTTAATAGAAAAAGGAAGCCTTTAAGTAGAAATTGTTGTTTCAAGAAAATCATCACATACTATTCAATTGACATGAAAAAGAGGAATGTGTAGAAAAAAACTATTTAGTCCAAAATGAAATGCTTCCCAACGTGAAAAGTTGTTGAAGGGAGTATAAGAGATTAACAAATCTATAAGAACAGAGAATGTATAAAGACTATATAAAAACTAAATAAAATCGCAAGAATTAAATATAATGTAAAGAGCAAAGGCAATATATAAAATATAAAGTAAGAGTATGCATAAACAAAAACCAACTATGAAGGTGGTCTGAACTTGTATTATATAAACTGAAAATTACATGTATTGAAAGATACAGACTAAAGCATCAAGTCATCTGCTAGAGCGGTAATCCGCACTTCAGGAAGTATTGATGTTTGTATTACAAGAAATGGTTAACCACTATCAAGTAAGTTGGTAACCATGTATGAAATATGCTAAATGTATTTGAAAACAAAAAATGTATTTGAAAACAAACTTACTTTGTAACCAGGGGTACAAGGTAAGAAAGCTTGAGGCTTGAAGAGAAGAAGGTTTACAAGAGGGTGAGGAGGAAGAAGAGAGAAGTGAGATCTGAAAATTTCGAGTCATTTCCTCTTGTATCGAGAGGGTGTATTTATAGCGGGTGCTATAGTAAAAGTGCTATAGTGCTGAACAGTGTAAATTGAACTAGTGAACAGTGTAAAGTGAATGAACAGTGAATGTCTATTTTGCTACAGTGAACCAGGGGTACAAGGTAAGAAAGCTTGAGGCTTAAAGAGAAGAAGGTTTACAAGAGGGTGAGGAGGAAGAAGAGAGAAGTGAGATCTGAAAATTTCGAGTCATTTCCTCTTGTATCGAGAGGGTGTATTTATAGCGGGTGTTATAGTAAAAGTGCTACAGTGCTGAACAGTGTAAATTGAACTAGTGAACAGTGTAAAGTGAATGAACAGTGAATGTCTATTTTGCTACAGTGTATAGCCTTTGCGCCACTATAACAATGTCGACATGTGATGTCTTGGCTTTAATCTCTGTCTAAGTTTGATCCCATAGCAGTCGTCTTCATTGGTGTTTCCACTGTGATGCGACTGTGAGGATCCGTCTTAACTATCTTGAGATTTGGAAGATCTACATTGTAATTCTTCCGCTTCCGAGAGCATTGTTTAGAAGATGTTGCAGTATTCCTCTCTGCTCTAGACCACAGTAAGTGCTGCACTTGCTATGGATTTTTCCTGTAAAAACGATGTATTTGATGAGATTGTGGTTATCTGGGTTTTCTGGCTATTTAGCCATGCACTAACCGCAGTTTCGGATTCTTGTTCAAGAAATCTGAATCTATCCCACCACTTAAGTATTGGTACACCAGGTTTGGTGGATGTATTGTATTCAAATTCTCATGCTGTTAACCAAGAGATTTTGAATATTATAAAGAAATGCATAAGGCATGGGAAACCTTATATCATGCGGTGTCGATATGAAGTATTCACTGAAAACCTTGTATCTTTGTTTGACTGTGGGGTGTAGTATTATGTCCAAATGACCAAAAAGATCCCACCAAGAGTCAAACCAGTTTGGAAGGCTTTGTCTTGGGAAGTTGTCTTTAAAAAAAAAAAAAAAAACAACCAAGAGTGTTGGAAATTTGTATTTTGTCTGAAGAAAACATTCCACCAAGTTTGTTGGTAATCTCAGTATGTATATAAGGAGGAGTATGGTAGACTTTGGATAAGTCTGGTTTGGAACTTTCTGGATGTATGAGGTAAGGCTCCCCAGTGTGAGGGGTATATGACTTTGTTGATGGATATAGTAGAATAGAGGATGTTTTCTGTATTGTTTTTGTTAGCAAAGTGAGTGAACCTTACTGATTCTGTCTCCACTAAGATTTGCTCATAATAAGCAACGATTTTGTTTGTATTGTTTGGTTTGAACAACCGGTTTTTTGGAAAGATATTTTTTGCAAATTTGATTGGATCTTCATCGAAGAATCCATCTTCTGCAGTCAGTATTTTCTGAAAATATATTTAGGGAAAATTCCAAAAAATTATGAACGAAATTTTCAATCCTTATTCATAATACATCATAGTTTATATAGATAATGTTCTAGTATTCTCTTCCAATATAGAACAACATTTCAAACATTTATCTACTTTCATAAAAATAATCATACAAAACAGTCTTGTAGTCTCTCCTACTAAAATTGCACTCTTCAAAACCAATATTAGATTCGTAGGTCATTACATTCATTTAGGCACCATTACTCTCATTGAAAGATCAATCTCATTTACAGATAAATTCCCAGATGAGATTAAAGACAAAACTCAATTACAAAGATTCTCGGTAGTCTCAATTATATTTTGGATTTCTTTCCCAATATAAATATCCTTACACCAACGGTTACAAAAGGATCCTCCACCATGGACCTCTATCCATACTAACATTGTCAAACAAATAAATATTCATGTTAAAAATATACCATGCTTACACCTAGCTGACCCATCTACTTTCAAAATAGTTGAGACACATGCCTCAGAAATAGGATGCGGTGGCATTCTTAAACAAGTCAATAATAACAAAAAACAAATTGTTCAGCTTATTTCAAAACATTGGAATCCTACCCAACAAAACTATTCAACAATCAAAAAAGAAATAATTGCTATAGTTTTATCTATATTATAATTCTAATGAGATTTATTAAATCAAAAATTTCTCTTACAAATTAATTGCAAATCAACCAAAGACGTTTTACAAAAAGACGTTTTTAACATTGCATCAAAATAGATTTTTATCAAATGGTAAGCCATACTTTCAATATTCGATTTCGACATTGAATTTATTAATGATTCTTTAAATTCATTACCTGATTTTCTCACAAGAGAATTTTTACAGGGGATACCAATATGTTAAGACCCAAAAAAAAAAAAAAAAAAAAAAAAAAGGCAAAAGCAAAGGTAAAGCTATTGCTTTGAAACCTTCGATACACCACAAAAACTAACAGGCTTAACATCCATTAAGACATGGTTTCAAATGGCGAGAAAACAATCAATCATTTTTATAACAACATCAAATACCAAAAACACCTTCAAAAGAAGAACCCATACCAGCCCTAGCTCAGCTAGCTGCCGTACTACCCAAAGAAACACTAGAGATACTTGCTCAATCTTTACAAAAAAAAGAAAGTAAAGAAAGAGCCATCCAATGCCATTGAGGTAAGCAACAATCCTTCCCCGCTTATTGCACAAAAACAAGCGTAATACAAAATTTTTTTGAAAGAGGTGGTCATTAGGCCACAGGCAACTCCTCATTCTCAAAGATCAAAGTTTTTTCCCAAAACATCTTTTCAGAAAATTACTGACGGTAGAAGATGGATTCTTCGATGAAGATCCAATCAAATTTGGAAAGAACATATTTCCAAAAAATTGATTGTTCAAACCACACAATACAAACAAAACCGTTGTTTATTATGAGCAAATATTAATGGAGACAGAATCAGCAAGGTTCACTCACTTTGCTGACAAAAACAATACAGAAAACATCATCTACTCCACTATATCCATCAACAAAGTCATACACACCCCTCACACTGGGGAGCCTCATCTCATACATCCAGAAAGTTTCAAACCAGACTTACCTAAAGTCTACCATACTCCTCATGTACATACTGGGATTACTAACAAGCTTGGTGGAATTTTTTTTTCAAACAAAATACAAATTTCCAACACTTTGTTGTTATTTTTTAAAGACAACTTCCCAAGACAAAGCCTTCCAAACTGGTTTGACTCCTAGTTGGATCTCTTTGATCATTTGGACATAATACTACACCACACACAGTCAAATAAGGATACAAGATTTTCAGTGAATACTTCATACCAACACTGCATAATATAAGGTTCTCATGCCTTATGCATTTCTTTATAATACATCCACCAAATCCAGTGTACCAATACTTGTTCGAAAATACAAAACAAAGTGGTGGGATGGATTTAGATTTCTTGAACAAGGATCCGAAACTGCGGTTAGAACATGGCTAAATAGCCAGAAAACCCAAATAACCACAGTCCCATTAAATACATCGTTTTTACAGCAAAAACATCCTCAGCACAATGCTCTCGGAAGCACTTGCTGCGGTCCAAAGCAAAGAGGAATACTGCAACATCCTCAGGACAATGCTCTCAGAAGCGGAAGAATCACAATGTGGATCTTCCAAATCTCAAGACAGTCAAGATGACTACTACGGGATCAACCTAGATAGAGATTAAAGCCAAGACATCACATACCGACATTGTTACAGCGGCAAAGGCTATACACTGTAGCAAAATAGGCATTCACTATTTACTTACACTGTTCACTTTATACTATTCAACACTGTAGCACTTTTACAGTAACACCCGCTATAAATACACCCTCTCAAGACAAGAGGAAGTGACTTGAAATTTTCAGATCTCACTTCTCTCTTCTTTCTCCTCACCCTCTTGTAAACTCTCTTCTCTTCAAGCCTCAAATTTTCTTACCTTGTACCCCTAGTTACAAAGTAAGTTTGTTTTCAAATACATCTAGCATATTTCATACACGGTTATCAACGTGCATGATAGTTGGTGAACCATTTATTGTAATACAAACATTAATATTCCATGGAGTACGAATTACCACCCTAGCGAATGACTTGATGCTTTAATTTATGTATCTTTCAATACATGTAATTTTCAGTTTATATAATACAAGTTCAAACCACTTTATATTGCATTTGTTCTTTACATTATTATATTTAATTCTCGCGATTTTATTTAGTTTTTATACAGTCTTTATACATTCTCTGTTCTTATAGATCTATTAATCTCTTATACTCCCTTGTTCTCTCATATAGTACTCCGATCCTAACTTAGAAAACAAGGAAGTATAAGAAATTGACAAATTTAAGAGTATGAGAAATACTATAGTTATACTAAACTTATAACTTTATAGTTAAGATTATGACTATGAAGTTAAATAAAATTATGAATGAAGACTAAATAAAGTCTTGAGAATTAAAAATAATCTAAAGAGAAAAAGCAATATATAAGATAGACAATAAGAATATGCAAAAACAAAAATCAACCATATAGGTGGTATGAACTTGTATTTATATAAATTGGAAATTACATATATTGAAAAGTGTAGAAAATAAATATCAAGTCATCCACTATGGCGGTAATTCATATTCCATGAAGTATTGATATATGTATAACTATGTATAAACTACACTAAATATGTTCAAAAATAAACTTACTTTGTGACTAAGAGTGCAAGGTAAGAAAGCTTAAAGCTTGAAGAGAGATAGGGGATTACAAGAGGGAGTAAGGAGGAAAAAGATAGAATTCTAAGATCTGAATCAAGCCCCATTTCTTCTGTGCTGAAATAGCATATTTATAAAGGGTACTATAGTGAAAGTGCTATAATATTGAACAATGTAAAGTAAACAGTATTGAGTTAACAGTATTTGCTACATTATGTCTACCATTTGCTACAGTGTATTGCTTTTCCGTCACTGTAACAGTATTGGCATGTAATATTTTATCTTATCTCTAGGAAAAATATAACATCTTTGCAGGAAAAATCCGTTGCAAGTACAACACTCACTGCGGTCTAGAATAAATATAGCACCATCTAATACTTCTATGTTCTTAGACAAATACTCTCGGAAGTGAAAGAATCACAATATGGATTTTCTAAATCACAAGACTACCAAGAGATCAATCTTGCCTACAGAATATCACATGACAACCTTGTTATAACGGCGGAAAAGTAATACACTATATAGCAAATGGCAAACATCTAACAAATAATGTTCACTCGGCACTATTTAACTGTTCACTCAATACTATTCACTTTACACTGTTTAGTATTGTAACATTTTCACTATAGCACCCTCTATAAATACGCTTTCTCAACACAGAAAAGAGGGACATGATCCAAATCTTAGATTTCTCTCTTCTTCCTCCTCACTCTCTCTTATAATAATCCTTCATCCCTTCAAGCTTCAAGCTTTGTTACCTTGTATCATTTGTTACAAAGTAAGTTCGTTTTTTAAATACATTTTCTTATAATACATATATCAATACTTCTTGAAGTGCGGATTACCACCCTAGTGGATTATTTGATATTTTAGTTTTTGCACTTTTCAATACAATTTGAAGTCTTATAATATAATTTCATATCATCTATATGGTTGGATTTTGTTTCTGCATACTCTTACTTTAGATCTTATACATTGCTTATGCTCTTTATACTATTTATCATCATATATACATCATTCCTTTACTTAGTTTATTTCCTTTCAATAATTACTTTAACATTTGAATTATTATACCGTATCATACTTTCACAGAACTTTGATAGTTCTTTGATTATTTCAGAAACATAGAACCTTTAGAGTTTTTCTCATACTCATAAATTTGCCAATCTCTTATACTTCATTGTTCTTTGATATAGTACCCCGATCCTAACCCCTTTATGATATTATATATATATTATTCTCTTCACCTCTTAGATATATGGCAAGTTTTGCAAAATAAATTATTCTCTTCACCTCTTAGATATATGGCAAGTTTTGCAAAATAAATTATTTTCTTCACCTCTTAGGCATTGCCTCTTTGGACACAATTTTTCGGTGCACACATTAAAGTATCAGTGTTGAACTATCATGTCTTTTCTGAGATTTGGGAAAGATAACACAGACAGAATAAGGAGGGACAAATACAGATGGCCGATAAAATACATCTTAAAAAAGTAGCGCAAAAATTCTACGTAAAGAGGACTCAAATAGTTTCAGTTCAAGTTGATAAACTTTTTTGAAAAAAGAACCTCTAACACTCTCAGAGCGAAATTACCGAAAGGCTTGATAGAAACCCATTTTCAGAGACTAATTCCAGAGCTACGGAAGACCGATCATTGGACCAGAATAGCAGGATATAGTTCTAAGAGAAACAGTTTTCCAAATATGCATCCAAGATGACTGGGAAATATACAGGAAAGTCGAATATCAGATGGTTCAAAATGGTCATTTGCCAAAAGCAGTTCTGTTCAACAATACTCAAATCTTTTTGGGCAAGAAAATCGGTAAAGAATAGCAGAGTCGAAAGATTTTTCAGCCAGACGATGACAAGGCTGGACTTAAGAATGGGTGACGTTAGAAACATCATCAGATACGGTACTTCCCCATAATTGGGTATACAACGTATCGTATGATTTTCGAAAAGCATGTGAAACTTCACTGGCAGAGAGATAAAGTTGCCAGAATCTAGTTCTTCTGATTTCTTGCGCTCGTTTTCTTGGAGATGATAATCTCCCACAACCCCACAGCATCATCGGCGTGCAATGCCGACACCCATTCACACAAGCCCAAAAGAATCGAGAAACTCACAGCAAGATTACAAATGAAGAACAGGACAATTAACAACCACCAGCAACAAACAAATTCAATGCTGCCTCATCAACAAGAAAAACAAGAAACATGAGCGATGGAGTTTCGAGAGACTCACAGGATGATCCCGCACGAAGCATCGAAGAGCCCGCCTTGAACTCTATCCAGCAAGCCCTCGAATCTGTCACCAACACACTGTCCGTCCGCCTCGCCTCGCCTCGCCTCGCCTCCCCCGCCGTGTGCAGTCCAGTCGCCACCTTCCTCTGTCTCTCCGTACCGTGAACGATGATCCGCTGCACAGGCAGCCACATCTGGCTCCGCCCCTCTTCGATCGAGCCAAATCAGGCACCGCTGGCTCGACCGCGTCTCCGTCGAAAGAGAAAAAGGGAATGAGTAGACAAAGGACAGAGAAAGGAAACGCAGACGAAGCAGAAGAGGTGGAGGAGGAGGAGGAGGCGAGGGAGGGAGAGAGATGATCTGACGCGAGTGGAGGAGTCTCTGTTTTCTTGCGGCCGTTGGGAAAGACAGAGAGGAGGGGTCAGATCGGGTACATGGAATTTTACTGTTCTTGTTGTTCGAAATTTAACCCTCGCATAAAAGGCAAGCGGATCACATGTCAGGGTTGAAAAAGTACGTTCATTCCAACGGCTATCTCCCCGTTGCCAATTCAAATTTAAATTCTTAATCAACTAGTTTAACATTTCCAAGTGAATTGTAAATGCGAATTTTAGTGTGGGCAATGATCTGTTGATGATGATTTTTTTTTATATATTAGTTAATTTCAATATAAAACGCCTTTCGATTTGATTATTTAGGTATTCACTATATTAGTTATTTATAATCATCAACCCCTAGAAATTATATTTTCATTCGTTTACACTACCGTTGCATGTATTCAGTATTTTTCATCCAGTGTATTCCAAGTGATTCTGAAATTTTTCATTGGTGTGAATCCCCATTGAGGGATGGACTCAGCCGTAGTCAAATAGTAGTATGGCATTCCTTTATGCATTTTTTTTTTAAAAAAAAAATTATCTTGGAGATTTCAACTTTTCTTAAAGATATTCTAATTCGGCGAAAACACATAACACTCTTTTTCATTATAGACCTCTACGACCATCGTCCCTCCTCATTCCAAGCAATTATCAGTATCGAAATTAACGATCGTGGATTGTGTTGATGTTGAGACACTTTGCCGTTCTCTGCCACAAATGTCCCGGTGGCCTTCGTAGTTGATTGTCACTCTCATGGGGGTCTAGAGGTGGAGCTGATCAATAAATGCCTGAAACTGCGCCGTAGGTATTAGGTAACACGGGACATGGTGGACGGAATTTTTGGTTCCTACATGTTGAAAGAAGATATGTCTTGAAGATATGGAATCGGGCTGAAGATTGTAATTGATTGGATTGTAATTATTTTAGGACTAGAATTATTTTTTCTTTCGAGAATATTTTTATTACTTTTCTGTTCAATCCAATTGTATGATATATACATCTCTGTAACCTTATACAATTCAAAAAAGGGAAACACAATTCCTACACTCACATTTGAGTTTCTTACATGGTATCAGAGCATTTCTCGATCCTGTCATAGCCTTCGCTCTTTAATCAACCTCTGTTGCTGCAACCTTACGCAGAACAGATCATTCCTCTCTGTTTCTTTGTTGCTGCAACTCTCGCAGAACAGAACAGCAAGAAACCTTTCACCTATATCTCCAGAAAGTCTCCCATCTCTCTTCCAACTTTAGATCAACCTGCAAGACAAGATTATTGCAGATTTCTTAGGAATTTGTCATCATGATGAATCCACAACAACCTACCTCAAGATCTGCAGAAGAAACGACACTGCCGCCACCCCCTCAGATTGATGAACCCTCGGCAATAATCACTGTATCTCAGGAGCAAATTCAACCACAAATTCATCCTCAACATGCGCAGTGGGGAACTGCTCCGGCTCAGTTTAACATGGGGCAACCCTATTCAGGGCCACCTTACCCATGGGTACCATACCCTTGGTACTTTGGAGCTAATCCAAATACATCATCGCCGGGTTATCGAGATGGTGTGCGGGCCGATGGAGGCCTACCAACCGGCAACGGGCGCAGCGCAACCACCAATCCTCGGCGAGACGGGCGGGCCGATCGAACCGGGTGCGGGGACGAATCCCTACCCGGGTTCCTTTTTTCCAATGCGGATGCCGCAACCGGGATCGGCGGATCGGGTTTTGCACCAAATCCCTACCCAAATCCGCCGCTAGGATTCCTTCCATACCGGATGTTCGCGCCCGGCGTCGGCGGAGCCCTGGCGACCCTCTTTTCACAACCAATGCCGACGGACCGGGCGAAACTCATTACTCAACAGCTTAACTGGATCGACAATTACTCAAGTTGGTCGCGCGAGTTCGGCGTGCACTAGTAACGAAAGATAAAGAGGGGTTTATCGACGGAACGGTTCCGGTCCCATCCGACGAACGAATGGCACGACTGAAAAAAATGCAATCAACTAGTCCGAACATGGGTCGGAAATTGCATCGCTCCCGAGGTCGCGGCCGCTCTTCCCCCGACGGAGGACTCGAAACAGATTTGGGAAAATATCAAAGAGATGTTTGGAAAATTAGACCAAGTGAAAATTTTCTCTTTGACGCAAATGATTTCGATTTAAAACAGGGAAATATGTCTCATTGCTTCGATTTTTAACAAAATTTCAGGTCTCGTGGAACGAGTTGGACGCAAAATGCCGAGGAGAAATTGATCGGCCGGAACCCATCCTACAATACAAAAGGATGCGGGACGAGAGAAAAGCAATACGGTTCTGCTCATCCTAAACGAAGCGTACCTTTCGTTTAGGTCTCGAGATCCCGACCATGGAGCCGATGCCGACCCTCGGCCGCATCTATCAACTAGCCGTTCAAGAAGAAAGCCAACGAGAGCGGGCGATTACGGAAAGAACATCGAGAGCGCGGCTCGGCGGCGAAGAGATTCTCTCGCCCGCTACGAGAGAGCCACGGGAGGAAGAGAGACTCTCGAAAGCAATCTAGGGTTTCACGGAGAGAACCCTAGGGGATATCGTCCAACGATGGACGGCCAGGATGTATTTGATCGATCGGACGGCTCACAACCGTTCTTTGGAGGGGCTGAATCGGACGGCTCGGAGGGCGAGAGGGCGCGTAGAATCCGGCGGCTCCGTGCTCCAAGCGCATTTGGGCCGAAGGCCCACGCGGGCGAAATATATTTTATTCTGATGGGCCGCGAGGAAATTTTGCTGGAATTTCTGATGGGCCATATGGAGCAACGACGGCCCATGCCGTGAATAGGCCCAATTCATTTACCAAAAATTATCAAAAGGGCAAGGGTAAGTTATATTGTGAATACTGCAAACGCCCACACCACACAATTGAAAATTGCTTTGGAAGCTCCATGGCAAACCCGGCGAAAAGGAGAAAGGAAAATTTTCAACTGTTTTTTACGGTGTTGGGAAAATCAGCGAAAAAGTCAATTTCTCATGGGGAATATCGGGAGCCGATGGAAACCTTAAAGAAATTGGACGTTTCGACAAGAAGGCGAGAAGTTTCACGTATTTCTTATTGTCGATGAACTCAATTGCAATGGATGCATGGATTATTGATACTTTGGAGCTAGTGATCATATTGTGCGCAATCAGAAATTTTTTTCCACTTAAGAAGTTATCCTTTCCTATATCGGTGCAACTCCCGAATGGAAAAAATACAAATGTTGATATGATCGGACCGTAAAAATCTTAGCCCACTCATTAGCCTTAAAAATGTCCTCTATGTCCCTAGTTTTCAATTTAATCTCATATCCGTTTCACAAATCTGTCAAGATAACTCTGTCGTGCCTTGTTTGACTCGATAAATGTCTATTTCGGGCCCTTTCGACCGGCAATCTGATGGGCTTAGGTAGAATCTATCGGGGACTATATTTTTGGATCGACTTTCCGACCAATTTTAAATCTTCTTCTGTTGCTTTCAATAAATACATATGTAATGTTGATAGCAATAAAAATTTCCTTCAACATCAAAGATTGGGCCACACTGCATCTTTCCCTTGTCCTCAGTGTCCTATTTGTCCTTTAGCGAAACAAACTCGTTCCCCTTTTCCAAATAGCAACACTCGTGTTGACGGCATCTTTTTTTTAATTCATGCTGATATATGGGGACCATATCATACAGTAAATCATGATGGTTCACGGTTCTTCCTCACAATTGTGGACGATTTCTCACGTGCCACCTGGGTTTTTCTCCTACAATCAAAAAATCAAGTTCTATCTCACCTTAGAATTTTGATATCTTTATCCAAAACCCGTTTGGAAAATCCATTCGTCGAATTCGTGCGATAATGGAAAGGAATTCTTCGGTGGTGAATGTGCTTCGTTCTTTAGCTCGAATGGTATTTTGCATGAAAGTACTTGCACCTATACACCACGGCGGAATGGAGTTGTTGAAAGAAAACACCGCCATCTTTTGGAAGTAGCACGGGCCCTTAAATTTCAGGCATCTATACCAGAGAATTTTTGGGGAGACTGTGTGGTCACTGCAAAGATACCTAATCAATAGAATGCCATCTAGAATATTGAAGGGAAAATCTCCATTTGAACTTTTATATGGGAAGAAGCCAGATTTGAATCATCTTCGCGTGTTTGGTTGTCTCTGTTACGTAACTACAGTAGGGCCTCGAGATAAAATGAGCCCTCGGGCTCGGCAATGCATATTCATGGGATATGCAAATCTCCAAAAGGGTTATCGAGTTTATGAAAAATCTGGAGATTTTTTTATCGGTAGAGATGTGGTATTTCATGAAGATATTTTTCCTTTCCGGAATTCTCTTCCACGTCGAAGATGATATGGGCAATAATCGCAGTTTTCTATCGAAGAAGACCTATCTTCTTGGGGATCCTATATTATTACTTCTCCCGCACAACAACAGATATTGCATGCGGCGTCACCCTCACCACCTAATGATAACTCTACCGGCTGTCCAATTGAGGAGAATTTCATCGAAGAGGAACCTCACGAGATCAATTTCATCGAACCCACAAATATTGAAGAAACTTCATCAGACGTGCTGCATGAGCCACCTCGACGATCTGGTCGAGTCACTCGCCCACCAACATGGACCAAGGATTATGTCTGTTCTTCATCAAAATCATCAGGTACTCGCTACCCTATATCCTCCTATGTATCTTTTGATCAGCTGTCAACAGAACATTTCTGCTGCATTAGTCGCATTTCTGAGGAACAAGAACCATCCAATTATCATGAGGTCAGACATGATCCACAATGGCAAAAGGCCATGGAAGAAGAACTTAAGGCATTGATTCACAATCACACCTGGGATGTCGTATCATTACCTCCTCATCGCAAAGCCATTGGCTGTAAGTGGGTGTATAAAATTAAATATAAAGCAGATGGTTCTGTGGAAAGGTACAAGGCCCGATTGGTGGCCAAAGGGTTTACACAACGAGAAGGATTTGATTACCATGAGACCTTCTCTCCCGTAGCCAAGGATGTCACGGTACGATCTTTCTTATCGGTTCTTTGCTTTTCGAATCGGTCATTACATCAAATGGACGTCCACAATGCCTTTCTTCATGGTGATTTGGAAGAGGAGATTTATATGGATCTTCCACAAGGATTACGGAGACAGGGGAGTCTAAGGTATGTCGTCTCCGCAAATCTCTTTATGGTTTAAAACAGGCCTCTCGGCGGTGGTATGCCAAGTTTACTAATGCGCTCATAAGTGCTTTGGATACAAGCAGTCCAAACATGATTATGCTCTTTTCACTTGGACAAAAGGTACGTCGTCTATCTACTTGATGATTTATGTTGACGACATACTTATTATGGGAAATGATAATTCCGCTGTGAGGAAGCTTAAGGAATATCTTCATTCCTCTTTTCATATCAAAGATTTAGGATCACCTAAATACTTTCTTGGAATAGAGATAGCTCGTTCCGATCAGGGGATTTCTCTCAGCCAAAGGAAATTTGTGATGGAAATTGTATCAGAATCGGGATTATCGGGATGCAAACCGTCGGTCATTCCCATTGAGCGAGAATGCAAAGTTAACCGGTGTTGATTATGACGCCGGTATGTCTTCCTACGAAGATCCATTCTTGAAGGATCCGACAAGCTACCGAGACTTGTTGGAAAACTTATCTACCTTACCATGACTAGGCCGGATATTTGCTATGCCGTACGGACCCTTAGTCGGTTCATGCATAGTCCAAAGCAATCTCACATGAATGCAGCCTTGAAGGTGGTGAAATATCGAAGAAATGTCCGAGTGGGGATACTTCTCTCTCGAAAATGCAATATGGAGATGACGGCTTATTGCGATTCGGACTATGCTACATGTCCCATGAGTAGAAGATCCATTACTTGGTTTTGTATTAAACTTGGGGAGTCATTGCTTTCATGGAAGACGAAGAAGCAATCCACGGTTTCATTATCATCGGCGAAGCTGAATATCGATCCATGGCAAAGACTGTACGTGAGGTGGTATGGTTACGAGGTCTACTCCGGGATCTTGGGATACAAATTAGAGGTCCGACATTGCTCCTTTGTGACAATGATTCAGCAATCAAACTTGCAGCAAATCCCATATTACATCGAGAGGACGAAACATATAGAAGTTGATTGCCATTTTACACGAGAGAAGATCAAAGAAGGCATCATCGAGACAAGAGGGATTAGAACCACGGAGCAACCCGCGGATATATTTACTAAACCTCTTTGTCGAAACAACATACATATCTTCTAAACAAGCTTGGTGTCTTGGATATATACAAGCCACCAGCTTGAGGGGGAGTGTTGAAAGAAGATATGTCTTGAAGATATGGAATCGGGCTGAAGATTGTAATTGATTGGATTGTAATTATTTTAGGACTAGAATTATTTTTTCTTTCGAGAATATTTTTATTACTTTTCTGTTCAATCCAATTGTATGATATATACATCTCTGTAACCTTATACAATTCAAAAAAAGGAAAACACAATTCCTACACTCACATTTGAGTTTCTTACACTACACAAATTCAATGGAGAACCAGAACATTGACTTGATTGCAGCTTTAATCATCTGAAATTTATGTTTGTGATATGCGTTTAAGATCAAAGGTTGGAGGTTTCAACTCACCATATATCTTCAGGTTCCTTAAATATTCCTTAGTCATGCTTAGATTCCTTTTGCTGTTTTATGAATTTATGAGGCGTTGCATTTCTGGTAGTACTTTCTCACAATACAAACACTTAAAGTAACATGGAAGTTCGACATTGAAAAATTAACGAAAATGATTCCAAAAAAGTCATATTGTATGAATATTGATTTAGTCTTGAATATTTCAATTTGACCAATTTAGTTGCAAACATTTTGATAATTTACTAATTTAATCTTTTCAGTCGATTTAAGTTGGAAATTGGTGTTAGTTAAGATTAGCGCCATTATGCACAACTTTTTAACTTTTTCTGAATTTTTTTCCTTTTTTTTCCACTATGATCGGCAGGTGCTTCGCGGTCGTCACTTGATGGCTAGCAAGCTTTGGCAACCCTCATCAACCCTAGTGAAATAAACAAAGGAAAGGAAAAAAAATTAAAATTAGAAAATTAAAATGTCAACGCTAGTCATATGTAGGAAGTCGGCGTCATCATTGACTTTCGATCAATTTTGGTTGGAAGTACTACGTCGATAAATTGTCGAAAGATTTATGATTAAATTGGTAAAATTGAGCAGTTTAATACTAAATTGGCATCTATACAATAAAAATAATATTTTTGGTAAATTATTTTTTAAAATAAATGATTTCCTAATGGTAATTCATGATTTCCTAATCTGCTGAATTTGATATGAAACTTATGGTTTTAGAAAGCGGGACAAATTTGCATTATGTCATCAAACTGCCATTGTAGTATTTTTGTTGTTTAGAAACGTACATATTTAAAATTAAATGAAATATTATAGGCGCGGACAATAACCTGTTTCAGAAATCAATTTATGGCTGATGTTTTTCTTAAATTAAATGAAATGCTTAAGTATCCAAAACTTTTGTTTTTTGTTTTTGGTCGAAATCCAAAAGCTTTGTTAATAAACAAAGAAATGGCATAACTTTCGCTGTATCGACTTATTTTTTCTGTACACCCTGTTACAAATAACCAAAAAAAAAAATGATGATTAATCTATCACACTTTTTTTTTCTTGTCGGATCTATTACACATCTACACGCCAATAAACGACATGTGGGTGTATATATATATATATATAGATCAAGATCAATTGGTTCAGGCTGTATTTCAAGTTCCTTTTTTTTTTTTTTGGTCGAAGTATCTCAAGTTCATTAAAGTTGTAAATGTCTTTGTATTTCCAATTTAGGTCATATTGCAAGCCTTGGAAGTTGGGCCTTAAGCCCGATAGGCGATGGAAGTGGACTTCGAAAATGTCAAGAAGCCATTTTGCATCGCCTGCAACTCGGAAAGCCACGCACCATCGTTGGTTCTTCGATGGCTTCCTCGTACTTGCACTGCTTCTACTTCGTCTTCTTCTTCGTCGCTTTGCTTCTCTCCGAGGTAAATGAACCTCAATTATTCGCGCTATTCTCGAATACCCACGATGGCGTTAAATGCAATTGACCTATAGATTTTGATTCCAGTCCGCTGTTGTTGTTCTTGGTCGGCCGATTTAGGCTCCGCCCGTCGACATCGTTGTCGATTCGGGGAATACACTTCTGGGTTGATCATGTCTTGCGCATGGCAATTTTTGTTTTGTTTTTTTTTTTTTTTCCCTAATGAAAAGGGAGGAATTGGGTTGACTTTATTTAGCATCGGATCGAAAATTTCGCAGGTGTGTGGAAACCGGGTGGGGGATTCAGGGAAGTATCCCTTGGTTGTGAGCACATGGCCTTTTGTGGAGGCCGTGAGAGCTGCTTGGACAGCTGCCGACGATGGCTTATCGGCGGTGGATGCAGTCGTGGAGGGTTGCTCGGCCTGCGAGGAGTTGCGGTGTGATGGTACAGGTACATGTGTATGGCATCATGAAAGCATCCATTCTTTTGATGTTTCCTTGTAAATGAGATTGATTGCTTATTATTAGCATTTAAGAGCATTTTTGTTTGGTTAAGGTCTGGTCCAGGAGTTGTAGAGGTAGCAGAGCTTTCCCTGTTATGTTTGGGGATCTAGCCTGCTCAAGTAGCAATCAAAAGAAGAGAGCTGGAGTTATTTATCCTAGGATTGAATGTTGATAAGTTGCTGAAAATGTGCTAAGTGCAAATTTTGGTTTGCTAATTATCCGCTTCAAGAGATTTTTTTTTCTTGAATGAGTTATATTTCTTTTTAACAAATTCTCGTACATTTTTATGGAACCTTCTTTTACTATTCATGAAGTAGTTGAATATGATCTCCCTAGGATAACCGACGTAAAAATCTTTAGCCATGTACTTAAAGTAAAAAGAAAAAAAGTTGGATCGCGTGGATTCATTGAGATCATAAATATGGCTAGGAAAATGTGTGGTGAAAGAAATCCATTTCGATATCTCATCAAGGTAGTTTATTTCTGTGATATTCCAGAATGGCCTCGAATGTTTCTTTCACGGAGAATCAACTTAGTGCTTGGGACTCCGTCAATGTTCTCTCTAACTAATCATTGTACCGTTTGTGCAGTGGGGCCGGGGGGAAGCCCTGACGAGAATGGGGAGACTACAATAGACGCCCTTGTCATGGATGGGGTACCTTCCGTTTTGGTTTTTCTCTTCATTATTCGATCTCTTTGGCAGTTGTTCCTTTGAATGAAATCTGAGTGGGTCCTTATTGTTCCTTTTCTTTTGTTTTCTTGCCAAGGATATGCCTAGGTAACAATGGAGGTTGGAGCTGTTGCTGCAATGAAGTATGTAAAAGATGGCATCAAAGCTGCTAGATTGGTGATGCAACATACCCAGCATACTTTGCTTGTTGGAGAGCCAGCCTCAGCCTTTGCCATTTCAATGGGTCTTCCTGGACCAACGAACTTGAGTTCGCCGGAGTCTATTGACAAGTGGATTAAATGGAAAGAAAATCTCTGCCAACCTAATTTTCGAAAAAATGTTTTGTCTGTCAACAGTTGTGGCCCCTATCATGCTAAGGACGCTGCAAATACATGTGTAGAAGCCAACCCCATGGGAACCATTGAGTCAAGTCCATCCCGATTTGGACTTCATAGCCACGATACCATAGCCATGGCTGTAATAGATAAAGTAGGAGATTGTTGTAAAGACTTTTGTCTGGTGATTTTGTGTGCCTTAGTCTGCCCTTGCTGTCTCTAATCAACTTCACTATCTTGTGCAACTGCAGATGGGGCTCATTGCGGTAGGCACATCAACTAATGGCGCCACATTCAAAATCCCCGGAAGGTAATATTCTCCAAAGGTTTACCTGCGATTGGCTTGTTGAACCATGCCGAAAGTATCTGGCTCACATAATTTGGTAATCACTTTGTTAGATTAGCGAATCTTGTATGGTAAGTCGAGGAAAGAAACTGGCTTGGGTAATGTTCTAATCACTGAAATGTTACCTGTTTGTATATGTGATTGTGATATGAATATTGTCTTCCTTGGCATTAATCTTTTGGATTACATTCTCTCTTGTAGCTGTCATAGCATAAAAATGTGGGAGTTTCTACTAATTGCATGAAACTGGCTAGAAAGCCTATCTAAATTTTTGGGAGCAATTCATTTCTGAATGACCGTCCAATTATTTTATACATCGACTAGAGAAAGTACTCCTTATCAAAATACCTTTAAAAGGTCTTTCTGGTAACCTATTGGCAGAATATGGAATTTTGATGATAAGTTGGAGCTTCTTAGGGGAGTTTCAGAGTTGAAGTTCGAAATATATTTGTGTGTCCATCTTGTGGTTATGTTAAGGGTCTGCATCTTTGGGATTGGTAAAAGTTTCTGCAAAAATGTAGGGTTGGCGACGGACCAATTGCTGGATCTTCAGCATATGCCGACAGTGATGTTGGGGCTTGTGGGGCTACTGGGGATGGTGATGTCATGATGCGTTTCTTGCCATGGTAGTTTCTCATACCGGTTCTTTTTTATATTTAAAATTGGGAGTTACTTATTGTCACATAGAATGATTCAGGATGGGAAGTGTGTACCAAGACTGGCAAACCATGTATTCTATCATGTTTCTTTTGGAGTTAGATTTAATTTACCATCAATGGATAATTACTCTAAATATTCTACTGAACAATTTTTTCATATTGCCAATAACAGAACTAGTATCTGAGGTAGCTCCTATCTTCTTTTATTTTCTTTCCATAAAGAGCAAATTAGTGTAAACTGGGCTGGGAAAAAAGGAACTGATATGATTCTTATCCACGAAATCATTATGATTTTAAATGCTTAAATTGGTCTTACACAATTGACAGTTGTAACAGTTGTAAGAATGTCTCACACTAAATTAATCTTCTCTTGTCTATTATAAAATGTGGTTTTATTATTTTCGGTCAATTGTGAGAGTGCAGTTTTAGATGAGCAGCTTTGGGTATCAGGAACATAACCACATATGAAGTGTGGACGTCAGAATTTGAGGCTGGGTGAGCAGCATTTTAGCTATGAACATAACCACACAAGAGATTTGGACTACCATAGATTGTGGTTGTAGAGCATAGAACTGTAGACTACTAGTTGGTGATAAAAGCTATTGAGCCACTACATACAATGGTAAACCTAAGTAGGAATATGGGATCTTTTATTTTTTTCCTTTTACTTTTCAAGTATCTAAAGATACTTCTGAATTTAGTTTCCTGAAGGGTTTTTACTGAGATTAAAGAAGGAATTGTGATAAAAAAAACGAGATTGAATGAGGAACTCAATCCTTCAGGCTAAGATTTTGTCGACTGAGATAGTCCCCCTATGCTTAGCTTCAACAGGCAAATGAGGATAGTAAGATGTTGTGATGGAGGGAGACCCTGAAGAGTCACATGTCGTTTCTGTGAATGCAGCTATCAAGTTGTTGAGAGCATGAGACGAGGCATGGAACCAAAACTTGCAGCTGAGGATGCTATCCTGCGAATCACTCAGAAGTATCCAGATTTTGTGGGAGCTGTTTTTGCAGTCAATAAAGAAGGCGTGCACGCTGGTGCTTGCCATGGATGGACATTTCAGTACTCAGTGAGAAGCGTGGAAATGGATGAGGTGGAAATTTTCACCGTGCGACCTGCCACTGTGAGCATGTTCACGTAGTGAAAGCCTGAATATGCTTCCATGTGAGATTGTCCTTGCTGGTTAATGTAAACCTGAACCTGTATCATTCTGGTATTAGAGCGTCCATGGCTTGGCTTGGCTCATAAATGCCCTGAGGAAGTTGCGCTCTGTACGTGCCATTTCTTGCCCTTCCTTCCAAGGTTGCATGTGGCGGTGACAAGCACGTAATATGAACATTTACAGTGGAGAAACTCAATGACTTTGGTAGGCGTCTCACACTGATTATTTCACTTGTATAGAAACTCAACCTGATGCATGTGATTTCTTGCTTATGTTATGTATAATATTAAGTCATGTGAGCAACAAAGACAAATTTTACGAGAATCATCACCCTACCTTGGGGAAGTAAATCTCTAATAATCCCCATGCGAGCAAGCGGCGGGTCTTTCAAAAGACACTCAAAAAAATTGGAGAAGATTTGCCTAAAGCATGAGTTGAACTCATTGTACGAAATTTATTATGCACCTTGTAGTGCTAAGCTGAGTCCATGCAATGTCAAATTTTTCCTAGAATCAGGGCAAAATAGATGATCGATGTAATGAAGCCATTCTTTGTCCTTGATTATATCTTGTAAATCATTGTCCGGTTCGACTTTCCCAGCGCCTGTCCAATTTGGACATCTTGGGAGAACAGTCAGCGCAAAAGCAAAAAGGTTACTTCTGAAATTCAAGAAATAGCTCAATATTCTGGGCTGCACCAACAAAACATGAATCGGTTTCCATACTTTAGCAGGGGAACCTTGATAGCCTTTTTCTTAATTATTCTGGAAATGTGTTTATTCTGTTGATAGGTTAAAATATGAAATTGGACCAGTGAATTTCATTTAAAATCTGAAGGTTGACTTGAAAATGGAATCTTACCTAGAGATGACATGGGCGCAGGGGATGCTCCGATCCGGCCGGCGATTTAATTAAGGGTAATCGAAGGGTCAAAGTCTTCTCCTTCGGAGTTTTCCATGGCATCAATCGATCTAATAACCGAAAAAACAAAAAAAAGAAAAACAAAAAATCGATCTTTCTTTAGTTATTACACTTCCGATCTTCAGTTGCTCCTGCGGTCACTTCCATCGATCCCTTCAATTCACCAATGTCTACTCCAGGAGAGTAAGTTCTCTGTCTATTAATCTCTCTGTGCGCTAGCTTCTAATGTTATGTCACGGTGTTATGACTGGTGTACGCAGATAATAGTTCAATGAATTGTACATATGATTAGCATTCTTCGAAATTCCTGCCATTAAATGTTGCAGATACTACCGCTCGCTGCCGCCGGTGAGCAAGGCTTATGGAGTAGCATGCCTGATGACAACGGCAGCCCTCTATCTGGGCCTTTACAATCCTTGGACAATAGCTCTCGAATATGAACTTGTGTTCAAACGTTTCCAAGTGAGTTGATCGCTGGATTCTGTGTGTTTGTGTCAGATATATCCAGATATTGGGTCTGTATTCAGGAGTTTGATCATAAACGGTGCTCTTCAAGCGATGCAGGTTTGGAGGCTCATCACCAACTTCTTCTTTCTTGGGAGATTCTCTTTCCCGTTTGCCTTTCGGCTTATTATAATGTGAGTAGAACAACTGCTCATTCATCTCCAATACAGCACCCTGTAGAATTGCAGATCTTTTGCTACTAGTTTGGCTGCTAAAAAAGTGAAAACAGTAAGCGTATCAATTAGACAGAGTCTCAAAGAACTGTCATGATTTTCTCATCAAGCCTTTAGCTTAGGAATTCATATCTTTTGGCTTGTTTAATTGACTGTTAAATGGCATGCAGAGCAAAATATGGAGTTTCACTAGAGAGGGGTCCATTTGACAAGAGGACAGCTGACTACGTTTGGATGTTCATCTTCGGAGCACTCTCACTTCTAGTATGTCCGACACAACATCTTCATTAGAGTCTCTATGTTCTTGCTTGGCTACTCAATAGGGGAACCTGAAATAGTTGTGGGATAGTTGAATTCAGCTAATTCGAAGGCAGAAGTTCTTGCCATTATTCAGGAATGCTGCTTTATTTCATTATTTAGAAGCATGTTCACAAAGGAATAAAAAAAAAAAAAAAAAACTGAGCAAAATGGCATTTGCAGCGTAAGGCACTTCAGAAATACGTAAATTCAGGCAACGCAGTTAATAACGAGTTGCTTAGAACTTTTATAATGCCCGCCTCTGACACTGATATTGTCGAATTGGACTCTGAGATGTTACAAGTTGGTGTTAGGTAATGGCAGCTATTCCTCCTCTGTATATTCCTTTCATGGGACCTTCCTTAGTCTTCATGATCGCCTACGTATGGGGCCGCGAATTCCCAAATGCCCGAATCAGCATTTATGGTGTCGTTTCATTGAAGGTAAATTTGCAATTTCCATTTTGGTATAATGCAATCCATTTACTTTGATTTCGCAGAGAAAGGAAAGTCTGCTGAATCTAAATCATCTGTCCTTCTAGGGATTCTATCTCCCATGGGCACTGCTAGCACTAGACCTGATTTTTGGAAAGCCGTTAATGCCCGATATTCTGGGGATGGTTGCTGGTCATTTGTACTACTTCCTAACAGTACTCCACCCTCTTGCCGGCGGAAGGAACCTCTTGAAGACACCTCTCTGGGTGTATCCTCCCACTGAATGCTTCTCTCTTCAATTTCAGTGCATGAAATCTTCAAACCCTTTTCTAATTAGTCTCTTTGCAAATGCTTGACAATGAATTTCCCATGGCTAAGGACCATATACTTTGACAGTAATTTTAGCTAGAAGGTTGACGTGCAAATTACAAGTAGCAGGCTAACAAAGTGAGATTGCTAATTTAATCCTCAGTGATGGCATTATACAATACTTTAGGCGTGAACCATGTTTGTGTCCAATCCTTAAACGTCTGCAGTCACAAAGTAGTAGCGCACTGGGGTGAAGGGTTTCAAGTGAATGCACCGGTACCGAGTGACCCTTCTGCTGGAATTGCCTTCCGCGGACGAAGCCACCGTCTTGGTGGAATGGCAACCCGAGGAAGCAGCCCCAAGCATGCGCAGACAAGGGATCAAGGGCCGGTGCAGCAGCCTAACCCGGCGGCTGATGGAGTTGCTTTCCGCGGAAGAAGTTATCGCCTCAGCTGTCGCTAGCTGCTTTCTTCTGATGATGATCTCTGGATAGCCTGGCCTTACTATGATTGGATCTTCTTTGTTTGTGTAGGCAGAAAAATAATTTGTGCAAGCATTACAGAGTTTTTAACACTTTCAACTTATAACTAGCATGAGGTACATGCTGGATTTTATAATGTTTTCATTACTGATTTACGTAGACCATCATTCAGTTGAAAGCAAACCCAATACAAGAAGCAGTTCTAGAAATTCCTGGATAAGTGGTTTATCCAGTGCAGTTGCAGCTGGTTTTTTCTCGGCTGATTCTTGTTTATAACTGATTTTTCCCAATAATGTCTACTTATTAAATGAGAGTTGATCCTTTTATAAGTTCCGAATCTGAAACCAAACTTGATGCGTTCTGACTTCTGAGTTTGGTTCATCCTTGGCCAAATCAAAAAATCAAAATCAAAAAAAGAACTTGATGATCCGCTGGCTGGAATATTGTTATGGTTTGTAAAGAAGGGTCGATTGATTTTGTTCGTCCGAGTCTTTTCTTTTCCTAAAGATTGCCCTCTTAATTTTGAAATTTCTATTTGGCAAGTCCATTTCAAACAGTATTCTTCCTGGACATGGAGCTCTCGAAGAGTCTTTGGACCAAGTGAAATTCTGTATATTGTAAATGAATTTGGAGGAAAAAAAAAAAACTGTAATTGGAAGACTTGGTCTTTGCGTGACTTCGCCGTTTTGGAAGGGACGGATGACTCAAAAGTCTTCCCCTTTGGACTTTTCCATGGCACCAATCGATCTAATGTTGGAAAAAAAATCGATATTTCTCTAGTTATTACACTTCCGATCTTCACTTGCTCCTGCAGTCACTTCCATCGATCCCTTCAATTCACCAATGTCTACTCCAGGAGAGTAAGTTCTCTGTCTCTTAATCTCTCTGTGCGCTAGCTTCTAATGTTATGTCACGGTGTTATGACTGGTGTACGCAGATAATAGTTCAATGAATTGTACATACGATTAGCATTCTTCGAAATTCCTGCCATTAAATGTTGCAGATACTACCGCTCGCTGCCGCCAGTGAGCAAGACTTATGGAGTAGCATGCTGATGACAACGGCAGCCCTCTATCTGGGCCTTTACAATCGTTGGACTATAGCTCTCGAATATGAACTTGTGTTCAAACGTTTCCAAGTGAGTTGATCGCTGGATTCTGTGTGTTTGTGTTGAATATATCCAGATATTGGGTCTGTATTTAGGAGTTTGATCATAAACGGTGCTCTTCAAGCGATGCAGGTTTGGAGGCTCATCACCAACTTCTTCTTTCTTGGGAGATTCTCTTTCCCGTTTGCCTTTCGGCTTATTATAATGTGAGTAGAACAACTGCTCATTCATCTCCAATACAGCACTTTGTAGAATTGCAGATCTTTTGCTACTAGTTTGGCCGCTAAAAAAATGAAAACAGTAAGCGTATCAACTAGACAGAGTCTCAAAGAACTGTCATGACTTTCTCATCAAGCCTTTAGCTTAGGAAGTCATATCTTTTGGCTTGTTTAATTGACTGTTAAATGGCATGCAGAGCAAAATATGGAGTTTCACTAGAGAGGGGTCCATTTGACAAGAGGACAGCTGACTACGTTTGGATGTTCATCTTCGGAGCACTCTCACTTCTAGTATGTCCGACACAACATCTTCATTAGAGTCTCTATGTTCTTGCTTGGCTACTCAATAGGGAACCTGAAATAGTTGTGGGATAGTTGAATTCAGCTAATTCGAAGGCAGAAGTTCTTGCCATTATTCAGGAATGCTGCTTTATTTCATTATTTAGAAGCATGTTCACAAAGGAATAAAAAAAAAACTGAGCAAAATGGCATTTGCAGCGTAAGGCACTTCAGAAATACGTAAATTCAGGCAACGCAGTTAATAACGAGTTGCTTAGAACTTTTTATAATGCCCGCCTCTGACACTGATATTGTCGAATTGGACTCTGAGATGTTACAAGTCGGTGTTAGGTAATGGCAGCTATTCCTCCTCTGTATATTCCTTTCATGGGACCTTCCTTAGTCTTCATGATCGTCTACATATGGGGCCACGAATTCCCAAATGCCCGAATCAGCATTTATGGTGTCGTTTCACTGAAGGTAAATTTGCAATTTCCATTTTGGTATAATGCAGTCCATTTACTTTGATTTCGCAGAGAAAGGAAAGTCTGCTGAAACTGAATCATCTGTCCATCTAGGGATTCTATCTCCCATGGGCAATGCTAGCACTAGACCTGATTTTTGGAGTCCCGTTAATGCCCGATATTCTGGGGATGGTTGCTGGTCATTTGTACTACTTCCTAACAGTACTCCACCCTCTTGCCGGCGGAAGGAACCTCTTGAAGACACCTCTCTGGGTGTATCCTCCCACTGAATGCTTCTCTCTTCAATTTCAGTGCATGAAATCTTCAAACCCTTTTCTAATTAGTCTCTTTGCAAATGCTTGACAACGAATTTCCCATGGCTAAGGACCATATACTTTGACAGTAATTTTAGCTAGAAGGTTGACGTGCAAATTACAAGTAGCAGGCTAACAAAGTGAGATTGCTAATTTAATCCGCAGTGATGGCATTATACAATACTTTAGGCGTGAACCATGTTTGTGTCCAATCCTTAAACGTCTGCAGTCACAAAGTAGTAGCGTACTGGGGTGAAGGGTTTCAAGTGAATGCACCGGTACCGAGTGACCCTTCTGCTGGAATTGCCTTCCGCGGACGAAGCCACCGTCTTGGTGGAATGGCAACCCGAGGAAGCAGCCCCGAGCAAGCGCAGACAAGGGATCAAGGGCCGGTGCAGCAGCCTAACCCGGCGGCTGATGGAGTTGCTTTCCGCGGAAGAAGTTATCGCCTTGGCGGTCGCTAGCTGCTTTCTTCTGATGATGTCTCTGGATAGCCTGGCCTTACTATGATTGGATCTTCTTTGTTTGTGTAGGCAGAAAAATAATTTGTGCAAGCATTACAGAGTTTTTAACACTTTCAACTTATAACTAGCATGAGGTACATGTTGGATTTTATAATGTTTTCATTACTGATTTACGTAGACCATCATTCAGTTGAAAGCAAAACTAATACAAGAAGCAGTTCTAGAAATTCCTGGATAAGTGGTTTATCCAGTGCAGTTGCAGCTGGTTTTTTTCTCGGCTGATTCTTGTTTATAACTGATTTTTCCCAATAATGTCTACTTATTAAATGAGAGTTGATCCTTTTATAAGTTCCGAATATGAAACCAAATTTGATGCGTTCTGAGTTTGGTTCATCTTTGGCCAAATCAACAAATCGAAACCAAAAAAAGAACTTGATGATCCGCTGGCTGGAATATTGTTATGGCTTGTAAAGAAGGGTCAATTGATTTTGTTCATCCGAGTCTTTTCTTTTCCTAAAGATTGCCCTCTTAATTTTGAAATTTCTATTTGGCAAGTCCATGTCAAACAGTATTCTTCCTGGACATGGAGCTCTCGAAGAGTCTTTGGACCAATTGAAATTCTGTATATTGTAAATGAATTTGGAGAGGAAAAAAAAAAACTGTAATTGGAAGACTTGGTCTATCAAACAGTATTCTTCCTGGACGTGGAGCTCTCGAAGAGTCTTTGGACCAATTGAAATTCTGTATATTGTAAATGAATTTGGAGAGGAAAGAAAAAAACTGTAATTGGAAGACTTGGTCTTTGCATGACTTACTCCGTTTTGGAAGGGACGGACGACTCAAAAGTCTTCCCCTTTGGCCTTTTCCATGGCATCAATCGATCTAATGATGGAAAAAAAATCGATATTTCTCTAGTTATTACACTTCCGATCTTCACTTGCTCCTGCAGTCACTTCCATTGATCCCTTCAATTCACCAATGTCTACTCCAGGAGAGTAGGTTCTCTGTCTCTTAATCTCTCTGTGTGCTAGCTTCTAATGTTATGTCACGGCGTTATGACTAGTGTACGCAGATAATAGTTCAATGAATTGTACATACGATTAGCATTCATCGAAATTCCTGCCATTAAATGTTGCAGATACTACCGCTCGCTGCCGCCGGTGAGCAAGACTTATGGAGTAGCATGCCTGATGACAACAGCAGCCCTCTATCTGGGCCTTTACAATCGTTGGACTATAGCTCTCGAATATGAACTTGTGTTCAAACGTTTCCAAGTGAGTTGATCGCTGGATTCTGAGTGTTTGTGTCGAATATATCCAGATATTGGGTCTGTATTTAGGAGTTTGATCATAAACAGTGCTCTTCAAGCGATGCAGGTTTGGAGGCTCATCACCAACTTCTTCTTTCTTGGGAGATTCTCTTTCCCGTTTGCCTTTCGGCTTATTATAATGTGAGTAGAACAACTGCTCATTCATCTCCAATACAGCACTTTGTAGAATTGCAGATCTTTTGCTACTAGTTTGGCCGCTAAAAAAATGAAAACAGTAAGCGTATCAACTAGACAGAGTCTCAAAGAACTGTCATGACTTTCTCATCAAGCCTTTAGCTTAGGAAGTCATATCTTTTGGCTTGTTTAATTGACTGTTAAATGGCATGCAGAGCAAAATATGGAGTTTCACTAGAGAGGGGTCCATTTGACAAGAGGACAGCTGACTACGTTTGGATGTTCATCTTCGGAGCACTCTCACTTCTAGTATGTCCGACACAACATCTTCATTAGAGTCTCTATGTTCTTGCTTGGCTACTCAATAGGGGAACCTGAAATAGTTGTGGGATAGTTGAATTCAGCTAATTCGAAGGCAGAAGTTCTTGCCATTATTCAGGAATGCTGCTTTATTTCATTATTTAGAAGCATGTTCACAAAGGAATAAAAAAAAAAAAAAACTGAGCAAAATGGCATTTGCAGCGTAAGGCACTTCAGAAATACGTAAATTCAGGCAACGCAGTTAATAACGAGTTGCTTAGAACTTTTTATAATGCCCGCCTCTGACACTGATATTGTCGAATTGGACTCTGAGATGTTACAAGTTGGTGTTAGGTAATGGCAGCTATTCCTCCTCTGTATATTCCTTTCATGGGACCTTCCTTAGTCTTCATGATCGTCTACATATGGGGCCGCGAATTCCCAAATGCCCGAATCAGCATTTATGGTGTCGTTTCATTGAAGGTAAATTTGCAATTTCCATTTTGGTATAATGCAGTCCATTTACTTTGATTTCCCAGAGAAAGGAAAGTCCGCTGAATCTGAATCATCTGTGCTTCTAGGGATTCTATCTCCCATGGGCAATGCTAGCACTAGACCTGATTTTTGGAGACCCGTTAATGCCCGATATTCTGGGGATGGTTGCTGGTCATTTGTACTACTTCCTAACAGTACTCCACCCTCTTGCCGGCGGAAGGAACCTCTTGAAGACACCTCTCTGGGTGTATCCTCCCACTGAATGCTTCTCTCTTCAATTTCAGTGCATGAAATCTTCACACCATTTTCTAATTAGTCTCTTTGCAAATGCTTGACAATGAATTTCCCATGGCTAAGGACCTTATACTTTGACAGTAATTTTGGCTAGAAGGTTGATGTGCAAATTACAAGTAGCAGGCTAACAAAGAGAGATTGATAATTTTATCAGCAGTGATGGCATTATAAAATACTTTAGGCGTGAACCATGTTTGTGTCCAATCCTTAAACGTCCGCAGTCACAAAGTAGTAGCGTACTGGGGTGAAGGGTTTCAAGTGAATGCACCGGTACCGAGTGACCCTTCTGCTGGAATTGCCTTCCGCGGACGAAGCCACCGTCTTGGTGGAATGGCAACCCGAGGAAGCAGCCCCGAGCAAGCGCAGACAAGGGATCAAGGGCCGGTGCAGCAGCCTATGCCGGCAGCTGAAGGAGTTGCTTTCCGCGGAAGAAGTTATCGCCTTGGTGGTCGCTAGCTGCTTTCTTCTGATGATGATCTCTGGATAGCCTGGCCCTACTATGATTGGATCTTCTTTGTTTGTGTAGGCAGAAAAATAATTTGTGCAAGCATTACAGAGTTTTTAACACTTCCAACTTATAACTAGCATGAGGTACATGCTGGATTTTATAATGTTTTCATTACTGATTTACGTAGACCATCATTCAGTTGAAAGCAAAGCTAATACAAGAAGCAGTTCTAGAAATTCCTGGATAAGTGGTTTATCCAGTGCAGTTGCAGCTGGTTTTTTCTCGGCTGATTCTTGTTTATAACTGATTTTTCCCAATTCTACTTATTAAATGAGAGTTGATCCTTTTATAAGTTCCGAATCTGAAACCAAACTTGATGCGTTCTGAGTTTGGTTCATCCTTGGCCAAATCAACAAATCGAAACCAAAAAAAAGAACTTGATGATCCGCTGGCTGGAATATTGTTATGGTTTGTAAAGAAGGGTCGATTGATTTTATTCATCCGAGTCTTTTCTTTTCCTAAAGATTGCCCTCTTAATTTTGAAATTTCTATTTGGCAAGTCCATTTCAATTTTCAAACAGTATTCTTCCTGGACATGGAGCTCTCGAAGAGTTTTTGGACCAATTGAAATTCTGTATATTGTCAATGAATTTGCAATTTTGATTCTCTTTTTTTTTTTCCTTTTGAGAAAAGATAAGTTAGTAAGCTTGAATTAATAAATGAAATCCACCCACCAAAATCAGAATATTCCTTCCTAGAGAAATTATTAGGTTAGTCTACAAGGTCAACAATGGGAATCAAAACCACCGCCTGCAGCGGCTCAGCTGGCTTAGAGCTTTCTCCCCCTTATGAAGGGGAGGAGTTCGAATCTCAAAAGCGTCGTTAGGATTCTTACCTGGAGTACTGTGGTGGTGGGTCATGCAGTCACTCCCCCCCAGGTTTCTTCACCGATTGTCGAACTGGTACACGGGATTCCTGGATTATTAAAAAAAAAAAAAACAATGGGAATCAAAATTACAATTCTAGCGGTGGCATCTTAGAACACGCTTGGTAATTACAAAAATTTCTACTCTAGAATAGAAATGCATTTAGTAAACTTATGTAATTTTTTTTATTTCTTTTAATTTTTCAATATTTTTCTTTTTTTTATTAATTTTTTTTCTTTTTTTTTTTTTTTTCTTTCTTTCTTTTGACCGATCGCCGGCCTCGGCCATGGGCGGCAATTGACCGACGAGGGCCGACGACCTCGCCGGCCCCCGGCGAGGCCGTGCTCGCCCGGATTTGGTGAGGCCGAGCTTACCCGGCCCACCGGTGAGGCTCGGCTCACCAAATCTGGGCGAGCTTGACCTCGTGCCACCCGGGTGAGGTCAAGCCTCGCCGTGACCTCACTTGGCCACCGAGGCCACCGGCGAGGCTTGGCCTCCCCTAGGCGGCACGAGGCTCGGCCTTGCCCGGGCGGCGCGAGGCTCGGCCTCCCCTTGGCTAGGCGAGGCCGACTTGGCGGTGGCCCGGCAAGGCCGAGCCTCTCCGATGGCTGGGCGAGTTCGACCTCGCCGAGGGCCAGCAACGTTCCGGCAAGGTCGCTGGCCCTCGACGGCCGGTCACCAACCATGGCCAAGGTTGGCAATCAGCCAAAAGGAAGAAAAAGAAAAAAAGATGAAGATGAAAAAGAATAAGGAAAATAGAAGAAAAAAAAAGTGTTTCTTGGAAGTTTTCCTAGGAACAAAAAATAAGTTTTTTATACTTCTTATTTCTCATTTTGAAATTTGTTAGGGAACAAAAAATGTAAACAAACACATTTATGTTCCATTTTTGTTCCCCGAAACAAAAATTTGTGTTCGGGGAACAGAAACACATTTTGCCAAACACACCATTATCCATCTATCTAGATGTTTTGACAAATAAATTTAAGCGTTGTGACTTGTATTGTTAAAAGATACATTCGATTTGACAGGATTTATCGATAGTAAAATACACTTTTGACTCCTCACAAACTAACAACAAAACCAACAAGAAGAAAAAGGAATAGGCACAACTTGTCGCATTGTGACGAAATTCAGAAGAAGGATGAAGAAGGCAACCGTGCAAAATTCCAAGTTGACTTAATAGCAATAGGAAATGTAGATGGGTCCAGTCTTGACATTATAGAAAGGGGACGCCAAAGGCTGTCCTTTTCCCGATTAACAAATGAACACGCAAAGGTAGGAACAGGGATCAAGTTAAAGGAGAGCTTTGAATAGCAACATTTATCTCTCATACAAGGTCAATAAGTATAATTTGTAGAATAGGCATCAAGTTAAAGGAGAGCTGGAATTGCCTTCCGCGGAAGAAGTCACCGTCTTGGTGGAATGGCAACCCCAGGTAGCAACCCCGAGCAAGCGCACACAGGGGATCAAGTGCCGGGGCAGCAGCCTAATCAAGCAGCTGATGGAGTCCCTTTCCGCAGAAGTTATCGCCTTGGTGGTCGCTAGCCGCTTTCTTGTGATGATGATCTCTGGATAGCCTGGCCTTACTATGATTGGATTTTCTTTGTTTTTGTAGGTAGAAATATAATTGGTGCAAGCATTACAGAGTTCTTTAACACTTTCAACTTATAACTAGTATGATGTACATGCTGGATTTTATAATGTTTTCAATACAGGTTTATGTAGACAAGCATACAGTTGATAGCAAAACCAGTACAACAAGCAATTCTAGCATTTCCTGGATAAGTGGTGTATGCACTGCAGTCGCAGCTTGCTTTTTCCAGGCTGCTTCTTGTTTATAACTGATTTTTTCCTAACAAAACCAATGTCTAATTATGAAATTACAACCGAACCTTTATAAGTTCCAAATCCGAAACCAAACTCCAAACTTGACGGTTCTTCTTTCTCGACCAAAAATGGACTATCAAGTTTTGAATTTGGTCCAGCTTTCGCCAAATCAACAAATTGAGAACAAAAAGAGTGCTTGATGATCCGCCGGCCAGAACACTGTTATGGTTTGTAAAAAAGCCGATTAATTTTATTCATCCGAGTCCTTCCTTTGTCTAAAGATTGCTCTTTTAACTTTGAAACTTCTATTTGGCAAGTCTTTTTCAAACAATATTCTTCATGGAGCTTTCGAAGAGTCTTCGGACCAATTGAAATTATGTATATGTTGAATGAATGTGGTTCTTTATTTGATTTTCTTTTGGGAAAGTTGTCAGCTGGGAACTAATAAATGAAACCAACCCACCAAAACGAGAATATTCCTCCCTAGAGAAATCACTAGGTAGGTCGACAAGGTCAACAAAGGGAATCAAAATCACCCGTTCAACAATTGCACATTATCCACCTACCTAGATGCTTCGATAAGTAAGCTTAAATTTTGTGAATTGTATTATTGAAAAGTATATTCGATCCGATAGGATTTACGAACAATGAAATACACTTTTGACTCCAGTTACAATATAATGACAAAACCAAAAAGAAGAAAAAGGAATAAGAATAGCTTGTCGCGTTATCTTGAAATTTAGAATAGGGCCTGGAGAAATATGACAACCAGAGAGAATCCCAATTTCACTTAATAGCAATAGGACAATGGAGATGGTCTAGTCTGGACATTATAGCAAGGCGACACTAAAGGCTGTCCTTGTCCCTATTAACAAAAGGACATGCAAAGATAGGAATAGAGATCAAGTTGAAGGAGAGCTTCAATTAGCGACATTTTATCTCTCGTATAAGGTCTTTATATATATATATCTGGCCACTAGTATTTATCCATGAATACACATAAGTGCGCTTGCATGACCCAAAAACTTTGGGAATTGGTATCTAAGGGTGTGCATGGAAACGTTTCTAAGAAACGTTTCCGGAACACTTCTGTACGGATTTCGTTCGGGAACAAAAAACGAAAACGTATTTGGTTGCGTTTTTTTTTTTTTTTTTTTTTCAACGAAATAAGAACGAAAAAAAAACAACAAATTGTTGTTTCTTGTCTTAAAAACAAAAATGAAAGAAATGTTTCTATTCTCTCTCTTCTTCTTTTCTTCTTCTTTTTTTCTTCTTTTTCTTTCGCCGGTTGCCGGCCTCGGCCATGGCGGCGACCGCCGTCGAGGCTCGGCCTTGCCCGATCCGGCTAGGCCGAGCCTCGCCATGGTCAAGGCGAGCTCGAGCTCGCCCGAGATCCGGCGACGCTCGGCCTCGCCGGATCTGGGCGAGGCCGAGCCTCGCCGTGGCCGGGCGAGGCGAGGCTGCCCCCGTCGGCCGATCGCCGGAGGCCCGTGACCGCCGAAAAAAGAAAAATAAAAAAGAAAGGAAAAAATGAAAAATAAAATAAAAATGTTTAAAAAATTAAAAGAAACAAAAAAGAATAAAATTTATCAAACGTGTTTCTCGTTCATTTTTTATTCACGGGCCAAACATTACCAAATGCGTTCTTTTGTTCAAAAATTGTTCCCCGGAACAGAAACACTTTTTTTTGTTTCTGTTCCCAGGAACAGAAAAAGAACATAAACAATTCCATGCGCGCCCTAATATGAAGAATTGAAGATACACTTTTTTGAAGCTATAGAATCGGCAAGCAAATAAGGTATGTGAACAGCTAAATATAACTCGGTTAGCCAAAGAGAGGAGGGTTTTCATTGATATTTTTTTTTCTTAATTTAATACAACTCTTATCCGTTTCATGTGATAAGTTTATGTATTAGGTAGTATATAAACTATATAGGAGTTAAGAACATCATGTAGCAATTAAGGAGGACTCATGCATTAAGTAATTGGCACGTGTTTATACGTCTTATGAGATTAATTCAAAGAAATAGTTGGAATACGAAATTTATCAAACAGAAGTTTCATACGAAGCCGTGTCATTATTACTTACAAACAGCTATATCTCGAGATCTTCCATTGCATATTTAAGAGGGTTGTTAAGAAAACGACTGACCAATTGCCAGGCTCGAATGAGAGGTGGGCTCACGATGCGTCCGTTCAAAGGGGGAAGAACCAAAGAAAGAGCTTTGAAAAGTCGTCTGCTCGATCCGCATCTGCACTGCAACACGGGTTGAAGCGACTTTGACGTTTGACCAAGGCTCTGCTCCCACATAGTCCCACGTGTTAGGTACCGAGCCGAGCCGAGGCCCACATGAGGGAGACCCCGAAGTCAATAACAATTTTTACTCCACACCTCTTTGGGAACATAACCCCTTTTTAATCCCAATCATCGACAAAAAAAAGATCGAGTGACTGAAAAGATGGAAAGGGCGTAAGAAGAATCAGAGAAAGCTTCGACCTACTCAAACAAACATTAAAGTGGGTGTCCTCCAATAAAGAAAGGGGCGGCATCCGGACAAATGCTCGTGCCGCACGACGCATTGACCATGGTTCTTGTTCCCACCGCGGATGCTACATCATTTTTAAATGACCACGTCATTGATTGCGGCTTCAGATACAAGGTATCTTCTCGGTGGAGTGAAAGACCAGGGTAATCTGGCCAGTGATTCATCTTGAGTTAACCCATAAATGCAAACTAAAAATGTCCTTATAAAAATGTTATTAAGTGGGGCGACGGGTATTCAACGAATAGTTGATTTGATGAGTTTATATACAGATGTTCGCATGAATTTGTCGTCTCTGAGTATGATTGAGGAACTCGTTGCCGGTGGCGTCTGCTGAGAAGGAAAGCGACGAGCACCGCGGAGAAAAACAAGACCAGGAAAATTCGGAAGAAACAAGGAAAGCGAAACGAACAGAGCGAAGGGCGGGGGTCCCTTGACAACGTGTGAGCAGAAACCATATAACAAAGCACAAGTTGCATTCGGTTCAACGACCCAAACGGGTTTATCGTCGTTGGATTGAATGCGAGTTGTGATATTCAGCTACGAGTAAGTTCCTCACGGCACGCCTCGTGCGGTACCAAACCAACATCACTGCGTGCGGCCGTTCGTCCTGTCTCGCTTCATTTCCCTCTTCCCAGCATCGCCTCCTTTCGGTTCTGATTTTTTCGAATTCACCTCAGAGACGCTGAAAGTTTAAAATCTTTCGGAAGTTTCGGAGGGAAATCTTGATGGGTTTCTTCTTCCTGTCTTCGAGGACGTGCAAAGTTTGAAGCTTTGAAGTGGGGGAGTGCTGGTACGTCTTCGTCTCTGTCAAATCTGGCTCTTGGGATTTCTCTGCAACTAATGTGCGCGTAGCTGTATTGTTTACTTTCATTTTCGGGTGGCTTGTGAAATTCCAATTTGCTCTCTGAATTATGCTTCTGCTCTCTCTCTCTCTCTCTCTCTCTCTCTCTCTCTCTCATATGGTGTTTTGGGTTTCTTTTTCAGTTCTGTCTGGAAATTCTAACATCCAATCGCAAGGTTGGGACTTGAATTATAGCTCAACTTTTCTTTTTTCTTTATTTATGCTTTTTTTCATTGGCTCTGTGGACTTTTTTGGTCCCCTAGCAGAAGCAATTCCGAGGGCCACTATGAATCTATGATTACCTTTTCCCAAGAATATTGAGGGTATATTTCATGTGCGTACAGAATAATATGAAAAGTGAATGAATTCTGAGTTAGTTGACTTAGAGAGACCTTGATGTCCACTGGCCATTGTTACACTGGCTGCGAGAGATTTGTGTTAATTTCTAATTTTCGCACAGGATTTTTGCCATTCAGAAGAGAGTGAGTCTATGAGAAATGGCGGAGAATGAGATCACTCATTCACAAGGCCAGCTTGTTCTGCCATCCCCACCGCGTTTGATCGTAGCAATAGCCATTGATGGGAAGAGAAACAGCAAGTATGTGGTCAGGTGGGCATTGGACAAGTTTGTTCCACAGGGAGAGGTGCTGTTCAAGTTGCTACATGTCCGTCCAAGGATTACGACCGTGCCTACACCAAGTAAGTTATATCAGTCCCTTTTGAATTTTCTGGCTCGTGGATAGGTAGAAAATGTAACATACGACCTTTTCTTTTTGCCATTGCAGTGGGAAACTCCATTCCTCTTTCACAAGTTCGAGAAGATGTAGCAGCTGCTTATAAGAAGGAAACGGAGTGGCAGACTACTGAAATGCTCCTTCCTTACAAGAAAATGTGTTCTCAGAGAAAGGTTTGCATTTTTGGCTTCTTATGCATTTCCTACTCCATGAATGTAGTGAACAGGAATTTGATTTTCTTTGGTTTCACAATGACAGGTGCAAGTTGAAGTCATGCTGATTGAATCTGATGATGTGGAGAATGCCATTGCAGAAGAGGTTAACAAGTCTGCCATCAGTAAGCTTGTTATTGGAGCTGCTTCTCGTGGAATATTCACAAGGTACTCCCTGTTTGATAAGTTGTTAATCGATCAGATAATATAATAGTAGTCCTTCTTGTCATTTTTGAAATACTTGGATAACGACCTAATATTATGCTTTGATTTCAAATGTCACATCTCTAGTTTCTCTGAGATTTATGAAGTAGTTGTTAGCAAAAAAGAAGATTTATAAAGTCGTGAATTCAAAGTGGTTTGGTCATAGATGAAAATTAGGAGTTATTTCATATTGTCAGATTTGTTGGATAAGTACCTTAATCGAACCTTTTGCTTATAAATTTTCGAAGTTTAAGTTCTGTGGATTATTAGCTGATCTGTTCCATGCCATGCTGATTGCCTCTGACAGAGTCAACCTAATTGCATAGTTACATAGACTGGAAAAGATAAACTGAAAAGACAAAGTTATATTTGCAGGAAACCAAAGAAACATAATCTGTCTTCAAGAATTTCAGCTTGCACCCCAAGTTTCTGCACAGTATTTGCTGTTTCAAAAGGCAAATTATCTTCAATCCGCCCATCAGACTTGGAGTCCAGCGCAAGCATTAAGGATGATAGCAGTGACACAAGTTGCTCTGCCAAGAGTTCTACATCTTATACCTCCAGCTCACGAGGAGGTAAACTTTTAAGGGAACTACAGTAACATCTCTCCAATGATGATTTTATGAAGTATGAAATGCAACTAGAGAAAGGTCAAGGATTGCACTGATAGGCTACCACATTTGATGAATTTCGCTTAATTGTACCAATGTAGACAGCCTTTTCTGTTTTCCCTTATTCTTCTTTCTCCAGATAAAGTAGTTGCAAGACTTGATAAAGTGGGTTAAAACATTTTCTGTTGGCAAATAAATGAAAATTCCTCAATTGCCTCTGGTGTGACCTTAAACACCTTCACTTGCCCCATTTAGTGGGGGCGAGAGCTCTGCTCAAGAACAATTATTCGTAATGAATGGAGTGCTCATTCACCAATATACATTATCTATCTTCCTGCATTTTTTTTTTTATGTTGACATCAGTCTTTTTTTTGTGATGCAGACACCAGCTCGGTTACTTCACACTCTCATCTCCACTCTCCTTCCTTACCCATGCAACATTTTAAAGCTCTGTCCATAGAAAAGCTCTCTACTCAAGCTAACCATTCTAGATGCCAATCTCTGCAAATTGAAGAAGGTGACGAAACTGATAACGGTTTTGAGTTCAAAAGTACTGTGAGGCGAACATCCAGCGTCCAAAGCTTGATAACAGATGCACAATCTTGGATCTCCGATCAAGCATCCACCTCAGATATGCTCACTGATTATCCTTCATCGGAAAGTCGGGTAGCTCTTCTATCTTCTCTTTTCTCTGTTGCTACCTAAAGTTGATTTTGCATGTTAATTTGCTCAAAAGGCCTTCCCTTTCTATCAAGGATCATGCCTAGGTTTTGTAGTTACTGCAACAGAACATTCTCTACCTTATTTAATGATATATCCCTATAATATTTTTTCTTCTTTCCAAGCCAAAAGCAAGGCTCAAACCAGGGATCTCTAATTTGTGAATATAATCATCTTTGCACTCTAGGATAATCTCAACTTTGAGCTGGAAAAGCTGAGAATTGAACTTAGACATGCTCGTGGAATGTATGCGATGGCCCAAAGTGAAACAATGGATGCTTCGCGAAAGGTGTACCCTCATCTTCCTTTTAACTGAGTTTCAAGCTATCTCATTCTTTCATTATAAGGTCTTTCTTTTTTTTAATCTATTGCAAGGGCCGAGGCAAGATTAATTCTGGTATTATTATTTTTGATTGACAGTGGTATGTATCTGGTTTAGTGGTATGTATTCAAAACAAATTTACAGCTGCTTTCTTGAATGCAATCCAAATCTGCCGGCATCCATTTTAATAGATAAATAGCGAAGTGCATACAAAAGCCCAGTCCTGTCCTGCACTTTTGACTATGCTGCAGTCACACAGTTGAATGTGACATTCTTTCTTGCCTTATTTAGCTAAACAATCTCAAGGAAAGACAGTTGGAGGAAGCCATGAAATTGAAAGACATAAAATCCAAGGAACAGAGAGCAGAAGAGTTAGCTAGACAGGAGCAGGGAAAGCATCATGCTGCAAAAACAGAAGCCGCATATGTGAAGGATTGTGCTGAAAGAGAGGCTTCCCAAAGGAAAGAGGCGGAGATGAAGGCTTTGCATGATGCGAAAGAGAAGGAAAAACTGGAGGATGCTCTTTCTGGCCAGGCGCTGCAATATCAGATTTTTTCCTGGGAAGAGATTGTTTCTGCTACATCATCATTCTCTGAAAGTCTTAAGATAGGAATGGGAGCTTATGGAACTGTCTACAAGTGCAGTATGCATCACACAGATGTGGCAGTCAAAGTTCTTCACTCGAAAGAGAGTCACAAATCAAAACAATTTCAGCAGGAGGTACGAAGTTGATGCATAGTCTGAAACAACACTTCTTTGTTGCCATGCTTTGGGATAGTTAGTTTTTCCCATCTGTTAGAAAGTGGACTCAATAACTTTTTTTCTCTTCTAAATGTACTTCTCTCCACAGTAAGGATATTGTGTTTTGCTTTTTACATCAAATGGCAATGATTGTGTAGCGTAACCTGTTCTTGCCATGTCCAGACCAAAATTGCTAATAGTTAATTTCATTTTTTCCAAATGCAGCTAGAGATATTGAGCAAAGTGCGTCATCCACACTTGCTTCTCCTCATTGGTGCATGTCCAGATCATGGCTGCTTAATTTATGAGTACTTGGAGAACGGTAACCTAGAAGAGAGGCTTCTTCGCAGAAATGACACGCTACCAATTCCGTGGTTTGCCAGATTCCGAATTGCATGGGAAGTAGCATCTGCTCTGGTATTTCTCCACAACTCAAAGCCAAAGCCAATAATTCATCGTGATCTGAAGCCAGCAAATATATTGCTTGACCATAACTATGTGAGCAAGATTGGAGATGTTGGTATCTCGACCATGCTCAATGATGACCCCACTATATCCACCAAGGACAACGGTACAGGTCCTGTGGGGACACTTTGTTATATGGATCCAGAGTACCAAAGGACTGGGCAGAATTCTCCCAAATCCGATGTTTATGCTTTTGGGATGGTGATATTGCAGCTGTTGACTGCAAAACCTGTAGTAGCATTGACTCATACCATGGAAAGAGCAATAGAGGAAGGATCTTTAGTAGAGATTTTGGATGAAGAGGCTGGCGGTTGGCCACTTGAAGAGACCAGAGAATTGGCCATGCTGGGTCTCAGCTGTGCTGAACTTCGGAGAAGAGACAGACCTGACTTGAAAGATGAAGTTCTTCCTAAACTGGAGAAACTGAAAGAGATTGCTGACAAGGCCAGAGATGCTGCTTCCAATGTCAAAATTTCGCCTCCAAGTCATTTCATCTGCCCAATTCTTAAGGTCAGCTCTTATTTTCTTAGTCTATTCATTGAAGGCAATAAGCATGCGGAAGATAAAATGACCTCTTCAAGCATCCCCCACCCCACCCCAATCCTATTTTTCTTTTCATTGTGCTAAGATGTTCACATTGGCCTTAGGCATCATAATTGCATTACACTCACTGAGAACATCAACTAGAGGAGTTTAAGAAGTTGTCGATTTTGAGAATTTAGTGTACGTGTAGGAAGTTAGAGGGTGTTATTGTTTTACATTACCATAATGGTTGAGTATATCTTACTATTCTTAAGGCAAAAAAGGAAGAGAGTGAAAGGAGAAAGATGACAGAGTGATGAGAAGGTGTTCAAAGCACGACAGTTAAAAAGCAAGACACGTCTTTTGTATTTTCACCACATCCGAGAGAAACCATCAGTCTGAAATTGCTGTGTCCTTACGCAGGATGTCATGGCCGACCCATATGTTGCTGCAGACGGATACACTTACGACCGCACAGCAATTGAGAAATGGCTCGAAGAGAATGACAAATCCCCAATGACTAACTTGCCTCTGCCGCATAAGAATCTGATACCGAACTACACTCTCCTATCTGCTATAACGGAGCAGAAGTCTAGAGAGTCGAGAGATGAAAGTAGATGCCGTAATGTATGATTTGAGAATTTTGTTTTTCCTGGATATAAAGGTTTGGCCTCATGTTATTAGACAGGTAGGGCATTAGGAGTAGAACCACGTGCAGCCAAAGTCTCTGTTGCTTCCATAAGACAAGAAGAGAATTAGAGTTCTTCAGCGGCATGTCATTAGCATTGTACATATTCTTACTTGCAGATACTCTGGTTATATTTTCCCATTTATGACATTGGCGTGGCTTCTGGATACCAAGACATCATATGCTTGTCTCACTCCTCTCTTCTATGTACATGTGTGTGCGGTGCTCAGGGAAATCGAATCTCGGATCTAGTACTCTCCGACCCGACCCCCCGATCCCTTTACCAGTGGGGCGGCGTGCCTGCTGGCATGCTTCCATGTCGTAGTTCTTTTTTTTGGTCGAACCCATGTCCTAGTTCATGAGCTACGTACCGTGGCAACCACTATATGCATGTCATTGATTGCGGGAGATGAACTTCTAAGAAGCTAAATATGAGTTTTCCTCCACCGGTTACGGGATATTTTTATCTGCAGGCCAGCCGACACGGCAACCGAAGGTGGAGACTCACGAGTCATGGGAACGAGTGGCTTCAAATTGTTCGACTCCTGAAAAAAATATCTTCAGGCCGTGCATATGATGCATGTTTTGGATTAGGAAAATTACCCAAAAAAAAAAGTCTTAAACCAATTATTAACTTTTCGATGTTACCAATTTAGTCATAATTTTTTTTCATGTTTTATTAATTGAATCATCTAGCCAATTTTGACTAAAAATTATTGAAGTGGTTATTTGCTAATGGTCATGCATGACATGATTGGCACTGATATTGATATTTTTTAAAAATTTCAACCAAAAAATAATAATAATAGTAATAATAAGTTTTTGAAATTTTTAATAGTTCTTTTGATTTTTCTTTTCTTTTTGGCCCAAGGGTCAACAAGGGTCATTAGCAGACCCTCATCAGCCATAGTCGAGGACTAGACACCCTTGTCATCCCTAGGCGAGGGCATTGCGAGAGTGGTTTGTGAGGGCTTGGGCGAGCACCACTATGCCCTTGCCTAGGCCAAAGAGAGTTGCACTACCTCACCTAGATCTGGGCCAAGCAAGGATGCCTTGGCCCTTGCCAGTTGTACATCCATTGTAACCGTTGTGCTGTATTGGCATAGTTAAGTTCCTTAGAGATAATTATCCAAAAAATCATAAATTTATTGTACACAACCAATTCAATAATGAATCTTTCATGTGTGTCAATTTAGTTCTTAACATTTTAACAAGTTACTAATGTAGTAATTCCAACCAAATTTGGTTAGAAATTGCTTACGTGAATGTCGACAGTCTTATATGACACAATCAATAATGACGTGGACAAGTTTTGTAATTTTTTTTTTCAATTTGTTTACTTTTCTGCACTTTTTATTAATTTTTTATTTCCTTTTTTTAACTATTAAAGGCTGGTGGCCCTAGCCAATGTCTGATGCCTAGTGACCCTCGCTATCTACTATGCAAGGGCCGTGAGCCATCAATTAACAAAAAAATAAGAAAAATAAAATAATAAAAATAAAAATCCATCCATATCAATGTCAGTCATATCACGTAAAATAGTCAAGATCCACTTCATTCACAATTTTTTTGGACAATTTTCTTGAATTCTGGATGCTCTGTGGCCTTTCGTGTAGCGTTCAAAGTCATGATCAACCCAAAACTGCTGGAGGGACAATCGAAGGTCCCATTCAAGAAAATGAGGGACCACATCCCATTTATGGAATGTCCTTGCTTTAGCGCGGGTTGCTCTATGGTGTAAAAAGAGGAAAAAAAAAAAAGGAGGCAATCTACAACTCGAACGACCTTTAGAATATATTCATAGGATGACAATAAGCTGATGGCACCGTCGCTATTTGGAAAAGTGATGGTTGGTGCAACCTGCACCAAGTATTTTGTCAAGGACGTAGGATGACTTGCTTGTCCAGTCTAATGGGTGTCAACAAGGATTCCCTTCGGTGAAAAAGATTTTGGGTACTTAAGGCCCCACATCTAACTTGTCTTGTTACTCCACCGCACTGTTTTGCTATGCTCCTGCTATTCTCTTTCTCCCTCTCAATAGAAAGAAAAAAAATAAATGAATGAAGAACAAAAAATATGAAACAGAAATCTCAAGTCAGTTGCAACTTCAGAGTGCCAAATGAAACTATTCTTAGTGACCAAGAAGAAATAAACTCTCCTCACCTTTTTGATTTCAGTCACACCAACGGGCTCAGAAAGAAAAAAAAAACATGGCTTCATTTGTTTCTTGATCTCCCAACTCAAAATTTTATTCTAAGAGACTTGTATGATCTCAAAATTTACATATTTTCCATTGGCTTGAATAGCTCAACAAGAACTCAAAAAAAAAAAAAAAAAAAAAAAAATTTAATGGAAAAAACGAACGCTATCCAATAATTTCCTCTAGTCGAGACTGAATGATGGAGGATCGAGGTAACACCGTCCACGGCGAGGTATCAAAGGAGAAGAGGTTGGGCAGCTGTTGAGGTTGGGGATGTGGGTAGGAGGGACGGCAAGCGAGAGTCTGTGCTCAAGAGCTTGAGTTGCGAGAAGGCGAGGTGCTAATGGACGACGTTGTAGAGGAGAGAGACAAAGAGAGAGGGTCCTTGGGGATGCAACAACCTGTGCTCAACAATTCCATATTTGTTGAATGTCTCTTATTTTGTCTCTTCCGGTTGCCCATTGCTTCTCTATTTAGCGTGTGATCAAAATGGCACCGTTATTCACAAGGAATAAAGGTACTGTCACCTCAACAGCACTCTTATTCATATTATAAAAAAAAATTACGAATCCCGAAGAAAGTATCCTGCTAAAATGTAAATTACGAACTTGCTTTTATCATTTACGATATGATAATGAATGTTAATGCAAAAACGAAAATGTATTTGTAGATTGTCATGACACAACTTTTGATGAATTACAGGGACTTGCATAGTTCATGATCAAATACTTGGATAGATATTATTGAACTGAGAGCAAAAAGGCAAAGGAAATTTTTCGAGAAAATATAATCTTGATTGCAATTTTGTCCATCACAAATTCACAAAAGCTAACCGTAAGCGGACCATAAACATGCCACAGTTCCAAGACCAGCGTGATTAAATAATCACACTGAAGCATTTTGAATCAGCTCATTCACAAACAACTGTACATTCCGGTCCGACGAGCCACCATGGCCCAACACTTTTCGAGCAACCTCTTTTAACGCTGCTGCGTTGTTCCTAAACTCTTCAGACTGAGGGCTAGCGAGGATGTCTTCAATACATTTACCCAGTTTTCGATCTGATCTTAGCCTGACCCCTATCCTGAACACATCCTCTATAAGCTTCGCATTCGTCGGCTGGTCAGTCCACTGTGGATAGGCTATCAATGGCACACCCGAACATACAGTTTCGAGGATCGAGTTCCATCCACAATGAGTGACAAAGCAAGCGATGGCCGGATGAGATAAGACCCTTGGTTGTGGACACCATGGCACTACCAGACCTTGCTCTTTCGTTTCGTCTAGAAAACCTTGTGGAAGTTGTCCTTCCCCATCTTTTGAAGACCATTCCGGAGGCTTCACGACCCATAGAAATGGATGTTTGGCGTTCTTTAAACCTGTGGATAGGAAATATCTTGAGAAACCGCATTAATTCTTACATAGGCATGCACACATAATGATTTACTGGATTGTTGTTCGGTTGATAGATCCGAGATCGGTATATTCTTTGTTTCCCACTTGTACCGTGTTGATGGCTGTATAAAATATGTCAAGATTCGACGGTATCATCTGTAATTAATTTATTCCATGTGTATTCAAGGACATGATCATAATTAACCGGCTGCTTGGAAGGAAACTAGCATGGTACCCTCATGACTTCCACTTAAATCTAAGTTTTTTAGGACAGAAATTGAGCAAAAAACCATTAGCATATGTGAAACGATATATTAACCACGCTTTCGGAAAACTCTGCCTCCATCAATTGTAGAACCAATACAGATTCTAATTAAGTTTGATTAATCATCTTTGTTGAGGGAAGCTATTTACCAATTGCATTTTAGAGCATGATGGTCAGGACTTTAGTCTAGTTTAATTAGCTAAACTAAGGCTATAGATTTTTCTACAATCTAGAGAAACATTGCAGTTGAATAATTAAATAAGTTGATCATATTCAACGCTCAATAAGAGTTTGCCATATCGCTTGACATGCGAATCTTATAAGTGGGTCTTTGATTAATTAATATTATTCAATGAGTTTATGCAATAACTTTGGATATGTTTTTATTGGATTAACTTTTTTCATACAGGCAACTGAGATTCTCAAACCTGTTGCTATATTCTCCATCAGCTCAGCTGGAAGGACAAGGATGCTACCAAACGACACGTAAATCACCGAGGAGTGTCTTTGTCGATCCAACCACTCGATGCACCTCTCGTCGTATCTCCACATCCCAATACCAACATCATCTTCTCGGTCTTGACCAAGCAACAATGGTGGAACCAGTGGACCAACTGGTCGTATCGCGTACAGCTCGGACATGGAGTCTATAACATCTCTTTCAAGCTCATAGAACGAATTCGCCAATACCCACTTGAACTTATTCATGCTTAGGGCCTGAAACGCCTCATAAAATAGCTTCTCAATGCTACCGAAAGGGTCGTTCGGAAGCACAAAAGATGGAAGATCTTGCATGCCTAACGATGGCAACCCTGGTAATTCCAATCGCATGTCCGGGCACGTCAGGATTTGGAAAGAGTTGAGCTTGTTATAAAAGCGATAGTATATGGCATAGAGCGCACAAGGTTGAATCCACAGCAAGGCACACGGAACTCCGTGCTCCGCCGCCACATCAGCGACCCAGGGGACGAAAGGGTTTGCAACAATGCACAAAAGGTCGGCGCTTCCGGGGTTCCTGTAACGTTGTTTGATCAGGTTCGAGAGATTAGGGGGCCCAAACTTGGCTAAGGACTCCATGTAACGATCGAGGTGAGTCCTCCGGTCGAAGTCAATGCCGAGGCCATCCGAGTAGTAGAGAAGCTCGATCCCAGAGGCGGAATCTGCAGCGGCCGAGGAGTATTTTAGCATGCGGTGGCGTGCTATTTCGGTTGTGGCGAGCTTGACGATGATGCCCTTGGAGAATAGCTTCATGCCTAGCCTGAGCATGGGGTTCATGTGGCCTTGAGATGCGAATGCAACCATTAGAACATGGTGTTGCTTTTGTGCCTCGTCCATCAAAGCCATAAACGCAACAAGCACTACAAAGAGAGGGAGAGAGAGAGAGGGAAAGGGAGAGGGAGAGGGACAGCGAGCGCGTGAGTTTGCGTTAGTGTTAGTGTGGAGTGAAACGAGCATGTACATATAAAGGTTAATAAATATATTATCCGATGTTGGAAAGTACCGTACGCAATGACGTAATAAAATCAACGTGAACCGTAGGAGAGGACACAAACATCAAAAATTACCTTATCTGCGCCGTATCCAATTCCATTTTGTTTACTTCTTCCATGACAATTTCGTGGGTTTAGGACAAGTCGGCCTGATGAGATTGGAGTAAGAGATTTCGTGTTTTTGTTTCATTCAACCTGCTCCCGTCCCCTTTGCGGGTCAATTGATGTTTTTAAGTAGAGTAGATTGTCCCCAATTATTGCCTGACGTGTTGTTATGAGGTTATTATTCCTTATTTCATTTATAGATGCTATGTTAGTTCCTTGATCCCGAATGGTCGAAGATGATTTATTGGCTGAACATATGTGTTTTAACTTAACATCGCTTGTTAAACTCTCTCTTCCAATGAACTAGCTAGACACGTAAGAAAAGCTACAAGCTTCTTTTAAGCTTCCAATTTTTAAGCAACAAAAGCTACTAAAGTAACAATTCCTTTAGTCTTCACCAAATTATCCTTTCATTGCTTTTTGTCTTTTGTGTGGCATCTTTCCCACCCTCAACACATTATAATTGAATAGAACCATGTCATATGTATGGGTCAATTGAATTATTGATCGAAGAGTTTATATGCAAAGACACATACATAGATCGAATATATGAGGATAAGCAGGTTATTACGTATATTGATTACATAACCACAAGTAACCAATGTCATTTTACTCCACAAGAAAAAAAAAAGTAATTTCTTTCAACTATCCGGGAATATTTTAAACTAATTGTTTGCTCACCAATGACACTTCATTTTACCACTACAATTGTCACGTGGCATTTTACAAAGCAAAGTTTTGCTGCATGGTTCGAATTCGTCCAGTAAATTTAGTGTTTTACCATCTCCGAAATTCTACTGCTGATTGAGTTTGGACTCTAAAAGTTGCAAGAGAATATATATATATATATATATATATATATATATATATATATATCTAGAATATGGTCTCTTGACTATGCTCTTCAATGATATAATGTATATATCTAAATTATATTTAGTTTATCTAATTCAATTGAGCTAACTTATCTAGCTAAGAATCAAATAGATTACATAGTTTGAATATAATATCTTATATAATTTAGTCTATTTATTAATCCCTTATGTTAAATATAGTTCCTTATATGTATTCTTGGATGATTTTTTCAAAAGATATGGTTTATTCAGTTAAACTAAGTTTGCTTCACTATATACATACTAACTTTAAAGTTTATATAACTAAGGAAACGAAGGCAGATTATGAGTTTTATTTAGAGAAATCCCTTTAATCAAGAATAAATTAGAGTAGTTTATTATAAATTCAATTAAGATATGACACTTAATGAGATTACCAAACACACCTTTACTTAATGTTATTAACATAATTAAGCATATGTATCATTTTCTCTATTAATAATATAAAATGTATATTTTTTTGTGGAGAAATAATATATATGTCCATATGTACATTTTTATCGACTGAATGATAATCAAGAAAAGGAGAATAGACCCTACATAATTTGGACGTAATTGATTTGTGTTTTTGTGTTGGAGGTCAAATTTGTTTTCTTATTCTTATTTAGAAAGTTCAGTGCATTATAAGTTCGAGGTTTCAATGGGGTTTTAGGGGCCTAAAGGGTAGGCCAAGTTCCCAAAATTTGGAATCTATAGATTGCAAGATAGACAAAGATCTCACTCACCCTTAAAACTTACTTACCTCGAGCTACAAGAAATATACTAAGTTTGGCCCCCAGAGATTAATTTATTGAGACTAAATTATTAATTAAAACGAGAAGCTTATCTCTTGTGACCAAATTTAACATTTGATTGCAAGAGATATGCTTTTTGTGATCAATATTAATTTGCTTGCCAAAGAATTCTCATTTTCGTTGCGAAGAAAGTCAATTTTTTTGTTATGCGGAATAGAAAGTTTCATCACTATCATAGAAGTGCCTATTACATTGTACTTATAATGTTCTTTGGGTTGGTTCGATAACCTACATTCTTAATTAAGCAAATCCAGTGACTCCTTCAATTTCGATACAATAAAAAAATTTATTGCCGAATTGATGCATATATATGAAATATCCTATGGCTACACATAAATGTAGATGTGCAATTATAATTTATTATAACCAAGGTGATTGACAAGTAATCAATCAGTCTCTTACCTTTGAAATCTGAATTCAAAAAAAAAAAATTGAAGTACACGATGATTTTCTCTTGTATCATTTTTCAAGAATGTGAATTATATTAAAAAGAAGAATAAGAATATTTAAATACTAATTTATTATTTATCAATTTAATTATATTTATTTCTCTTCATAGGCAATGCGTGTGCTCTGGTTGCTAGTATATCAATAAAGGATAGGTATATCGAAAGTGTCACCACCATTCAACTATTACACGATCCCTATATAAAAAGGGGCCTATTATATGAATTAACGAAAACGAAGACAAAGTCTATGACAAGTATGTTATCCCAAACATTTGAACCTCTTGGCCTCTAATAGGGATTACATTTTAGTCATTAGACTTTTGTTCGAATTTTGATTTATATCATAGAAATACTTGACAATAGCAGAGTTCTTATGGTTCCACAACATGGCAAGCGTAGAGTATATTATCAGGACTAATCAGAATTTGTTTATCCTTCTAGAAAATCATACCAAGTAGAAAGGAAGAGAAGAAAGTGTATGGAAACTCATGAGACAACAACTCACAAGTTTATTGCCGAGGGGCGAACTCCTGCCTCCCTTGTTACAAGCCGATGCCTTATGTAGGCATGAAGAACGATGAACAATAATTGGTAGTCTCGGGAACCTAGCCAATAATACAGACTCACGGCCGACAATGGTCTATGACTAACCACACTCAATAGTACAAAGGATAAATTATTCACACATATGGCCGAAAACATTCACATGGCTCACAGTACACACTCAAAATGCTTCATTCGTCACTATATGAGCTATCTTCATTGTTCTATCTTCTGAAAAAATCTAGTAAGTCTTTCCACTTTTCGATCTGCCATAACTTGCTGTCTAGTCTGATCAAGGATACATTTTGGTAAGATTTCTGATAACTTTTGCTTTCTAAGTATTAACAGAGTTAGTGGCTTGTCATGTTGGCCTGGCTAGCTAGGGCTAGTTTCACGATATGATGGAGCATCTTTGTTGAGACCAAGGCTGAGCACCAGCTGTAACCGATCATAAGGGTCTTGAGATAATTGCCCTCTTCATGGTTCCTGTGAGTATGATGCAAGTTCTCGAGCAAACTCTGAATTATTCTCCATGGGATATTCTTCTAATGCCCGATGAATTAGAGGTTTAGTCCTAAGATAGTCGCTAGAATGATCCCGATGAACATTATAAGAATCAGTTAGCCCATTCTTTGTCGGAATAACCCGATTATCTGGACACATGACCCTTTGAAGTTTTCGGTATTCTCGAAGATATGATACCTTTTGACAGGGTAAGGTCTTGAAAAGTTTTTCCGGACTGCTTAGGGTTCGTCTATGGTTATCCCAACTTCTACTGTTGTCTTGGCCATATCTCCGTTAGGCCTGATAAATATTAATGGCCTATAGAAGAGAATGGTCGTATGCAGTTCGGGAGTAGGTCTACATGCCTTTGACTATTACTTGAAAATATATTTTCACACTATTAATGGTTTAAACCATTTAAGTAGTTCTCCAAAATGCTTATATTCAACATTTCCCCAGAGGATTTTGCCAACAACAAAAGGCATTCTGAAAGTTGGAAACTTAGGGGCTGTTTGGCAACGTGCCAAACAGTGCCTGATTCCGATTTTTTTGTTCCTAGAATCAGTTTGGGACGAAAATTGCGTTTAGTAAAATTTTTGTTCCCCGAAACAAATTTGTTCCCAGGAATAGATTGGGAAGAGAATTGAGAATAAAAAAAAAAATATGTGATTCTTCGTCTAAGAATCAAAAAAAGAATCAAAACAGTGAAAGTCTCATTCTTCCCTTCTGTCATCCCGCGATTGCTATCCACCACCGCCCGCTGCCGTCCGCCACAACCTGCCGTCGCCATCCGCCACCGGTTGCCGTTTGTCGATCCAGCGAGCTCGCCGGAGACAAGCCCAGCCATCGGCGAGGCTCGGCCTTGCCAATGGCCAAACCGACCTCGCCCAACCCCGGCGAGGCCGGCCTAGCCACCGGCGAGGCTAGGCGAGCCTTGCCTCAGGTGGGCCAAGCTTGCCCGACCTGGCCGGTGGCTAGGCTGGCCTGGCCACCGGTAATGCCGAGCCTCGGCGGGGCCGGGCGAGCCTCACCTAGCCGCCGACGATGCTTCAATGAGCGTCGCCAACCCTCGTTTGGCCGATCGCCGGTTTGGCGACCGGCCACATGAAGAAGAAGAAGAAGAAGAAGAAGAAGAAGAAGAAGAAGAAGAAGAAGAAGAAGAAGAAGAAGAATAGGAGAAAAGGAAAAAAAAAAAAAAAGTAAAAAGTAAAAAATTATTTAAAAATTAAAAGAAATTGATTTGGAACGAATCAATGAGCATGCTATCAAATACAATTCTATTCCGAATCAAAAATTTTGGACGATTACCAAACGCGTTTTTTACTCGGAATCGGTTCTTGGGAACAAAATCAAAAATAATCATTTCTAATCAGAATTAGTTTCCGGGAACAGAATTGTTACCAAACGCGCCACTAATGGCTAAGTCATAGAGGTTGAATAGTTACTAATTAAACCATTTGAGTTCTTTGGGAATCTGGTGAAAGGGACAAAGGATGGAAGAATGGATACTCTGGATGTTCTCTAGGTCGAATATTCAAGCCTTCATATTTTTTGAAAATCTTGAATGATAATCCCATAAAAGATTTTGAAGATTATCAAAGAGGCTATTGGATTGGATTAACTTTGGGATTTCTAGTGGATAAGTCTTGCTGGGCCATCCAAGCTTCATTTCTTTTCTTTGGAATGTACTTGGTGGAAATGTAATTGTTGAACTCCTCACGACATACATTTTTTTAATAATGCCATGGATCCTTAGGGCCTGAACAGGAATCTGCAAGAATATTCTTCTTTCCTACTTTGTGTTTGATTTCAAAGAAGTATTTTGAAAACTATTCAATCTATTAAAGTAGCTATATATGAGAAATTTGTCTCTGTTTGAATTTCAACATTTGTGAAAATGAAGACATATCCATTTCTATAAGAAAATGATGTCGGATGAGATGAAACTCAAATTTCTTGATGCCATACCTGATTGCTAGCATATCTTTGAATGTAAAAAGATAGTATATTTCTCCTTGCATGGATCTTCCACTTTTGTATCCACATATTCTACATTTTCCATCGACTTCTTCAAGAAGAACAATAGGTCAACACCAAAAATAGCTATGGTATATTCCAATCCCACAGAGGAGCATCATTCTTCAACATTTGCTGTGAAAAACTTAGCAACTTGATGATTTTGGGGACAATACCTCTGAGATGGTTTACTATCCCCAGAAATTGTTTGATTTATTTACTAAAGAGATTTTCATCAAGATATTTCTACAATTTTTCTATAATATGCAAACCTGGATAATATGTCACATCCTTAAGGTGCATTCCAAGAAATTCTATCTCTTTTTGGGCAATCATCTTCTTCTGAGAGACCATAATTCCATATTTCTTGACTAATTCTACAAGCTAGGCTATTGCAATAAGATTCTTCATATGGATTATAGAGGAGAATATCATCAATGTAAATCTGGTTGTTGGCCATAAGAAGCTGAAAGATTTGCACATTGCTTTTTAGAACAACAATGGGGCTGTCTTTAGATCGAAAGGAAGTACGGTCCACTAGAAGTATTGATTTGGTATGCAAAAACCTATTTTTGGCCTATGTTCAAGATGAATTTCCAATTGCAAAAATTCAACTTTAAGGTCAAATTTTGAATAGACCTTAGCTTATGACAAATTGGAAAACAACGAGTTCCGGTGAGGCAAAGGAAACTTATCATCTGGAAGAAACTAATTGAGAAGTTGGTAATTGATAACCAATCTCATTTTTCCTCTATTTTGAAATCTAATTGCTAAAATGCTTCAGATGCTTGTTGTTAGTTAGATGACCCACTTAATCCTTATTGGAGCAATTAGAACATTCTTTTAAGCTAGGATGAGATGATAGGATTCATCTCTAAATGATTGACTTTTATGGGATTGATATCTTCATTCTTCTCAAAGGGAAGACAAACAAAAAATTCTTCATTGGGTTTTGGCATTTTTGCACAAACTCCAAATGACAGTCTCTCCAAGCACTTTGGAGGGTTTACATGGTAGGATCTAGTTTATCCATTCAGATGACAAAGAATCTCCCAATATCAAAGCTCTTTGAACTTTTTTTTGAACTTGAGTCTATACAGTGGTATCTTGAGCTTTGGAAGTTGGGTCAAAATGTCCTAACCAATTACGATATCTTTGTCTAAAGAACTAAATCCAAGGATCTTTGTGGTAATTGAACATTTAGGAAAAAACTAGAGTTTTGTGGGTTTGGTTCAAATTCTTGTAACAAAAGTATCTCTTGAAGCATAATTGAAATATCAGATATAAGGTACCCAATATTCTTTCAAGAAAATTTTAGTATCAAGAATCGAAGCATTGTCTTCAGTATCCATAAGTGCTATAATAGGAATAAGTTTGGAGTACTTAGAAGGGTATGTATACTGAAAAATATGAAGGTATATTAGAGGTGTATGAACAAAGATATTGGACATCTGCCTATTTTTGGATTTTCAAGATTTGTTAGAGAAAGTGATAAAATTCCCTCAAATTCCTTAGACAATTCTTCTTAACCACTTGTCTAAAAATAAGTTTGGATTGCATAAATAATATGCTTGGTTGGTTCATCTTAAAGTGAGAAAGCCGACTCAACGTCATCCTCCTAGAGTGAGACTCCAATTTCCATTTCTATTTTCTGGATCAAATAGACACTTCTTCCTTTGGCTTTGGGTAGTTCTTTGCATAGTGGCCTTTTTTTTTTTTTAATTGTAGATGTAACATTTGTCTGATTTGCAATTCTTTCTAGAGTGACTCTGTTGGAAATGCTTCATTCTCAGGAATCTCCACTTGTGCTTTCTTTTGAAATGTCCTCAAGAAAACCTATTGAAATGTCTTATTTTCTTACACCAATCACCGCAGAAGTATCATTACAAGGGTCTTTTTTGGAATATTTAATCTTCAATTTCGATCAACAAGCTCTACCAAGCCCTTCTTTACGCCTAAAATAATCTCTAAATGTCTTTTTGTGAATACAGAAGTCTTCAAGAGCTATATGTACTTCTTTTTGAATTTCTTCAAGGGTAGCTTCAACTCCTCATCTCAACTTGTTATTAAGAGATCGTTCTACTAGTTGGCCAACCTCTTTTGGTTTAGTGGACAAGAAAACTGGTTTTAGATTCCAATAAGCTCTAAGAGCATGAAAAAGCTTGATCTACTCTTGAAAGTGCCTATCAAAATCCTTGGTGGAAGTCTATTTAGAGTAGGAACTGCATCTAAGAGTTTGAGGAGATCTTTTGATTTGCCCATAAAAACTGGTATAAAACTTGGACTACTTGGTGGAAACCTATTAGGAGTAGGAATTACATCTGATCTTGTTCAATGACGATTTTCCACCAATCTTTAAGGCTACCAATAAATCTACCTAAAAGCGCAATAAGAATATCACAACGGCTTTCAACAATAAGGCCTTTACTATTTAGGCAAATATGAAATTCTTGTAGTCTATTTAGTCATTTAGTGTATGGAATCATATATGAAATAAAGTAGGTTTTTGAAAAAGAGGAACCAAAATTGTTTGGTTCATGGAGATTAACCACTTCAGACTCATATGGATCTGAATCAAATTCCATGTCTAGAGGGTATGCCATCATGATTGCAGATTTAATAGAAACAGGTGTTTCCAATTCAGTGGACAAAGAGTCATTGGAAGAAACTGAGGGTGCGAATGATAACCATTATGGCCAGAAATTGATTTCTGGAAGAGAAATAGATTTTTATTTTTCTATTTCTAGATGAGTTTCTAAGCAAAAATAACCGTTTGATAACGATATAAAATTTCTACTCAAAAAATAGAAATTCGTTTGATAACAACAAAAAATTTATTCCTTTCGGACGGCGGTGGACCAGCGATCGGTGGCAACGGATGGGCAGCCGGCGACCGGTGGCGGCAACCAGCATCTGACGGCGGCGGCCGACGCGTCGGCAGCGGCGACCGGCAACCAACGGCGGCCGGCAACCGGCGACTGGTGACCGGCGGCAGTGGCCGACGACTGGCAACCGATGGCGATCGACGGTGGTGGCAACCGACAACCGGCGGCCCGACGGCGACAACCAGTGACTAACAGCGGCGATCGGCAGCCGGCGACGGCAACCGGCGACCGGCGACAACCGGCGATCGATGAACAGTGGTCAACAGCAACAAATGGAGGACACGATAAAAATAATTTTTATTTCTCATTTCTATTCCAGAAATAAAGAAGTAGAAAATTTTTACTTTTGATTTCTATTCCAAGCCTATTTCTAGAACAAAAATTTATTTCAGAAATAGAAAAATTGAATAATTTTACTAAACGGATTTCTATTCCAGAAACAAGTCTGAAATAGAAAATTTGTTTCTGAAATAAAAATTACTAGTTGTCATGCACCCTCTGATTCAAGGTTTGATTATGTTCTAGTTTCAAAACTAAACGAGCCAACTTGTTTCTTAGTGGAGCCAAGTGTAGCAATGACTGGTAGCTTTTGATGGTATTGATCTCTCAAAAAGAATTATGGAGAGTTTGAAACCATCTATAAATGAGGGATTTCTTCATATGGTTCTCCATGCCTTGTCTATCTCCCTTCTCTACTCTTCTTCTGTTTCTCCATTTCTCCGATCTGATTCCCAAGAGGGACAATATCATTTCTCTCAGTTTTTGGAGCCTCTACAAGGATGGATGCAAAACTTGAAGAAACCTTGGAAGAGATACTTCTGGCTTGGGTTGTCTCCATGGTGGGAAAGATGTAGCCTCTATTGGAGGAATAAGCTTATTTTCTTGGGACAAAAAGACATCAAAAGTATTAAAAATTGTGTATAGATCTCGTTTTAATGTCAATTTTTTTTTTTTAATCTAAGCCAAATTTTTAGAATAACAATCTTTTAAGTGCCAACTCCTATCTAATTTGCTGAAAATTTGACATGGCCTTTTTTTATTAATTTCTTCAGTCGACATGGCTTGCCGAATGGTTCAAACATCTAAACCATAAACAATGTCATCTACTGGGTTTCCCCCAAAAAAGAATCCTTAATCACCAAATTAAAAGAGAAACCCAAATTTGATGTCCTAACTGGCCATTCAACCGATATTCACACCCTAATTCAATTTGTCCCCAACATTAACAGTTCGGTCTTGCAAATAGAGAGCGAGAGTTTTAATATTAGCTAAAATTCATTTCAACGAACTGAAGAAGCAAGTGAAGGTTGTTGTTATTGTGCATTACCAAGTCCAAGAAGAACATCTTGGACTCAATTGAATCTTGGAAGAAGATTTCATGGGTACGCCAAGTATAAAGAAGGCTCAATACGCAAATATTTGAGATGGGTCACTTTGAAATTCTCAAGTTGAACAATAGAGGTGATCCTAGGCCTACTAGAAGGACAACATCAACCTCCAACTACATTAATGGACAAGTTGGACGATGTTGACTAATGCAAGTTGGAATGAAGGCTTTAACATATTTAGCCAACCATTTGAAGAAGAAAATTTCAAGAATGAAAATTAAAAGAAAGTGTTATCGAGTGTTGATAGTGTTTTTGTTTTCTTGTTTAGCCTATTTTATTGTCAAATGTCAAGTAAGTAATGAGAAGAAATTTCTTAGTCGTCCATAGTTGAAGATCAATGCATTATGTACTTGTATTGGGGTAATTTGTAAGTATAATTGTGTTGTGAGTTTGCCGCAATTTTTGTTGGAAACAAAAGGTTTGCCACAATTTTTTTGTGGAAAATGAAGATTGAAATTCATTCCTTGTGAGAATAACAATTTCTCTTGCGTATTTGTGTATTCTCAATCTTGGTTTGCTTTAGTTTTTGCTGGATATGTTGGTTTGCTACAATATTTGCTGATAAAATGGTTTGTTGTAATTTTTGTTGCAAATGCTAGTCAAGTTAAGGATTGGCAACAAGTTTACAGGTGATTAGTTCAATGTCTTTAAGTGTCAAATTTTGTTCAAAGTGATCACTTTAAGTGCTAGAGGTGATGCAATGTTGTTTTACTTCATCGAGCCACGTAGTATTGTCCACATTAACTGATTTTATAGATAAAATTCCAAATCACATTAAAGTTTTAATAACAAATGTCTCGTAATGATTCAACGAAAAATTTTAACTTTAAAGTGAGCGTCATCTATAACTTTTAATACTTTTGGTATCCTTTAACCTTTTCTTGGAGGAGCTCAATATCTCCATTTCTGAAGTTTGGTTTTCCAAGTGATGCTGTGGAGGCAATTTGCTAAATACCATCCATTGTGTTTCTTCTGCAATGTCTCAAGCAACTTATTTATGACTAAGGGTGCGTTTGGGAACTACTTTTGGGGAAAGTTTTTAGGAAAATGCAAATACCTTTAAGTTAAAGGTGTTTTCCAAAATACAACCGTGTTTGGTAAATTGTACTTTGAAAGCTCTTTGTAAAGTATTTTGAGCAAAATAACGTTTGGGGAATTACATTTACAAAGGATCTTTGTGGTAAAAAAAAAATTATCAAAAGAAAAATTAAAAAAAATTGACCAAAGGGCAGTGGCCGCCGGCGACCTCCGACGACCTCCGGCGACGCCGGATCTGGGGCAGCGAGGTCGCGCGACGCCGTCGCGACCTCCGGCGACCTCCGGCGACGCCGGATCTGGGCGCGAGGTCGCGCGACGCCGTCGCGACCTCCGGCGACCTTCGCCGACGCCGGATCTGGGGCGGCGAGGTCGCGGGAGGACCTCGCCGCCCCGGATCTGGGTCGCAACGCCGCCGCGACCTAGATCCGGGGCCGCGAGGTCGCGGTGACCCGGACCTCGCCGTGGGTCGCGGCGATTGCGCCACCCCCCGGAGTCGGTCGTCTGGGCGACGGTCGCCGCCGCGACCGCTCGCGGAAGAAGAAGACCGCCTGCCGCCTCGGATCCGGGTTCTTTGCGACCCGGCCCTCGGTCGCGCCACCTCCGGCGTCGGTTGCACCACCTCCGGTGTCGGTCGCGCCACCCCCGACGATCGCTAGCGTCCCTCTAGCGATCGCTAGCCGCTCGCGATCGACGGGCGAACCCCCCCGAGAAGATGAACAGTTGCGACACAAGGGCAAGAACTGGAAAAAAAAAATTCGTGAGGACAATTTCGGAAAAAAAAAAAAAAAAAAATATGAACAGTGTCCGTGTGGGCAATGCCGAAAAAGCCAAAAGGCCAAGGCAGGTCCTCCCCTGCCTTGGGCTTTCGGCTTCACAATACTGGCATTAGGGAATGGAGCCTCAAAATTTTTTGCCAAACGGGCTGGCATTTGCCCAAGTATCTTCAGCTTCAAAGGGGCTTTGGGAAGTGGTTCACAAACGCACCCTAAAGCCATTTGATCAACTTTCTGGTCTACACATGATCTAAATGAGTTTCAACAATTGTGAGCTTATGAGTTTACTATCCAATGACTTGAGAACATTGTTCTGGGCTAAAGCATTCTTAGATTGCCAATTTAACATAACTTTGGCTACGGTCTTTCTTGTTCTTTGGCTTGAAAACATTGTCTTGAATCACACACTTATGATACTAGCATACCCACCTCCCCCAATTCCCGATCACTAAGCCGCGGGCACGGCCAGTTTAGATTTGCGCAATCCATTTTTGACTAATCCCATTTTTGACTAATCCCAAACCCGACCGTTCAACGTGGGATAGAAGCAACCGTGTTTCTTAAAACAATTCCAAAGAAGCGTCGTTTCAACGTCAAAAACTCAGCACGCGTGGGCATATTCCGCGGTCTCTCATCTCATCCCCGGGGGGAATATTATATATGCGTTTACATCAACATGGTTTTGACATTCGTTTCGACGGTGGTCTTTTATTTCTAAGATAACTAAAAGAAAAAAGTCGGCAATAATTTTATAATCGTAGCATCAAAATCAACTTCTCTTTGGACACATCATATCATCAGAAGCAACCATTGGCGTGTTGCCACATCGGAAATTCGGCCCCGGTGGACAGGAATCGTTTCCACGTCATCGTCTTCCCTCTCCTTCTCCAACTCCACAAAACAGAAACTTTCGTATGAGCTTTAAACAATCAATTTAAAAAACTGCAAATTCAGTCATCTCTCTCTCTCTCTCTCTCTACAGTTTCCTTAATCCACACTCAACTCATCAATCTCCTCTGAACCCGAAACAGGGCATTCGCTATATGCTGTTTTCTTGGGCTTTCACATCAAGAAACCGACATTCCTTCCGACCCATCTTCCTTCTTCCTTCGTATATCTCTTCGAGGCAGAGACCCGCTTCTCACTTCGCATATCCCTCGTTCAAAATCACATCTTTTTCACGAATTCCTCTGTATTTCCCGTCCCCCATTATGCTTCCCTGGAGACTCTTCCTCCTCCTTTCCCTCCTCTCTCTCTCTTTCTCCGAAGACACCCCCACTTCTCACGGGCTTCCCCGCCCGTTGATCATCGAATACCCCACGGCCGCCAAGGAGCTCGACGAAGAACAGGTCAGGTTGCAGTGTGACAGCTGGAGATTCGCTGTCGAGGCCAACAATGTCAATCCGTGGAAGACGATCCCGCAGGAGTGTGCGGATTACGTGAGGGACTACATGATGGGCAAAGGGTACGGCTTCGATCTCGATAGGGTGTCGAAGGAGGCCGCAGTCTATGCGGGCAGCGTGGAATTGAGTGGGGACGGGAAGGATGTGTGGATTTTCGACATTGACGAGACTCTGCTCTCCAATCTTCCTTACTACGCCGAGCACGGTTTCGGGTAACATTCTCGTCTTTGTTCTTAATTCGTTTTTGCCCTTTTGTCCCGTTTCTATTAATTGATGCGGAATAATGATCACATTCATCTGCTTTCAACGAAAAAGTTCGTGCCTTTCTTGCGGAATAGTTGCATTCGAGTGTTAATAGAATATTGAGGAGGTCTAGACCAGATTTTGGGGGCAAGGAGGACTGCATAATCGGAGTTCAACGCAGTTTCTCGGCAAAAAGATAGAGAGCTAAACTTAGATATAGAAAAGCTAGTGTCTTTTTTGCATCTGGCGTACTATCCTTGAATATGTTATCTTGTTTCCTGCTGAGAAGTGATTAATTTCTGATTGGGATTGTTAGTGGGAACTTGAAATTGTAGCTTGGAGGTGTTTGATCCGGTCAAGTTTGACAAGTGGGTTGACAAGGCGGAGGCACTGGGGATACAGCCAAGTCTGAAGCTCTATGAGCTAGTGTTGGGCTTGGGTTTCAAGGTCTTCCTGCTCACTGGGCGTAGTGAAAAGCAAAGAAGTGTCACTATTGAAAACTTGATCAATGCGGGGTTTCAGAATTGGGACAAGCTCATAGTGAGGTTCGTAATATCTTCTTCTCTCACATTAATACTTTGACTATTTTAGTTTCATTTATGTTAGTTTCTTTAATGCAGTTACCCAGTGTGGATTTACGAAAGTATATTTTTAGGTATTTCGTTCAATAGTAAATCGAGCAGAGATCCATGGAAATATGGTTTTCCTGAAGTTGTATGCCTTATATCTCATATTTTCTGCCTGCTTATTATGTGTTGTGTGTCAGATCATTGTTGTGTATACTATTTCTTTTTAGAGGAGAATTCATGCACATATTGGCTGTTGAACTGCTTGCTATTTTCTCGTAGTGTGATTGGACTTGTTGATAACTTGATATGGAGATCTTAGTAATAGAAACATTTGTAGGCTCATGCATCTGGTTCTTGTTAATTTTTGATTGGTCTCCACAAACTTTTGATTCCACATCTTATGGCAGTTGATCTGCATCCAGGTAATGACTTTTTTATCATTAGTTGTGAAAATAACAACAAACGGGTTAAGGTCAGTAGTGTAGGAAGTTCTTTTAAACGTTTATCATTGGATGGATTGCACATGGATGAATTCAGTTACACAACTATTTGTAAGTACGTGTGTTATCCATCCAATGATGATTGTGTAGAAAAACTTTTATACTGGCAGTGGGCCTAGTGATAATCCCAATTTGTTCTAGTTTCACTTGATTAAAGTTTATTATGCTGATAATCCAGCTCTGTGAAATGTGCGAAGTGTGGACTATTACTTGTGCGGATATGGGCTTATGGAGAATGAGCTTACTTTATACTTCAGGAAATCCAGTAACCTTCATCTCATTCAATGGTTGAGTAGTTGTCTAATTGTAGATCCTTGATAACATAGGAAATTCTTCTATAATTTGTCGGGGTTCCACTTCTGTCCCAGAAATCGTCTGTTTCTTTGATACTGTTTTTGCAAGTATCCATGATGCATCTTGGCTACCTTTTCTTTTGATTCCAGCATCAAACTCTAGATTGAAAGCTTTTATTACTCTGGTCTGGAAACCTCACACCTAAGTTATCCATACTGAATTATCATTTTGCCCAAATCGATGCAGAGCATCCGAGGATCACGGCAAACTAGCAGTGGTGTACAAGTCGGAGAAGAGGGATGAAATGGTGAGGGAGGGATACAGGATTCTCGGGAACTCTGGTGACCAATGGAGTGATCTACTGGGTTCTTCAATGTCAATTCGTTCCTTCAAGCTTCCAAATCCCATGTATTACATTCCCTAGAGCACCCTTTCTTGGAAAATGTGGTTGCTCTTTATATTCTTCTGATAATGAAAGCATTCCACTGTTAACAAGCATGTGAATATGCTTCATGTCAATATGCTTTAGCCTATTGGCTTATACCATGTAAATGCAACAAGGAGATTGCAGTCACTTTCCTATGCCAAGCAATGTGCATCTTGAGTTCTGAAGTTCTGTTAAAACAACAAATACAAAACTAATGTACCAGTACAGCTGCTGTCAAATATCCTTACAGCACAATCAAACTTGACTACAGATTATGTTCATACGTTCAGAATGCGAATGTATACAAAACGAAAGTTCATAGAACTTTTTGTAACTTCCGCTCGAATTTTCTGGCGGATGAGTTCCTCTTTTCCCCTCTCTCTGAAAATGATTTTGATTCGGGCTAAGCTCGTCCGGGGTTCTTCGATGGTATGTCATGTGCATGGTACCGCCGGACACACACAACAAAAGATGATCCGTGCGCGGGCTTTATCTAGTCCAACAGGCGTTGAGAGAATGCGTTCGCTCAGAGCACGAGCTTCAGAGCATGGACCGCAGCATCTTCTATAAAGAAAGACACGAAAAGGAGAGAGAGAGAGAGAGAGAGTCTGCACTTTTTCATGGTCGATATCCGCACTCTTTTTATGCTCGGCGCTCGTATGGAGGAGACCACATCGAGGCAGCGTCGTATTTGTTCGAAACGTGCGCGTGCAATTTTGGAATGTAGTGCATGTGATCTTTTCCCAATAATATATGTGAAAAACATTCTTTTCAAAAATGAGATGAAAGTTTTAAAACTTATCATGAATGTGCAATTAAATTTTAAAATTTTCAAAAATTGTAATAAATTCCTAGAACTTTTTGAGTTTAGGCAATAAAAATTTATTAGTATTTCTCATTTGTCAAATTGGATGGTGTTAATTGAAAATTTTGATCATACCAAATCAATAAGTTTTCAAATTCAATTATATTTTTGTGATAAATAAGACTAGCTTGCACATTTTGAAATTTTCAGAATTTGATTGCATTTTTTGGACAAATTTTAGAATTTTCGGTACACTTATACCTTTAATAGTCACCTAATTTGGCCATTTTCGCATCATGGGTACACTGAGATTTTACACTTTTACCTCTAAAACCATACTTGAAGATTCATGAGGTGTTGTTTATTTTGCGGAAAATAGTCGTTTATATCTCTTACAAAAATAATTGAACGAAAAATGATTTTATCGTTCACTAATGAAAAAAATTTATCGATAAATTATTTCAAGCAATGCAAAATTATTTTTAGAAAAATATTTTACAAATCAATCATTTTTACGAAATGAATGAAGCTTAAAATTAGGATTTATGCTTTTTCCACATCTCATTTGGTTCAAACATTCTATTTTATAACGTGTTGACCATATCACCCCGTATTTTTTCCTCCTTTAAATGTTGTACCCCACAAAGTCAAATGTGGGACTCATATGGGGTTCTTTTTTGAATTCGTTTATTCTTTTTTCTTCCACTTTCCTTTTTCTTGTTCTCACTTGTGTTGAAGCATATTACCGACCTTCTTTATCTTCCTCCTCGTACACCTCCATGCACAGCAACAATTGGGTAGTCTTACAAAGCCTCATGAGCTTCTTCTCTACCTCACCATCGGCCCTTACAAACCCTTGACATGTCTGGTAAAATCACCCCTATGCCGGCACGAGCTTCCTCGAGATATAATTCTTTGCGATAATTCTTAAATTATTGCAATGATTTCTAATAATCGGAATAGAATGATGAGGGTGTTTGAGCCCATGAAGTATAACTCTCATGCATCTATAATTGGCCACTAATGAAGATAAAGACCTTGATACTCTCATTAAGGAATCATCATGGGAGACACAAATATCGTTGGATCTAAGAGTCCCTAATCAATAAAACTACCAAGATGAAAAATGAAAGTTGAAGAAAAAGAAGAAACAAATAAAAAATCCCAAATAAGCCTCACTTTTGACTCTTTAAAGTGCAACATGAAAATAAATAAGAGATAATATAGTCAGTAGACTATAAGAGGGAGTGTCAAAGCGAAATAAGGAGTGGCAAAAGCAGAGACTCTAAAATTAGAGCCTTCGATTGATTCCGGCCACTGGCCATGGCCGATATAGTAAGGTTCAGGTGGATACAGACATAGTGCGTTCTCTTTCTTGGGCAAATTTCTCGGGATTCGATTTGTAGGTGAAGTCTAGACCGTAGTACCCTAGAGGAGGAGATTATTTCCAATGCAATCCCAGAGAAAATTTGCGGCGCAAATAAGGGAGCTGTTGGTGGGCCCCCCCCAATCATGGGGACTGCTGTAATCGGGCCTTTTTCCAGTCCAGCGCGATCCAGCTTGTGGGCCTCCACGTGGGCGATCATAAAGTTGTGGCCCACTTTCTTTGCCCCCTCCATCTGATGAACATATCTACATTTGTCCTCAACAAAAGCTTTGTGAATAGGGAAAAATCACTGACAGCCGTCTCTCTCTCTCTCTCTCTCTCTCTCTCTCTCTAGATTTTGAGAAAATAATCTTGAGCCCAATTACAATGTAATTTCTGAACCTTTTTACTTCGATCAATGAAATTTCTAAAATTTTCATTTATTCAATATTATCTTTGATTTTTAGTACAAATTCAATTTAATCCATGAATTTGAATTAACGAAAAATAATAATATATAATATTTCTATATAGCTGATGAACTATATTGAATTATGGATTATATTGAACAAATTAAAAGTTTAAATACCAAATGATACGTTAAGTTAAAGTTCAAAGACCAAGTTAGAAAAATTAAAAATTTATGAATGAAATATTTGTCTTGTTGTACTTTCTTTTTTCTAATGGAGGATATTAAGGAGGTTAAGTTATTTAAGGTGCCGAGTACTGGGTGGAATATCATGATCAGAACAACCGCAGGGCGGCCGTGAGAGAGAAATTCTCAAAATTAGAAGTTGACCGATTGTTATCAGAGAGGTTTTTGGGGTACAACAGGGCGTGAGGGTATTTGCTAAGCACTCGACGGGCATGTTAATGTAAATAAAAAGGGGTCCGAGCTTTCTCTTCTTCACCACGAGACTCCATTTCCATTCTTGGCGGAGGAGGGTTATGAGTCACTTATGACCGATGCGAGAGTAGTTATTATTGGTCGAGGAAGCAGAGGCAGAGCAGGGAAAGAAAGCGTGTGAATTAAACAGAGCAAGCTGGAGATCTGTCGTACCCATAGAAGAAGAAGAAGAAGAAGAAGAAAGCAGACGTGTGTGTCTCTCTCTCACCGTGCAAATAATGCATTTCTGGGTTTTCTTGTTGTTGTTTCTCTGGCTAGTGGGTTGATGTCCTTTTTTGGGTTGGACATGTCTTGTCTGAGAATGGAAGCAGAAGCAGCTGCGATTTCCAGAATCTTGGGTTCCACAGCCCCACACAAAGTTCTTTTTCACCTTCATCTTTTTGTCTCCACCCATCTCTAGATTCTCTCTCTCTCTCTCTTTCTCTCTCTCTCTCTCACCATTCCCGGGTTCCTGTTTTCTCAGCAGATCCAAAGACATTTTTTCAGTCCTCTCCTAAACCCGCAATTCCCGCACCGAGACCAGGAAGCTTCGACTGAAAAGCTTTTGACTTTTGCTGCACAGTGATAGTTTTCTCCATCCACATTGCCCACCCACGAAATGACATCCAACCACTCCCTCACCCTCATTCTCGCGCTGACCGCCGCCGCTCTCCTCATCATCCTCTCGCTCTCCGTCTACATTTGTCACAGAGCATCGTCCAGACGCAGAACCGCCGCCGACGTCGAGGCCCCGGATCGCAAACTCGAAGGCGAGGTGGGTCGCGAGCCGCCCTGCCCGTCGGAAGACCTGGTCGCGTTCCAAGGAGGCGAGGACCTGACGATATGCGACATCTTGGAAGCGCCCGGCGAGGTGATCGGGAAGTCGGGCTACGGCACGCTGTACAAGGCGATGCTGCAGAGGAGCGGATCGGTGAGGCTGCTGAGGTTCCTGAGGCCGGTCTGTGCCGCGAGGAAGGATGAGTTCGGCGCCGCGGTTCGGTGTTTGGGGAGGGTGAGGAGCCCTAATTTGGTGCCCCTCTTGGGGTTTTACGGAGGTCCCAGAGGCGAGAAGCTGCTCGTTTATCCTTTCTACGGGCGCGGGAACTTAGCAGATTTCATTCGAGGTAATTCAACTTCAGTTTCACTCTTGACTTTTCGGTTTCCTCTTTCTCTCGCTTGCTTTTGGTTGCTGAGAAAAATGCAGGAAAAGTAGGAGCAAATTTAAAACTTTTCATGCATTCCTCTCTTTTCTCTCTCTCTCTCTCTCTCTCTCTCCCTCTCCGTGACCTGCATTCCCTCGAGTTTCTGGGCGACCATACTGAAAGGTTGCTTCGGCTTTCTTCATGGAGACTTCTTGAGATCGAGTGTTTAATCAAGAAGAAAATGGAATTCAGTTAAATAATGGCGAAGTTAAAAATTTTCATGTGTAGTGGTCCCGGAAAAAGTGTCCATTGATCCATCGCTGTAGATATGTCTTGCATAGGTTAGCCGTGTCTGGATGATTGATCCGGCGTTGTTTGTCCGTGTCGAGTAGCGACAATGCAGGCTTTGCTTTTCTCGTGTGAGATGCATTGTTGCCTTCCTTCAAGGGAATTGCTTCTGCACGTCCTGTCCCATCTGTCGAGAAAATCCAATTCCAAATTATTCAGTTGGATGAATTATTCAGTTGAGTAGCAGCTTCTCTTTGCGTTCTGAAGAGAAGCTATGACCGCTCTCGTTTCCCATTTCGTAGTTGATCAAATTTGTTTGCCTTCTCTTACACTCTTAATTTTAATGGAATGTTCCAAGTATCGAGAGACAATCCGAAGTTTTAGCTTTCTTAAAGTCGAATCTTGACAATCTGAGTGCTTACATTTTGTTGTCTCCATGTTGTTTAGCTTTTTATTCCATATTAAGTTGAGACAAATTGTGTTGATATGGCAGATACGAATGGTGGGTGTTGCAATTGGGCAGTCATGTATGGAATTTCTGTTGGCTTAGCCAGAGGACTGGATCATCTTCACACAGGTTTGCAAAGACCCATGATCCATGGAAATCTGAAGTCCAAGAACATACTTTTAGATCGAAACAACCGACCATACATCTCCGATTATGGCCTGCATATACTCCTTATTCCAGAAACTGGTCAACAAATGCTCGAAATCGCAGCAGCAGAGGGATACAAAGCTCCTGAGCTGATCAAAATGAGAGATGTTAGCGAAGAAACTGATATATACAGTCTTGGGGTCATTTTTCTTGAACTCATTACAGGGAAAAACCCGATGAATGAGAAAGCATCCCCTGATGAAGAATCACATCTGCCAAATTATGTTAGAAGGGCGATCCTTGATCGTAGGATCTCAGAACTATACCATCCAGACATCCTCCTTGCGGACAGCTGTGGTGAAATTAGCGCAGTTGCAGAGGAACACATTCTGAATTTTTTTCAACTGGCTATGGCATGTTGTTCTCCATCTCCTTCTTTAAGGCCAAATACAAGGCAAGTCCTGAGGAAGCTTGAAGAAATCGGGACGTAAGGAAGTGATTGTTTGAAAGAAGCCAATCGCACTAATCACAAAATGTTGACGTGACATCCGATTTGGAGCTGGATTCAATGCTGTTGAGATTTCTTTTTCCCGAATCGAGCAAGCGGATGATTCCCCTTTTGAGGAGCAGTGATGAGTTAGAAGACATTGACATTGGAACAGTTTTTAAATAGGTATCACCATGACGCTAGGGTACTGATGAACATTTCAGAAATTGGACAATTAAGGCACACCCGAATTTATTGTGGCCAGGAAATTCGGCAAACAGAGATTGTTGATATCACCGTTCCTCGTTCTGACGTGGGTGATGAACACGGTCTGATGTTGTGGGTGGATGTTCATCGCTGGATCTTTCAGAGGTTCATTTTGAGCTATAACATTATAGTCCGTGCAAGAGTTCTGGGTTGATGACTATTCAGTTAATTCTGTCGTGCTCTCGCGGTGGAAGAGTTGCCGTAGGTTATACTATACTCCAATGTTGTAATGACAGATACAGGATATTCAGTATCTAATCCATTTTATTTTCACTAATACTGCTCTCTCTCTCTCTCTCTCTCTCTCTCTCTCTCTCTCTCTCTCGCTCTCGGAGGTGGTTGCGAGCCGCCTTTGTTTTAATGAGCCCAGTTATCTGGATCGTTGTACTATATTTTATGAAAGGCATACCTGGACAGTCCAACAATTCAAGCCAGACGTTAACTTGTCTAAATCCAATAAGATATAATAGCTCAATCGATAGGGTCGAGACTGGACAGCTAAAGGTAGGTCAGGTAGATCAATAACACCGGAGCCCATTAGTCGTTGTCAGATTTATAAGTTCTTGTTGTCCTAATGTACCTCCTCAAACGGTTTAGGATTTTCTCTCAATGATTAATTCCACGATACGCACGTGGCCTTTCCTTATTTCGTCATTTTGATACTGTCGAGATTTCCGGTTTAAGTTTAACTTTGCATTCTGGGTACGCGAGTTCATTAACAGACGATTCTACAGCCATTAATTGCCGAGATCCATGTAAAATTCACGTAAAACTCCTCACACAATCGAGATCCTCATGATTGACCGGTTCATGTGAACTCCGATCCGGACAAGAATCAGAGAAATACAGATTCCGCTAGAAACCCAAAGTTCGATGTAATAGTGCCCCCACACGCATGTAGTATGCAGATGAAATAGGGAAGATGGAACACTACATCATGAACGAACTTTCCCTTGCCATCTTTTCAAATTACAACAGCCATGTAGACAGGGGAACCGCCCAACATCACTGGACTCTTTAGTCCTGCTGACCTTCAAAATTGCAGGGGCTCAAGTATTAAACCTAATATGAACAACCTAATCTATTACAATCTATTTGAATCGTTGACTCAAAGAACACGCATTAGCTCTTAAATGTGTCGTCATCAATCATAGATATTGCCGAAGGCTTTCGCCACTCAGAGACTCCATCTCCTTCAGAATCTCTTGCGCAAGCGATTTAACTGTTGGCTCCACATCTTCAAGCAACTCCCCGAGAAAAGGTATTGTTTCTGGTAGAAATATAAGATATTCCTCTTTCAGGTTCTCAAGAAGATGCTTCACGATTCTCAGGCCCAAAATACGAGATCGGACCTTCTCACTTCTGGTTTGCATCAGTACCTGGAAAAAAATATTTTGGAGAACACCAAACCCATGAGCATAAGCCACTGCAGATGTGCAGAAGAGAGATGAACATCTACATTACTTCATTGCATTCACTCCACATAGACCGTAATTTTTAAATGTGCAGATATACAAAGCATAATGGAGCACAGTGCCTTTCAGAGAAGGCAATTTCTTTGACAAGCAAGTACTTAGATAAAATTGTAGCCATTTAAGGAAGCACTTATGAACTGCCCTTGCTGGAGGAATTGACGTTCAGGTAAATGAAACAGAGAAGCCTACAAGATCTCCCCCTGACAAAAAGGTCAGAGTCTCTCTAGTACCTAACAACTTAAAACAACTTACGTATGAAAACAAAAAACTTACATAGGCCGAGATGTTAAAAAGAAACATACTGCAATTGGTCCAAATCAGTAAGTCATCAAAGCCTTAAAAGGCGCAAATTGCATCTATATAGAAAGAGAGCAAAGGACAACATATTTTCCAAAGTCTGACCTCATGATTCAAAGGTTTCCATAGAAGGTCAGATCCAGAAGTAACAGCCATTTGACCAGTGCAAATAACTACTAAGTCATCAACTTCTTTCACCGACGGTACATCTGGGTGATCTTCCACTGAATGTGGTGGTTCAGCTCCAAGCTGAGATACAATAGGTTTCAGCAGAACCTGTAGGGAACAGAAGCATATCCTCAGTAGACAATAGTGACAACCCACTAAGATGTAGAAGACACCAAGATGCTCATTGGAAAGGGAAACACAACTATTTCTCAAGCTGGCGTCATGATCTTAAAGACAGAGAAACAAAGGAAGGTACTATATATGTCTATACGATACTTCATAGGATAAAAAGTAGACAAACCTGAAAAGTCGAGGAGTCAAGCAACTTCAAAGACCCAGTATCATAAAGAAAACACTTGTGCAGGGCTGACAAGACTAGTGCCCTTATCTGCCACTTCTCTAGTGATAGCCCACTGTTTGCCTCTTTCACCTTAACACCAGTTTCGGAAATTTTGGCTTTCTTCTTTTTTTGCTTTAAACTCAAAGAAGGTACTTCCTCAGCATCAGTAAGATGGCGCACACTACTCTCCAGCAAGTACTTAAAGTAAGGGACAAACAGGGACCTGTGCATGAAAATCATATCTGAGTAATGAACTGTAAAACGCATAAAGTTGAATTACTTAAACAACTGTTCGCATTAGATTTCACTAAACACTCGTGTACTTAAAAACAAAGTCATACTTGGCTCCTTTAAAATTTCAACACCAAATACCTTGCCAATACCCCTTTAACTGCAATCTTGCAGAAGTCAAAATCAAATTCTAAAGGAATATAATCAACTGTGAGAAAGAGTTACATAGAATTTCACTGCAAGATTTACAATCTTCTAGAAAAGCTTAGGAGATAAAAACCTCATTCAAAATTACTTTAAAAAGAATAGAAGATAAAAGGTGCCTATCCATCAGCTATTAAATAGACAAGAGCAGTAGTTTGGCTCCCCTCCTCTGCGCCTATATGATTTTTAAGCTGGGACTCCAAACCTCTATCCAACAAACCCAATAATAAATAATGATAAATGTTTCGAGCAGGTGGATTATCCGATTTACCAACCCCTGCAATCCCTATCTATCTTAACTAGCTAGCAAGACAAACATTCTTGAGGAACAAGGACTCCCATTCTTAAAGAAATAACTGTAATTATGTAAAAATTCACAGCTACCATCTTAAGTTAATTTTCGACAGGAAAAAAATACTATGGAACACTTATTTGTTACTTACCTATGATTTTCAGCAAGCTTATTTACCAATCCATAGAATGATATCGCCCTGTCCAGATTTCTGCCTCTATATTCACTTTCCTCAACTTCTGACTCCGCCCATTCAACAGTCTGGATAAAAAGAGGCTTGAACATCATTTCTGTGAGCTTCATTGTCAGCGAAATCATTGAATTGATTACACTTCTTTCGATCGCACTGATATCCCTGACAGAGAGAGGTCGTTGACGTCGAAGATCAAGAGCGCTCAAGCATAGATCGAAGATCCTTTTGTAATAACCAGCAACAGAAGTTCTATCCATTGTAGCAACCATGTGTGAAAGCATTTCAAATATAATGGTCAAACTGGAATCACCCACCACGACTGCACCAGAGTACAGATTCAACAAAGGCGGCAAAGCAAGGCGAACCTGGAAAATAAAGAGTTACCGTCTAAGGCTTATCTGGAAACAACCACGGTTAAGCATGAAGTGTGATAAGAAGACTTACAGGTATTTTCTCCGCAATGAGCTTTCGAACGGTCTCACCTTTTGTTCTCAACTTTGTGTCTGATCCTGATGCTAAATCAGGATGCAGAACAAGAAATTTACATATACTTTCAAGGTATGGGTTCAAGAAGCCACCAAGCTTGTCTACAACAGCCTCCACAGCAATGAGAATTGAAAGCAAGAGATCACCAGGACTAAATGATCTACTAGAAGAATCAACCTCAACTTCTCTTTCTGCATTAAAACTTGAGATGTTGTCTAAGGTCATCATGATACTCTCCATCATGCTGGGGAGATGAATCAGTGCCTTTGCCCCAAGCACATTGATTAAAGTACCTGCAGTACGCAGGCAGGTGGAAGATAGTGTGGCATCCGGTGACTTTATGGTTGTGACAACAGATGCAAGGAAATGGTTGAAAATCGAATAATTAGAAGGAAACCGGTTGGCCAAAACTTCCACGGCTGAAACTGCTGCAAGTTTCAAAGATCTGTTGGAATCTTCTGACGATGCATGAAGTAACTGAATAATGTCCAAACACATCTTGTTAAGAGCTTCAAGCGCACCCTCATCTAGGTTAAGCCAACTACTACTCAACTTTAAATAGAATTCTCTTTTCTCCTTTCGTTTTGATGGAGTTGAGCCTAGATGCTTTATGCTTTTGGAGAATAGCACTAGAGCCTGCACACCAGGAGCTAGTTAATCAAAATGCCAGATGCAGGAAATTACTTTATAAGCAAAATGTCACTGCATATGAATGTCATACTGGATTCTGCATTACTTCATACTCTCATTTGTAAGGAGTGAGAATTACCTTCCTTTTCACACTGTGGTCTGCATTATCAAGCAATTTAATCATGCCCTTAAAGTACGATGAAGGAATCATCGCCGTCGTAGTGGTTATCATGACAGCATTCAGATGATACTTTAGGCCTTCTCTGATGAAGGCAGGAGCTGCTATTTCCTTTTTAGTATCAATAAGTTGCCATAAGTAAACAACCTGCTCCATAAGTTCCTCCAGTGTTCCCTGTGAAATCAAAGTAAACTTCCATATAGTTGATTATATGAAATAGAGATGTTTACAATATTGTGCTAGTTCAGGTGCCATTTTGGCAAGTTTCAACAAACAACAGGACAAAGCAGAGATGACATTCGCTCAGTCAAAAGAGTGAAATAGTAACATTCACTCAGTCAAAGGCATGCAATTGTATTTGGTGGTGATTACTGAAAAGCAGTTTCTTGAAGGCACATTTTCCAATTGTTTACTATTAGTATACCCTCTTTCGACCAGTAGATGTGCTAACCTGTAAAACTTATGAATGTACAAAGTTTATTCATGACACCCACGTCACTGAAGAAAATTTTGTGGCAGATATATCAAATCATACAAGCCCATTGTTATTAAGAGAAAACCAGGGCACCAAAAATATCAGTCACAGGAAGGGAAAAAAATCAGAAGAAAGATATCACTACCTGAATAGTCCCTAAATCATCCGCCGACTCCAGAGCAAAAGTGAATTCTGGATCTTGCAATTTTTGCGAAATAAAGAGCATCACAAGCAACAACTCTACAGGCAACGAAGTGCACAAACTTTCCCTTCCAAGTCGTCGAAGCAGAATAACAAGAGAGGGCAGCCATATCATGCAGGAATAATGCTCACATATTTGCACAGCAAATGCATACTCCCACTCCTTCTGTATCATAGCCATAAAATCTGGCAAGGTGTAGGCTTTATTATCTAGCTTGGTCAATCTTTTCCTGGTGATTAATGACTGGAAAAGAAGGAAAAGCAAAGAAGCCAGACTACTTCTTTCTCCCAAGGTCCTGTGAAAAACAAAGTTTACCATGAGTCCTCCATTAATCTCATGCGACCACCCAAAAAACCTGTCAACGGTACCTTATGAGATATGTAACAATCAACAGTCTCCTCTTTTCAGCAACTTCAGGCAATATATTGACAAAAACCTGATAACCAAAGAAATCAGGACTCTAGACAACTGCATATATAAAATAGACTGCCGCAGAAAATGTGCAAAGTGCAAGTCTATACAAGGTACCTGAAGCAATTGGTCCACATCATTTGTCTTAGACAGCCAACATGGTAAGAGAGAAGACATAAGATCTTCAAAAACACGCAGTGAACTACTGTCAACCTGCATATGGATAAATTTACATGACAAGCCATTCTTGGCCCAAAATCAAGAATCATGACAGAGGCAAATCTATTAACAAATCAGCCACTAGTACTCCCAAGCATCCCAAAATGTCTTGACATTTTTTTCCTTCACAATTTGAGTAGAAGCTAAAGGCAATGCCTATACAACTGATGAAACATCAACAAACCTGTGTAATTGCCGATTCTCCCGCAACAGTCAGAATATCCTGTATGTGATCCAGAATTTTGTCGGGGACAAGTTTAGTAATTGTAGACAAAAGTTTGAGTATGTGGTTATGGGTGACTCCATCTTTAGCCGAATGGGCACATTTGATCAACAACTCAATGTCAATGCTGTCAAGCATCTGAGCCTGTCACGAATAAATAGCACCAATTAAGAAAACACCACGAACACAACAAAACTGATCCCCGTCTGAAATCTTCTAACAATCCAAAGAGGTTCTGACCTTAGACTGAAGAGGGCCAAATGACGCTAAGATATCTTCCAGAACCAAAAGCAGATTCTGCTGAACGTAACACGCTGTGCTGGTCGTACCTTCAGAGATCCCAGAGGCAGCTTGAATGGACCTCTCATCTATGCTATGCACCCATTCATCCGAAAATATGCGGCCCAGAAGCTTAAACAATGGACTTACTAGACTCTCCCTACCGATATTATGTAAAATACATTAGTCCAACAAATATGCAGGGATAAATATGACTTCTACAGGAAAGGGGTCAGTGAGCAATGCACAAATAGAAAGTCTACAAGTAGAAGGAACGAGTTGAAACCTGTTTGTTATGTCTTTTTTCATAAGCAGAATATCGAGGAGCGAGATGAGGAAAAAGAATGCATCTTCGCCTTTACTGAGAACATCACGGTGCCTTTTCAGAATGTCATAACTTGCCGACCTCCTTTTCTTTTTCTGAGATGCTATTGGAACTTCAAATATGGACAAAGAGTGAATCATTTCAGCCACAGTAGAACCAGCTACCTGCAGCACTCAAAAGAAATTTATATAAGTTCACATTGCTCAAAACAAGTAGAAAGCAATTCCCAAGAAATGCCATCCAGTACGATTACATCCACCGAATTCAAAACAGAAAGCATGCAACAGGTATATCGACTGGTTTACTGAAGTTGTCGGAACATATCCAAGCACAATCAAATGATATAATCAAGCTAATATCAGGAAAAAACTTGTAGAATTGAATAAAATTCTCAGAAGTACAAGACACTGATTTAAATAAATGTTTGTTCTTCATCACAAGCTGAATATTGGAATGGTGTTGCACCAATTTTTTTAAACAAATAGTTATGTATTGATCCTTGGAACTATAATAATACATGGAAGACAACACGATTTACGGATTGAATAGAAATTCTCCATTTCGATTCTGCCAGATATTTATTGTTAAAGCTAATTGTTTAGCAGGAACTTGATTTATTAGAACTAACATGATGACATCCATAGTTCAAATCCATTCTTCTACTTTGCAATTTTTTTTCCATTTTATTATGGGTTTATCCAATCAGCCAGATCTTTTTTTTTCTCTTAATGAATAATCTGTCCAATCCAAAAACTGAATTTGAACGGACGATGCGTGAATCATTTAATTCCTGAGTATCCCGTCTCTTTTTTAGGTTCACTCAATTCCAATATTCTTCATAATACAAATAATCGAATTAGGATTGCCTGACTAGATTCTTGCACCTTGATTGTTTACACATCAAACAACTCTCATATAGGTCAATACACGCAGCCAAATGCATGCTCCACAAATGCTAATGAGCAAATGCTTATATGGAAGACAAGAAAAATCAGTAATACAATCTGAATCCTACTTATTCCTCAGCTTTGCACTCATAAACTTTAAGTGGAGATACCAATAAATTTCTGGCATCTTGCTATCTAACTCGAAAGGGCAATAAGTTTACCTTTTTGTGAGTCATTTCTATATATAGGTTTGTCCATAAACCATCTTAGATATCAAACTTTAGTTTTTTCCTCCTAACAAATTACAAACTACTCTAAAACATAAAATATTCATACTTGCAAACTTGCATATCTATTCCAAAAACTCACCATCCATTGTATTAGAACAGTCCAAATTTTATGAATCTCATTTTGATTCACCCAACTAACATGGAGAACCACACATCATAGAAGAGAAAAAAGGGGGGAGGGAGGGGGAGAGAGAGAGAGAGAGAGAGAGCACATCTAAGCGTAAAAGGGCCTCCTTAGTTGCAATTTGGATATCACTATTTCCTTTGCGAAATAATAGCACAAGCACAAAAAAGAGAGCCTCCTGCAAAAAAAAAACCAAAAAAATTGAGAATCTAAGTGATTGAATTGACCATTAAAATAGATTGATCATTATTTTCCATATTGATGAACTCAACAAAAATCATAACGAAAGAATGAAACACAGGAACTTATGGACCTTATGATGACTATTCCCAAGGACAACCACCACCATATCTATAAGTTGACACAGTTCTGCCAAAAGATTGCAAGGTGCAGGCATCATTGCTCAAAACGTTAATATTTGGTTACCTACATAAATTACAAGCACTTACTAATTTTTTCACACTGGGACACAAAGAAACTTTTGGCCACTAGTGGCCTGTCTGCATTTGTTATATAAAAGGAAGAAAATCTTATATGTTTTACGAATCCTAACCACCCAATTTGCCTTTTTTACCCCCATATATATTATCTCAATCTTAAATGTGAGGGTAAATATGGCAATGTCACAATTAATGAAAAATCGCCATATTTTACCTATCATATACATATATTTGAATGATAAATAATATTTTGGTCAGAAGGTACTAACAGGGCACCGCCCTATACAAACTAGTTCACGAAGAAGCTGCCCATATAAAAGATTATGCACAAAAGATTGTTTTTAACATTTCAAATAAACTGTATGAAACTGATTTCAAATAAACTGTATGAAACTGAGTTTTCCTAACATACCAAAAGTGAAGAGTGTAGATCTAATTATATGTTAAAGGTAACAAGCTCAAAGGGCTTGTAAAAAGTATTAACTATATAGGATATAAAAATATCCTATATTCAACCCTAATCATAAAAATTGTATATTGAAGAGGAAAAGCATGAGTATCTATACCTATATATTTCTATGGATAACAGCATTGCTTGCCAAAATTGACACTACATATTTCTACATATCAAACCACAATCTTTTCGTAATGATCTGTTGATATAATACCTAATGGCCAACAAACACCATCAGCCAGGCCAAACGAACAAAAAAGCAACACCAGTACAGTCAAAAACAACAAATGCAGAAGCTTGTCTTATATGTGCGACAACGAAGGTGGACCAACCCTTATAGACAATTACAATTAAATTGAAAGGTATCATATCTACCACAAAGTCAAAGTGCAAAATTTTCTGTGGCCCAAAATTTCTCTCTCTCTCTCTCTCTCTCTCCCTCCCTCCCTCCCTCCCTCCCTCCCTCCCACCCTCGGCTGTGCTATGTGGCCTTCTGAACAAAGCCCTTTGAGCTCTGAGCTAGCAGCATGGCCGCCAAATCTCAAGATCAGCTCCCTCCCTCCCTCCCTCCCTCCCTCCCTCCCTCCCTCAGCTGTGCTATGTGGCCTTGTGAACAAAGCCCTTTGAGCTCTGAGCTAGCAGCATGGCCGCCAAATCTCAAGATCACGGCTGCCTCATCTATGACAAAGAGCCAATTAGCTCTGAACTAGTGGCATGGCCACCAGATCTCAAGATCACAGCCACTTCATCTATGACACAGAGCCAACATAGATTGGCTTGGTCATCGTCAATATTGCACACGCGCACACACAGAGAGAGAGAGAGAGAGAGAGAGAGAGAGAGAGCCTGGCATCTTGTAGTTACCGGCTGGGTCAATGGATGAGCAGCGACAGCAGGGTGGCTGCGTGGAACTGTGATGGTGTCGTACAAAGAAGAATAGAAGAAGATGGCATGGCACAGAGAGAGAGAGAGAGAGGCAGAGGCAGAGGCAGAGGCAGAGACAGAGACAGAGACAGAGACAGAGAGACAGAGTGATTGATGGGAGCTAGACATATCACTACAAATCACATGGGCTTTGTCAGTGAGTGCATTTTTGAAAAAGGAAATGGACAATTTTGCCGAAGGAAGAGTGCACTATATATTTTTGAAAACAGAGGTATGTAAATGGTATTTAAATGAAAACTCAGACATGTTTACAGTAATTTCCCTACAATATATGGCAAAGGCATAATAAACCTAGCAGCGATGACAGAGACCAGGGGCAGTCAATTTGCAATTTTCAACAGACATTGCCTTCTTTTCAAACTAGTGGAAAGGAAACGTTGAAGGCAGCTTAGGACATCTGATTCTATTGAATTTGGATAAGATGATTGGACCATCTAATTATGGAATGTTAAAGGGTGCACAGCCAAAGCAATCGATGTGTTCAACCAAAGCATGTCATAGCAAATAACGGAGGACAAATGCACCTTAGTAGCATAAACAAACAAAATACACGTGAAACAAGTAATTTAGTCAGATTTTGAAGCACTTAAGAGTCCATTAATATATTGTTAGGCCACATACTAGAAAGTGACCTCTACATGAGAAGCACTTTAAAGAAACAACTTCTCCCAATCTAACAACGAAGAGAGAGAAGGTAACAAACCTGCATTTCAGTGGTCAATCCACCATAAATCCGATTATTCAGCTTACTTAGAACAGCTATACATGGCAGCATGACTGCAGGATCTTCAGCAAAAGTCCCTTCAAACTGCATGGGACCCAAAGCAAGTTCATCAGCACATAAGGGGATGGTTTTGATTCCTTAACTATATATTTGGTTAAAGAAGCATCGTACTAGTTTTGAAAATAGAATAGGGCCTAAAGAGTTGCAGAATAACAACTCCACAGCTTGTCTTTCATTATGGCTATTCCAGTCAATGCCCTCATTTTATTTGGTATAATGGTACAGCGAACTATTAAGGATTAGCATCACTACCCAAGAAATCCCCTCATTAGCTTGTTTGCATGAAAATGATAAATTCCGATTAAAGAACTATTAAAGTCCAGTTTTCTTCAAGCATGCACATGAACATCTTACACCATCAACCTAATCAAGAGTTGAAAGTAAAAAAAATCAATTAAAACCAATGTTCTTCATCTTAACAATCCATCAATAACATATAATCCACACCGATAGTTATTAATGTGTGGTACAAGACAGTTACAAACCTACCAGTGCATGATGAGGATACAAATCGATTAGAACAACTAACTAAGCCTTAACCCACAAATTAGGGTTAGCTATATGAATCTGTTTATGTCATTGCACATGTTCTTTCAAGGAATGAACCATCATTACAAATTTGAAAATGCATGAACTTAAATTGACTACCAATGTCTAACCAAAACATATATGCCTATTGCAGGGACATGTACTTCCCAGTAATGAACTCCATCTACCTTCACATAGCACTACCAATAATAAGAAAGAAGATAGAAGAATTGAGGCACGTGACATTTTATTGGAATATGAAAGCTGTTCTTCCCTTACACAAGACCTCCGATAAGCCAAAGGCTGTCAGTCATTTCTCAAGTCTCACTTGTTATCACAGAATAAATAAGTCTTTAAACCAGCAAAAAAGCAAATTTATGTGCATGAAAGAATAAGCAATAAATTTTAAACTTAATTAGGTTAAAGAGAAATATAAACAGCTGAAGATGTGGTCCATTAAAAAAAAATGAACCTCAATTTAAAACTCAACTTTCAAAAGTTTTAAAGATTTGAATGATTAGAAGGGCGTATACAGTCGAACATCATCTTACATGCAAAGTCTTCATTAGATGATCCTCAAAATTGAGAAGGCCGGCTGTAGAGGACGACATGGTACAGCTCTGATGCAAGCATAGGACGCAATTTTATGGTTAATTACCTAAAAAATAGATGAGGAAATAAAGACAAAAAATCACTTAAGGTATCAGTACCAGTAGAAGGCATAGGATTTCAACATCAGCCTTTGACAATCTCTGGCATGAATCATCCCTCTCAAAATAATATCGGCCACGAACTTCCAAAAGTTTAGACAGTAAGAGGTCAACATCTTTAACCTGCATGAGTGCTTCCCCTATTCCTTTGAGCAAGGATAGGATAACAAGCTGTAAAAACCAACAAACAAGTCAATTACTTCCTCTCAAAAGAATATTCATTTTAAAGAAAGCAAGATAAAATGTGAAGCAGATCAAACCTTCCCATGCGAAGAGAGCTGCAAAGCAGATTCCAAAATGAAATCAAGGATCTCTTTTTTGGTAGATTGAGTGAACCTGAAAGATTATATCAAAGTTAACATAGCCTTCTAAAAAGAGAAGAGATAGATCTTGAAGATACAGTACTTCCCTGAAGGGCAAGAATGACACCAAGAGCTGTACATGAAGGATGCGCAATTACCTATTTCCTACATCCTGTGGCACCAACAGTTGGTCAACAACGCCCAATGGACCAAGCAGAGCTGACAAAAATGAAGCAAAGAACTTCCTGTCTGACAGGATAAGCCTTTTGTGCTGAATTAGCAAACCCAAGAGCTCCTCAAGAAACTGACTCCAAATGGCAATGGTCCCTGAAGTTTCATTACAAGGTTGCCACAAATAAAACTACAGCATGCAAATTCTCCATGAAGAAAAGAGGAATAATTGCAAAAGTCCAAAGACCCGAAGTGTAATCAAGCCTCAAAACTTCAAATAGTGCAAACAAGTCCTAAAACTTGTAAAATATGTGCGATCAAGCCCCTCATTAAGTTTGTTAATTTCTAGGTGACTGAAAATGTTAATATCCTTTGTCATTCTTCTCTCTATCCTTTTTATGCATTTTTTTATGACAGTTAATATGGTGCCAAATGGATGCCACATCGGCCTGCAAGATATTTGAAAACAAATAGACAAATCTCTATATTTTCACGAAAAAATTCTTTTCCCTCACCCTTGTTCCCTTTCCCTTATTCTTTTTCTTCTCCTCCTCCTCCTTCTTCCTCAAACCAATTGAAAAGAGAGGCCGCCGCCGCCTGCCGCTGCTAGCACATCTCCATCCACCAACATCAACATCAACACTAACGCTACCCTTCTCGCGAATTCTAGATTCATATGCTGAAGGTTGAACATACAAAGTACATCACAAAACACTAAACGCCGACAATGGCAACCATTCCCGGGAAATGTTGGAAATCAAAGTAGCAGAACCCCAACAATCAAAATGCCGTTGTCCATACTGAGTGACTTTGTCATCTTGGTCGTGATCACCATCAATGATGAGTTTAAGTACCCACTCGGCCTATCAGAAGGAGCTGCCAAAAATAGTGACCCACCACACACGATATGTTCACTTCAAATTCCCCAACCGCAGCGAGCTCTTCTGGACTGGGACTCAACATCAAGAGAAATGTTATCATTTGGAAGTTTCTAAAGTAAGAATAGTTCAGATTGATTTCTCAAGCTCGGTGTGTAAAGGTCAAGGAAGAATGGTTGGTGGTTAAGGAGCATCATTTGACTATAAGAGGGACAAAGAGAAAAGTCTTTGGCATTAGAATTGGTGGAGGTAGCAATGGATGGAGGAGCGTGTTGACAGTTGGCAGAGGCAACAAAGGGTGGCAAGTGGCCTTCCAGCCACTCATGGAAGAGGAGGAGTTGAGGAGGAGTGAGGGGAAAAAAGAAAATGAAGGAGGGAAATGAAGAAATTGGAAAAATTAGGCAATCTCTCTTTTTAATTTGCTATCAGGTTCATGTGGCACCTAGTTGGCGCCATATAAATTTCCTCTAAGAGTTGCACATAAAAAAGAGAGAACAATAAAAAGTGCCACATAAGCTTTTTCCTTCACCAGGAATTAATGTATTTGACGGGGAGACTTGGTTGCACAATTTTTACAGGTTTAAGTACTAGATTCTGCAAAGTAAAGTTTTAGGACTTGATTACAATTCAGATACAAGCTTTAAGATTTTTCATATACTTATCCAAAAATAAAACAAAGCATAGAAGTGTGAGTGCTTGTGTGCACGTCTGTGCACGTGTTTTCATTCCATTGTCCATGAGATAGAGCATATTTTTTACTATTCATGTTAAGGTCTATACCATTTTTCTTCCCAGACAAGTCAACACGAGAGCACAATGTGTATAGTCCCTCAATGCAGTTCATCGCAGCAATCCTTATATCCTGCAAAAGGGAGACAACAAATAAATGACACAAATAAATAGTCCCAATTTTGGCTCTTTTAAGACCACAAATCTCTCTTGGAACATATTCTTAAAACCTAGCAGAGAGTTAGAAGCAGAGGTAAGCCTATTCCATGAAACCTCTGAGATATCTAAAATTAAAAAAGAAAATATAAGTTGGAAAGCGGAGAATATGGGGAATCTCATCTCATTTCATTACTCACTGTTCGTGCTGATAAATGCTACATATTCTTATTGTGCCGGTCAAAGAATACTGGCAAAAGTACTTAAGCGCTCAAAAGACAGTGAAAGCTACCTGGCTCTCACTGGCCAATGGAACAAGAAGCGACGGAAATTTGGCTAGAAGTTGCAATGATAAGGCATCCTCCGCTTGACCACAAAGATAGGCAAAACAGAGGAGACTTTCAACTTGAACCGCAACTGGATAACCTGCAGCATATGGATCAGCATAAAGACATGCAAATGAACCTACAGTGCACCTTTTTAGACAGACAAGCATACATTTTTTCCAGACATAGTTATGCACTTTCGTGTGGCAAAAATGCACATCTTATGATCCAGTTCTGAATCTGACATTTAGCAAAGACCATCATTATACATTAAAAAGATTAAAAAAAAAAAAAAAAATCGACATGTCGTTACCCATGTCACAGTGACTGTTTTAGAAAGTGAATGTAGAGTGATTTGAACCAGCTGTGAGGAAAATAATCGTCTTTTAAAAATTCTCAGAAGAAGCTATTGAGAATCAAACCCAAAACTTAACTGTATGGATAGCTCTGGAGGTGGAAATAAAATAGGAACACAGAAAAGCAACTAGTCAAGGACGTGGTACAACAGGAGTGGACTTTTTTTTGGATGTGCAGTAGCAGTAAATATGATTATTCGGTGTATTCAAGACCACATGGGAATCAATACATTTAAAGTACAGCTTAAACACTTGATTTTGTATGTAAAACAAAAAATATTATTCTGAAAGATATTCCTAGATTAGAAATAACTTATTTTAATGATACATCTTATGGAACAAAGACGGTCAATTTAACATTAGTGTCAGAAACATTGACGACATTCTAGATTGGTAGAAAACAAGGTGTGCACATTCCAAATCATAATTTCTAAGGAAATAGTGTATTCCGGTAATTTTGGCCAAACCATGTTAATTTTGATAGTAATTGCAAAGAAAGAATGAGCAAAGACTTTCATGGAATATGTTCTTTATCTCCGTAACTTTAGTGAGTAGGTGGACATGAGAAACTGGAAAAAGAGGCAGAGCATGCCAAATGAAAGAAACTTCAAAAGGGAGAATTTATAGAAGCAGGTACCAATCATTGCTACCAAAAACAAAATAACAGCGACAAACTAAGCCTTATCCCACTAAGTGCTCAATAACTTTCTTATGGTCTCTTCCATGTCTTTATAGGCCTTCCCCTGCCCCATTAACCCAATTCTCTATAATCAATCACATCTCCCCACTGAAATATTTTAGGGGCTTCTTGACATGACACCTAAACCACCTTAAATGACCTTCTCTCATTGTACCTTCAATTGGAGTAGGACCTACATTTTCTTATTCCATTCTTAAGTACCCACACATCTAAGGTACCTTTACGTCACTCATATTGAGGACATGATTCCCCAACAACGCCAAATATTATGAGCCATAAAGTATCATATACCTTATTGCCGTCATGTAGACTTCTCCTATGAGATTAAGTGTGCATTTTGCAATCACACAAAACAGTAAACATACTTCTTCACTTCATTCATCCTGCTTGTACATTGTAAGCAACGTCCCCATTGTTTTCTCCATCATTTTGAAAGATAGATCCAAGATCTTAAGTAAAGAATTTACTCTTTGGGCCTTCCAAGTCTCCAAAACTTACTAAGACAGCATTTAAGCTCCTATTATCATGGAAATTATAGACCACATATTTTATCATTGACCTATTTAGACGAAAACCCTCAGAAGCTTTGTTTCATCTACAGTGTAGGTTCAGTCATGCCCTAGCTCTACTCCTTCTAGTACCCAGGTGGGTGGCAAGTACAAGTAGCACAAATGAGCAATAACTATGGCTCAAACCAAACATTCCATCGCAGCCGTGAAATTCCAATGTTAATGCCCAATGGGATTGCCAACTTGCTCACCCCTGCCCACTCTTTTTTACTTATCAAACGACGTTAGACTCCAACATTCACATTCAAAGTTTGACTTAGAAATTCCAGAAACAGAATTGCATTTCCCACCCAAGTGCAATAACCTTGTTTTTCTGCCACCCTTCTAGGTTTTCACTTAGGTCTCACCTAGCTCATGAGTGGAGCAAAATATTTTAATGTCTCAAAGTTAGTCGATTTAAGGTGGAGTTATCAACTTTAAGAGAAATCTTCATTGACATTATAAATGGCAGAAAGATGAAAATGCAACATCCAAGTTATGAATGCATAGCTTAAGAAAATAGTGAAAAGGCACGAACAAAACCTTCTTCTGTGAAAAATTGAGACAGAAAAGCAGCTGCACAAATCTTGCAATTTGTAACGAGGTAATGGAGATGCTCCCTGAACAACTGTCTCTGATTTGAATCTGCCAGGAGGACAAATATCTCCCGAAGCTTGCCAACCCATTGTACACCTTCATGCTGCCAGGAAACAACTTGTGATAACCATTGCTAGCCACTAACAAATTGAACTAATCAAATATACAACCCCACATGACCTGAGGAAAACAATAAACATAAGAAATATGTAGTCACCAACCGAAAAGAGGTCAGTAGGAGCCACTGAAATAAATGCCCCCAGCATCCTCCAAAATATACATATTAAGATCTTTCCATTCAACTCTTCAATATTGGCATCAAAAAGCTGATCCAGAAATCCTATGCAATCTCTTCTCCAGATTTCCACGTTGCCCTGCCAATCCATAAGTTACAAACATCTGTCAAAAGAAATGTGAGGGTAGGTTCCATCAATAAGTATCATTATCATATCTAATGTGCAGAATTCCCTTAGCGTAATTTTACAGTACTTTTGAGGAATCTAATTAGCAAGTGATGCTGAAAATTGCCAGATCATATCAGCCAGTGAGACACATCTCATTTGAGCACCCAAACTCACATGCCCACCACTGATTCCAGGAAGCAATTGGCAATGGCTATAAATTAAATTACGACTGCCTAAGTTGTTGGACCTTCCACAATACAAAACAAGATTACTTAGTACATTGCTGAATCTCACTCCTAAACACACTCCTCATTTATGGTTCCCATTGCAATGTTGCCCAACCTTCCGACTCATTTCAAGGAACTGGAAATAGTTTGTTTATTATAATGTGCTTTGGTCCCATGACTGGAAAGAGATATATTAAAATGCTACTAAAGCTTTGTCTGACACACAAAAGTTTTCATTTATATTAGTGCAAACTGGAACTATTGTACTCATTGTCATGTCAAAATGAATAAACTCTTGGATTATCATATCAGGGTACTTCAACACATAAAACTCTTGCAATATCATCCCAGGGTATTTCATGTCTTTCCTCGCATTAAAAGAACAACCAGAAAACTTTAGCTGACATTTCAGCGAAAGAGGAAATAATTTCAATTTGAGACAAGTGGCTGCTGACAGATACTAATGCTTCTTCGAAAGAAATTTAAGTGGTAGATTCCCCAATGAGGGACATTAAAATATTTTTGGCTCTAGAATTGCTCCAACAAAGAAGATTGTGCACTCGACATTGATGTGTGAAGTACAGATAAAACCACATCAGTTTGCAGGTAAACATTACAGTTATAGGGGATGTACGACAAATCCACAATTGAGGAGTATTCCAACGTTTAGGATAAGATGAGCACATATGTTGGAGGTTATAACTACAACAACAAAAAAAGCATTGAATAGTAATGAAAAATAGTCACTTCTACCTCTCCTAGATGCAGGCCATTGGAGGACTTCAATGCTTCCCAATTAATTTTCAGAACTGGTAAACAAGCTTCCAAGAGGTCCAAAACTTGGTTCCCATCTGACATGCAACAAAATTACAATGTCAACAACTTAACTACAAACACACTTCCACCATAAGTAAATTATAGACACAATCTCCAATATCACATCAAGACCTAGTGCAACATTTTATTATGAAGCCCGTTGACCCACAATAGGAGGAACTAAGACTTTGCTCAAACAAACGATATAACATAAAAGGTGTCATAATTTGTATTTAGAAATTTATATCCACAATACCAGCGATACATACCTTTCTTTTTCATCTCAATTGACTGCATAAGAACCAAAAAGAAGAGCGTTTTTGACATCATGAATTCATTACTAATTTGGACAAGGAAGGGTAGAAATTCTCGAGGTTGTTTCGAGAATAAATCCGCCAAAGTGTCAACCATCCTCAGATTTGCAGAAGATATGCTTCCAGCTTCCAATTTCTGCACTTTTAAAAGATGCACATTTTAATAGCCACATCTGTGTAGTGACATTGAAAACCCAAGAAGACCAATCAACAATCATGTGCTCCCTCCCCTCTCCCCATTTGCAGCCGTGACAAATCCCTCCTCTCCCCATCTGTCTGTATAACCTCTTTTACTGCCACCATAAGTAAGTGATGAACATTGTCCTTTCAGGCTATCCCTATTGGTCAATGCTGCAATTACAAACTTATACTTTAAAACCTCTCCCCCTCCTACGTCTACATTTATATGAGGGAAAATGTAGCACTATGCTTAGTTCATGCTCGCTAGCACATGGGGAACATCCATGCAAGAGCGCACCCAAATGCAGATGCCAGTCTTGCTAGTCTTAAAATGTTATCGTTAGTCAAGATATACTTGCATGACAAATATGGCCTTTTCTCATGATTAAACTCAGCTCAACCATATTAAGACAGTCATCCAATGAAAAGGTTATTGGCAAGTGTGCAATACTTTTAGACCTAATGCATGAACTATGCATACCCATCATCAAATGATGTATCTGCCAAAGACCAAAATTAAATCAATTCAGACCAAAAGGAAAAATTGCAAATTGACGATGTGCCACCTCTGAGCTGGGCAGGCTGGGTAGATTTCGATAGAAGGGCCAGTTCACTTCCTTTGCAAATTCCAAAACCCTCAAATTGTACATCTGTGTCTGCAATTGGTAATATATTGAGAAAGCTGGCAATACATATCTATTCACAATGAGTAAGAATCAAACTATAAAGGACAAGATGAAACATAAATATGACAATGACTATTGATCAATTAACAAAATAAAGATGAAAACCTTAGGCGTGATAAGGAGCAAGGGGAACATCAATGCAGCCAATTCCTTTGCCGAATCCAGCGAACCATCAGATATAGATATTAAGTGCTTCAAACATAGGATAACAATATCACCAGCTGCGGCACCGTTATTTACTGAGCCTGCAGGTGGAAATGGTGACTGTCAAGCATAAGAATTGAGCACTTTATATGCTATACCACTAATGCAATCTATTTTACCCATGGGTGATAGAACTAGACTTCACCGTCGGGTGGGGGGAAGTGATCCTGACCTAACCTCCAACGCTCTCAACATAATTCTCTTGTTTTCACCAGCAGAATCATTGAAACTCTCGATAGCTTTGAACACAAAGCACATGTACCAAAAAACTTGACCCAATAAAAGCTAAACAACATCTCCCTCATGGGAATGTTTGAAAAAAGAGACTAACCAGAGAATGGAAGAATGGAGATTTTTTACCAATCACCAAAATCCTACTTCTCAACTTCTATATAATGAAACTAAATAACAGACTAGACAAGTCCAACAAAGAGTGCACAAGCTACTGAAACAGGAATAGAGTAATACTCAGAAATGATGAGCTTCATGCACCTCCAAAAACCAATTTATGAAGTTTGTAGATAAACAATTCCCAATAAATACAGAATGAAAACCAACTAGAAGGGCCCAGGATCTGGTAGTTGTTTTTTCTCTATACTTACTCAATACAAGCATTCCTATGCATCTCCGTGTTATAGAACACAATGCTTGAAGAAGATCAGTCCGGTTCACCACATTTGGCAATTCATTAAGTAATAAAGCTGCTCGAACAATAGATAGGTCATCATCATATAGCTGGCGCAATATAGCATCTTGAATTGTTTCAAAACCCTGCATGATAGAGAGAAAGAAAAACATTTTAAGTCAAAGACAAAATCATATTTAGAGTGTGCAGCTCCTTTTGCACCACTAAGCGCCCCCCAAAAAAAAAAAAAAAAAAAGACCACATAGAATGGCTTTCTCCAATAGGCTCACCCACAAAATTATCTAGACAAAGCACTTTTCTCTATATGTATGCATGTCATCTATGGGAAAGCAACCTGAATAAAGAAAAACATTCTCATACCTGGAAACCCAATGAAACTATTTCTTTAATTTATTTATGCGGAAAGTAATTTGCTAGAAATTACTGAAAGCAAACTAAATTCGCAAAGATCTATGTCACATAAAACAGTGCAACTTCTGAAGCCCGTAAAATCATGGTTGTAAAGCTGAAGGAAACATAATCATTTCTACTTTTCTCTATTTACCTATCAGAAGCCAAGATTGCTTCCAGATAGTGGTTGAACATGTGAATTCTAACAACTATAGCAGGGTGGAAACATTTCAACATTTGCAAAATGAGAAATGGAAGATGAGTAAATGGAGAAATTGGCAAGCAGGCAAAAGCTGAGCAACCCTAGAAGTATCATTTTCTGTTGAGGTACTGAGAAACGTCCATGGATCAAGCTACGCGTAGAGGACTAAGAGTCTGTTGGGTACAATTGTAGTTCTGTTGTGCTTGTGTTGTGTTGTGTTGTGCTGTGTCCAAGCACATGCATTCGGCGACACATCTTTTAGAAGTGTCGTGCTGAGACTAGACAATGCTTGGAAAAAGCTGCTGCAAAATTACTGTGGTCATCAAAATGACGAAAAAGACCTATAACATTGTTTTAGAGTTGCTGCCAACGTTTATTATTAGACCTTTTGCAGTATACCATTTTTCAACATAAAATAATACTGATGATGATGATGTTATTGTAGTTATAGATACTATTATTAAAATTAACATAGTAATGTTATTAGTGATTATTTCAAATTTCCTTCTTTGAAGGAATATTAATGAAAATTTGAAATAAAAACGCCTCAGAAAGCCAAAGCACCCCATCTCACATCCATAGCAACTGCAGAAAAGCCATACCAAGCACAAATAGAAAAATGAACAGCTTTGAAAGTTCTACAACTTTCAGTGGCCTTACAGCATAACAGTATATATTTCTAACAGCATTTAAGTAAATATATTTCAATCTAATTCAAAATTCTAAAAGACTTTTACAAATGTGAGAGAGAGAGAGAGAGAGAGAGAGAGAGAATCCAAGACAATTAACAGATTGAGATGTAAAAACCTATCAGGTCAAAAAGGAAAATATTCCCACTAAGCATTTTTTCAAATATCTTCAGAATTTAGAATTGACAACTTGAGTTACAGGCAAGCTAAAAATATTCAAGCCTACTAATGTAAAAATGTATCCCTGAAGAACATTCAATTCATACAAACCAGTTAAACAGAATTTCAAGAAATCTTTCCCTAATTCACACAATGGACCTAGAGGCAAATCAGAAAAATAGGCACCTCCTCTTGCTAATTATTTCTTTCCAGCCAGTGATGATGTTAACTATTACAATGAAGCAAATTTCTCTTTTGCCAGAAAAGTAAGCATAAAATACACCCCAAAAGAAAAAAAAAATTCCTAGTAATTATTACCTGTGAATTGATACTATCGGCCTTTAAGATGCCAGAAACGTTCAAACTAGACAATGCAGCGCATCGGACCTCAACCTGGAAACATTTTTATAAAAACAAGGACAGAATCAAAAAATAATACTAACAGTCAGCACAAAACTCCAGGAAAGAATTTCAAAACCTTATCTTTTGGCCAAAAATTACCTTAGGATGGAACAGGGAAAACCAGATTTTTGAATCCAACATAGGCACAGATGAACTCAAATTCCCATCTAACACTTTAGACAAAATCTCAGATATCGATTCATGTTTTCCCTGATGCAGTCTTGTATCCTATAAAAAGAAAAAAGAGACTGATATGTAAAATACAAGAGAAGGACAAAGTGCTGCATACACAAATGCAGAAAAGGGAATTAATCACAGACCTCCAGGAACTTCCTGATGGACTCATGCAACTCGGATGGATAACTCTTCATAGTGACAGCCAAGATTTTTTTGGCCCAAACTCCTACAAAGTATTTTTGAAGTGCCCATAATACATGCAGCAATTACTTGTTAAGACAAAGAATGGCAAAAAAGAACAACAGAGTGACGAAGTCCTTAACATCACGAGAGATCACCTATTTCTGATGAAGAACTGTCAATTTTCTGGGATAACTTCAGGCATGAAAAGAGGATCTTGGAGACAAAACGATCAATTACATTGCCTAGAGGAACTGTCTCAACTATGGATACCAATAGGGAACAGCATGAAGCATCTGAGAAACTGCCAAAATCATAATAGGTTGAGTAACACAGCATAAAAGAGATAAATAGAAGTTTGGAATGGTTTTAATACCTGTACTCGAGCAGAGACTCCAAAAACAAGACAAGAAATTTATCTACGTTGAACTCTCTGGATAATTGTGACAGAATCCCAGTAATATCCCTTCAAAGTAAAATTCCAAACAAATCCAAGATTAATGTCAATGGAAGCACCTATGCAATGAAATAAAGATCAAATGAGTACCTAATCTCCTTCACAATCTCCAGGGCTTTCTTTGGAAACATATCCACAGACTGTGACTGTCACAATAACATATTATTAAGCGAGAGCAATGACACCAGCAAGCACAGTAGGAAGCAAGATGAAGTTTTCAAATATTATCGAAAATACAATTGAGAAATAACCACAATTGCAAATACAGTGTTCATCACATGCAATACACCAGTCATGCCCCTTGTCAAGACCAACTACACAAACAGTGTTGGTTCTTTCCCTCATTTTTCTTTTATGGAAGCTGTCTAAGAGGGTGTGTAAGAGGTAGAGGGGAATCAGCTACACAGTCATGCATCTTTGTCATTTAATTGCATAAAATCCCAAACAATTGATTGACGTGAAAATGCAGATATTGGTTTAGATGAAATCAGGGGAACAGATGGAATCAGAACAGATATAAGTGAGAGGCCATCATATGAAAGTAAATAATACCTGAAGAAGATTGATTAGAGCAATAAATGATAATCGAACCCATTGTAGCCCCATGGCATCTTTTGCCTCTTCTCTAGCTATGTCGGCAATTGATCGAATCAAACTCTTTACAAGTTTAGGAGACAAAGCAGCTTTTTTTGCCAGTAAGCTAATAATCATCAGGGCACTGGCCTGTGAAGCAGGGGAGAAAAGGCTTTTTAACTTGCAAATTAACTGCATGGTATCTAAAACGAAAACCAAAAACAAACAAAAAGGTGATGCGTGACTAAAATATGTCACAGATAAAAGTCATCTGCATCTCCAAGAACATCAATCTGCAGATAGATGCTTCCTATCACCAGGCTGGACCAAAATCTCCTCCATGCACAGAAGCCCCATTAATCACAGAACTTCCTCATCACCGGTCTCTGATAGACCTTGATGACAATATAAGTTATAGCTACTAATGAATTGCATGGATTGGCACCCCATTGGAGCCCATTTGCAATAAAATCCATTTTACTCGTCCAAAAAATAAAAATAAAAATCACCTGCAGAAGCTTTATTTAACTCTAATGTTACCTTTTGTTCTGAACTGCCTTTCATGCCAGGCTGAATTCCAGAAATCACAAGCGGGAGAATCCTTTTCACAACATCACTCTCAACAGCTGCAAGAGAACCCACAGCCTCGATCACAACTGCAGTGCAAAAGCTAACTACTATGCTCGAAGGATGGTACTTTTTGGTGGGAGATGCCTGCAATCAGAACCGGCAATACGATGGTGACATCATCAAAGATAGTGCTGAGTGATTATATGCTTAGAACCACGGGTCCTCATTTTTCGATAGGAAAAAAAGAAAAAAAACTTACATAGTTGCACAAAACCTCAAGAATACCCATATCTCTTAGACACTGCTGCACTAGAACCTGCCTTGGTGGAGGCGCACCGGACACTTTAACGCCTTCCAAGAATTTCCATCTCGTATTCCTAAAAATCATAGAGACATATAAATCCAAATTGCCAGACTTCACGTGACCATATATATAAACATCTTGAGAGCATCTATCGACCTACCCCAAATTAAGCAGCTGCACTATTCGGACAAATGCATGGGTGTCGTGGTATGGCAATGCGCAAAGTATCAATTCCTCCATATTATACACGTGTATCCTACAAAGCGAAGCACAGACCAAACACAGCTCATAAACACGTCAAGAAAAATAAATTCCCAAAGCGATGGAGCAAGCACCAGGTCACTCGTGCGTACTTATATCTTCGTATCAAATACTCGAGCGTCTTAAGCGACGAGACCAGCTGAAGATAACCGGAGAGCAGCCGCAGGAACGACGCGATAGAAACATTTATCCGTTCATTCTCCTCGGGGCTCATCAACTCTCTGTCCAGCTCCTTACTTTTGTGGCTGAACAGATCATTCCTGTAGTTCCTAAACCGTTGGTCGGTATTTACAAGAACCTCTAGACCTGCAATAAAAACCGAACCGAACCAAACGCATTCCGAAATCAGCACAATCATCCAAGGTCCAATCAGGAATCCCCAAACTGAGACCAAATTAATGCCAGGCGACGGCGGCGGGACGAACCGGAGAGGGCTATGCTGTGTAGGGTGTCGATATCGATGTCCGCGGCTTCTTTGGGATCGAAGAGGATGGAAGGGCGAGTGAAAGGCCTCTTGAGCGGCGGCTCCGGATCGGCCTGCACGTAGGATTTGATCGCCTGTAGCTGGGAGGACAGCGAAGCCGCCATTGCCGAAATGCGAGGAACGAGGCCGCGCTTCGAGTGCTGCGGAGGAGAGGTTTCGGTGCAGCTCGTGTGCTTCGACGTCGGTGACGGTCGTCGGCCAACGGGTTATGACTAGGGTTTATGATATCGCCTGAAACTATAAACCCCGCCCAGGTGGAGGGACCTATGTCGAACTGAAGTGTAATTGTCGGTTTCTTTTTTTTATTTTTCTCATTTGGATCCCTGAATTCGCCGAGCGTTTGCAATTTAGTCCTTGGACTTTTGCTAAAGCTATTCTCCTGCCCCGCAGATTTTCTACGATTCGATAATATGTACCTCCTTGCATCTTTTTTCTTAATTTTTCTACCGAAATCCCGTAATTTGCACAAAAATTTAAAATCCTTACAATTTAAGGTGGCATTTACACTTTTTTTAATTCGATGGTCATCAAGGAGATAGGATCCTTTTTCTAAAAATACTTACTAAAATAATTGTTGATTTCTTTTTTTTTTTTTTCTCATTTCAATCCCTGAATTCGCCGAGTGTTTGCAATTTAGTCCATGTGCTTTTTGCTAAAGCTATTCTCCCGTCCCGCAGATTTGCTGCGATTCGACTATATGGGCCTCCTTGCATTTTTATTTTTTTTGCTTAATTTTTCTACAGAAATCCCGTAACACGTGATAATTTTAAATCCTTACCATCAAAGCGGAGATTTAGCTATTTCTTTTATTCGTTGGTCATCAAGGAAATAGGATCCTTTTTCCTCAAACTACTTACTAAAATCCCTTAAAACAATCTATCTCTTTATCTTCCATTTTACATAATCTCTTTGATTGAGAAACAACGTAACATTATTGTGAATTTGCACTAAATTATAAAACTTTCTATTAGAGGTAACATAGAATGTTTCAAATATAATATAATGATCATATTTAACTGATTGAAAATTTGAAAATGAATTGTACATCAAACAAATATGTACAAACCTAATTGAACCAAATAAATAGTTCAAGGATAAACGTGACAAACGGTGTCAACTACCTAATAAATGGATTATGATATATCACTTTAGCCAAAACTCCGTGAGAAAGTGTTATAGAGAAAATAAAAAGAAAGGGGTCATGCCCAAAAAAATAAGAAAAGAAATGGAGAAAATATAAGAAAAAAGGGCCGAGGTCTCGTACATAATGTGCTCTTTGGACAGTTATATCGCATGTTAATTTCCAAGGGCAGCAGTCTTTGATGCAATCTATATGCATGAACTATGAAACAAATACAATTTAATTTTATATATTTACTATCATATATTGATACTCGATATGCTGTAGGCATTTTGTCCATTTTAAACTTATTTGTAACGGGCTTATATGTATTTACTAAATGGGTAATGTATTAATAATTGCACGTTTATGTACAACATATTCTCCTAATATACGTGTGTCCGACCTAATTTTTAAGTGGCGTCATGATCATGCTTCAAAGTTACGAGAGAAAACTTGACTTCCAAATATCATAATGGGATGCAATCATTACAAGAAAACACGTCACTAGTGTAAACCTCAGGATTGACTTGTTTTGTAAAAAAATGATTCGAAATAAAATTCCTTAAAAACAATTACGGGTGGGTTTGGTTCATGGGCTTGAGTGTAATATAAGCGCTAAAAGTCAAAGGAAAATGTAAATGGTTTAAAGCCTACAAATTGTTTAACGCTGCGTTTGGATTTGGCTTTTCCAAGCCACTTTAAGCTTCCAAAGCCCTTTTGGCTAAAAATAGACATTTGGCAAAAAAATTTGCAAATACTTTTGGCTCCAAACTTGCCTTTTGAAGGCTGAAAGCCCAAGGCAGGGGTACCTCTGCCTTGGACATTTCAGCTTTCTCGGTAAGCTTGGGGTACTGTTCAATTTTTTTTTTCCGAAATTATCCTTACAAACTTTTTGTTTTTCCGTTTTTTGCCCTTGTGAGGAGCACTATTCATCTTCTTCGTCAAGGGTGGCCCCAGCGACAACTGCTCGAGTCGCACGACCACCAGCGAGGTCACGCGACCACTGGCGAGGTCGCTAGACCAAGGCGCGGCCCTCGCCAAGGTCACGTGACCTCAGGCGAGGGTTGCGTAGCCTTGGCGACGGCCAATCGGGGTCACGCGAACCAGGTGCGACCCTCGGCGACGGCGGATCGGGGTCGCGCGACCCGGGCGCGGCCTTCGCCAAGGTTGCGTGACCTCAAGCGAGGGTTGCGTAGCCTCGGCGACGGCCAATCGGGGTCGCGCGACCCGGGCGCGACCCTCGCCGAGGTCGCGCAACCCAGGCGCGGCCCTCGCCGAGGTCATGCGACCCAGGCATGGCCCTCGCTGAGGTCCCCCGACCTTAGGCAAGGGCTGCGTAGCCTTACGACGGCCCATTGAGGTTCTCAGAGGTCGAGGCAGTGTCGCGCGCGACGTCGCCGGCCCATATCTGGGTCGCCGGCGAGGTCGCCGAAGGTCGCCGGGGTCGCCGCCGGCCGCCGGATGCCGCCCGCCCTTCTTGGTTTTCATTTTTTTTTTTTAAATTTTTCTTTTGATAATTTTTTTTTTTTTTTTCACAAAAGTCATTTGTCCTCCAAACAGCATTTTGCTCAAAGGTACTTCACGGGGGGCTTTTAAATTACAATTTACCAAACATAATTTGCATTTTAAAAAACACATTTAACTCAAAGGTCTTTGCATTTTCCTAAAGACTTTCTCTAAAAGTCTTCCCAAACGCACCCTAAGTAGTGCTTGACAAAACAATGTTTTTGCAATGAGCTTTCGTTATATTTTTTTATTAAAAAAACACTCAAACTTTTTGTCGAAGCTGGTGAAAGGCTTAGGCCGTCAATGAGCCAAATATGGTGTTGATGGGCATCGGCTAAAGTCGCTCAACTTTGGTGAGGGTCATGTGACTTAGGTGACCATTGCTTGGGGTCACACGATGTCAAAGGTCGTAAGAATTAGCAATAGTTGCTTGGGTTGCACCACCCTCATCAACCCTTTACTAGTCGCTTGCTTCACTAGCTAGATTTTGCCTCACTAGCTAGATCTAGCCCTATTGGCCCTTGTTGATCACCCTACACAAATAAAATGAATAGTAATAAGGATGGGCAAAATTAGAAAACTAAGAATTTGTGAGAGTATCACTGGAAGAAAAAAATATTTTAATCATAGTTTCGGCAATTCTATAATTGTTACTTTGGAAGTATCGGCGAGAGTAACTTTAGCTTTCAGCATTTGGTTAAAAGTTACTTTAATATATCTGTCAAACATCTTAATATATCTCAACATTTTTCCAAAATGTCTTGGAAGTTGAAAATCCTTTTAAGTTGAAGTAAAGCCACTCGCTATTTCGATTGTTGAAATGAATAAACAAAAATACTTTTATTGTCCACGAATATGCGTTTGTCAATTACAATTTCATCGATTCGTTATTAGAAGCGATAGCAATCATCATATAAAAGAATATTTTTTCAAAGAAATAATATTTTGCGAAATACTTCGCTCTTTTAAAATCTCATGGCAGACGGATCCAAGTCTAAAGCGTAAAATCCGTCAACCCGAGTAACGTGGGCGGGCAAACCCGGCCCAAACTCCAGTTCCGTTAAAAGGAGAGCTTTTTCTTCCCCTCCCCGTCACTTCAAATTTTCCACTTGCAAGAGTTGCAGCTGCCTGCAAATGGAATGGCCGAATCAGCTGCGAGGAAGCAAGCTCTCGTGGCCACCTTCGATGCATCAGACCGAGCCGTAGTCGGAGATCCACTCGCCTCCGACATCTCTCGCGCTCCTTCCACCTCCCGGCACGCCTCGATTCTCCTCGCGGGCCCCCGATCCCCTCTTCAATCGTGAATCCGGAGCTCGGGAACTTGCTCTTCCTTCGTCCGTTGCCGCGTGATTCGGGGTCGCGTTTCAGCGGAATGGAGTTCACGGAAGCGTACAAGCAGTCGGGCCCTTGCTGCTTCTCTCCCAACGCGCGCTTCATTGCCGTCGCTGTCGATTATCGCCTCGTCATACGCGACACATTGTCGCTCAAGGTATCGTCTTCCATCTTCGCCGCCGATGTCTGGCGCGGCGTCCTATAGTTTAGCTGCATTTCCGTGGCCGCGAGGCTGGATCTTGTCCCGGACAGGAGTACTTCGGTTAGAGCATATCAGGGGAAAGGGGGTATTTTGTTTTTTCCCCCTTTTCTGAACGCGAATTGTTGTTTGACGAGCTTATGGAAATTTAATACGCGAGGGCCTTGCTTGTTTTTGGGAAATTTTTGATATTTAGATCACCTTCGATTCTGGAGTGGATCTCGTGCTCAGTCGCAGTTTCCTAGTTAGTCTCTATTAACTGTCGTTACCGGAGCTGGCATGAGCTGAAATTAGGAACTGGCGTGGTTTAAAGTGTAATGATCTGATAAAAGGGCCAGAATTCATACAAAATGCGGACTATCTATTGTCCAAAACCTGTGTTATCAAGAGTGCCGATGCATTTGTCAATGACATTGAGATGCTGAAGACATTGGGTTGCGATGACTGAATTCATGTGCGTCTTCTTTGAGAGTTAGGAACATGGCTGTTGTTATACACATTAAAGTAAAGTCACGTGTCTGGGCGCTGTTTGATGTCAACTTTTTTAGCTGCTTTTATTGAATTATTATGGGGATGCTGAATATAGTCTACCCATTTAATTTGCAGGTTGTACATTTGTTTTCATGCTTGGATAAAATAAGCTACATAGAATGGGCCCTTGATTCTGAATACATACTTTGTGGTCTCTATAAAAGACCAATGATACAGGCATGGTCATTGATTCAACCTGAATGGACATGTAAAATAGATGAAGGTCCGGCTGGCATTGCTTATGCTAGGTGGAGCCCAGATAGTCGGCACATACTGACAACATCTGATTTCCAACTCCGCTTGACAGTTTGGTCATTGGTCAACACAGCATGTGTACATGTGCAGTGGCCAAAGCATGCTTCCAAGGGGGTGTCTTTCACTCGAGATGGAAAGTTCGCCGCAATATGCACAAGACATGATTGCAAGGACTACATCAATCTGCTTTCTTGTCATAATTGGGAGATAATGGGTGTCTTTGCTGTTGATACTTTAGACTTAGCTGATATCCAGTGGTCACCGGATGATAGTGCTATAGTGATATGGGATTCACCTCTTGAATACAAGGTAGCATCCAATCACTTCATCACTCTGTTTCAGTTGGTACCTTCTGCTAGATACATCTTTTTGTGCTAGCAGTGTTCCACATCCATGAGGTCCCTGTTGAGTGTGAATATGCAAGCAGATATCCTGGACCTAGATTTGGAATATTAATGTATTACATAACCAATTTCTTCACATCACAATCATTTGGTGGTTAACCCATTATGAACCTGTTCGAACCTCACATGCAGGTCATTTCTACTCTTGCACTGCACCCTCGACTTGTTTTCCTTGGGCTTCACTGTTGATAAATAAGTGATATCATGGATTTCTATCCAAGAATTTCGTCTAGGGATTGATATGAGATGGATAAATGATATTTGTGCTGCTTGTTGTGTGATATTAAATTCAGCTTGACCGAGAAAAGTGCAAAGATTAAAAGTGGCGTTCTTTGAAACAGGTTTTGGTATACTCACCAGATGGTAGGTGTCTGTTTAAGTATCAAGCCTATGAAAGTGGATTGGGAGTGAAGAGCGTTTCTTGGTCTCCTTGTGGACAATTTCTAGCCGTTGGTAGCTATGACCAGATGTTAAGGGTCTTGAGTCACCTTACTTGGAAAACTTTTGCAGAATTCACGCATCTATCTAATGTTCGTGCTCCATGTTGTGCTGCCATCTTTAAGGTGCTTTCTTCCCGACATATTGTCGAATCTCATATGTTGCTCATTTTAACTGTATATCTTTGATGACTAAAACATGAGGTGTACATACTAATCTATTACATGGGTTGGCACCCTGTTGGGGCCATTTTACCAAGAAGGTCTTTACTTGTAAAAACAATCCTCATACATCTTATGTGTAACGTTGTGTATACTTTATGACTCAAGTGCTTTATAATGACAGGAGGTGGATGAGCCCTTGCAAATTGACATGTCTGAATTGTCTTTAAGTGATGATTATATGCAAGGCAATTCTGGTAAGTCTTTAATTAGTCTTTTAAGATGCATGACTATGTATGTTATTTTTCTTCTTGGCACCCCATTGTGTTCAATCAACTGTCTCATTTATTGTATGAATGTCTCTTTGTGGAAGTTCGACAAAATCTCTTTGTTATGCATGCGAAATAAAATCAATCTGAAATTGAGACTCCCTACATTATCAATGATATTTAACCGTATTATAAGGTCTAAAAGATCTGTGAGCTGTGGTCTGGCATACATGCTTCTGAGCTGTGATATTAAGTTTAGACATTTAGACAGTCAGAATTAAATGGCTTTCCATTGTACCTTGCCGATGTTGGAGAGTTCTGATGATAACAACATCAGTTTCGGTAGCTAATATTAAGAAATCTGCTGAAAATCAAATATTTAGGTTTGGGGAGAGGTGTTTCTCGAGTTGAATGTGTTTTGATGCTTAAGATGCAGGGGAAAAATTAGGGAGTGTAAATGATATTGATTGTGGCCTGGAATTTGTTATATGTGATGAATCAGTCAAGTATGACGTCAACTAGGAGTTAACTAGAAATATCTCCTGTTATGCAGTTGTTGCAATTTGATTTGATTCCCAGTTTGAGAGCTGTGGAGAGATGTCTCCTATTTTGGTTACAGATGTCTAATATACTGAATAGCTTATAATAATTTTCTTTATTGATTAAGCTTGTTTTATCTTATAAATTTGGTGGATTTTATTACATATACTGAAGCATTTAGTTGATTCTTCAATTTATTTTTCAAACTTCATCAAGGAGATGGTCCAGAGGGACATTACAGAGTCAGATATGATGTTACAGAAGTTCCAATTACTTTGCCTTGCCAGAAGCCTCCAGCAGACAGACCGAATCCCAAACAAGGAATTGGTAAGTGTGCACTTCTCTGCCAACTGCATGCATGTGAAGAAAATGATTCGTAAATCATAGGGAAAGAACCGTGATGTCTGCCATACACATAAGTCTTGAATTTCATTGATTTTCTTGATGGAACTCTGGCAGCAAGGTCCAAGAGTTTATGGTGTAGATGTGCCTATGAAGTTGCATCTTCATGGGGCGATAATTTTGTATTAGGTAGAAATAATTCAGAAGGCATGAGTAATGGTCGAACTCTTGCTTCTTTGTGACCTGTGGGGCTTCGATATATGGGCCTACCATGAGGCTGCATCTTGTGTTAATGTGCAGTCGTATGGACTTTTTTTATGAGGATAGGCTGGTAGTGTTCTGATGGTTATTTCTGGTGTCATGAATCCTATATGACCGAGGAAGTCTGGTGGCTCTGGTGGCTAATGTAGGCTCCTCTGGAATATGAATTGAAGTTCATTTAGAGTATCATACTTTTCCATAATGCAATAGACAGAGATTATCATGCTATGTTCACAAGAAATAGGTTGTTGGGAAGAGTGCTTCTACATCAATAAAGTGAAGTCACTCAAAGATAATATTCCTCGAAAAACAGATGCTCACAGGGATGTATATCATGCAATGTTTACAAGGAATAGGTTGTGGGGAAGAGTGCTTCTCCATCAATAAATTGAAGTCACTCAATGATAATATTCTTTGAAAAACAGATGCTGTTGGAGCATAAAGATCAATGGGATCAAGTCCCGAATAAGGTTGTGCGTAAATATGCCTAAGTGGCTTGAAACCTATTTAAGAATGGTTCTATTGCAGGTCTGATGTCATGGAGCAATGACAGCCAGTATATATGCACTCGCAATGATAGTATGCCGACCATTCTTTGGGTCTGGGACATGCGCCATCTTGAACTTGCTGCCATCTTGGTTCAAAAGGATCCTATCCGAGCTGCAGTTTGGGACCCTACATGCACTCGCCTCGTCATTTGCACAGGAAGCTCGCACCTGTACATGTGGACTCCTTCAGGTGCCTACTGTGTCAGCGTCCCCCAATCTCAGTTTAATATAACAGATTTGAAGTGGAATTCGGATGGGAGCTGTCTTTTGCTCAAAGACAAGGAGTCATTTTGCTGTGCTGCAGCACCACTGCCACCAGACGAATCTAGTGATTATAGCTCAGATGATTGAGGCATCGATGTGTTCTCTCCAGAGTGACATGGACTGCAAACTGCAGTTGTTCGTAGGGCTGTATATTTAGGCATGTTAGATCCACCGGATAGAGAATAGAGATTGTCTTTTTGGTGTTGTATAATTCTTTATAGTTGGGATGATTAGCTTCTGGGAGGTAAATTGATGACAATCGATTGGCCGCTCCTCATCTTTTCCTTTTGAAATGTAGAAAGCCGGACTTTTGGGTAATGGTCAATCTGTTTGCCTGTGTTCGATAGAAGGGCAAAAATCTGTACGCTGATATGAATCGCTGTTGAGCGCCGCAGCACGTATTTGGCATTAAAGGATTAATCGGCTCAACGCCCAATTATGGTTGAAAATGACATGAAACCGCTTTTGGTTTTGGCATTTATTTCCTGAGGACTACAGGACGGGCCCATATACACTAGTTAAAAGACGAGCGAATTTCACTTTTTATCAATTTATCGCGACATGAGGAACTTTATCTAATTCGAAATGCTTAATACCTTTTAAAATATTTAAATATTCTTAAACTGGCTATCTAATAAACATCAATTTTACCAGCTCCGTAAAAAAAATAAAAATAATAATGATCCCGTATTAATGCTAATATTTTTCAAATGACGTTTGGACGTGAATAATTGGAGTTGACAGAAATGGAGAAAGTTTCACCGGGAAGATGACAAAATAGGTGAAAGTAGAGGGGCCTGAGATCAAATCCCGGCGACAGGAGTTTCACTGCCGGTGATCAACCGACTTATCGCTCCGAGTCTCCAATGGCAACTCCCATAAATTCGCGTACGACTTCGAAATGTGCTCTCGCCTTCCGATGAAGCGTAAGCTAGCGTGTCTTCTTCGTCTTCTCCTTCGGCATCTCCCCTCTGCTCACGATTCACTGCGACTGCGGGGAAATAGCTGAAAATCTTTTTTGCGCCGAACCGATTCATGGAGCTGTCGGTCTCCTTCTTCGCCGCGAGGCCCCACAGCTGTGTTCTTCCCGTCGTTCCCGCTCGCCCTGACCTGAAGCTCCGGAGAAGACCGTTGACTCTGCGCAGGAGAAGCGCGATCAGAGCGCAGGTGTCCGATCCGTCTCGGTGCCGGGAGACTGACGACGACGGCTTCGTCCTCGAGGACGTTCCTCATTTGACCAATTTCATCCCGGATTTGCCGGTAATTCTTATCCTGCTATTGGAGGCTCTTTTTGTTCGTTGATATCTCATTTCTCGGCTCTTGCTTAAGCGTTTGAAGCGTGGATCGTTCCATTAAATCGTGAGGAAGTAGAGGAAGAAAGGATGTGGTGCCAAGGCTCTTACAATCTATTGAGAGGGAAGTCCGTCGTCAGATTAGTGGCCAGCGATTATGTTCTATTGTTTCATGAGAGAAATCAATATATGAAGTTATAAACTCATGTCCTGTAATTATTACCCGGCGCGTATCATCGATTGGTATTGATTGATTATGTTTTAGCTGATCCATTTGACTTTGTTTGTAAATAAGACTATACTATTGCAAGAAAGGGTGCAAATGTCATTTAATTTTTTTTTTTTTAAAAAAGCATTGCACAGGCATGATACCAGTCTCTAAAAGATAATCGTTCGTGTTCTTTAATCTTGCACAAGCTAGGTGTTATCACTTCAAACAATTTGGTTGATCTTGTTACTGGATGCATGGAATGGAACTTCATTGACTAAAGGCACATTACTCTCCATGATGTCTTGTTTCGTTTGTTTCGCTAACTTGCTTGTGAAATGATTGATGAGATTGGCTCAAATTATCTCATTTCCTTTGTCACTCTCTATGTTTGACATCGACAATTCGTTGATATGAAATTCTCATCTTTGTTTGCAGTCATACCCTAATCCACTACATAAGAGCCAAGCTTATGCCATCGTTAAGTAAGTTGCCTGCTACTTCTAGTTTTTTAATTTTTTTTTAAATTAATCTTGAATTGCAAGAAAAACATTGATATCGAGAGTTTTTCTTTTGGTCATTAATAATAATACATTCGATACTCCTTTTTGCTAGGCAAACTTTTGTCAGCCCAGAAGACGTAGTTGCTGAAGAGGTGAGCTCTGTGATACTGCCCCTAACTCCGTCCTTCTAGTCTCTTTCCCAAAAACTAATTGTAAGTTCTTTCTCCAGATTGTCGTCCAGAAAGATAGTCCCAGGGGAGTGCATTTTCGACGCGCGGGGCCTCGGGAAAAGGTATTCAAGTCTCCGTGACAATTAGTATGTCCTTTTCGGCAATTGAGTTCTTTATTATTCAAACCTTCTTTGGATGATAGGTGTATTTTAAATCAGAGGAAGTTCGTGCTTGCGTCGTGACATGTGGAGGTTTATGTCCGGGTATAAATACAGTGATTCGTGAAATTGTATGTGGTTTGAACTACATGTATGGAGTTGATGATATACTTGGCATTGAGGTCAGTCCCACATAGAGCTTATTTACTGTCGTTACTCCTTATAACATTTATTTTAGACTTTTGTTTACATCATCATTGTAAAAGCGAAAACTTTAGTTCGACTCCAGGGGCATACAATGTCTGTATAAGAAGTAACATCACACAAGCAGATAAATTTAGTTGGAATAGTTGTGTCCAACCTTTCCTTGATGAGTGGATCTTCCACTTTCAATTTGGTTTATTGTGTAGCCATCGGGTAGATGTGAGATTTGATTGAGAGAAGTGTCCCTGAAAAAGAAGGAAGAAAAAAAATAGTTGCATTTTGTCATATGATCGTTATTGGCTTGTTGGATCTATTTGATGAATCTTGTTAGTTGTGTGATTCGCAACTGTTAATGTCTGTAGGGAGGATATAGAGGATTCTACTCTAAAAATACCTCGCAATTGACACCTAAAGTCGTCAACGACATCCATAAACGTGGTGGCACCTTTCTTCGGACATCACGGGGGGGTCATGACACACAGAAGATAGTTGATAACATTCAGGATCGTGGAATCAATCAGGTTCGTAGAATTTTACAATTCCCTATGGCATTGACTGATTGTAAAGTTACTTGACCACATTTTATGGATCTCTTCCTCATTATAGGTATACATCATTGGTGGGGATGGTACGCAGAAGGGAGCAGCTCTCATATATCAGGTGATCAGTTTTTCAACGTCACTTACTTCTGATTTGCACTCAGTTACAGCATGTCACATTTATTTTTTCTCTCAAGGAAGTTGAGAAACGTGGTCTTCAAGTGGCAGTTGCAGGGATTCCCAAGACAATCGACAATGACATAGCTGTAAGTTCTAATGAACTCCATTGCAATATTAAAGCAACTAAATTAAAAGATTAGATGGGAACTTTATTAGTTATATACCCATTGTATTTCTAGAATTGACAATTGTCGGGTAGTACGAATAATTTGTGCTGGAACTGTACAAGGGAGTCCTGTGACTTCAGGGAAGTTCTTGGCAAAAGGTCGAATGCATATATTAGAATTACCACATAAGTGCTGTGACCCAACTGAACTACCAATAAAGCTCAACCTCTAGTTGGTGGATAGCAAGTGTGCCGCATGTTCATTTACCAACGAGATAAACTTGTAGTTTCAATTGTGTCTCATAATTATATACAGCGAACTTCAGTTGATGCTTATTACAATTGACGATTTGGTATATATGGCATATAGGTCATAGACAAATCCTTTGGTTTTGATACTGCTGTTGAGGAAGCTCAGAGAGCCATAAATGCAGCTCATGTTGAGGTTGAGAGTGTGGAAAATGGAGTTGGTGTTGTCAAGCTAATGGGAAGATACAGTGGTAAACATTTGTGCGATTCAAAATGATAAGTATTAAACATTTTTAACAGGTGTATGGGTTGCTATCTTCTGAAGTCTTGACGGTTTCTTTTTGCTTTTTAACTCCTTCAGGTTTCATTGCCATGTTTGCCACTCTGGCTAGCCGAGATGTGGTAAGGACTTGCTCTTCTACCGGAGTTTTTTATTTAATCTTCTGCTGTAAAAGTGATTAGAAAATGGGATGGTGCTGTGGCTGTTCGATTGGCTAGTTGTGTTAGCATTTTTGCTTGTCAAATATTCTGATCATTAGCAAACTACAGAGTTTGGAGTAAAGGGTCTGAATCTGGACGAAGTGATTATATGTCATAGAAAGATGCCTCAGGTGACATAATGACTTCAGTTTTTGAAGATTGTTCGGAGATTCTATTGTTCTTCAGAAAATGGGGAAGGCTTAGGATCAGGTTCTTTCAACAAAGGGAGCACCATCCAGTGGAAAAACATTTCTTCAGATGTTTGTCATTTTTAGGTTGTGCAATATCAACTGTTGGCTCTAATTGCATAATATGGTGTTCATCTTTCCTTGGACCATTGTCAATTAGTTTGCCATATGTTCTCATGAGAAAACGTAATATTTTTCATGGTGGTTCTAGTAATTTTATTCATTGCCAGATGGTCTGTGAAACTCTATTGTACTTGCAATTAGAAGCTCACATGATCAGTTAATAAACTTTGGAGTGTAACAGGATTGTTGCTTGATTCCAGAGTCTCCATTCTATTTGGAAGGCAAAGGTGGGCTTTTTGAATTTGTTGAGCAGCGGCTCAAGGAGAATGGGCATGTGGTTATTGTGTTAGCAGAAGGAGCTGGACAAGAGTATGTAGCACAGAGCATGCACACAGTCAACGAGAGAGATGCATCAGGAAACAGATTACTTCTTGATGTTGGTTTATGGTTATCTCAACAGATCAAGGTGAGGCTGAAAATTTCTCTCCCTCTATGAGATGTTTAATTATTAACACAAATAATTGAGTCATCTGCCTGAGAAGGTCTCTGGAAAGACTTTACTTTACGCTGTGGGCAGAAGTTGCTAATATAGACATGATTTATGCTTTTTAGGAGTAGTAGTTGCAATCCTGGAGACTTACTCTATATTCTTAACTGTCATTAGAAAGTGGAGAAATAAAAAAGTTTAGCCATTAATTTCCACTGTTTAGTTATTTGACCCTATTTTTGGTTGCTTCAGGATTATACATCTGGTTGTTTGGTGCATTGGACAGTTATTTTCACATTCTTCTTTTACTAATACTTCAATTTCTTACACACTAGGACCATTTTACGAAGGTTCAGAAGATGGCTATAAACATGAAGTACATAGGTACTTTTCACGCCATTGATAACAATTTTCCTTCTGTCATGTTGTATTCTCAACAATTTCTGCTTGACTGCACAATCGAGCATGCTCTGCTCCTATCTATAGTCTTTGCGTGGATTCATATCAAGCCACTTAATGCAATGGCATGATTCTCTCAATATACCTGAAATGCTCACTTACATTTTGCCCCCGACAAATTATGAGGATCACTCTCTTGGTGGCAAACAATTTATCTCATCAGATAGTTTAACATGAATTTCTTCTGAATGTTGACTCTGCTCAATAATTACTATACTCGAACGGGTAGTTGGCATTCCATGTGTATTATTTTTATCGCATATACTTATCCTTGATAAGGAAATGAATGTTATAATCAATGTAGAACTTTGTGGGACCATTACTACTATGCCAAAAACTTAATTTGTTATTGAAGGCATGATTTATATTTAGATGCTTTAACACTCCTCCCTAATGTGTAGGCTAGGAGTTAACCCAAGAATGAAGTGTGGAAACTAAACTAATTATGTTGGGTTGGGGAAAAAAATAAGGGACTTGGAGAAATTTGAAAAAAGGAAGTCCTACTTTTATACCATCTAGCAATGTCAAATCCAAAAGCGTCAGTTATTAGGTTGAGAGACTACATATATATGCCGAATAATTGATTTTGGATACTCCAACAATTAGTTTGATATGGCTGTCATTGTCAAATGATGATGTTTAGAGGAGGGGTCATTAGCTATTTGGTATTGTGTTGTTGGCATGCAGGATCCCTTTTCTCTTTCTATTTTTGAATTTGTTCTTGGCATGTTGAAAATTTTAACACTGGATAGTCTCTATCTAAGCAGATCCAACATACATGATCCGGGCTATACCAAGTAATGCATCGGATAATATCTACTGCACTCTTCTTGCCCAAAGTGCTGTGCATGGAGCTATGGCTGGGTACACAGGATTCACAGTTGGGCCTGTCAATAGCAGACATGCCTATATTCCCATTTCAGTGAGCATCTCTTTTCCTGCGTTACCCTGAAAAATTTGAAAATTGGCCTAGAATTTCCTGCATTGATTGTCTGAACATATGCTTTGCTGGTTCAAGATGTTTAACCTTCTATTAGTTTGGATATTAAGATGCCTGCTAATAATTCTAGTTTGCTGGCTAGAAACCTAGAGGACAGATATCAGCTATTGGACAACCGGATTATGCACATTTCAGATGGAAAATTTATCACAGATTATGCTGGTGCATGGAATTTGGTAGATCAGTTGTTGATATGAAACAAAGCTTCATGCCAAATATAGTTCCTGTCAACAAAGAAAAGATTTCTTTATAGATCAGCTGGGGTGAATAATGCATGCTACGCACAATTTTTTCCTTTAATCAGACACGAATTCTGTATGTGTGGGATATTCTTTTGTTTCCTACATAAACCTTGTAATTGTCATGACAAACAGTTTATATATGCTGTTGTTTTTTAATTTCTTCTTTATATAATCTCTTTCACTACTTGTTTATTAAAGTATGAAGGTTCATGTTTAGTCTTTTGTCAATTTGGACATGGCAAATATGCTTTCTCCGTGGATTCATACTCTTATTGAAATTATTTATTCACATGCAATTGCTTGGTCTTGCAGCGAGTCACTGAGACTCAAAACATTGTCAAATTGACTGATAGGATGTGGGCTAGACTTCTTGCATCTACAAACCAGCCTAGTTTCTTAAACAGCGATGAGGTGATGCTGGGCAAAGTTGATAGAGCTATAATTGAGCAGATCAACAACAGGAAGATTACATCTATATAGATTTCACAGCAGTCACTCTCAGATCCAGTGGTCATCAGCATCTCTATTCTTCTTGTGCTGAGATTTCATCCTCAATCCTGAAGACCTCTTAAAATAGTGTACTTTTGCACTGTAATATGTCATATTAGTTCTGGATTGTTTTCCGTTATGAAGTTTCTTTGTAAAATACGAGACCATGTATTGCAATAAGGCAAGAGAAATTCGGTCTGTGTAATTTTCTCCTAAGAAGGGCATTTACATTCAGGTCGATCTGAAGCATCACAATGAAGAGCTTCTGATTTTCCAGTGCATGTGGTGGTCCCAAAGAATGTACCTTCCATCCTAGATCCTGTAATTCTAATAAATTTTACTTTTTGGTCAAAGAAATAACTTTCGTTACTTTAAACCAAGGAAGAAGTGCAACAAGGTTCGGAATCCATACATGATAAAGCCCATAATGGATGCGGGGGCTTAGTCAGCCAATTGATGGGGTGTGGATTTCTCCGGAGGGTTTTGACAACTTAATCCAGTCATATTCGCTCCACAGGACCCATACCGTAATTTTAATAATAAGCGTGATTTATGTGCAATCTGCTCTTGGACACGCCATCAAAATTATAATCAAGGTATTCAAACGTAATTTCGTTCTCCTCAGTTTATACGGTACCTTAACGTTATAATCAAGCTCGATGCCCCCTCCCCTCGATTCCAAGATTGGTTGGTGCACGTGGGCCCCGAATCCTGAAAGACCGGTCTATCGTTACCGACCGTTCATTTATTGCAGAAAAGGTCACCTCTGTCCCCGACGTGCCTCCTCGCGTCTAAACGCAAACGGTGAGGGGAAGGACGATCCCAACGACCTGCAGAACTCCGAACGGGAACACCGAACCATCAGATGATTTGAGTCCATTCGTTCCTGTGTATTCACACCTATCCGTCTGCTACGACCGGCCGGTCGATTGCAAGTTAACTAACTGAATTGAAACCTCATAGCTTCCCATTTTCACATGGCAGCGTTCAAGGCCGAAAAGCGTCCTTGTCAGATTGCGTGGGCGAGCAATGAAATTCCTCCCCAACATATGGGACCCCAACGGTTGGTGGAAGATCCTCGGCTCCCCAAAGTCGGTTCCAGACGCCAGAGTCCTGACGGACATCAGTTTTCTATTCCAAATATCCATGTTTTTCACCTTTGCCTTTGGGTAAAAGATTTCCCAAAAATCCAACTGGCCTCTGGCCCCATCTTTGACATGTACCTCCGTACCCGTTGCGTACTTGCAAGTTTGCAACAACTCTCGCGGCCTTCGTGGTCTCCGTCCCTCGGTCTGTTAATTTTTATCCGAGACGACAATTTCCGCAATCACATGATCAAGAGAAGGAGACAAAGGTCAGCAAATTGTGGGGCGGAACGACCCCGTGCATTCGCTACTCGCTAGCCCCTTAATTCAACCCTGCATCGTGGCCTTTTTCCTCATTTCATTACGTCCGGCATTTGACATTCCGAGTTTAGGCAAAGAGATGGAATGGATTCCATGTATCTCGTGCTACAATTGAAGCAGCCCCTAACCGATCATAGGTACGTGTTGAACCCTTTCGCCAGCATGATGGGATCGACATGCATGCATCCACTTCAGCAGCACCAACTGAAGAATGATGCTTCAAGCAGATAAATTCATAAGCCACGATGATTTAGCTTCGATGAACCGTTGGACAGTGAACAGCACTATAAGCACTCGGATAGATGTATGTCTAAGTTCATTGTTCAAGAGACGTTTTTATGATATTGACTCTTTGAAAGCAAGTCGATATATATGCATCGGATTCATAGTCAAGTGAATGTACGACGATATGCCACGAATATAATAATATACAAGTAGAAGGAAAGTTTCGGCACATGTTGATTAGATAGAAAATTTGAGCAAAACTGACGAAAAATTCTACCGTGCATCCAGAGCAAAGAAGACTTTGATGAGTGGCAGGCACTGATTTCTCTTCGTCTTTTAAACAAATTAAATGAGAGCTTTGGAATCCAAATAACGTACACAAAGACTAAGAAGAACCCTTCAAGTCACTGACCGTGTCATTTTCACCTTCTAATTTTCCTACGGCTATCTTGTCATCATCATCTCGGTTTGTGCATCCGACGTGGATTAATACTATGAAAAACTTTAAATCGACACACTCAAAATATATTTATTAATTTTTTAAGCATAAAAAAGTCAAATCAGTACATCTACAATAAATTTACCTCATTATTTATCATAAATTTATCTTCCTTTGTTTCCATTAAATTTGATTAATATTATGAAAAACTACAAATTGATACACCTGCGACAAACGAAGGGTAAAACCCCAAACCGGTATATTCATCAACTACCACTTATCATCCAACTCAATAATTTAATGAAAACTAATGAAAAGTAAATTTATCATAGGTGTAACATTTTGGGATTTTTTATGGTCAAAAAATTATTTTGAGGTAAATCTATCACAAATGTATCGGTTTGAAGTTTTTCGTGATAGTAACCATCAACATATACTCATTTTTCCACTCTGTTTCTCTTGATTTTAAAGTTCTACCTCTTGACCTCTTTCCCCTTTACTATAGCAAGAATCATTATCGATGAAGAAAAACGTTTGTCAATTGACGTCGTTATATTTATATATAAAATCTACATCTAGTAGCTTAAACTTTTAGAATATTTAGACAGTAATCTCACAAAATTTTATAAATACATCAATCCAATCATGCCATATCACTTCAAATTAGTACTATATATAAAGCTACAAATGGAAATTTTTCTAGGAATTCTAGTCATCCTAGATAATCTTAACAAGCTCTAATCTTAGCAACGAATTTCTTGTGACAAACGCAACTGCTTAATTTAATCCGGAGCTATGCAGTTTCTAAGTCCAGCTCATCTTTAACTAATCATGATCACTTGACAAATCTGCATCTTAATCACGCATGTTTCGCTATATACATTCATAAAAAAAAATAGTACCTGATCAAGTTCATGAATTTGGGATATTTTTTTTTTTTGGACCAAATTGTGGATTCTGTTCATTCCCACTTTGGACCACGTGATTCAAGGCAATAATTTACCATATCGAGCGTAGAAAAGCCAGGACGACCTGACCACGGGGATCTATCGGCGACTTAGCATATGATTCCGTGACATAAAAACAAAGGAGAATAGTATTCGCTTTTGTAAGGTCGCGTCCAACGTGAACGCGCCAAGCGCTAAAAGACAGCCGGGTCGTACATTTGACACCATCTTTTTTGCATAAACTATACAGCAGCGTACCGTCACGGCTGATACTCGTGGTCCTTCAACGACCCTCCAAAGTCTGAACGAAACGTTTCGGAGTCAGTCATCGCTGGTTTCGCGAGTTCAACATTCCAGCGGCGTGCTCGGCTCAACCATGTTGGAATTCTCTGCCTAACTAATAATGTTCACGAGCCCCAAGCTCAATAGTCGTTAACCCTGTGACGTATCATAATTATCTAAACAGTCCTTATAGTTTTTCCACTGTACATGGCGGTATACGTTGCATTAGATTGATCGCGACTCTGGGAAAACCGTAAAAATTGATAATGACGTTAGGATATAAACTTCACATCAATCTGAACAAAAGAAAGAATTGATCATGTTTGTGGTGTAAGGTACGTCTCCGGTCTCTCGTTTGACTTGCAATAGATATTTTATTACTGATACTTACGGGTTCATTTAATTCGGAGCGAATGACCAAACGGGAGATGGAAATTCTTTGCTTTGATCTGTTGTTGTCGTGGGGTACTGATGCACGCTGAACCCCGGAGTCCAACAAATGGAAGCTCATTCAGACGGAGCTACATATATATATATATTCTTCAGCTGACAGCAAACGTCAATTTGGGTGAGGCAAATCAAAGGTGTCGAAAGCTACGGCCATCTTTTTACGAAGACATGAATTTGTTTGCATTATGCTGCCACATCAGTACAGAGGGAGCAAATCGCGACAAGTTAGAAAGATCACAACTAAATTGAACTTTGAATTAAAGTAAAATGATTAAATTAAATAGAATAAAAAGATTAGGCATTGAATCATATTGAACGAGGGACATAAATAAATAGGGATCGTTTTTTATATTGTCCCCAAGAGAGACCCCGCACACAATCATATTTTTTATGATTTTTTTTTTTTTTTTTTTTTTTTTTTATACTCAGGATCCGCCGAGCCCGCTAGGCAGCCCACGACCCGTAGAGTTCCCGGACCAAGCGTCAATACCTAAGGAGAAGCTAGCATAGAACCCCACCACCTTAGCCCCCAATTTAAGACGTGTTAGCAGTTGCGGAGTTTCGACCTTGAGTCCTCTGCGGTGAAGTGTCCAAAGCTCAACCAATTCAATTTCTTGCGATTGGTTTTTTTTTTTTTTTTATTTCAATTTTTCGTAAACAATAATTGCTGTTTTTTGACCTCGTGTTAATTTTCTCAGGTTAGCCAATGCCACTTTGACAAAATGGATGAAATTATTGATAATGATTATTTGAAAAATTCAAGTGGACAAATTTAATAACTCTCACGAGACTATTGCACAAACTAAGTTTGAGGATTCAACAACATAGATAAGAAGTTTGAATATCTAACTCCACTTTTGATAGTGGAAAAGGCATCAAGTGTCCTTGTAAGTCCATGAAAATCCATATGACATGAGCGATAGATAGAGCACATTTCAAAAGTATCCTACAATTTTGTTTTTTGTCGGCGATAAAATAATACAAGCTTTGTTCTTTGACCTGAATTAGAGAATTCAAAGGGGCTAGTCCCACCATCAATCCAAAAGAGAGAGAGAGGGAGAGAGAAGGGGGCTGATCCTTTGTTAATTTTGAAGAAGAAAAAAGAGAAAGGAGAAATTGAAGCAAGCTGTTGACCATGGATGTCGGCTAATGATAACTTGTTGGTATTAGGCCAATAGTAGCTGCAAAAAATCCGATTGAAGATTTGATAGCCGTCGACGCCTCTTACTCAATTTCACTCCTCCTCCTGGTATTCTTTTAAATCAACAAAAGGTTTAGGCAGTATTCAACCCGATTTCATGTCCAATGGCATATGTTGTTGTCCATGCGCTTACATATATGTTACCACATGCATCATTAGGCTTTGTGAACAACAATATCTCAACAATATCTTGCTGTCCTCTAGCGAAATCCATTGTATCTGAAAAACCATTTGCAGAAACTAGAAAAAATTGTTTGAATGGGATTGTAGTAAACAAGGTCAAAACATTGACGCCATTCTTGTAAAGTAAGAGGGAAAAAATGTCAAAATTGGACACGCCTTTATGATTGGGCATGCACGTTACATGCTCATAGTCGATTAGCGGGGGAATATGTCCGTTGTCAGGGCATACCTAAATAATATAATCCCAATTAAATAGTCATAAAATAATTGTTTTGTTGAGGATTCATGGACACCTACCCCACGACTTTCAACACACGTGCTTCTGCCTTTTTTTTTTTCAGAATTAGGCAGATAGCTATGAAGTGGGAATTTGCTAAAACCCGAAAATTCCTCGTATCTCTTGTTTATAACTTATGTTAAGCTTTCCCCCTTTAATGTTGCTGAATGAGTACGAAATGGAAGTGGGTGTGTAAACATGTTTTTAGACCCTCCAAACTGGATTAGAAGGGCGAGAAAGGGTTATCACTTCACAAAATTACTTCTGCTTGGTGGTGTTTTCGCTAGCACTGATGGGCAAAATCAATACATGCAATTAATATAACTTTTCTCTATTGCTAATCTTTCGAATATGATTCACTGCCTCTGCTCCTCTCATTACACCCGTCACTTGGGTCAAGATTTTTGTTTGATAATATCACGTTGCTGGAAATTTTTGCAGCCCAAATTGTTTCGCTTTCGCATTATTAAAAGACTTAAGAGATAAAATAGAATCGAAAGCTGCCTTGGAGTGAAGGAAAAGGACAAATTCAAATTCATTAACTCCTTTTTGTATGACTACTAAGAAGTGCAATGCTATCCTTTTCATTCGTAAATATAAAAAGTCAAAGTTGCTACATTTATAACCATTTAAACAGTCCAAAAGGTGGGCTAGCTTGAGGCAATTGATCGATGCCCCTGTAATATACAATTAGAATATTATACACTAAAGGGGTTGAATGAAGGTTAAAAATGCAACCATATAAAATACCAACTTCCCGTGGTACCATACACTTAGAAAGAAAACTAAATAAGATTTATATGATTGAAGTCAGTAGGCTCGGCTTGGAGATGGAATATGCTAGACACTGCCAAAAAACTACAAACTTGATTGGGTATATAATAATAATTTGATGAAAAATGAGAGAATTATACTATTCTCAGGACACTAAAATCGACAATTTGCGAAACTTTAAAGTGGGTGTGGGCCTGAAAAGAATTGAATATGAATATGGTGCTATCCAACATGCAGATACGGTTGTTGAAAATGGAGGGTGGTATGTTTGCTCCCTTGTGCTTATGGTCCTCCTTCTCCTGTTTCTTTTCTAAACCTTTTAGGCCGTGAAGAGGCCATCCTAGTCAATGCCTACCATTATTTGTCAATTATGTCATTACTATCCAAGTTGTTGTTGTTAATATCTAAAAAAGCATTTGTAACTTAAGGACATAAATTTTACGCTTTTACCTTCAATGGGAATGGGTGCACGTATGTATACATACTAGTTATTTTGCACATGTAAATGATATGCAATTGCACTTCCATAAAATTTGCTAAAAAAGGACTTCATTGTGGGTAGGGATGAGCAATAGTCCAAGGCAGACCTTGGAATTAGATCGAACCGACCTTTCCTAGCCGATTTTCGCCTGGCTCTAGGGTCTAAAAGGTAAGTTCAAGATTTCAAAAAATGAGAATTGGTCTCGAAGAGCTAAGTTTGAGGTTTTAGGTTCAGAATCTCACCCCTTGGAATTAGTCACCCGTAACTTGCACACTTTTCTTACTTGTCGAAGAGCTAAGTTTTCGGATGATGCTTATTTGTCCTACAATACCGAGAGTAGCAATAGCTTCTTTGACTAAATGGTGTGCTCTATAGTTTCTAATGGTAACCAATATGTATCCAACTTAGTGAATGCCAACAGATCGGGTAAACTTTTTGGGGATGTTGATTGTTTGATCTCCAATTCCTTCAAAGAATACAATTCTTTTAACCGTTGATGGCTCTCAATGCTCCACAATAACATAGCTGAATATGCCTTAATTTTTTTTTTAAAATCTTTTATAGATTATTACTTTTGACGGATATGAATTCTTGTTGTTTTGACTTTTATTTTGCTTGATTAAGGGATATATTAGACACTTCCCAATTGCTTTATACTTCTCTTTATTTTGTATTGCACGTCTCATTGTTTTGTTGCTCTAATATTGTGTTATAATTGCTATTTGTCTTGGTGGTAAATAAGGATATGTTTTACTCAAATATGTCCTTTTAAGAAATAAAAGAAGAAGAAGAAATTGGCCGTTTCCTAGGTAGACCCTAGAATCAGACCGAAAAGGTCTATTCTGGGATAAATTTTAAGGTCCACATGGTAAGTTATAATTTCTAAAACTAAGAACCTATCCCAACACAGTAAGTTCTAGGTTTCAAGTCCGCAAGCCACCGGCTGTGAATCTGCACTTTCCTAATCATGGGATAGTAGTGTTGACTGCGGGTTTTTCATAGTAGAATACTTGACCCAACGCATGCTGCGCACGCCATTTATGTCATATTGGGCATGTGAAGCCTGTTAAATTTTCAAATGACAAAAAGTTCCTTGTTAAAAAGGCGAAACTGTTTATATCTTTATATTTCGTTTGATAATTAGTTAACTACTTTTGAAGAGTGGAAAGCAACGGTCAATGATAGCTTTTAATTAACTACAAAATGATGAAAATAGCCTTGAGCTCACTTATGATTAAGAGAAGTTATCATCTTAATTTGGTGTTGAGGTAATTCAAGTTGAGAGACCAAAAATAATGACTCTCTCCCATAAAGAATAGTATTAACGTTTTCATGCTATGTTTTTGTTTCCGTTTTTTTTTTTTTTTTTTTCCCTTTTTGGCAGTTCATTGAGCGTACATGCACATTCTGCACTAATATGCTAAATTATGTACATGCATATGCACATATCTTTATTTTATAAGATTTTTTTCGCTCTCTTTATGGTCGGAAAACAAGAGCCACCACGTTCAAAAGGGAGAGAGAGTAGGAGTCTAGGAGATAGTCGCCTAAACAATAGGGTAATGGAGACTTTTGATTATTGACTTTTCCATCCAGTTGAAAATAAAAAAGTAAAACTAAGTTAAAGAGTAATACGAGAAACCAAAAGGAGATCTCTCCCTGAAAAGTAATACCAGATAAATAAATAATTAAATAATTATGCCTGCGAGCTTAGAATAAATTTCATAAGATGGGGTGTTAACTTGGGTGTTCTCCATAAAAATCATATGAAACCAGAGCCTACCAAGATTGAAAAAGGCTTGGGTGGGTGCAAATGGGATATCTACGCAATGTGTGTTTGCCGGGGTTATTCATGCTTCCCCAGAAGGAAGGAGCCCGAAGGAAGGAGCCCCAGCGTGGCCACTCAGCAGCCATTCCTGAACGGAAAACCAAAAGTTGCTGCGCTTCATTTCCGACCATATAGGGTCCTCCTAACTTTACAGATCATGACGGTCTTTTCAGCCAAAGTGGGAGTCGATCGAACAAGCTGAACGAGTTTTCTGTGACATTTTCACCGACTGACGTGCTTCAACCCGCGACGGCTAGCCATCTTGTTTCCATCTAAGGACGGAGGGAACTGCATGGTGACCGTATCGTAATTGACCTTGTCCTCCTTGTATGTCTACCTCGCGGTAAACTCAGCTAACCGAGCTATACGTTATCATGGAAGCTCTCTCCTCTCTCCTCTCTCCTCTCTCAGTCAGTCGCAAGATTTTCGAGAGGGGTTTGGCAGTCAAGTCTACGGATGGTGTTTTAACTTAACAATTATTATGCACCTCATCATGAATCATGATGGCTCATATGTTGAATTCTCCAACGTACACTACTCAAAAAATTCCATGATATCCTCCCCATTTTTCCATGAAAATGATGATGGAAAGTACATGTAGCAGACGTCAGGAGGCCATGACGAGAGCATCGGCCCTTACTTTCTTTCCCTCACGTTTCACGAATTCCACTTTTGTCCTGTCAATTGCTCCACTCGTTTCCTCCCTGTTTCGAGGCCTTTCGGTAATTTCAAGGAAACTCCCTAAACGACTCCTCCTCGCTTTTTCCATTTTCTCCACTCGGATCACACAACTTTTCTTTATGTTGAGGATAAGGTACTCGATTGCAATACGCACATCACTTGGACATGTTGATGCAGTGATTAAAGGGCTCTTGGAAAGGGTTGCCCAGAAGGATAAGCGAGTTTCGCCGTCCTTAACAAAAACCTAAATTTGATGAGCACTAGCCTATGTATTAAGGCAAGATGGTGCAAAGAGTTGGATATAGTATTAGTGTCGAAAGACTTGAGTATATCTTCTAAACTCGCTATACAATCTAATCAGAAAATTGACGAATGATTAGTTATAATACGAGTGTGTTGCATAGTATATTCTTTTCAATTTCGATATACTCATTCATGTTAGATGTTGAATACAATCCACTCATTTACAAATGAGTTCTCAATTTACCATAGCACTTCACATATCAGTTCAATAAACTAATTTAAGTATTCCATACGCAACTCACTTAGCCACTACACGATCCTTTTTAGTGTGTGTGATGAATCATAAGCGGGATTTTTTAAACAAGGCATACTTAACAAGCAGCGAGAGTTTTGCCGTGTCAATTAGCATATCAATTTTTCATATCATTTTCTCTGATGGCATCGGAGCAGCATATTTGTGTTGTTAAGGGTAAAGAGGTTTTTTTTTTTTTTTTTTTTTTTTAACTCGTGGGTTCAAGAGCATATGCTTTAAGGTCACTACTCAAATTAGGTAAACCATGATGCTTCCTGAAAGCTGAGTGATGTGTCTATTGCAATGACAAGGAGTTATAACTAAAATATCCTATGGAAAAGTAGCAAAGCAGCACAGGTGTATCGCCAGTGGAAAGATATACTCCATCAGCCTAACATTTCCAATTTTAGTGATATGTGCACCTTGGAATTACAATTAAGTGGCCCTCCTCACTCATGTCTTGTAACTTTCTGTCCCCTTGTGCGTGTGTCATGCTCATCCCTTCTCCGCCTCTCCCTGTGTCATAGGACCGTGAAGCTTCCTTCTTAGGCACTAGCAACTCTCCAAGTCCCACTATATAAAAGCTCCCCCCTCCCCCCAGCTTTCCCCATATTCTCATTTCCCCCTGTCTCCCTGTCTCCCTCTCCCTCTCCCTCTCTTGCTCTGCAATTTCACAACGAGCCTGTCAGTAGTAGAGCCTCATTCACAGCTCCAGAAACCAGAAAAGATGAGCCAATCCACCATGTTGGTAGCGGAAGAGACCATATTTTCTCCGCCCCCTTTGTATAACCAGCGAAACCATCCCCACGACGGCGCCTCTGGGCTCAACCCCTTCCTCACCCAGGAGCACTGGGGCGACCTCCCTCTCCAGCTCAACGACTCCGATGACATGCTCATCTACAACTCCCTCCACGACGCCCTCCACTCCGGCTGGTCCCCTTACGACTCCGTCATCACCACCGTCCACCCCCACCCCCAGCCCCACCCCCTCCTCCCCGCCGCTTCCGTCCCCACCTCCTTCGCCTCCGACGACGCCCTGTCGCTCCACAACGCTTTCGCCTCTTACAACTACCCCATCGAGGTCGCCGGCGGCGTGGTCAACTCGGAACGGCGTGAGAGCGACTTTGCCAGAGATTACGGTTTCCACCGGAGCTCGTTTTGCAAGGGACGCCACTTCAGGGGAGTGAGGCAGAGGCCGTGGGGGAAGTACGCCGCCGAGATACGCGACCCGGCTAAGAACGGCGCCCGAGTCTGGCTCGGCACCTACGAGACGGCGGAGGAAGCTGCTCTCGCTTACGACCGAGCCGCTTACAGGATGCGGGGCGCCAAGGCCTTGCTCAACTTCCCTCACCGGATCGGCTCCGGCGAGCCCGCGCCGGTCAGAGTCACCGCGAAGCGCAAGGATTCCGAGGCTAAAGGCGCCGTCGCTGGCTCAGCCAAGAAGCCAAAAGGAACGCCGACAGCGCCGGCGGCCGAGGCCGATGGAGGAGCCGGTTTGAGGAGGGAGGATGCATTCCAACAAGGGCTGTTGCGACTGAGGGAGGAGCTACTGGTTAGTTAGGTTCGTTGAAAAAACAGGAGCAGCGACCAAGAAGATGGAACGTGCAAAAGCATCGACGGTCTGTTTTGTAATGCTAACTACCAATCGCAACGCAGTGTGTTTTGGGAATGAATACTAGAACAGAGGACGAGTCTGTCGGTCGTCGATGAACATTACATAACCGATGGACAAGGGGCTAAGGTCGATCAAAACCCATGTTCCTGTTTCTGCAGGAACAGAGGCGATGGCTCATGGCATGAACACCTTAATAGTAAATCACATCAGATTGACGTCAATGTGAAGAATCAATACAGTCATCATATCATAGCAATTTTTGATTCCTTCACTTTCACAAGTTAGACTCGATTTTCATCTTTTCTTCTTCTTCTTCTTTTTCGGAATTTGATAGTTTATTTATTCCCCAGTGTAATCCCGATAAATCAAGCACAGGCCCAAGTGGAGATGACAAAGAGATTTCTCCTGATCATTTCAAAAACAAAAAAAATTATGTTCCCTTGCCAAATCGTAAACATGTTGAGAAATCCTGAGCACCTCAAATGTGACCATCAAAAATGGTTAGCCTCATGGTAAAGAGATCACGTGTTTTTCACATTATCACGAGTTCGATTCATATCGTCTATGAACCTCCGAAAGGCTCGTTCAATATTATCTTTAAGAGGCGGCTGATGCAAAATACCTATAACTCCAAGCCAAATATTTTATAGTGAATGTAGAACCTTATGATAAGTCTAGAGAGTCATAAGCACTATTAGCCCCCTCTCCACCTTTTTGCTATTCGAACAGAAAGATCACAAGCACATATTTACCTTTATCGCTAGAGTTACACGTCGTATTCAATGGGATCTGTTGCATGCCTTTTCTTTCGGGGAACAAGTTTTAGTAGAGTGCCCAATTTGTTTCGCTAAAGGAAGAAAATCCAACCTTTCGAATGTAACCTTTCGTTTTCGGAGTTTGGTGGAATTGAATAGAAAATGTTAGTTTCCCGACCAATTCCAATACACGCGAAATGTGAAACTGGAAAAAAAAGGGTTATTATAAATAACCGACGCAAAAGTAGGAATCTTCAATTAATATCATCGGTTTGATGCATACCCCAACAGCGGCTAATGTCACTATGGTCACCGCCAGATATGAAAGTGATATCGATCGATTCACGAGGTGAGACGATTGAAAAGCAAATTCACTGTCACAGCATTTGTAGATACGAGGCAAATTCCTGGAACGCATGATAAACCTGCTTTAAATACTGACCAGGATTGATCAGGAGAGGCTATGAAATATTCAAGCCGCAACCATCGATCAACTCCACGTGCCCATTCACCACCTCCGAGTCATCTCATCACCTTCCACCCTGAGGGATTGACGATCACCCTGTTGTCCCCATCATTGCCATCGTCCACGGTCAATCTCTCCCAGCATGCCTGTGCATGCACGGGTCTTGTGACCTTATTGTGCACGCATTGCCGATATGGATAGTTTTATTTTTAGCAAGTAGCATGTCAAAAACAGCTGCACAGACTATGTGCCCCCAATGTTTTTTTTTTCTTTGGTCGAAAGTACCCCCAATGTTAGTCCGTCGTATTATTATATCGTGCTATTAAATCTTATGGCTCGTGATGTTGCCTTGGTCCATGAGTACGGAACATCATTGTTTTGCCTGCTCACCACAGATGAAGAAGTTCATGCGTGTTCTATTGGATGCAAGTCAGTGCTGCACTCCCGAGTCTAGAAGCGAGACCGATCTTCTTCGACTTATCGGCGTGGGAGTTTTGTAATATATGTTTTAAAGTTCTGATCCTCTGAATCAAGGTTGAGCGATGCATCATCTGAAAAATTATGGGCATAAAGATGTACCGAATAGTTTTGCGTTAATGCTCTCAAATCTTTTCACGTGGAAATTATCGAGATTGGCATCTAATGCAGATGGTCTTCATGAATGTTTTCCTGGTGAAATGGGGTTGTCAATAGGAATAAAGGGTCGAAACTCGATCAGCAATTTTCTAATTTTTAGCTCGAAAAACAATTTGTACGGCTCCTACCATCCCAATATGGCCTATTACATTCTACCATTGTGGAATGGTAAGAGGACGACCTGGAAAAAAACTGAACAGAGAGAGAGAGAGAGAGAGAGAGAGAGAGATGTGAACGATCGCCACGTTTGAAAGCAATAAAGTGGATTGGAAATGCTTTATTTCACACCCATAGAGAAAGACAAACACGAATATAAATAAAAAAGAAAGTGATGTGGTTCGTCTTCCCTTGGAAATTTAAAAAGTGCCGTCGTTGGCCGTTGATTTTGAGAGTGACGACTTACGTTGACCTGCTTTTATCATCCAAGCACATGGAAAAAAAGAAGAAGAAAAAGCCACTTTCTTTTTTCTGCACTAGTTAAAAAGATAGTGTTATTCGTAGGAAATGCCCAAGAAGGATCTCGCCCCGGAGCTTTCTGTTTCTTTCCACCGTTGGAGAGACCTGTTTGTCTATACAAATACAATTCATCGTTGTCGAAATAAGGTTATTTAGATGTAACCATTTTCAGAGAGATAATTGAGCTTTGTTAGTCAATTGTAGATGCTCAATACTGATGAGAGTAGTGCGCCACGTGGTTGGTAATATGAATTTAAGGTGCTAAAGATTATCAGACAATTTCTATGCAAAGATTTCAATTAAGTTATTTCATAAAAGATTCCTATAATCTCATTTTTTTTTACTCCACATCGAATCATATGAGAGACTATTAATAAGTTAGGATACTCGTTGATCATGACAATCACACGCAAGATAAATATGAAATATAAGATATATGTATAGGGTGCACGTTACATGTTTATTTTTTCGTACGATAGGAGAGGTTCGTACACTAATCGAACCTTTAGGGTTTTGGTCATGCGTCTTTCCACAAGAAAAGACATCCGTGAATAATGCGTCTGAATGCTGTAACTCATTGACCTTGCCTAACCCTGAAGCAGCATCGCGATGGAGTATTATCAGTAATTCCTCTAACCCAATTTTTTCCCGAAAATCATGATCATGTAACTGTATCGTGGTGGTTCTTGACCTAATCACTGGATTAGGCCGTAGAATCTCAGCTAGAATAATCTTCAGAAGTTCTTGAAAGATGGACCGATATGGGATTTTATACCTCAAAAAAGAATGTTGTAAGTTTCCCTTCTCTAGTACATTCTACACTAAAAGAGGCATGATCAACAGGTTTTGGGTTGAAAAATAGCCATGAGGCACGACACACAGAAATCTCACCCTCTCCCTAAAAATAGCTAAAGCACACGTGAAAAGAGCATTCCATATCCCTCTCGTTCTAACTATTTATGAAAAAAGATTATTAAAAACAGATGCGTTGTGGATCTATTTCTTAAAAGTTGAGATTCTTGAGGGGAAAAATGTTTATCTAACATGATATCGGAGTGTGCGGTTCATGAAATTGAAGCCTGTTATGGTTATTTTTCTGTCTGTCACACTTGCTATTTTATGCGTTTTCCCGTCTCTTGTTGCTCGTTAAATGTGGTCACATCCACATCCCGTGATATATGCGTAAGGTTTGATTTACATTCAATGAGAAGTGTTATATAACATATGTATTTGCCCTATTCTAAAACGGCTTGTTAAACACAATCAATATAAAAAGGTAAAGTTGCTGGAAAAAACGTTGGCCAATAGCCATAGAGACTTTCTTTTAAAGTTGTTCATCATTCCATGCGTGAGAGAAGAGGCGTGTGCAGTTAGCCACAAACCTTTTGGTAATTCACTCAAGCCCACTAATTAGTAATTACTAATTAGATAGTTCCGTTGACGGAAGATGTGAGGAAGTCAACGTTGGAAACTCACCAACTTTCCAGTCTTCAACCTGTCATCCATCGGTTGACTTGGAACATGGAAAAAGTGTTTTGGAACTCGAACAGCAGAATCACCTCGCTCTCATTATACAGAGGAAATAGCGTTTCTGACTTCGTAAAGTATGACTTGAGTATTAACTAATTCATTCTTCTGATTTCTTTTTCTTGCTCGAGTGTGCAACCCTAGTGGATCTACAACAAATCCCACGCGTAATTGGCGATCAGCGATTTTTTTTTTTTTTTTTTTCTGTCTTTCGTGGATTTGGAGGAGCTTTGTCACGAGACCTTATCAGAATGGTGTAAATTCGACTGACTTAAAAAAAAGGTAATGGGAAATGAAAAAGAAAAGTAAGAACCCTGTCCACGCACAAAGCACTACGATAACTAAACAATATTCTGCCTTTTTCTTGGAAGGATCCTGTGCTCAGACAATAGAAGACTTGCTTGAATATAGTCTAATCGTTTGCAAGCACCAAACAAATAACCATCTCAACGCTTTTTAAATGGGATAATTGTCTTAAAAAACCTAAATCGTTATACGATGAGCAATGAGTCATAAAATTTCTAAATTTACCAATTTAGTCTTACATCTTTTTACGAGAAGCATGTGAGAGCATCGCCTAGTTTAAGCGAGGGCCGTGACACCCTCACTTGTATCTTGGTAAGAATTGCAGCCTTCAATTGGATTTGGGTGAGGGTCATGATGCCCTTGCCTGGATCTTAGCGAGGACGTCAAGCCTCACCTATGGCTGGCAAGGACCACTAGCCATTGCCAAGGCCTAATGACCTCCCCGATCACAAATTTGACAAAGGGGAAAAAATAATAAGAAAAGAAAGAAAAAGTCAGAAACATAAAATAAAATTTTAGATATTTTTTAAACAAACAAAAATTATCCACTTCAGTACTGGTTGTGTCACATAGGACGATCAGCATTCATATAATTGATTTCTCGTTATAATTGGTCAAAAAGATTACATTGAGAAATTATGAAAATGTTTATGATTAAATTGGTGAAATCAAAAAATTTAAAATTGAATTGATTGTCATACTATAAGTTTATGACTTTTTGGATAATTTTTCCCTATTCAAATACATACATGCCCTTTTTTTATGGGGAAGTATGAGTAAACTCAACTGATAAAAGCATGTGGGACAACAACAAATTGGGGAAAGTGCAAAAAATGTCTTAAACTTATTGCGCTTATGTCGGTCGATCACAAACTTTACATTTTAATAAATTATCAATGTAATCCATCTAGCTAATTTTGACTGGAAATCATTGACATGGATGACAGTTATGGCACGATTAACGCTAACATGGATAATATTTATATTTTTTAGTTTTTTTCTTTTCTTTTGTCTGTTTTTATTTTTTTGTGACAACTCTAGGTCAGTGAGGGCGTGGTGCCCTCGCTAGTGGTTGGCCACCTTGTTGAAGGAAAAGAACAAAGGAAAAAGTAATAAAAACTCAAAAAAAAAAAAAATTTGTTCACATTAACACCTACCATGCTATATAGGATAGCCAATATCCATGTTACTGGTTTCCAGCCAAAATTATCTGAAATGACTACATTAGCAAATCATCAAAAGATTTCGGATTTAATTAACAAAATTAAAAATGTTATGACTGAATTGATACAGATGCAATATGTTTAGAACTTTTTTTTGTACTTTTCCCCAATAAGCCTATTATTTGTTCAAGATTTGCATTGAAGAATCAAATCAAATCAACTATAGATGGTCAAACAAGCTAGTCTATAAATCTCCATACATACAATTTACTTGTTTATTCATTAGATCGTTCATTGCTTTTCGGACGTGAGGATTGCGTACAATTTGGACAAAATATTGAGCAGTTGGACAGGCAACGGCATCTAATTGTCAAAGCATAGACTTTTCAGTAGACATGTGATGCTTCAGAAAATAAGCAAAAAAGAACAAAAAGAAGGAAAGCCAGGCTTACAAATCTCAATCGTGGGGATTTCTCGGTGACCTTGTTTTGGATTTAATGCTCCTTAGAGCATCGGGTGTTCAGACAAGATGACTTTGTTTCAGATGATACGTAACTGGATTATCAATTACTTTGAAAATATCTCGAGAACCAACCTCTTTTTATTAGCGCAACCTTGTTCTCTTCTCGTGGCCAAGAAATTCGCTTACCTTCCAGATCTTTTGGTGGGGCCAACGCGAGAGAAAATACAAAGGACATAGCCAAAGAAAAATACAAAACGCAATGATACTCCCCCAAGAAAACGAAACGGACGCCACTGACAAGCGCTGGAGCTTTCGCCAATGTGAACTTGCCACGACTTTCCTCTCTCATAGCTTTCCGAATGGGCCGTGAAATGGGGGGCAAAGAAGCACTTCCAAGTCAGTGTGGACCATACGTCGATGGGAACCTTCGGTCTGAACCCAGTGACCAGCTCGTGTATGGTCAACACGTCGACGAGAGCTTCCATACGTTAGTGTCTTCCGGTCGCTTCCCACTCACAGTCGGACTAATTAATGAGCTACATAGCCTATGCCGACCGAGCACTGAAAAGGGCAGAGTTCACCTGGCACGGCCCATTTATCGTCTCCTATTGCAGCACAAGCCGATCTAATGATCTGAAACTGGATTGCTCGAGACCAGAGAGGGAGAGAGTCGTGGTAGGATAAAAAAGATTGCTTTGCTTTTGCAATTGCAACAATGTGTCTGATGTGTTCCATTAGCCGGATTACTTTCTATGTAGATATAAAATCGATGACTCGTCAAAGTTGCACGACGAAGGACGGACGAAGGACGGAGCGTACTTACAGATACAGTCGGGCCTCAGGATGCCGCAAAACTAAATAAGAAAAGAAAACCTCCGAGAAAATGGATGCAGTCTCACCAATGAGTTAGTTTCTATCGTCCCTCCTGCTCCCCGCTCATCGGCCATGGATGTGTTGCGATAGACTTCCTGTCTAGCTTTTCATGGGATCTGACCCTTGATTCTGGCATTGTTCTAGGATCATATTGCAACTGTTCATAGTGCGGGCATCAAGCAACCCGTGATTCCAAAGCTTGATCAAAAAGAGTCGCCAACACCTGTAGTATCAGCAAGCAAAGTCGTCCACTTCAGACATCAAGTTTTTATTATAGCTGGCAAGTCATGCTAAACATTTGACAGTAGCTCACGAGACTCGTTTTCTAATTAAAATGATCGTTTCGTGTTACTGCGCCAAAGGAGTTCCTAAGGCATACTCATTAGCAAGTGCAAACATTCATGTGTGTCTCCTGAGCAGAGCCTATGCAACTGGAACAGCAGATCAGAGCATATCCCACCTGCCTCACTTATCGGGAATCTGACATGGTGCTAGTTGGTTTCTGTTTTTTTCTTTACAAATTTATGCTTTTATTTAACAGTTAGTTCCCAACCACAATTCATGGATGCAGCGATCAGTATGAAACTAGCACCTCTATGCAGGTAAGTACAGTGAATTAAGAAACTGAGCACTGTGAATTAAGAAGAGCTGGCCAAATACGACAAACTGAGTCAGCTGACAGATAATTAGGTAGAAGAGTTTGAGTGTGTTAAAGGAAGAAGATCCTCACAGAAGCTGCAAAAGAAATACTGACCAACTAAGTGCGGGCGCACGGACAAGGTCATCTCCATGCAATTTTGAAAATGCCTCACATGCCCAAGGAATATGACCATCTGCCAGCACCCTGCCATCAAGTCAACAAAGCTGTATTAGGAATTAGACAAGAAGTACAAGAAACATAATCATCTAAACCCAATCTGACTACTTCATATCATATGCAGGAATAGAATCAAAAGGACAGAGAGAATAGGACTCGATAAGGTGAAATTACAGATATACTCTATAATAATCGTGTCAACAGTTCAACCAATGCAAAGTGTCAGTACAGTCTATAAGAAAGGTATTCAATGAGGAATCTCAATGATGAGACGTAAGATTTTAATGAGGGACATGCATAAGCATGTTTGCACTCCAAAAGAATTTATGATTACAACAAGTGTTCTGTGGTCTGCACCTCTTTCCCTGAGGCACAGGAGCATGCAAACACATAAAAGCTCCTGAATGGAGCAGTGAGTGATGTAACCTTACTGATTTTTGAAGGACAGGTTAAGAGTTGCAATGGATGTAGGTAGCCATCAGATGTCCCAGAGATTCTTGACTGATTCTTATTCTCTCAAAAGAAGAAATGATGCTTTTAACTATTTCTAGTAACACATCCAATTATGGTGTATGCCTTAGCTAGTTGAGCTGATAAATTTCTCCAGGCAAAAATATTTATGCCATCTTTACCTGCTTATCCAGATTCAAAGGACTTTTACAATGTCTAATGAGAGGTATTAAATCGAGAGGTGACCAGAATTTGGAGCTTATGATTATCTGAGTTTTAAGCAGTTGTTTCTAAGAGTTGGCTGATTGCAAATATTGAAAATTGAAGACTTGGAGTAGTCAAGAAAACTATCACACCATTGAGATTGCAAAATAAATATTTTCCATCATCTTCTAAAAGGTTGAGCAATTGGGTGCTTGCTTGAGCAGGAATTAGATGGGAATGAGGAAAATGACCAGAAACAACAAAAGACATTAAACTCAGAACAGGAGAATAACCTTTGCTTCCTCACGAATGAATTCCATAGATGCATCATTTGCTTCTCATCTTTGGTCACATCCACAAAATCATCAAGCATCTGCATAGACATGGCAATGTCAACTATAATATGTTCTAGAGTCCAGTAAAGCCTGAAATCATGCCCAAAAAAAAAAAAATGCAATAACTAAGATGCCAGAATATATGCAGACCGTCTCACAAATATAAGACCCAACTTCAGAAGATTTTCATGGAAAATAAGAAGGAACTAGGACAATGCTATACTAGGGTTAGGCACCTTTCATGCAGCCCCCGATTGGAACCCCTGATACACACATTGCAACTACACGTTTAAGTAAGAATTTAAACACTGAAGCAGTTCACCCTCCTTGGTTTTGAATATATCTAGTTCTGAACCTGCTCGACAATATAACATTTCCAGGACATGAACCTTGAATTTAGTTCCTTAATCCCAAAAGCCACCGGCAATCTACTTAGAGAGGTAGAATTAGAAATCCACATATGGAAACCTGATCAGGCAAATAATGCCACACGTAAATGAAAAGATTATGCAGTGATGACATACCCTTCGATCTTCAAAGTCAGCTACATCATCATCAACTTCATCCTCACTATCTCGATCAGACATCACTTGTTCAACGGCCATAGGCTTCAAAAACCAGAAAACTGGAGTTATCAAAATTTTTAAATATAAACAGATCCACATGAAACGGAACTAAAAAAAATCATGACTTTGGACAACCTGAGCTCGATGTGAATGAAAGAACTGCCGCTTTTGCAAGAGGAGACGGCTGCAAACGGAAGTCCAATTTTAAGATAGAACTCAACTAAGAATTAACATATGTACTGACATTTAGAACATTCTTAATGCAATAAGATAATATTTTCATCCTTTTGATGTTGCAGTAAAATCCAAACTTTAACTTATATCACATTAGGTGTGAGCATGGTCCAGGTGGGTTGGTTCCCACCTTGGAATTGATAACCGCCCACTAAGGACCAGTTCTGAAATATCAAAACTGGAAACCGCACGTTAGTTCTATGGATCCACCAGGAACTAGACTGCCGGTTTGGTCCAATTCTTGGGTGGGTTCATGGAACCGGTCCCACCAAGCCTCAAGCCTCAAGCACTCGAGGCAATGTTTTCCAACAAGCCAAAATAAAGCAAAAAATAAAGAACTTCCCTATTTTTAAGTGCAAGATCAGTAAAAAGATTGGATTAATATTGAAAGTTGAGAGTCGAGACTGTAAGTCAATAGGCGTTGAGCTTGAGAATCGAGGACTGAGTGAGAGATAGAGAAATGACTCAAACGAGGTAAGAGTGAGACGAGACAAGCTTTCAGCCAATGAATGTTGAGCTTCACATTAGGGATTTTAACATTTTCATTTTTCTTAAATTTTTTTTTTGTTTGGAAAATTTTCTTAAAAATTAAGTATATAAAAATATATTATTGGTTCAATCCGGGTTGGCAGATGGGCAGTTCCACACCTAGAACCGGGAACCAAACTGGTACCCATCGGTTCTAATAAATCGAAACCAGGAACCAAACTGGTGCCCTTGAGAATCTCCGCCACCGATTCCAGTCTGGTCCGATTCCGGGTGGTTTGAGGGCAATTCCTGATTCTTTTGCAAACCCCTAGATCACATTCTATGAACTTTAATGCTTTATTTAGCAAATAACAAGCTTCTTCGAGGTAAAAGATACAAATTGATTATTCATTTATGGAAACTAGTGAGCTTCATCATTCATGTACCAATTGGATAACAAATTCAGAATTGAAGTAACAAGAAGAGAAGTAAATTCAGACTTCTCTGCATTTAAAGGTCGAGTATCTCTCTCTGTTTCTAAACAACAGCGGCATTTTACGATACTCACTAGCATTAGTCAAATAAAAGCAGCAAGTGCCAGAAGAGGAGAAAAAAGTTAGTAGGGACAATTCCACTTAGTCAGCTAATTTGTATGTGTAATTTGGTCTTTTTCTTTTATTTGGCATAATAAAGTCCTAGCTTGTGTGAATTGCGAAGTCAACTCCCCATCATTGACACCACTAATATGCTGACATGGCATGCTAATGTGGCAATTTATTAAAATAATATTGAATTCATTAAGATAAAAAAAATAATTTAATTTAGAAAGAAAGGGTAAAAGAAAATCAAGAGAGAGCCCGACCTGTTGCAATGAATTCAAAATGGATACCATTACAGGATTACTTCAATGGCCATTGACTGCATAAATAAATGCTATTCCAACAGCATGGTGACACGCATTGGTCTCCTCTTCTTCTATCCAGTCAACACGCCCAGCCTCTCACTACTTTCAAGTTTCTAGCATTATTAGCACATGACCTTTAAACAACTCATTCAACCCTCAACATTTCATTAACCTGCAGAAAAAAACGATCCTATTGAAGGCCAATACTCGTCCACTCTCAAGATGCCCAAGCAATAGAGCCCCTAGCCTTTCTATTTCACTTCAAAGTCAACTTAAACAACCACTCCATTCAACTCGCTGACCAAATCAATGATCGCTTCCATCGCCTGCCTCTTCTGGAGTCCCTCAAGAAAGTTCTCACAGGACAACAAAACTATTTAAACTATCACTCTACAGCTACTGTACAACTAACATTTTTCTCTTTTGGTTTGTTAAGCTTCACTGAACCATATATAAATGTTATTAGCCTTTCTATATTTCTAATGACTCTCTGTGGGAAGCCACTAATGGTGCCAATGACAAAATGACCTGATTCCACAATTTGGTAAAATAGAAGAATCGATTGCCCAAAATAGAAGAGGGCCAAATTGCTCAAACACAAGTTAGGAGATAAAAAGTGGACTAATTCCCAAAATAGTACAAATTGGAGAAGAAAACATACTTTCTCGGCTCAGATCGCTCAATTGATAACTTCCTCGTCTTTGCAAACTGAAGCATTGCAGGGGGTGCAAAATTGTTGGCTGACACTGATTGAACAGAATCAGTGTCAGCATATGATTGTCCTGTGGCACTTGTAACTCCTGCAACATCAATGTGACAATGTAAAAACTTGACATTGAACAAGCAATGTATCATTTCGGCAGCCATCCTAGGTTCCTAACCTAAAGCACAAGCCTTTTCACCTCTACCGGAATAAGCATCTGTTAGATCACAAAGGAAAAATGCTTCAAGTATTCCTGAAAGGGAAAGCAACACAAACAGGAAAGAACCACTAATACAACTGTTTCTAGCAGGGGCAGATCTACATAAAAAGATGCACACTAGAGTCCATATCACACCTACTGGAAACCTCTGATTCCACAATATTATTTCTGAAGCAACATGAGATAGTTCTTGCTTTAACCGCAATACTGTTCCTAAGTATGACAGACTATTATTCCATGAAGTTTTCGTTTTCCACAGTATAACCATCTCTTAGAGAAACTAGATTAAGTGCTCTCTTGATAAAGATGCAATATCAGGGACGATAGCCTGTTCAGCAACAGAAAGTTGAAGATTTGTACAACTCAATGCACACAGAACATTAGCATGAGGAAAGCACAAACGTACATAAAACTTGGAAATTAGAAGTGTGGCAGTGACGATACAAATACCACATGAAAGAGAATTTGCCAACATGTATATTTTGGAAAAAATATATATTCTGGGGTCAATAATAAGAGGAATGTTAGGTTGATAACAAAGCACAATTTCTGTCCTTTCCAGTTACTAAGCAACCAACACCAGAGCAATTACTCCAAGCATTGAGCATATAATGGAGTGCATCACACCCATATAAACCCGCAGAAGTCATTGCATATGTATAAAATATAACATCAAATGAGAAATTAATAAAAGTTAAGTGTTGACTCTAGATTAATTAAAGTAGTGTGATGAGCTATCCCTACAGTACTCTCTAGAAAGAGCGGCATCGTGAAAGTGGGCAATATCAATCAATGGATGATATCCTTTACAATCCTTACAAGTTTTTTAGATGATATCATCATAAGAAGAATCCCTTTTGCTAAAGATTGAATCTTGACAGTAATAGCTTTTCTGAACTAATCCATAAGCACCTAAGAAGTTCAATTTAATCTATGAATGACAGAGAGCTAATGTCAAGTTGGTCAGCCTTTTTAATTCTCCGGTATAGAATGAAAATTCATGACAGACTTGGACATGTGTTTACTATATGCTCGTTCCTTTGGTCTGCAAATTGCCCATTGCTATTGGAGCACATCAAGCCTCCTATTAAAGGTTGAACTTCTCATAAAAAATGCCAATCATACAAAGAAGGGAAAAACCATTAAAAACTGTAAACTATGCCCATTGTGACACATTTACTCCAAACTTTTTTTTTTACACCAAAAATCCCAAAATTTTACTCATGTGTCGCACTTATCCCAAACTTTTTGTTGTGACACCAAAAGCCCCAAACTTGTACCCATGTGACACATTTGCTTCTGTCAAGAGTTCGTCTAGGAATACTATTAAAAATCTTATGTGGCTGCCTAAATGGACAATGGAAGGCAAATTGTGCTGAAGTGGTTCCCACATGGCAAAAGTATGCTAACTCATTCTATGTTTTTCTTCTCTATTGTTCGTTTTTTTTTTTTTTTCCTTCCTCCTTCATCTTCTTACTTGGTTTGCACCTGGCCAGCATGTCCGCCACTGCCGCCCTCATCATCACCATCGCCAACATCAATTTTGCCACCACAAATGTGTCACATGGATACAAATTTGGGGTTTTTGGTGTTGCAAAAAAAGTTTAGGATAAATGAATCACATAGGTACAACTTTATGGTAAAAAGTTTGAGATAAATGTGTTACACAGATACAAGTTTGGAGTTTTTGGTGTCACAAAAAATTTGGGTAAATATGTCTGTGGGCATAGTTTGGGGTTTAAAGTGGCACTCTTCCCACAAATAATGAACACATAGGGATGCTAGAAGCTGAACTATTATTCCATCATAATTCTCAAGTAGGAAAAAAAGAAGATGAAAAGAAATATCGAATGCGCACTGTGAGCTGCATCGAGTCACATATACCTGAAGGCAACTCCGATTCCAAGACCAGTGGATAGACATGCTTGGCATTTTGAACTAGGTGGAGTGGTCTTTTCCGCTTGAATGGTTTTAAGCTGTATAGATGAAGAGCTAAGTATTGATCAAAACCATGATGCATTAACTGAAAGGACCATGCTTCATCTAGATTGCGGCAAAATTAGAGGGCCTCACCAGAGGAAAAATGTTTGCAGCCTTGGATCCATACCATCGGCAACAATCTAGTAAAACACACACATATGAATGCCATGGCACTGGCTTTTGCCAAACAAACTATTAAGGAATGCCTTCAATATTTGCAAACATTTCAATCACATACTGCAGAACTAAGATAAAATGTCAAATTACAAGAAGCTAAAATGAAGGTCCAACATGAAAGCCAACAAATGTCTACACAGGAGAGACAATTAGTTATGGCTGCTCATTTATATTATGAGTTCTATTTCCAAAATCTGACATTCAAGCCATTATGTATATTCCATCAGCATTGACAGTTAATTATTCTGCTTTTAATGTGAATTCTATCAAATCGCGTAAGCATCGGAGATATTATGAAAAAATACACATTCATACACCTGGCTTCCTGAAGGCAAATCTATGACAAACAAAAATAAAATTTTTGGGAACAACGTTCTGTCTCTAACTCTGTAGGTTAGAAGGACCAGACATCAGTGTATTATCTCGTAGAAGTATATAATATTGCCTCGTGCATTTATTGGGTCCTTTTGACAATTCATTGAAAAATGCTCCACGAAGCAGACAGGTGAAAATGATTAGGCTAAGTAGCCTGCTCATCAGTAGAAGCAAATACTTCCAGTGGATAAATTAATCCTAGCTTATATTGTGAAAGCATATGCACACTGCTGCCTCTCAAAAAGTGACAATTAGTCTACTCAACCCATTTCTACTCTGCTGATATTAAATCACACATCTGCCATTAGTGCTTATGTCCTCATAATCTTGGCTTTTTATTAGAAGAAAACATGATGCATGATAGTTCAGAGGACATAATAGATCCTATTAAGATGCTTCTCACCTCAGACCTCCAAGGATCTGTTCTTACAGAGACATAAACGGCCTGGTGCTCTTCAGTTACCTACATCATAGATGCAATAGCTGTTTTCATAGTTTCCAGAAATTCAGGAATACCAAAAATAGAAAGCTGAAGTTTACCAACCCAAAACTCAAAATTGAAGAGGTCATGCGATGACAACAAATGATACCTCAGACCCTGTTAAATACATAGATTTGTGAGTAACTACCAACAAAATGACATAATTGAAAGAGTAGAAGAAGTACCACCTTGAAACTTGCGCACTTAACCAAGCAGAAAGGACAGGAGAAATCTTCAGTCACTGCAATTTAGAAAATGGGGAAGAGGAAGGGGACATCATGCCCATTGCAAACCAGATAAAAAACAATCCCACAAATGATCAAGCAGAACAAGTAAAATGATGATTGTTAAGTTATTTTAATTAAGTTATTCTTTTATTTTCAGAGTTTTATTTCTTTTTTACTTACATAAGGTTATTATGGTCATATACAATTTATATTTAATATAAACACAATGGGTGTAGGGTTTCTGTTACTATAGAAATCTACAGCCCCTCTTTGTTTCTTTCTTTTACATTCTCCTTCTTCTCCTCTTCTCTATTCCTTCTCTCTTCTTCTTTCTCTCTCACTATTTGCTGCGGGTTCTCTAATTAGCTTTGTGACATGGTATCAAAGCTAGGTTACGATCTTGGGACTTGTGGGTTGCTTCCACTGCGTATGTTGCTCAGGGGGAGAATCGTAGTAAAGTATGTCGGCTACATAAGGCCATTTATGGGTTGAAACAGTCTCCAAGAGCATGGTTTGAAAAATTCAGTTCAATGACTTCCAGATGTGGTTTCCACCAATGTTATTTTGATCATTCTGTTTTTGTTCACAAGAAGGAATTGGGGGTGGTCATTCTTGTGGTATATGTGGATGATATAATTGTCTTTGGTAGTGATATGACCGGCATTTCTGAGGTTAAGTCCTTTCTTCAGCAGCAATTTCAGATTAAAGACTTGGGAACTCTTAGGTATTTTCTCGGTATTGAAGTTTTACGAAGTATAAAAGGTATTAATTTGTCTCGGCGAAAGTATGTTCTTGATCTTTTGTCTGAGACAAGTACACTAGCTTCCAAGCCAATTGATACTCCTATGGATCCAAATCAAAAGTTTGGAGTTGATGATGGAAACGAAATTGAAGACAAGCATCAATATCGACATCTAGTTGGGAAACTAATTTATCTTACCGTTACACGTCCCGATATTTCTTTTGCTATTGGTGTGGTGAGTCAGTTTATGAAGTCACCTAAGAAGGCTCATTGGGATGCTATATGTCGCATTCTTTGATATCTTAAAAGCTCTCCTGGTAAGGGACTAATTTATAAATCTAATGGTTCTTCCACTCTGGTTGGCTATTTTAATGCTGATTGGGCCGGGTCAACATATGATCGACGGTCTACAACTAGGTATTGCACCTTTATTGGTGGTAATTTGGTTACTTAGAGAAGCAAGAAACAGACTAGCATTGTCAGGTCTAGTGCAGAGGCTGAATATCGTGCTATGGCATATACTGTGGTCGAATTGTTGTGGTTGAAATCTCTTCTCTAGGAGCTTGGATTTTCTATTAGTCAACCTATTGATATGATGTGTGATAATCAAGCAGCTATTTATATTGCTAGGAATCCTGTTTTTCAAGAGCAAACTAAGCATATAGAAGTTGACTATCACTTTGTTCATGATGCTATGAAGCAGAATCTGGTTGCTACTCCTTACATTACCTCTAGAGATCAGTTTGCTGATATGTTTACCAAAGCATTATTTCATCCTGCTTTTGTTGCTGGTTGTTCCAAGCTAGGCATGGGTGACCTATATGCTCCAGCTTTAGGGGGAGTGTTAAGTTATTTTAATTAAGTTATTCTTTTATTTTCAGAGTTTTCTTTCTTTTTTACTTACATAAGGGTATTATGGTCATATACAATTTATATTTAATATAAACACAATGGGTGTAGGGTTTCTGTTACTACAGAAATCTACAGCCCCTCTTTGTTTCTTTCGTTTACATTCTCCTTCTTCCCCTCTTCTCTATTCCTTCTCTCTTCTTCTTTCTCTCTTACTATTTGCTGCGGGTTCTCTAATCAGCTTTGTGACAATGATTTAAAATGGAAAGATCTAGAAAGTATGTCACCTCATACAGTGTCTTCTTTTTTTATTTAGCCCCAAAAAAAACCTACTCAAGTGACCATTCTCCTAAAGAGAACTAGCCATACGGAACCCAGAAAACAGTCCTTAATGCTTTGACAATATTTCCTTAGACAACCCAAAAAATTTAGGGAAAAAGGAGTTCCTGCTGATATAACAAGAATGATGAAATGAAAGGAGGCTCCTTGACACACAACACATAAGTATGACCACATTCTTTAAGTAAATTAAAGTCCCAACTGATGTTGCCAAGCAGGTACCTTCAATTCTCTTTCCTTTGGCCTATAAAAGATCACTAAAGAAAGCTCGATGACTTCAGGAGTTTCAGCAAGCCAATTTATAGGATCAATTAACATGTTCTTCCATAGAAACCTACAGCACTAAGTTTTCTGTCAGACCCACTAGAATGTTTACTTTTTGCCATTGAAATTTCATAACTCTCCCCCACATGTTGGGGGGCAAAGTCAACACTCAATCTTAACCACACACAGAGCTAGAATCTTTCACCGAATAACAGGTATAATATTTTTCATCAAAGATACCATTTCATAAAGAATTAGGTGTTGGACCATACAAGGAAAATAGCAGTTCATTTTTGAAAGTATAAAGCGCACTACACTGAAAACAATTACTATCACTATGCCACATCCCAGACTTAGCACTGCACATCAACATCTACTTTAGATAAACATTTAGACAGATGTGCTTCCATTTTTTGAATTCTTAACTTACTCATAACAAGAAAATTTATCTAAATCAAGAACCTATCTGAGCCAGACTAAAGAAAAAGAACAAAAATATGCTCCAATCCCTAAGCTCCTGTCTGGCACAATATTTAAGAATGGATTGACAGGTATCACCACTATCATATATATTGCATCCCCTACTAAGTTTAACAACCATTATGCAGGCTGAACTTTGCCCAAATGGCTCTTGCTAATTTTACAAGGACAGAAGAGGAGAAAGAAATAAATATACCTTCAGTCCTTTGCAACTTATTGTTGTAATATCTGTAGTTGAAAATAACATTGCCAGCCCTCAAGCTAGAAAATTGAAAAGGAGAGAGATAATTAACATACAACTTCACAAGGAAAAAGAAAAAAATTTCTCTACTCATTTGACTAACTCGGATCTTATTTCTCCTTGTTTTCTCGATACAAATAAAACAGAATAATAATGCAGATATAATTTATTCTTGATGTATCCCCAAATGCACCAATTACAGCCCAATGATCTTATGTCTTTAGAAAAATCTCTTGGGACTATTCAATCCATAGCAAGTGCATGAATACCTCAAAGTAAAGAGCCCAGAAAAATGCAGAAAGTTCTTACTTCAAATTGGAATTTAGATGGATTATATGAAGAAAAGATAATTAAGGTAACTGCAGCTGCTTGAAAAATACAAAGAAATAGCCAAAATGCAGATGCCGGAGAGGAAATGATGTGTGATTGAAGCTTTATTAACACAAGAATCCTAGTATTTCTAAGATTGGATATATAGCTTATAAATGGAGGCCATATTAATTACTTTCAGACTAATAAGATCATGGTATTAATTACCAAAATAGGATGATTACCGCATTATATGGGAGAATGATGATGAGATGACATCATTGCACATGGATGAATTATACGGTGATTTCTCCTTTGCCCCAACCTCTTCAGCAGCAACGATTACATGTAGATGCTCTCGTGCACTCTGTTAGAATCACATCGGTAAAAGGATATATGAAACCTACAACATCTATTTTATGGTTCATTGAGAAAACTCCAGACAGTCAATTAAAAGAAAGGGGTAGCACAAACCAGGATTTCAGAGCTATATGGAACTTGCACAGATATGTGTCTGTCTTCATTTAATTGTCTCCACTGCATATGGACAAAATAAAGACACTAAATGTTGTAGCTAGATGACTGTATGGTACATGTGAAAACAGCACATTATTTCCCAAAAAAATAGGACCGCTGAATTTCAAGGATAGTAAAAATAGAAAGAGGACTGGCAAAAAATTCACCCAAACGACCTTAAAAATCTTAAGCCTGACTTGTCAGCCATAGGTATGAACAGGGTTGCATATTTTGCAGAGTCAAGAACTCAAGTAGAGTGCACCAAAATCAGGAATTCACTCAAGTACCATTCAAGAAACTCATAATCAATGCTTCATTCAATTATAAAAAGAAAGAAAGAAAACTTGGCACATTATACTCTGAATGATTCAACAATGAGAAAGTAAACAACTTGGGAGGCCCATTAATCGAGAAAGCTAAGACATTTCTCCAAGGTTCAGCATTCCTAATCCCCTCTCCTGCCTGGGGGAAAGAGATGTTTGGCCTCTTGAATCAACAAAAGGACAAAGTGGGGAAACTTTTGTGGACGTGTATTAGTAACTTTTTTTCAGTACACTATGTATAGTAGATCTTATTCATTGTCTTCTAGGGGTTTGTGGAGGAATATTATCTAGCCAAAATAATAGCCAGAGTCAGATCCAAGATACTACAACAACAGTGAGTAGCATCAGAACAAAGCAGCATTTTATTGAAAAAAATACTTCGCAGAAAGAGCTCAATCACAGAATATCAACTCTCTCCGCATCCCAAAACCACCTTAAAAAACGAAATGGAGAAGCTACAAAAATTGGAAATCTCTAAAAAGGCAAGAAGTCAGCATTTAAGTGACATATTTTATTCAGTTGGCTCCTATTAGCAATTAAGTACATACCTTGACCAGACAAGTGTGCATATCGACAGAAAAGGTCACCTCTGCTCTTTGTCCAAAACTCAGGTTAGGTGACTTCTCCCACAATAAATAAAGAGATTTCATCGGTATCTTTCCCAAAAGATAGAATCCAGGAGTATTTCCTGTAAGAAAGAATTATGCAAAACTTACACCCGGACATAATAGAGTCGTCTTCACAAAAGAGATAATCAACAACTGCAATCAAAGATGCATCACCGCAATACATGGAGAAAATTGTTATATGATATCGTACAGTCTCGAGAAAAAGGAAGGTCATTGAAGATTCAGACATTCCCCTTATAAGCAACTTGATCTTATTATAAAAGAATTAGCTAGAGTAGCTAGTTTCATTGAAACATGCGATTGAATAGCAACTAGAGGCTACAAATATGATACTGTGAATGGAAACTTGCGTGCAACAGGTAGCTTACGTTGATAAGTTGCTACATCCAGTTGAGTTTTGGTTGTATCACTTCCATTAGGAGATTTTTCAGGTCCAGCTGCAAAATAATTACACTGAGATGGGATGACGTCTTCCAACGGATTCATCTATATGAGTTTTTTTTTCAAAAGTTTATCAACATATTTAGGATGCACAACTGTATATCAAAAGATAATGTGAGAATGAATCAAATGACATCTAAGAAGACCTACCATAGCACACAAGCAAGATGAAAAGAGAGCCTAATTTGGCCTCCAATGCTAGTTTATTGATCTCGGGAAGAATAAAATTTGCCCTACTATGGGTATCATCCTCAGCTCCCATGAAACTGGTCAAGACACATGCACGACTATAGCGATATTCTGCAGAATGCTTTAAAGTGAAAATAAAATAAAAATGCATTAGAAATAAGAATGAGAAAGCATACCAGTGCCTTCAGATATGTAAGGTAAGACTGGTAATTAATCGGTCATAGAAAAAACAAATGAACTACCTCCACACTGTTAACCTCAGACTCTAATCTCGCCAACAGTACATACATAGGAAGCACTCTTCCTGATTGTAAACCTTCAGCTGTAGTCCTTGGCAGAGAAATTGTCATTTGTACTCTACATAAACATTAGCAGCGTTGTAATTTAGATATAAATATGCATCTCCATGCTGAAAATTCAACATATCAGAGAAGACTACCCCATTAGCCAACAAACATTATCAACATCTTTGGCACCTCCATAGAAGGGTAAGAAAGGGGCAGTTAAACGGCCAGTTATTATGGAATAAATTTCCGTGTGACCAGAAGTTATGAATATCATATGGAGATTCCAAGGAAAGATAGTTGAGCTGTAATTATTTTGCTCAGGATATAGCTTTTCTAATCACTGTAAAGAAAGAAAAAGTCGAGAAAGGTTTGATCACTGATATTTTGCAGTGCTAGATGCACTTGAAACACAATATCAACATGCCGATACAAGATGTTGTATCTAAAGGTTTGCATTGTTCAGTTAAAGAAACGTCAAATTCACATGCTAAAAAGCAAAAATTTTAAGAGTAAAAATCAGACCTAAGGAAGAATTTTGAAAATCATGCCTAGGGTCATGCGCATGTTTTTCACAGACATGCTTATTTTAAAATGACTGTAAACTAAAAGTATTCCTTCATGATCCAAAACAAACGGCAAGTGGTTTTTCCATCCACAAGCTAACAGTTCCGTGCATGGACAGATCTAGAACCTTTTTGTAGGTGGGGCAAACTTATAACTGACTGTAGAAAGCTAGATTTATTGAAAATAATCAATGTAGTGTGTTCATGATTGAAAGGTTAGATTGCTAAGCACTATGTTGCTTCAAAATTGTTTAATTGTAACAATAATGCATTCATAATTATCACAACTATACAACTGTCTATACAATTTGCTGTATATGGAGGCAAATTGAAAAAAAAAAATGGCGGGTAATAAATTATCTAAGTTGTTTCTCAAAATTTCTACGGTAGCATTATCATAACATGTGAAAACTTAAATTATGTTGACAATTTTTTTTTTATGAAAGTAGGTGGAAGCAGATAAGCAATTGCCCTGAATCCTTGGCTCTCTGTGCAAGCACATGTGTCACCATAACTTGGAGAGAGAGAGAGAGATATTCAAGCTCACCATAACTTAGCATATACTTTTTTATGATGCATAATATTCCCCGAATAAATAAAAAAATTAGACGATTTTTGTGATTGAAGATGAGGTATGAATTAAGTCATCCATCTAATGTCCACGATGAATGGCAAGCATCAACTAGCTTCTTTTCTCATGTTGGATGGGCATAACTAAAACTGCTGTTCTAAGACTAAGTGCCTAACAAAACATGAAGTCCTAGAACCTAAGCACTTGATGATATTACATGCCACTTATTCAACAAACAGTAGACATATGGGATTTCAATATAGAGGTAGACAACAATGATCTACCACTGCCAAAAACCTGTAAGAGGTCTTACCTCCTCCTGTGCTTCACCTGTATCTTGTAGCTCAGACATCTTTGAAGAAACAGTGGCTTTAGAAGAAGAAAAAGTCTGGTCAGAAATATTAATAGAGCATGTGCCCAAGGGCACTGTTAAGAACCCAAACCTATTTAGCAAGACTCTACAATGCATTAGTTGAAGCTACACTTCCTTTGGACAATGGTAGACCCAGCATGGAAGCAAGGAGACAAGTATGGAAATTTCAAAGAACAATGGGTGCAAGTTTGAAAACAAACTATCAGAAGAATTCTCGTGAATGTCTTGAAGAAGGAGGGAAGGGGTGGCGGTGGCCACTCCTTAGGGCAGTTCCAATTTGGAAAAATACCCTTAGGCTTGTAACCTGTTGATCCCCAACATGCTCGGTATCCATCTTGGCTCAGCAGGCAAAAGCATCTCATTGCTATAAAATTTAATTAGATATCCCATATCTAGTGTGGCCATTAGGCAGCCTATTTAATATTGACAGAACATGATACACCTAAGCGACTAGGTACAAGTCAATCGGCTCCATTACATTTCTGACAGCACGGCGCTGAAGAATGTTGTAGAGTTCCACAGGCTTGCAATAGATCGAGAGACTCTCTTCAGCAGCAAGTTCCTCTTCAGCAGATAAATGCACCTGAGAGTCTTGACGGCACATCTGATCCGTACTTCTCGAATATCTGCAATGCCCGAGGCGGTTCTTTCTCAGGAAGAATGCAGATTATTTGTCGAAGGGAGCGAGGCGCAACAATCAAAGAAAGATAATTCAGGCTCGAAAGCTTCAACGCGACAAATGAACTGCATTTTTAATCAAAACGACTGGAGCTCGAGAATGAGAACAGCAAAAGGGCTGGAGAAAAACGATGTCATCCAAATGCTATGGATGACCGAGAATTAAGAGGGACATTTTTGCCAGCATAGAGCTCCCAGCGGCTTAAACCGGGAACAGCCGAACGCAACCAAACTAAACCGAAGAAAACGAAATAGAAGGGGGGGGAAAAGAAGAATATACAGGCAAATTGACAATGAGCGAAGAGGAGAAAGCGTACGAAGCTTGACGAGCCGCTAAAGGGACGCCTGGCATTATCCAGCTACAAAGTTGCGACGCAGACGCTACTCATAGCTCAAAATCCTCTAACCTGCAATTGGGACAACCACAACAAACACCAGCGAACGCTTCCGTCAATCTTCCATCCTCGTTCTAAAAAGAACAACCCGAGTTTCGCGGGGATTTGAGCTGGAGCTGGAACCGAGACTCCGAAATCCTACTGTTCCATAGCAAATTCGATTCTGGAATCTGCGGAGCTCAAATCGCCGAGAGCGGGTAAAAATTGCTTACATTCGGTTTACCTAGTGGCGGTCGCACTTGCACTTGGCTGCCCCCGGAGACTGGCGGAAGCTTTTTATCTTTGCACCCAGCGTCACCCGCCCCGCGCGGGGGATTCTCCTTGCGAGATTGAGCTCGAACGTCCGTCTTCCGATGCGGAAATTCAGGCGAAATTCGAGTTTTGTCTTTGGGTGAAGAATAGCTCCTCCACGAAGCTAACAGAGAGAGAGAGCGAGCGAGCGAGCGAGCGAGCTTGGAGGAATCCGCGAGAAAGGGAGGTAAGGCGTATTAAGATTTAATTATAAAAAAAAAAAAAAAAAAAAGAAAAGAAAAAGGACAGAGAGAAGGCCAGTCCTTGCGCCTCGGTTTCAGCTGAAATTTGGGAGTGGGAGCGGTGGAGGTAAAGCGAATGTGACCACTTGCTGGTGGCGGGTGGGCCGTACTGCGACCGTCGCGGATGGCCCATGCATTACTGGGCTTTGCCCGTCGTTGTTATGAAATTGTATCGTTCGACTGTTTTTAGGGTTGAGCCCACACTTTGGATGGCTCCATGCTCTAAAATGTTTATAAAAAGACTTCTTTTTACGGAGAGCATTGATCGCGTGATTTATGAGCATCCGTTGCTCTAATTCCATTTCTCAATTTGAGAATCTCCCGTTGATTTCTTGGCTTGTCCAGGTTTTATGAGTCGAGCCTCGTTTTTTGTTCCTTTTTTTTCATTTCTTCTTAGGTTTCTACCCTTTGCTAAGCTTTGGTGTTAAAGTAAATGATTTTCTCTGTGCCTTTTGGGAATCGGGTGGTTGCCTATCCTGGCGTTCGTCCTAAATCTTTGGGTCGAATTGTATACGATCCGTTTGATAATATTCCTGAACTAAATCATTGTGTATTTTGATTCATTTCTTGACCGAGAATTTCCTTCACGACCCTGTCTTGACATCTCCGATTTGGTGGGCTTTTGATTCCAGCCGGAGGCTAATTTGATTCTAACTGGATTTTCGACCCAAAAATTGAGAAGGGGTCAGCTCAGTCATCCCCAATTTGCATAACGAGCCAGCAAGCTTTTCTCCTCTCCGTCTCGATCTTGAAATGAAAATTGCCGTGCTGGATCTTCATTGAAATCAGTAAAAGAAAAGGAATTTCGGCTCTTTCCCGCACCAAGGTCTTTTCACTGACTGTACTCGTTCGATCGTTCGAGTTTCGTGTGCTCGCTTGCGTGTGGAGGTTCTTTGATCTCTTTGCCGGGGTGATGGCTATTGTTTTGTGCTTTTTGTGACAATTTTTAGTATCGGGATCTTGTCATTTTGTGCTTTTGTTTGAGATTTTGGTAAGAAGGGCTTCGGTATATTGGATCCTAACTTTCGTTTTAAAAGTTCTGCTAGTGCATTAGGTGATAAGAAGCGATCACGTGCAAAGAGGTCTGATTATATAGTTAATTCTTCAATCTCTATTTTTTTTTTTTTTTTTTTTCATAATTGTTACTAAAATTTAGATGATATATTTCATTTTTGATGGAAAAATAAAAGTGCATTTTGCTTTTGTTTATCATGAACGGCTTTGAAACATTTCGAGATGGCGAGGGAAAAAATGGAATTCTTATGAAAACCAGTGAAGTTTTTATCTTGTTGGGCAAAAGAAATTTGATTGGAAAATTAATCTTATAATATATAACAGCAAAAAAAAAAAAAAAAACAAAAATTGAAAAGTCGAACCAAACTGAACTGTAGTTTGTATTCAGTTAGGATCGAATTTGGTTCGGTTCAATGAATTTCCTCATCAGTTCAGTTCGATTTTCCAAGAAAATCAAATCAAACCAAACCGCTTACACCCCTCAACAGTTACCTTTCTCACTTACCATCAAAGACGATAGGCGTCTATTTTGGTAATTTTCATCCAAAGTTGGTCCGGTGTACATTGAATCTAATTTGATGGACCATTTGTGTAATTGAACCTACTTTTGCATCAAAACATTTTTTGCTCGAATTCACACCAAGATTATGAAATGGCCTAATTGCTCCGGCATGCAAAACAAATTCTTATTGGTTCACAAACCCCTAGCTCTAGGACATGTTTCGATTTGAGCCAGTCCAGGGTTGGCCCCTCAACAGTTACCTTTCTCACTTACCATCTTCAATGAGATCACCAGAGAGGAGCTCAATTGATTTATCTTCTACCTTCTATATTCATGGAAACCCTAGATTGATTTGCCTTCTATGGTGACACAAAAACCTTGCTGCCTACTTTCTACTCCCACCTCATCCTCGCCTCCCTCCTCTCATGCCTCCTCCGACTTCGGCCCTCGCTCCCCTCTCTCCCTCCCTTCCCTCCTCCGCCATCACCTTTGCCCCTACTCCGACAACTTGAGGTTGAGAGATGCGATCATCCTCAACATTGGAAAGGAGTTGGAGTGCCTCTTCAGCATGACGAGAGATTCGAAGAAGAGGCTAGAGCACCGAAAGATGATTATGAAGAAAAATGATGAAAGGACAAGATACAGCATGAATTATAATACCAACGGTTGTTTGGACAAACTTGTTGTGACCTTGGGAAGGTACAAATCTCTAACTATTTACGTAGTACAATTATGCCTATTCCTAATCCTAAATGGAATGAAACCATCATAAAAGAATCAACAAGGATGTAAGGATCATGAACAGCACCAGGATTCTGCGGAATGAGGTTGCTGACAAAAGAATGGGTAAATATGCACCATAAAAATCCAATGAAAAGCACGCCCTAATTTTTCACTTTGCGAATTTATCATCTTAAAAGTCATCCAGTAACTACTCCTGCTTTCCCCCATTTTCAAGTTATTCTAGCAATCGCAAAGATTTTCCGATGTGTTGAAAAATTATATTCGTTTTTTCTACATAAATATGGTCGGGAGATACTTTATGAAGATGAGAACAAATAATCCCTAATACTTTTAAAACTACAAAACATTAAATAGAGAAGTATAAAACCAATTTAAAGGGAGACGGGAAAGGAAAGTGATTAGATTTATTTACCAAAGCAGATATGACATACATCTAGATTTGTTAATGTAATGAGCTTACAAGCCATAGCTTATACTTGTACGCTATTCACAAATTAAGTTCTTTGATCTTACCATTATGCATTGATATCTCTACTTTCACTATTGTTACCGTATATTTACGGAGACTACTACTATTGGTATTGGTAGAACTGACCTAGCCCTTTCCCCTTTAACAAAGATGAAAGATGTTCTCTTAACCTCCTTATATCAAAACCGCTATATGAGCATCCTCAACTATCCCTACTTCAATTCATTCATAATTTTTCTGTCCAATATCTATTGTCTCAATTTTTACACCTACAAAAAGCACGTGACCCAATACTTTCAATTCATCAAAGTGATAATTTTTTTTTAAGAGAATGGAGTTTGTAGTTGGAGTGAGAGGGGTTTTTGTAGACATAAGCCTTTATACAATTTCATATTTTAATCATATCATTGCTTTTATGTCTAGCTTTTGGAGTCCTTCTACCTAACGGGCTGGATGTTAATACAAATGGTAAGGTTATTTCTTTTCTTTAATTCAAACAAATCTATTTTATGCTTCATATATGTGGTGCTAAAATAGACTTAATTCTTTTCTTTCATTCACACATAACAATAATATTTTCCTTAATTACAGTATTAATTAATATTATCCACATAAAAAAACTCTTGCACTCTTCTTTGATTTTTTATTTAAAAATAATATTTTAAATATCGAACAATCAAAAAAGAATTATGGAGTGTCTCCTTCCGCACTCTCCACTAATCAAGTTCTTTAATTTTACCATTATGCATTGATATTTTTCAATTCATCAAATTAAGGAAAATTTTGCCATTAATTTGACCGAATTTTGATCACTCGTTACTTTTCCGTCCAATATCCTATTGTCTCAATTTTTACATTTATGGAAAACTCGTGGCCTAATAATTCTAATTCATCAAAGTAATAATTTATTTATTTTTTTGAAGAGAAGGAGCTTGTAGTTGGAGTGAGAGGGGTTTTTGTGGACATATCTCAAAGGTTAATTGAATCATATTACTGCTTTTATATTATGCTATCTCCGTATGACCTTAATTTTCTAATTTTGTCGGTTGAATATGAGATGAAGAAAAGGCTAGAAGATTTATCCTCCAGAAAATGAAATTTTCTTGTGGAGAATAATCAGACACTATGGCTGCGTTTGTTTTGATTTCTTTTTTCTATTTTTAAACAATTTTTTTTGTTTTTTTGTTCTTGGGAACAAAAAAGGAACAGAAACACGTTTGTTTGCGTTTTTGTTCCAAAATTATTTTTTTGTTCCCAGAAACACATTTGGAACAGAAACAAGAAACAAAAAAAAGTTGTTTCTTGTTTCTGGAACAAAATTTAGGAACACTTTCCATTTTCTTCTCTCTTTTTTCTTCTTCTTTTTTCTTTCTTTTTTCTTTGGCCGGTCGCCGACCTCGGCCAGGGCCGACGACCGGCCGTCGAGGGCCGGCGACCTCGCCGGAGCGTCGCCGGCCCCCGGCGAGGCCGACCTCGCCCTGGGCCGGGCGAGCTTGATCTCGCCCAAATCCGGCAACGCCGAGCCTCGCCGGCCGAGCTCACCCAGCCAAGGCGAGGCCGAGCCTCGCCGGGGCCGGCGATCCTCGCCGTGGCTAGGCGAGGTTGCCGGCCCTCATCGGCCGGTCGTCGGCCATGGCCGAGGCCTCGAAACCGGCCAAAAGAAGAAAAAAAGGAAAAAGGAAAAATAAATAAGAAAAATAAGAAAGAAAATAGAAAAATAAAATAAAAATATTAAAAAATAAAAGAAATAAAAAAGTTATACAAATTTACCAAACATATTTCTGTTCATTTTTTATTCCCGAAACAAATTTACCAAACGCAATTTTTTTATTCAAAAATTGTTAAATGTAAACACTTTTTTCTATTTCTCGTTTCCCTAACAACTTTTAAACAGAAATGTTACCAAACGCGCCCTATGTGACTTAATCTTATAGTCAAGGGAAGAAGATAATGAGCCTCGATGAAATGAAGATGAATTATTATCTCTGAATTTTCATCTCGGAGAAATGCAAAGGAATTCCCAAAAAATAATGGATTGTTGATAGATTCGTTATTATTGTCTCGTACATAGTAGGCTAGTAAGTAGTTTGAGTTATGATTTTAATTTCACCGTGTTTTGCTCATTAACGATTGTTGTTATTCGCCATTTCAGCAATGTTGCAGCAGGGATAGAATCTACAGTACTTCAACTATTGATAAATTTTATCTAGCTTTTGGGGTCCTTCTACCTAGGGGTTGTATGTTAATATAAATGGTAAGGTTATTTCTTTTCTTTAATTCAAACGAATTTATTTTATGCTTCATATATGTGGTGCTAAAATAGAAAAGGAATTTCTATTTTATTTTTTTCTTTTATTCGCACATACCAAGAATCTTTTCTTTAATTACAATATTAATTAATATTAGCCCACAAAAAGAACTCTTACACTCTTTTTTGAATTTTTTTATTTGTGAATAATATTTTAAATCTCGAACAATAAAAAAAAATACTAGGTGCCTCCTTCTGCACTCTCCACTAATCAAGTTCTTTTATCTTACCATTATGCATTGATATTTTTAATTCATCAAATTAAGGAAAGTTTTGCCATTAATTTGATCGAACTTCGATCACTTGTAACTTTTCCATGCAATATACTATTATCTCAATTTTTACATCTACCGAAAGCTCATGGCCGAATATTTTTAATTCATCAAAGTGATAATTTTTTTTAAAGAATTTGAGTTTATAGTTAGAGTGAGGAATTTTTGTAGACATAAGCATTTATGCAACCTCATATTGGTGTAAGAAGTTAATTTAACCATATCATTGCTTTTTATATAATGCTATCACTATATGACTATTTTTTTTTCTAACTTTGTCAATGCCAGTTGAATATCTTGAACCAAGAGATGAAGAAAAGGCTGGAAGTTTTCTCCGAAAAATGAAATTTTCTTGTGGAGAATTATTAGGCAGTTCTTTGTCACACTTAGAGGAGGCAAAATGGGTCTTATACTCATATATGACCCATTTAAATCATAAATTGATCATATATGGTCATTATTTTTTAAAGAAACTAGTTAAATGGGTTTAAAAATTAAAAGTTTAAGATAAATGGGTTTTAAATGGATTGGAATTAGAACCCATTTTCAACTAAAACCTCACAATCTCTCTCTTCCCACTTTAACTTTATAAAAATCGAAATTATATTTATTTTTTATATTTCAATTTTCTTTTCTTTTTCCTTTTTCTTTCATTTCTTCTTCCTCTTTCCTTAGTCGGTGGCTAGCATGGCAACGACTAGCAACCGGCCAAGCGAGGCTCAAGCGAGGCTCAAGCTCACCAAATCTGACTAGGTGGATTCGGCGAACTTGAGCTCGTTGGCATCAAGCGAGCCTAGCGAGCCGGAGGCTTACCTGTGGCCGATCGCCAGCCATAGTCATGGTCGGTGGCCAACTAAAGAAGAAGAAAAAGAAAAAAAGAAAAATTATATTCTTAAAAAATAAAAAAAAAATTAAAAATTCGTTTTTTACATGAAAAATAATTAAAATTTTGATTTTTAAAAAATAAATTTTTAGAAAAATTATAAAAATTGTCCATTAAATTTATATTGCATACAAGTGTTTTAGCAATACCATTTTTTTAAATATATATATATAAGAAATAAGTTTTCTTAGGTTTAGTTAAATAGGTCGGGTATGAGTTAGATCGGGTATAAAAGCGTGTTTGGTAACGATTCTATTCCCAATAGTAGATTTTAATCAGAAATGATTCTTTTTTATTCTGTTCTCGGGAACTGATTCTAAGTATTTTAAGCCGTTTGGTAACAGTCCAAAATTTCTGATTTTGGAATAGAATCAAGCGTTTGGTACCGTACTTATTAATTCTGTTCCAAATCAATTTCTTTTAATTTTTAAATAATTTTTTTACTTTTTTACTTTTTTTCCTTTTTGTTTTCTTTTCTTTTTTTCCTTTTTCATCGGAGCGTCGTCGGTCCTCAGCGAGGCCGGCCCTCGCCGGTGGCCAAGCCGGCCTCGCTGGGGTTGGGCGAGGCCTGCCTGGCCATCGACGAAGCTGGGCGAGCCTCGCTTGCCACCGATGGGGCTGGGCGTCGCGAGGCTCGACCTCGCCAATGGCTGGGCTTGCCTTCGGCGAGCTCGCCGGACCTTGCCCTGGCCTGGCGAGCTCATCAAACCGGCGGACGGCGACCGGCGGCGGTCGGCGGCGGTAGACGACAACAGACGGTGGCAAGCGGTGGTGAACGGCGGTTGCGAGATGGCCGAAGGGAAGAAGAAGAGTTGTTGGTTTTGATTCTCAAATTTGTTCCCAGAACAATAATCAACTTTTTTTTTTGTTCTTGATTCTACTCCCAATCTATTCTTGGGAATAAAAATTTTATCAAACGCGATTCTGGACCCAAACTGATTTTACGAACAAAGAATCAGAATTTGGCCCTGTTTGGATGGTTACCAAACAGGGCCTAAGTCAAAAATTTTACACTGCGATAACTGGATCATAAATGGGTTAAATGGGTTGATTTGGAACAAACCATTTTATGACTTGACCCAAACCCGACCCAACCCGACCCACCTGTTTAACAGGTCTGATCACACTATGTGACTTGTCCTTAGAGTCGAGGGAAGAAGATGATGAGCCTCAATGAAATGAAGATGAATTCTAATTCCCAAAAAAGATGGATTATTGATCGTCTTATGCTTGTCACTTCGACTTATGGTTTAATTTTGCCATGTTTTTCCTCACTAATGATTGTTATTATTTGCCAATTTCAGCGATGTTGAAGTAAGGGATAGAATCTATAGTATTTCAACTATTCACAAATTTTATCCAGCTTTTGGAGTCCTTCTACGCATTGGCTATATGTCAATATAAATGGTAAAGTTATTTCTTTTCTTTAATTCAAATAGATCATCTATTTTATGCTTCGTAATGTGGTTTTAAAATGTAAAAGGAATTTCTATTTTATTTCTTTTCTTTCATTTGCACAAAGCAGGGATCTTTTCTTTAATTACAATATTAATTAATATTACTGCACATAAGAAAAACTCTTACACTATTCTTTGAATTTTTTTATTTGTAAATAATATTTTAAATCTCTAACAATTTTTTAAAAAGAAATACCAGGCGTCTCCTTTTGCACTCTCCACTAATCAAGTTTTTTGATCTTATCATTATGCATCGATATTTTCAATTCATCAATTTAAGGAAAATTTTGCAATTAATTTGACCGAACTTTGATCACTCATAACTTTTCTGTCCAATATCTTATTATCTCAATTTTTACATCTACGGAAACCTTGTGGCCCAATATTATTTTCAATTCACTAATAATTTTTTTGAAAACAGAATGGAGTTTTGCAGTTGGAGTGAGAGAGGTTTTTGTAGACAAAACCCTTTACACAACTTCATATTGGTGTAAAAGTTAATTTAATTATATCATTGCTTTTACATTATGCTATCTCTGTATGACTATTTTTTTTTTCTAATTTTGTTAGTTGAATATCTTGAACCAAGATATGAAGAAAAGCTAGAAAATTTGTCCTTCGGAAATGAAATTTTCTTTAAGCATCATTAAACAATTCTTTGCCGCACTGTGCGACTTGTCCTTATAGTCGAGGGAAGAAGAGGAGCCTCAACGAAATGAAGATGAATTCTTATCGTTGGATTTTCATTTGGAGAAATGCAAAGGAATTCCCAAAAAATAATGGATTGTTGATAGAGTCATTGTTATCGTCTCATATATAGTAGGATGGTAAGAAGTTAGAGTTATGATTTTAATTTTGCCATGTTTTGCTCACTAACGATTGTTGTTATTTGCCATTTCAGCTATGTTGAAGCTAGGGATAGAATCTATAGTACTTCAACTATTTATAAATTTTATCCAGCTTTTGGAGTCCTTCTAGGCTGTATGTTAATATAAATGGTAAAGTTATTTATTTCTTTTAATTCAAACAGATCATCTATATTATACTTCATATATGTGGTGCTAAAATAGAAAAGGAATTTCTATCTTATTTATTTTCTTTCATCCACACATAGAAAATTGCAACTCCAAAAACTCCTCAATCGAACCTTGTAGTTCAAAATTTACATAACTCCAAATTTGTGCCATAACTTCTAAAATTATTCCGACTAGATATAATTGGCTTGAAAGAATCTTTCCTTTAATTACGATATTAATTAATAATAGCCCACATCAAAAAAACTCTTACATCTTCAGTCTATATATCTATTACCTTTTACCAAAAAAAAAAAAAAACTCTTACACTCTTCTTTGAATTTTTTATATGTAAATAATATTTTAAATCTTGAACAATAAAACAATACCAGTTTTTTTTGGAGTGTATGTGTCCGGATAAAGGATCTCTCCAATATATGCAGACACTTAAACTATTTATTACACTTAAGCTACTGTCGCATTCCATGTTGCAGAATCTCCATAACAAGTGTTACAAAAGTCCCCCACAACTTGTGATTGCCAAGCAAATTACATGGTTGATTTTGCTTGAATACATGGAGACCAATGTGATCATGATGAGGCATTCTTCATTCGAGTGTGCTTCATCCTACAACCACAAAATTCATGGCCAGTGTCTGTCCACCAACTCCAGCCTCATTATAACCCAACATCTTACGGTCTAGAAGTATAAAAAGAGACGCTCCCACGGGTTCAACATCTTATGGTGCCGAGTGGGCCGCACTGTACCGCCACCGTGTCGCAGTCATGCTCAATAAAACGTCACCGATGGCCCTCGCATTATTGGGCTTTGGCCCATGATCTTAAATGAACTTGCATTGTATGGCGGTTTTAGGGTCAAGCCCTCACTTGGGATGGCTACATGCCGTAAATTGTTTGAAATGACTTCTCTTTACACGGTCCTCATCCATCACCATTGATTTGGATATTTGATCAATCTTTCAAATTATAATTACCGGATTGTACAAGGGAAATTGCTCAATTGGTATTAAACTATTGTATGGATGTCCTAAATTTTCTAATTCAGTTTTATATCTTTGTGCGGTACTTTAATGTAGTTCTCTCGGTTAATTTTTTTTGGAAATCGCTAACGTGGCAGAATGACATAGACAACGGTCGGTGATGATTGGATCATTACATCAACGATTTCCAACAAAAATTGATCAAAAAAACTACAATGGAATTCTTTGCAAATGTTGGAGACTAAATTGACAAAATTGAAAATTTGATTACTAATTTGGTATCCATACAATAGGTTTAGGATTAATGGAATAATTTTTCCATCTTGCAAATGGTTTACACAGGTTATGCATTCTCATTACTTTCAATTGAAAGAAAGTTGTTAAGAGTCTATAAAACGCATAAAATACTTCACAAAATGATAGTCTAACTGAATTATTATATCAAAAAAGAGAAAGAACAATTGAGGCAATACCATGCCCAACACATCCCAACATGTCAAATTGATTACAACCCCCTTCCAGAGGACATTTGAGCATTTGGTTGTAAGTGCTATGATGTTTGCCGTTGCAACTAGTGATTTCAAAGGATATCTTTTTGAGGGCTTTCTTAGATCTCCTTGGTTACGATCACGAGTCTTTGTCAGCAGGCAATGTGAGTTCAGACTGTGAAAAGGAAAACTCTAACTATCGAATCGAATTGGAAAAAGAAAATTGCTTGTGATTCATCAACCTTGTTTAGTCGCTAGTTTAGCCATCACTGTCTTTATGGAGGATCATCATGTTCCAACAAGTCCCTATCGTACGAAATTATTTTGTGCGTCTTCACATAAACCAACCAGGAATGGCCAGGATGGCTCCACCCCATCACATATATATAAACTCACGTCCGCACAGACATCGCAACATCAACACCAACAAGTTCTCCAACAATTCAGCAAGAACACAACCCACGACTCAGTGGTGGGATTTCCTTGACCTCTTTTTGTGGCGGCGAACGCCATCTTGTGGGTGCTTCGAGCTCGAGGTCGACGAGGACGAGTCAGCGTCGCCCAAATCGAGTAAGGGCAAAAGCCCAGATTGGGTTCCATCAAAATCCGCGTCCATGTCTCCTTCGATCGTCAACCCCTCGATCCTCGCCGCTATCGAGTCCCCCCTGCTTCTTATGTCCACTACTGCTGCCCAACACACACACACACACATACTCAGAGAAACAAAGAAGAGAACTGTAAAACTGAACTTTACGGCTTCAATGGGTGTGTGAAGTTCCTAGTTTTCTTGTACCTGGATTGGATAAGAACCAGAGAATGGCCGCACACACGAGCAAGACCAGGGGTATTATGTGGACGGCGTTCTCGGCGAGCTTGTTGCGTGTTTTCTCCTTCCTCATCATTTCCAACACCGGGTCGTAAGCAGGCAGCTCGCCGCCCTGGAGCGATCCCATCCTCAGGATCGTTGACGCCATCGGCGGCGCATGCATGTGGTCATCGTCCGTCGTTTTGTTCCAGCTCGATGACCTGTACATCTCCGTCGAAACGAAGGCTAAACTGGGTGGATGTGGAGGTGAAACCCCGGGAGAGCAAAGCCAGTGGGGAGAGGAAGGAAGGTGGCTGCGTGAGTTTCAGGGATGAAATGGTGGCTTCAAGATTCTGGAGACTTGGTTGCTTCTTGTTCGTTACGAGGTTGTCCTGATCTCTGGCCCGCAAAAGCAGGTTAGATCCAACCTATGACTTTGTCTTGGCATCGGACATAAATCTGTTTGGATCTTCTGCTTGCTCATCTACACGTGTTTCTTTTATCCACTCTCCTCTGTTAAATCGTTGACATGCCCAAGATTTCAATTACGTAATCACTAGCCAATAGTACACGTGTATCTATTAAAGCTTTTCTTATTTTCATACATTAAATTTGTATGCGGCTCCTTGTGTTGACACGATTCGATGCTATCATAATCTCAGGAAGATCACATGTCGTGGATATTATCATATTAATATCGGGAAAATTACCAAAAAAGTTTTAAACCTATTCCATTGTCGCCACCCGCCTTAAAACTTTTTTTTTTTTTTTTACCATTGAGTTCTAAACCTTTACAATTATTCTCGATCAGTCCATCCGGCCAAAATTGGCCGGCCGGCAAAAGCTTTTTTAATAATATTTTATTTTTAAAAAAATTATTAATTTTTTTTCCTTTTTCCTCTTCTTTTCTTTTCCCTCCTCTCTCCTCCTTCCTTTGGCTTCGACGAGGGGGCTTCACCGAAACCCCGCCGAATCGGCGAGGCGATCCAGCAAGGTGAGCCCCCACCGGATCTGGCGAGGGCTTGCCTCGCGGTTGCGGGCAAGGCAAGCCCTCGCCGATTCGGCGAGGGGGCTCGTCGTCGCGTTTGGCAAGGGACCCTTTGAGCGAAATGCGGCAAAAGGAAAGAAAATCCATGGACCGACCCCATCGTCTCCACCTTGTAGGAACTATGAGATCACCCCTGGTCGCCGGAGCCAAAGGAAGGAGAAGGGAGGAGGGAGGAAGAGGGAGGAGGGAAAAAATTAATAATTTTTTTAAAAATATTATTAAAAAATGCTCGCCGATGTCGGCCAACTGCCATGTCAACGTCGGCCGGCCAATTTTGGCCGGATGGATTGATCGGGAATAATTGTAAAAGGTTTAGGACTCAATTGGTCAAAAAAATAAGTTTATGACTGAATTGGCACAATTGCAATAGGTTTAGGACTTTTTTGGTAATTTTCCCTATTAATGTATCTAAATGAGACTTTAAAAGAAACTATCTTCCATTTGTTATAAATGGAACAATTTTATTCTTTGGCCATAATTAAATTACTATTATCGGTTTTATTATTGTTATTGTCATTATGTGGTATTTCATAATGTATTTGCCTTGCATTAAGTAGCTTTCTTGTCTATTTTCCCTAGCAAAAGATTGTCATTACACGATCCAAACTAAGCTTTCAAATAACCACGACATTATGGTACGTGGCTTAATTCTTTGATTCACTAATGACTTCTTTCAGCGTAAAAATTGAATTCCATACGATTCGGACACAATAAAGGTTTAAAGATTAAGGTAACAAGCGAAGTGGCAGCAATTCGTATTCATATGCTTTTTGTGAAGAGAAAGAAAAGAAGACGGGACACTTTTGGATGCAGGAGGCTACAAACATTTGCGAGTGCATTACAGATGCAGAGGTTGGGGCAAAGAAAACAAAGTTGAGGATGTAGCAACTATTGATTGATCTTGAGAGTATCGATGAAGCTCTTGCGCTTTCCAAGGTCATTGGCAGCTAGAAAGTTCAGAAAATCCCTGAAGCTACTACCCCGGTACTTTTTCCCTTGCGCACCCACGAGTTCCTCGGCGGGTTCCATCGTCTCGTCCAGGCCGAGACTATGCAGGCTAGCAATGGAAAACCGGGTCCTCTCAGAGTTGAGGACCGCTCTGTGGCAGACGCTTTTGTATAGGCCGTTGCTCAGAACCTCCAGATGGTCACCCACATGGACCTGTAAGGCGCCAGGGATTTTAGGGACCGACTTCCAGGTGCAGTCCTCGAGGTCCATGATCTGAAGTCCAGGGGAGCTCTGGAGAACAACGGTCAAGCAAGTGTAGTCACAGTGGGGCGGTAGTCCTAGCGCCACCTCCGGATTCGGGCATGGCGGGTAGCAGTTAACTGCCATCACTTGCATTCCCTCTTCCATTTTAGAGGTCAGATACGAGGGTCCTAGTCCCAAGGCCTCGGTGATGGCCTCCATCAGGTCCACCGTCACTAACCTCGCTTGGGCGCAGAATCTGCCCATCTTCTCCCTGGTACAATCATGAGAAAAGATATGAGATGTAGATATGCTTAGAGCCGCGGCAGCCCGAATACATGGAACCTTGCATTCTGCTAGTCCTGATCGGTATGTCCTAACTCTAAATGCGTTCAACTGTCCCTGACTAGCTTAGGAAATGATGAGGACATGCCTAAATGCAGCATTTTGACTACAATCTAATTTCGGTCTTCATGCACCTCATTATTCAGTTATATGATGTCACTAAGTTTATTATTCAAAAAGTTTGACCCCGCCAAGTCGGACCACTACCCGCTCCTCATTACCCTGCTTTGCTTCAACTCTGACGGTGTGCTAAGTGGCTGGCTTTAAGATTGCGGCTGCGAGTGTCGGTGCGTATGTAGTTTGAGGATTTAGTGAATTCTTTATGTGAAGCGAGCAGACTTTTTGTCTCTCATTTCGCGGGAGCAAGGACAAAACTGAATTATAAAAGAGCCGTGCGTGACTACCTTCTTCTCACCATTTTATTTATTTAATGGTAGCGAGACAACCACCCCACCGAAATACAAAATCAATATTTCAGCTGTCAAGCGGCGGTGCCCTTATATATGATAAGATAATGCCCTGATCAATTAAGCATATGGCCAAAAGCCGCTCTCTGCCGCACGACATCACTGGGAACAAGATGTGGCTTATGTCCTCCTAGAGTGTCGTCGGTCCGAATGTATGACCCGGTTCATTTTCATATGCAAGCAATGATTCGTTCACATTCATCAAACAGAAGGTAAAAGAGATGGTACCGATAACGAGGGGGATTCTCCGGCCACTGACCCATCCAGTGTTCCAGTGGATGTGCATAATGCTTGAGGAAGACCCTCCAGAACTGTGTTTTGTCTACCCCGTCCTCGAAACTCGTCGCGTATCTCACCGGCTTGTGGACGTCATTCGACATGTACTTCATCTTCTCATCGGTTGGTAAGTCGAAAAAGCTGGATGCCGCCTGAAGGGCTTCCTCCATCACGGTTTGGCAAATTCCATGATTCACAATCTGTTTCCACACGAAGCGCACGTCGCAATTGAGGTAATTTAATGGTCAGGGCACTTGGAAAGCAAATTATAGTATGGAACAAAATCGTAACGAGACGTCCAACAGTGCACACATTTATTAATCTATGTTATCTATATACATCTATGCTTACCTGGAAGAAGCCGAAGCGACAGCAAGCATTCCCAATGTCCTTGATGACCAAGGACCGTTGCACGGCATCCTTCCACAGCCCACCTAGATCAATGAGAGGCACAGTGGCCGTATCGGGAAATAAGCTGGGGCAATCCCTCAGCGGAACTTGGTAAGCGTCCGGCACATATCCAAGACCCTGCTCTTGAGCCGACTCGCCGGTCTTCCACATGCCCGAGCTCGCATTAGCCCCCATGATATTTATGCGAAAACAAGGACAACACGAGAGAAGCCAAAAAGGGTTGGAAGCAGAAGAGAAGGAATGGCAGTGGGTCGACCCGCGTTGAGGGATCTCTCCTTATATGGCAATTCATGGTCTGTGATGTGCACGGGTATGACGGTTTAGCCGTGCCCAGTTCACTTACCCTCTTGATTAAATGTATCTTTGCTTCTATAGGACGTGGAAAGCAGGAGACCAGCTGGTTCTCTGCACGAGGACCCGAAAGCACTCGCGGACAAATTACTACCTTTTGGGGTTTAAAACAGTACAGAAAGAAAGCTGCATGTGGACTTCCATATAGGAAGGCCAGAGGTCAGCTGTTTTCTCTTTCCATTCATTTTATATTTATTCTAATATAGCATTCACTATCGAGGGAATCAAGCGGGCGAAGAATGTTAGACTTCATGGCGCTCCGCTAAAAGGTAGGGTTTGGACGTACGTGGGCGGGCCGTGTAAATAGCTAACGTAGGAGAGTTACATTGAATCGGTACGCGTGGACATCGAGGGCCACGGTGGAACACTGGGTTGCCCCGTCCCTAGTATACGCCCGCAATCTTTGTCCAGAAGCATCTCCAATCCTGGGGGTGGCGTCTCCGGGGACAAGTGTCTTTGCATAATGAGGGACACGTGGGCAAACATTCCTCCCCACCCCCCACCAACTCGATCATAAAAACATATGTTGGCACATCATTGCAAAGAGCTCGATTGGATGGAGTGAAAAGTGAAGAGACTGATAAAAGAACAAAGCGTCTTTGCATAATTAGGGGCACATGTGCAAAACATTCATCCCCACCCCCACCAACGCGATCATAAAAACACACGTTGGCAGTCATTGCAAGAGCTTGATTGGATGAGTAAAAAGTGAAGCGATTGCTTAAAGAATAGAAATTCTGATCAGGAGATAATTTGTAAGATAGCCTACTACGATGGAGAACTATAAGGAGAAAAAAAAAAAGTAGCGAGACATGAAAGTTAATCGTTTCTTGGGGGTACTAAATTCAATCTTCTGTGTTGTTACGAGACCTCACTCACTTCATGTGTGGAAGACGTTTGTTTAACAGATGGGATGGTATGTGGTCATCACAAACAAAAGTGTTTTCAAAAAAATGGGTGGTACCTGGAGAGTGAAAAATGTTTTGCTGAAAAGTTGATTGTCAATTTTGTGTGAAGACTTGATTCCATGATGATGTTGGACACACAATGATTGGCTTTTGAAGTAGAGATGGATCACAAACTAGAAATGACAAATTCTTGTAAAAGATGAAAAAAGAAATTGTAAGTACATCGATTCAAAATGTGTGCGTTCATGATATTTCCATAATTATGCCCCGTCAATATTTATAGCCCACTAATTACAACTGCTTACAAACATTTACCCCTTTTAAGTATGATTATAATTGCATTCTCGAGATTCCAGGCTTCCTTCCATGTCAACCTTGTTTACAAGTAGTTATAACTTTGAAACCCTCTAAAGAATGGGAGTGGGTCGACCCACATGGAGGGCTCTCCTCATAGAGCAATTCATGGGGGCGAGAGTTGCAGGTTCTCTGCACGGGGACCGAAGCACTAGCGGACAGGACTTAACTTTTTGGAGTTAAATGCTTCTTTTCTCTAGGAGATGGAAAGCAGGAGAGTTGCCGGTTCTCTGCACGCGGACCGAATGCACTAGAGAACAGAACTTCATTTTTCGGAGTTCACGCTTCTTTTCTCTATAGGGGATGGAAAGCGGGCGAGAGGCCAGTTCTCGGCACCAGGACGCGAAGCACCTTCTCACCAGCGGACAGAATTCAACTTTTTGGAATTTTAAAACATTGAAAAGGAAGGCTGTATGTGGACTCCGTGTTGGAACGGATGCCAGGGCTCAACAGTTTTTACTTTCTTTTTATATATTCGAATACAGTATTTACTATTGACGTAATCAATGGTATGTTTTATAATATTTCTGTTCAAAACTGCCTAAAAATAAAAATAGAAAAAATTATGTTTGTTTCGGAGAAACATTTTTGAACGAAAAAATGTGTTTAATTGCTAATCTGTACAAAATTTCCGTTCTTAGAATAAAAAAAGAACAAAAACACTTTTAGTAAACTTGTATCATTTTTTTTTCTTTTAATTTTTTAATATTTTTATTTTATTTTTCATTTATTTTTCATTTTTCATTTTTCTTCCTTTTGGTCGGTCGTTGGCCTCGGCCATGGTCGGCGACCGGCCGACGAGGGCCAGCGGCCTCGCCATGGCGACCGGCCAAAGAAAAAAGAAGAAGAAAAGGTAAAAAAAGGAAAAAAAATAAGTGAGAGAAAAATTGTTTCTCGGAAGTATTCCCCTAACAAGAAATAAGTTTTTCTTGTTTTTGTTCCAAATTTGTTTCGAAACAAAATGTTTCGGGAACAAAAACGTAAACAAATGTATTTATGTTCTTTATTTGTTTCTCAAAACAAAAAATAGAAATTATGTTCATGACCAAACGAAAGAAGACAAACAAACAGCCCCAGGTGGCTAAAGAACGTTGACTTCATGGCCTGCACTGAAATCAGGGTTTGGACGTACGTGGGTGGGCCTTGTAAAATTGCTAACTTAGTAGAGTTGCATTGAAAACAATGTATCTGTGAATTTCTCATGAATGTCTTGAAGAGGAGGGAGGGATGGCGGTGCCCACTCCTTAGGGCAATTCCAATTTGAAAAATCCAAGGAGTTGATATGCATCTTGGCTCAACGAATGCATTCCATTGCTATTATATATAATAAGGTATCTCATATCCAGTGTAACCGTAAGACGGCGCATTTAATACTAGCAAAACATAATTTAAATCATATATCTCTTTAGTTATGATAATAAGTATTTATTAACAAGCACTGTAAGATCAGATTGTGAAAGGAAAATCTAATTGTTGAGTCAAATTGAAAAAAGAAAATTGCTTGTGATGCATCAATCTTGCCGAGTCACTAGTTTAACCATCATTATCTCTATGGATTAGACAGTGTTCTAGCCCGTCCCAATCGTACGAGTCTCTTTTGTGGGCCTTCACATGAGTCACCTAGGATGCGAGGATCGCTCATTCCTAACATACATGAACTCACGTCCACACCGACGTCGCAATACTAACACCAGCACTTTCGCACAATTTAACAAGACTTCTTTTGAACCAGACATTATTCCAGCACCGCCAATCTGGAGCTCTCGAACAATTCAGCAAAGAACACGACACGACTCAGTGGTGGGATTTCCTGGAACTCTTGTCGCGGTGGTGAATGCGATCTTGTGGATGCCTCAAGGTCGAGGTCAATGACGAAGACGAGTTGGCATCGCCCAAATCGAGGAAGGGCAAAAGCCCAGATTGGGTCCCATCAATCTCCGTGTCGATATCTCCCTCGATCGTCAACCCTTCCATCCTCGCCGCTATTGAGTCCCCTCTACTTCCCACATCCGCTACTTCTGCCCAACACGCGCACGCTCACAAAGAAAAACAAAGAAGAGAACTGTAAAACTAAACTTTGCTTACGGCTTCAATGGGGATGTGAAGTTCCTAATTTCTAGCACCTGGATTGGAAAAGAACCAGAGAATGGCCGCACGCACAAGCTATGCGAGAGGTGTTACGTGGACGGCGTTCTCGGCAAGCTTGTAAGCGGGCAGCTCTTTGCCCTGGAACGATCCCATCCTCAGGATCGTCGACGCCATCGGCAGCACATGCATGTAGTCATCTTACGTCACTCTGTTCCAGCTCGATGTCGAAATGAAAAGCTATAAACTGAGTGGATGTGGAGGTGAAACCGCGGGAGCGCAAAGCCAGTGGGGGAGAGGAAGGAAGGTGGCCGAGTGAATTTCACTGATGAAATGGTTGTTCCAAGATTAGGGCCTTGGTTGCCTTCCCGCTCGCTGCGAGGTTGTACTGATCTCTGGCCCGTACGTAAAAGCTGGTTAGATCTAACCTATGACTTTGTCTTGGCATCGCATGTTGGATCTTCTACTTGCTCATTTACACGCGTTTCTTTTCTTTACTCCCCTCTGTATAATGACCGACATGCCAAGGATTTCAATCAACCAACTCAAAGTACACGTGTATCTGTTAAAGCTTCTTCTTGTTGACACGCTATCAATGGAGTTCATAGAATTTTCACTGAAAAATACCTGTTTTAAAAACTCAAATTTGTATGCAACTCCTTTTGTTGACATGATTGTCGGCAGATGGTTGTTCTAGTATTTTCTAAAATCACATTTTAAAACCGATGATTCCCGATCTTCTTCTCTGTGTCGACATGATTCGATGTTGTCATGATCTCATATAAGGTCACACTTTGTGGATATTATTTATATTGATGCATCTAAATTACGACGTCAAAAGACACCATCTTCTATTACTTTAAGAAGAATATACTTTGGGCCAAAATAAAATAGTATTATTGTTCTTTTGGCCAAATAATTACTATCATCGTTATTGTTGAAAAGGCAAATTCCAAATGGCTCTGTCTGGTGTAAGGCAGCTCTTTTATCTATTTTTCCTAGCGAAAGATTGTCGTGACATACTCCAAGCTAAGCTTTCAAATGAACATGGATTAATTCTTACACCACTTCTTTCGGTGCAAAAAAGAATTGAAATTTATACACAATTCGTACGCGAGAAAGTTTTAAAGGAAGAGGTAACATGTGAAATGGCAACGATTCGTGTTCATTTTCTTTACCGTTTGCAAATGCGTTATATATACGGAATCTGGGGCTACAAAAACTAACTGACCAGACACAGAAAAAAGAAACATGAAAAAAATTCAAGCTGACTTTGATCTCGGGAACTTTGTGATAGGTCAAGATCTAGCAACTAGGAATTGATCTTGAGAGTATTGATGAAGCTGCTGCCCTCTCCTGAGTTATTGGTGGCTAAAAAGTTCAGAAAATCCCTTAAACAACTTCCCCTGTACTTTTTCCCATGCGCGCCCACCAGTTCCTTGACGGGTTCCATCGGCTCGTCCATGCCGAGACTATGCAAGCTAACAATAGAAATTCGGGTCCTCTCAGAATTGAGGACCGCTCTGTGGACGACGCTTTTGTACAGGCCGTTGCTCAGGACCTCGAGATGGTCCCCCACATGGACTTGTAAGGCGCCAGGGGTTTTAGGGATCGACTTCCAGGTGCAGTCACCGGGGTCCATGATCTGAAGTCCAGGGGAGCTCTGGAGAACGATGGTCAAGCAAGTGTGGTCAGAGTGGGGTGGTAGTCCTAGCGCCATTTCCGGATTTGGGCACGGCGGGTAGCAGTGGACCGCCATCATTTGCATCCCCGCTTCCATTTTAGAGGTCAGATACGAGGGTCCTAGTCCCAAGCCCTCCGTGATGGCCTCCATCAGCTCCACCGTCACTTTCCTCGTTTGGGCACTGAATTTGCCCATCTTCTCCCTTATACAATCATGAGAAAACGATATGAGATGGAGATACGCTTAGAGTCGCAGTCCATTGACTAGACTCGAAGGCTCAAATGCAGGGAATGTTGCAGTCCACTAGTCTTGATCGGGATGTCCTAAATGCCTTCAACTGTCCACTACCAGATCAGGAACTGATGAGGACATGTCTATATGCATGCATTTTGACCACAATCTAACTTTGGCTTCTAATTCTAAGCACCTCAATATGTGGTTATATGATGTCGATAGGGCTATCATTTTAAAAAGTTTGACAGCGCTAAATTGGACCACTTAGGATGTGTTTGACAACTTGCCAAATAATGAAAATTTCTATTCTTTTGTTCTCGGTAGTAGATTTGGAATAAAAATCCATTTGGTAAATTTTTTATTCCCGAAAACAAATTTGTTCCCGAAAATAAATTTAGAGTAAAATCGAGAAATAAAAAACAGTTGATTCTTTGTTTCCGGGAACAATTTCATAATCAAACCAACCCATTTTTTCTCTTTTCTATTCTTTTCTTCTTGTTCTTCTTCCACTATCGCCGCTGTCATCCACCGCTGCTAGTGACCAGTTGGGTGAGGTCCTACGACCTCGCCGGAGGCTTGCCCAACCACCACCGAGCTAGGCGAGGCTTGCTTGCAGGCGGTGGCCAAGCCCAACCGAGCCATGGCTAGGCAGGGCCATGCGCCCAACCAAGGCTCGGCCAACGAGGCACAACCTCACCAAGGTCTGCAATACTCCGGCGAGGTCATTAGCCAGAGCTCGAAGAAGAAGAAGATAATGAAAAGAAAAAAGAAAAGAAATAAAATTATAAAATTATTTTAAAAATTTTTAAAAAAATGATTTGGAGAAGAAATTTTGAGGATAATACTACACACAATTCTATTCTAATAATAGAAAATTTTGGACAATTATCAAATACCTTAAAATATTTAAAAAAATTTCTCGAGAGTAAAATAAAAGGATCATTTTTAATCGGAAATTATTTTTAAGAACAGAATTATTACTAAATGCGTCATTACTTTCTCCTTGTTACCCTGCTTTCCTTCAACTCTGACGTTATGCTATATGGTTGGCTTTAAGATTGCGGCTGCAAGTGTGAGTGCGGGTATGGTTTAAGGATTCAGTGAATATTTTATGTGACGCAAGCAGACATTTTGCGTCTCGGTTCGCAGGAGCAAGGACAAAACATGAATCCCAAAGGAGTCGTGCGTTTCTACATTCAACATTGTTGGGAATAACTGATCCCCGAAAACCGGATTCGACACCGAATCGAACCCCTAAATCAATGCGGAAGACGAAGCCCGGGAAAACACGCATCACCGATCGTAAAGCACACCACGGATTCGAGCGTACCTTGTTAGCCACAGATTAAACACCAACGCTGAAGAAGAGGAAGAAATTCTGATCCGATGATGCCAATTTGCCTTGAAAGGAAGACGGGACGCCGTAAGCGTTCTTGGATGGAGAGAATGCGCGTTCGGGAGAAGACGTACGTTTGTTTTCCAACCGCTGTCTTCTCTCTCTCTCTCTCCTCCCTTTTATACCTTCCCCCTCCACGGGCCTTATTCCCGTGGGCCGGGCCCTTTTGGGCCCAACTTGAGCGGATGGGCCTTAAGCCCATCTCATAAATCCATCATCTCCCACTCGCACATGGTGGTGCAAAACCAACATGGGCGGACAGGCCCTACTCATCCCCATCAGAGAAAAATCCAGCATAGACTCTCACTTAACATGATGGGCCGAATAGAATCCTCTTTTCCTCTCTTCAACATTCATACCGGTGAATAATCCGTGCGACCAAAGCATACTTTGAGAGCTCGTTGCCATACATCCGTTAGGAATATATAGCAGCTCATAATGGGCATCACACTCCGAGTAGATTTAGTATGCGGTACCTAGATCGATCGATCACATTTATATCTCTCTTGATCTCTTTTAAAACAATGATATATATATATTGTATTCACAATTATGATTATCACAAAGACAGTCATAATTGGTTAACCGGTGAATACAAAACTACAATGTGATTCTCCAAAATCGATCTTCCTCTTTCCTTCAAACTCTCAATTTCAGTCCAGCTCGCTTTTCTAGAAATGCCCCATTAGATCGAATCACTCATGACCATTGGCAACATCCTAAGATAGCAAACACTAAATAGAAATCTCGAGAATAAGTAAGAGTCATGAGGGGACAAAAAAAAAATTGAGGAACTCTTTTCCTCAAGAGTCTCACACGTCATAAAAGTTGAGATCAAACTTTTTGCCACTCTTATTGGTCGTCTCATGCATACGTAGTATGAAATACGTATTACGGTATTAACTCCTTTCCCATAGAGCGTATATCTACACCTTCAATACCGTACGGATGATAGTTCGGACATACCCAATGTCTAACTTGAGTTCACGTATCTACTCATTCACAAAATTCATCGAACTCACATCCGGCATCTTAGACGGATAAGGTAAAATATGTGGGGTATTTTACTTTCGGACATAGTAAGTATTATGTCCTCATCTTAACACTCGCTTAAGGTGACATACGTGTTTTAAGCTTGAGCTCTCGATTATCACCTAGATAATAAGCTTAAAAACAGTCTCATCTCTATTTATCACACAAGAAATGTAGGCGATTACCCGTGTGAGTGGGCTAATCTTATATCTGTCCGACATACTTCTCAACTTAAAATAATGCACCGAGCATTAAGATGCATAAAGATCAAACAAAGATTCATAAGCATTAATGATGAAAACACGAATTCATCAAATGTGAACACTTAGGGAAATTACAATATTCAAGATACATTAGCCTCTACGCAACCCTAGAGATTTCATATGGCCACAAAACACATCTCTGGGTATTGGCTTTGTCATAGGATCTCGCTACCATTCTATGCGTAGTATGTACTCTAAGTTCACGTCCTTTCGTGCAACCATATCCTTTACAAAATTATACTTGGTATCTATATGTTTGGTCTTGCATGATATTTTGGATCTTTTGTGTACGCTTTATTTTGGGCTATCACAGTTAACAAATAACAAATCTGCAAAGCACTTCTAATAACACCTAAATGATCCAAAAATCTCTAAAGCCAAACATCTTCTTACACTACTGCGATAATGCCACAAACTCAATTTCTATCGTGGACAAGGCTATGCATGTTTGTTTCTTACAGCTCCAACATATGGTGCCATCATTCGGTAAGAGAAACAAACCCAGAGGTAGATTTCATTTCTTTTAAATCTCCTCCCCAATCAGAATCAGGATAGCCTTAGAGTCGCAGATCCTTTCCTTTATAACTCATCGTATAATCAGCAGTCCCCTTTAGATACCTTAGTATTCTCTTAACGGCCTTCCATTGTACTGGACCTGGATTGGATTGGTATCTACTCACCATTCCAACTGCAAAACATATGCCAGGTCTTGTACACATCATAGTGTATATCAAGCTTCCAACAGCACTAGCATAAGGAACATGTTTCCTTTATTCCTTCTCTTGTGGAGTCCCCGGACACGCCTATGGCTCAATCCTTCACCTTTTGCAATAGGAGTGTCTATGGGTTTACAATCTTGAAATCTTAACTCCAAAAATATATACAACATCACCCATGTCCTTCATCTCAAAATTGGAAGACAACCAACTTTTGACAGTGTTGACAAACTCCATATTACTTACGGCAATTAGTATATCATCAACATATAATGATATGATCACAAATTGATCATTGGATATTTTGATATATACACAATGATCATCATCTATCATTGTAAAGTCATATGCCATTATGGCATTATGAAAACGTATATATCATTATCTTGACGATCGCTTAAGGCCATATATCGACCCCCAAAGTCGACATACCTTTTCTTCTTGGCCTTTCACTATGAAACCAGCAGTTGTTCCATATATGTTCCTTCCTCTAATTCTCCATTGAGGAAAGCAGTCTTTACATCCATTTGATGTAACTCAAGATCCATATTTGCCATTATTACTGAGAATAATGCGAATCGAGGTAAATCTCACTACGGAGAAAATATATCTTCATAATCAATTTCTTCCTGTTGATTATACCCCTTCGCCACAAGGCGAGCCTTATGCCTTTCTATCGAGCCATCATCCTTTCGCTTTATTTTGAGAACCCAGTTGTTCCCAATAGCTCTGCGTCCTTTTGGAAAATCAATCAGTTCCCAAACATGGTTTGACTTTACTAACTCCATTTCCTCTTTCATTGCATGAATCCATTTTTCCTTATTAGGGCAATTTAGAGCCTTATTAATATTTCTTGGCTCATCCTCATCTTGTGGAGCAACCATAAAAGTTTCCCTTTCAATGTCAAAACATTGACGGGAATACTTTGGCGACTTGTTCACCGTATGGGAGATTGTACACTTAGCACATCATTCCCCATCATGCTCCCACTTGGATTAGGTAATGATGATGTTGTCACATCGTGTGGTTGCAATTGAGAATGAGTTGAATTCAATTCATCACATCTCATATTACTCCCACTTGGACGAACTCCACCGACATCATTATCTTGATCCAAGGTTTCAAATAGGGAACAATCTTCCCTTATTTCGCCCTTCTTAGGAAATTCATCCACTAAGAATGTGACATCTCGTGATTCAAATTCGTTATACTCCCACTTTCCCCGCTCACCTATGAACACATACCCTTTCGAGTGTCCGTAGTATCTCATGAAAATACTCTTATTTCCTTTGGGACCCAATTTCCCAAACTTGTGAGAGGACTCATGAATATAGGCAAAGCACAACCCCATGGCTTAAGAAAACTTAAGTCTGGTTTTCTAACTGTCCATAACTCATATGAAGTGGAAATAATTGATTTGGAAGGCATCCGGTTAAGTATATAGGTAATAAGCTTAACAACGCATCACTCCGAAAAGTGATAGGTAAGTTAGCATGCACCATCATGGACCTAACCATTTCCAAAAGGTAGGGTTCTGTTTCTTCTTTCCACAACACCATTTTGTTGAGGAGTATATGGAATAGACAACTATCTTTATATTCCTTTTTCATCACATAATTTTCTGAACACATCAGATAAAAAATTTTCAACCTTGATCGGATCTAAATACCTTTATTTTCTTGTCTAATTGATTTTCTGCCAGGTTCATAAACCTTCCTCAAACAACTTATGCTTCGATTCATGAGAAATCAAATAGACATATCCGACTCAGTATAATCATCTATAAAAAAAAGTGATGAAATAAACAGCTCATTGCCTTCCTCTCACATTCATTGAACCACAGATGTCCAAATGGATTAAATGCTGAGGAAATTCAGCTCTTTTACCTTTTCCAAATGGTTTCCTTGTAATTTTCCCTACTAGGCAATGCTCACTTATGGACAAATCGACTTTTTCAATATTGCCCAACAAGCCCTCTTTGGCTAGTCTATTCATATGTTGTTGGCCCATATGACCAAGTCTAGCATGCCACCATATTCACATCATTATCATATTAGGTAGAAGACGTGAAACAAGAAAATAACATATTGACATCATCATAGTCAACATCTAGTACAATAAAACCATCCAGAAAAATAATCACAACCATAGTAGTTTGTATCCAAATACAAATCTACACTTCTATTATGGAAGTTCACACTAAAACCAAGCTTAACCAACGCTAAGACAGACACTAAATTTCGACGAATCTCCAGCATATAGAACATCAAAGGTGCGTCCACCACTCATGTTCAATTGGCCGGTGCCAATTCCTTTACATCGCTCTAGAGTTGTTTCCCATATGGATCCACTCGGGCCCGGTTGGTACTCGTCGAAATTCCACGAAGGATCCTCTATCCTTTGCTACATGGTCCGTCGCTCCCGAATCTACATCCCACAAAGGATTGGATTCAGCCAATAATATTGAACTTGACACATAAGCAAAGTTCTCAAATGTACAAGAGGTGTTGACCTTTTTGACTCACAACAGTTGCAAGCATAGTGACATTTCTTGTCACAATTGTAACACCTCACTTCCCTTAACATTTTCTTCACTTGAGGACGTTTTCCTCTCTTGTGTTGGTTAACTCTTGATTTCTTGCAATAAGGACTTGGTCCTTTGCATTCCCACATATTGAACGAATCAATACATTTGCGCTTAGAGTACAAAGCCCTTTCTGAGTTAGAACCAGCATTGCAAATGTCCGTTTTCGGCTCAAATGCCGTTAGGCGGTCCTCTACCAGCTCAAGGTGGCGCATGGCATCCTTAAGATCTTCCATAACATGGTCAAGAACTTCTAGTGCTTCTTGCTTTTCCAGCACATATTGAATCTTCTTATTCAATATTTCACAATTGTTACCGTTCATATCGGCAATCACGTTCTTAGTTCTTTGAACCATCGTTCTGAACACATCAGACATCCATGCACGAATAATTAATGCCTATCATTTATGCATCCCTATTTACATAGACCCATCATATCAATGAATAATCTTAAGTAAGGTTTCAGAATCAAAAGGTCACTACGTTTCCAATCATCCTCCAAAAATCCTAACTCAAAATTATCATTAATATAATTGTCTTATGCAAAATCAATTCTATGAAACTACAAAAGCTTCTAAAACTACCCACAAATAATTACCCACAAAGAACCAAAGAATAACTCGAAAGCAAATAAAATCTAATATCTAATAAAATAACAATGCTTTCACATAATACAACTATACATTACACTAAGCAATATATATACAGGAAAAAAAAATATCAACATGAAAAGAGATATTGACATCAAAAAACATCTCAAATTAATCCAAGGGATAAATAGGGAATGTCCCTTCTAATCTGTCATTCAAAACATCTGAGAAAACTGAAGGCACATTTGCCAACCATGGAAAAACTTTTGGAGAGCTTTAATGTCGCCACCAAGGCGCATTCACTCGCGCCATGTGGCGCTCAATCTAGGGGTTGAAGTTTTGGCCAACTCAATCCTATAAGACTCTCTTACAAAAGCTTCCACTAGCTTCCTATAATCCGGGACCACGTTGACCTCCCATAGCCGATCAAACACTGCTTGCCATTCAGGGTGGAAGAGTGTTTATCAAAACCGGCACCTTCTCAAAATCCGGCATAAGATAACCATTCCAGATGATTTCCTGTATCATCTGATTGACCTTGACCACATGTGATACTAAATCACCGTCATGCCACCGATAATTAGCTAAATCTGACATCAGCCTTTTAAGTCTTGCATTTCCCTCGTCCCTTCTCGGGCTTGCGGTATCTCGCGCATAACTCATTATAGTTCCTCGCAACAAATGCGGAACTAAAATTGGATCACTTATAATCCATAATAAACATAAGGAAAATACATAATTTTCCAAAATTCATGCAACAAATGCAGAATTAAAAATGGATTACTTATAATCCACATAGGCATGACTGAAAAAGAAACAAATTCCTTTTTTTTTTTTTTTTGGTCAACGGTCAACGGTCAAAGTCAACGGTCAACGGTCGGTCAACGGTCAACGGTCGTCGGTCACGGTCAACGGGCCAACGGGTCGGGTCAACGGGCGAGCGGGTCGGACCGGTCGCGACGGTCGAACCGGTCGGACCGGGCAAAGCCGGCGGCCGGGCGGGCCGCTCACGCGGGCCGACCGCACGTGCCTCGCGCGTGCGGGGGCCGACGTCACGCGGGCGTCGGCGGCACGTGCCACGCGCGCGTGCTCGCGTCCGCGGGTCGGGTCGGGTCGCCGATCGGGTCGAGTCGTCGGCCGGTGACCGCCGGCGAAACGTCGTCGTCGATGACGTCATCGGTGACGCTCATCCGAGCGGTTATCGACCGTTGGATGATGTCACGATGACGTCATCTCGTGACGCGCACGCGTCGGTCCGCGGACCGGCGCGTGCCGGTTCGCCGCCGGCGCGCGCACGTGCCGGTTCGCCGACCGGCGCGTGTGGCGCACGCGCCGGCGCGCCCGGCGCTTCGGGCGCGTCGCGCCCCACGCGCAGCCGCCTTCCGGCCGCGCGTGTGGGCGCGTGCGGCGTCTCCCGTGGCGTACGACCCGTCCCCGCACTCGTCTCGACGTCACCTTTCTTCCTATGTCTTCAGATTTTTATTCCGACTTACGGAAACTCGGAAAAATGGCCGAACAGGCGCTCGGGTGTCGGGATTTTTGCCCCGATCCATACGGCCGAGAATTTCTTTGCGAAAATTCAATCAAAAACATCAAATTGATCGGGAAAACGTGAACTAGGGCTCGATACCAATGTTGGGAATAATCGATCCGAAAACCGGATTCGACACCGAATCGAACCCCTAAATCAATGCGAAGACGAAACCCGGAAAACACGCATCACCGATCGTAAAGACACCACGGATTCGAGCGTACCTTGTTAGCCACGAGATTAAACACCAACGCCGAAGAAGAGGAAGAAATTCGATCCGATGATGCCAATTTGCCTTGAAAGGAAGAAGACGGGACGCCGTAAGCGTTCTTGGAGGGAGAGAATGCGCGTTCGGGAGAAGACGTACGTTTGTTTTCCAACCGTTGTCTTCTCTCTCTCTCTCCTCCCTTTTATACCTTCCCCCTCCACGGGCCTTATTCCCGTGGGCCGGGCCCTTTTGGGCCCAACTTGAGCGGATGGGCCTTAAGCCCATCTCATAAATCCATCAAACATAAACAAGTGACGTGTCCTGCTAGTGTGTGCTCGGTTCAAATGTATGACCCCGTTCATTTTCATACGCGACCAACACATTCGTCAGCCCAAAGGTGAAAGAGAGTGTACCGATAATGAGGGGGATTCTCTGGCCAATGGCCCAGTGGATGTGCATAATGCTTCAGGGTGGCCCTCCAGAACTGTGTCCTGTCGATCCCGTCCTTCAAACTCGTCACGTATCTCACCGGCTCGTGCACGTCGTTCGACATGTACTTCATCTTCTCTTCAGTTGGCAAGTCCAAGAAGCTGGATACTGCATGAAGGGCTTCATCCATCACGGTTTGGCAAATTCCATGGCTCACAATCTGTTCCACCAGGAAGCATACGTCGCAATCAAGGTAATTCGATGGTCAGGACAGTGGAAAAGGCAAATATTAGTATGGAACAAAATCGTAATGCGACATCAATGGTGTATACTCACACACGTCATGCTTACCCGGAAGAAGCCGAAGCGATGACAAGCGTTTGCAATGTCCTTGATGACCGCGGACCGTCGTGCAGGATCTTTCCATAGACCACCTAATCCTAAATCAATGAGAGGCACATCGCCCATATCTGGAAATGGTAAACGTCTGGCATGTATTCAAGACCCTGCTCTTGAGCCGACTCGCCGGTCTTCCACGCACTCGAGCTCTCACTCTCGGTGGGTCTCTAACCAGTCTCCCTCTCTCCCTCTCTCCCTCTCTCTCTCTCTCTCCAGAACAATCTTATGTTTTAGCTCAGTAATACACAACGCAAAGCCGAGATCAGCCCATCCTTCGAAACCAAACCTCCGACCCTCCCAAAAAAGCAAAGAGAAAAAGGGTTTACCCGAAAAATTCAATTACGGACTCACCTCGCTCTGGATAGCTGCGTCGGATTCGGCGAGCTGCAAAAGAGAGGCAATGGTGGCGAGTCTGGGTCTAGCGACAAGGAGACGAGAGGCGACAACAAGCTGGGTTGCGTTCCTGCGGCGCGCCAACAAGAGGCGAACCGGCTGGCGACGATGGTGGCGACTGGACAGGGTGCGGCGGATCAAGGATTGCTGGGCGCAAAGCTTGCTGCGTATAGAGGGTTCCTGCGAATCGCAGGCTGCGATTGAGGGAGAGAAAGGCAGGATCGCACGAGCTCGAGAAGAGAGAGACTGAGAGAGAGAGAGGGGCAGGATCGCACAAGCTCGAAGAGAGAGAGAGACTGAGAGAGAGATCAGTTTTTACCTTTTTTTTAACAATATCCACAAACCAGTTCCAAAACCGGTTCGGTTCCCCGTTGGCTTTTCACTAGTCCCCATGGTAATGAATCAAATGATGCAAGAAAGAGGAACAACGCCGGCGAAGCCATGTTGAGGGGCTCCCCAACCCCATCAACTCGATTATGGGAAAATGTGTGGGCCAGTGAAGGACTAAAGAGACTGCTAAAAGAGATTCTAGTCGGAGGAAGATAAATTAGTGAGACAGCCTACTATTATGATGGAGGAAAGTTCGTGATTTCCTAAGTGGTGTTGAAATCATATCGTCTTAGTGTGTTGCTATCGTGCGACGCTCCCGAATGGTTTGAACGGAACGTGGTGTGCGTCGGATAGAACTGATCGTATTTCTTGTAAGGTCGGGCGGGTATTTCATTAATCTTGGCGGTTGCTGGGTTATAGATCTTAGGCAATAATTTATGGAAGCCCAGGCTGTCCGCCCGGTGAATATTCACCACCCACCCCAAGTCCCGAAGTTTGTCTTCCAAAGCACGAGAGACGACAGCGAACTTGTCCCTACATCTGTGCGGAGGACACTGGCTAGGGCGGGGGACAAGGGACTGTCTTTGTTTGCTGCAAGTGTACTCGTCATTCATTCATTCCTCAATTCGCGAAAAAAACAGGACCCGTGTTACAGAAATTGGTTCGGTTCACTTATAAATTATCATCGGTACAGTTCCCACATTTCGTCCTAGTGTCCCATGTTATCTCATGCGTAATAGACGACAAATGAGCTCTTTCCCTCCCCCAAACTTCATGGCAGTTCCCAGTGCGGGACAGGAGACGTGTTTTCGCTCCGCAGATCGCCCAGAACAATCGGTCGAGTTTCCCAAGTTCTCAACCGTAAAGACACGTAAGTCCGCTGCTCCACATTCCGTTGTCTGCTTACAAACGACGATGGACCTAGCTTTGCGATAAGCCCACCTAGTGTAGCGTCCTGCCACTTTCTTGTGTCCAAGTTTCAACACGTAAGAAATAGACTTGTTACGTGCTTCGTCCTTTCCCTGCACATATGAATGCAGAGAGTAATCGAGGTTTACTCTATCGTCATCAACATCATCATCCTCCTCGCCGCCGTAGTCCATTGGCGAGCTCATCTCCACAAACCCGTGAAGAACCGAGCGATGGCCAGGTACAGTCTGAAGAGGGTCGAGCCATCCGGGTGGAGAAGGCATTGGAAGAAGTGCTGGCGGTGGCATTACGCTGATCGGCGCATCGTCAACAAGGAGAGCTAACTCCAAGCATCAACCTAAAAGTTGAATATGTCGATACCTCACTCAAGGGCGGCAAGGGAGACCCTCACTTGAGGGTGGAGAGGGTGGCCCTCTCAGTTTGTGTGAATTATGTAGAGAGGAGTATTAAGTTATGTTGAGCTTTTTCTTCTAAAATAGTATTGTTTCTATTTTTGTTCTTGAGAACCAAAAGGTAATTTTTTTTTTTTTTTTTTTGGTTACAAATCTATTCCCCAACTACCATCTACTCCGAAGAATAGAAAAATTAATTGACGTATACAAATAGATTTATATTCCTTTGAAAAATAGATAAAAATAGACCAATTACCAAAGAGGCAATAAATAGAGGAGGTTCTTTGAGAAAATGCCTTCAGGTTTGACCTGTTTCTAATTTCATTTCTAAACTGAGGATCAGGAAGAAACAAAGAAAGAAAGTGTTTCATCAGAATTTGCTGATAAAATACCTTGCACTGAAAGTTGTTCTTTGATTTTTATTAAAGGAAATAGGTTTAATGGCAGAAATATCACAGTTACATTCAAGTTAATTTTATTCTTCTCACACACATTATTGGACTTTCATTGCCCCATAAACCTTCTTTAATTGGCATCCTTGCCGACCAACTCCGTCATGACAATCATGCACCAGATGCTATAGTGTATCTATAGTTGGTCCATTGTCATTGAGGTATATCAATATTAACTATCGCTCTTATGGTCATCGACGAATGTTCACATATCCTGCGTTGATAGTCACCCACCCTCAAATCACATGCTTACTCACGCCGAGGACCTCGTTAATTTTTTGTGCAAATAGAAGGAAACACTTGACATGAGACATTCGAGGATCAAAGAGACATTAGCTCTCATCTCCTTCCCTTCTATGCATTGTAATTTCCTTCTCCATGGCGACTTGAGAAGATCAGTCACTTGCGACTGCTAGGATGTGATATTGCAGAAGACACCAACTTGTTTTCTTCCAACCAGTTACCGGGATGCTAAATTTAAAGAAAAAGTAGTCATCTTTCAAGGACTGGACGAATCCTCCTCATCCCAGAAAGTAGCCATTCCCCCTAGCTCCCACCTATACAAGGAGTTACTCAGCCATTCAAAAGTACACTCAATATCTCGGTAGTGATGTAATCCACAGCGAGTGCTCTCGAGGTAATGGATGTGCATCCATGGACTAATTCTCATTTGATGGCCATAGTTTCTAAGTGGATTTCATGATGTGACAACTTTGACAGCAATCATCATCAGAACAGGTGGATACAAGAGACTGCGCACATGAACGAAGCTAGTAAAATTCCTCTTCACATATTAGTTTTGCAGTTCCGCTATTGAACTCTGAAAGGTAAAAAGGAGACTGTACTATATCAAAGCTAAACCATACCAGAGCAGGTGCAATAAAAAGTAAGAAACATGTAAAAAAGAGCATCCATGTACTTATAGACGAGGGTTAAAACTCCTCACGCAACAAACTAGATCCATCAGCCCTCTTAAGCAGTCAACTGCATAGACACTTATTTAACATAAACAGCACCCCAACCGCATGACCATGACAACTCCAATCCTGACATCAATACCTATTTCTTTCAGCCATAGCAACGGATAGGATCATTGCAACCTTTAGCAGCAGATTGTTTCAAACCAAAACGACCTCCTTTAGCGAGATACTGCTGGTGGTACTCTTCTGCACGGTAGAACTTCTTGGCGGGCAGAATTTCTGTGACAATCTTTCTGTTGAGGAGATTCTGCTGCTGCTCCAAGGATTCTCTAGCTGCTTTCTCCTGTTCTGGTGTATAGTAATAGATTCCTGACCTGTACTGGGTGCCCACATCATTCCCCTGTTCAATTCGTCATCAACCCATTAGAATCTGGGAGTTACACTTGCTATATATGCAAAATAGCCAGAATAAATGGTTCTAACGAGTTCGTTAGCAATTTGTGCCCAACACTCCTCAATGACATAGCATGAAACGGAGCACTATGGCACTAATACCATGTGGATTCATTTTTATGCACAATCTATAATAAAGAAGGGAGAAGTGGGTAAGCAGACCCACACTACAGGTCGGAGAATACATGGCCAAAAGCAAAAGGCATGCAGCCTTTAGAAGGGTAAAAACTTACAGAGATTATTTGAACATCAATGAATGACGGTGCAATTAACAAAAGATCAATAAAATCAACATGAAAAAACTGACAAAGACAAGCAGAACTTAGCACTAACTAATAATCAAACTCCTTGTCCTCCTTCAGACTAGTTTTAAAACATCAGACACCTTCAAGGTGGTTGCTTGTCACCAAACACTGACAAAATCAAAGAATAAGCACTTCCTTAAGTGCTGTGAATATCGTGATCCACTTCATAGTTCATACCCTGCACAACAGAGGGGGGATAGTCTCACATGGTCTCATCTAATCCATTGTTGTTTAGCAAGATAACTGTAGACAGACTCGACTAAGGATAGAAATTGAGGAAAGCAGAGATCTAATTACTCATAGGACCTCCAGGGCCAGTTTGCCTTTCAGGAAAATCTTGTCACGATGCTAACATGCTCGCAAGCTTGCTGCCGGAAGAGTGCAATAGAGGAATTTAAGTTTTTAACATTGCTTTGGCCAGAGGAGAAACCATAGAAAGGCTATAGTCTTTAATCAAAGCATAAACCAGACTCATCGAAGGAGAAGCACAAAATCTTGTAGCTAAACAGGAATATCGACACGGTCGTTGAAGAAAACCCAGACAACAGAGCCATCAAGAGCCACGACCGCAAGCACAACAAATTACAGCATCACCGTATCCTGTATTCAGGAAGTAGAATGACTGCAGGTATATACTATTCCCCACTGAAGTGACGAAGCAGACGACAAGCACCCCGCAATTTCAGTCATATATAGATAGCGAGAATTCAATCCCCCGACCAACCTCATGAATCATAAATCCCAGAACCAGAAATCGTTCCACCTAATTCCATCTCAATTACCAGACGAAACCTCAGCGAAGACGACAAAAAAGTGAAAAAGAGAGGAAATTGGTGGAAGCCCAAGAAATTCACCTGACGATTGAGGGTGGTGGGGTCGTGCCGAGCCCAGAAGACGTCGAGAAGAGCCTCCAAGCCGCACTCCTTGGGGTCGTACTGGACCCGGACGACCTCCGAGTGGTTCGTCGTCCCGGTGCACACGTCCTCGTAGGTGGGATTATGCAGCAACCCCTGGGAGTAACCGACCTCGGTCTTGGACACTCCCGGCACCCTCTGGAGGGCCAATTCGACGCCCCAGAAGCAGCCCGCCCCGAATTGGGCGAACAGCTGGCCCGGCGCCGGGACGTCGTCGTCGGGGCCCTGGGCGATCGAGGAGTCCATGGCCGACGGGTCGGGGGTCCTGGGCCCGAACCCGAGCTTGTTGAGGATGTTCATGGGGGGCCTGTGGGAGGCGGCGAGGCGGGAGTTCCGGGGGAAGGCGGGCTTGGGGAGGGAGCGGGGAGTTTAGAGAGAGAAAGGAAGGGGCTGAGGAGAGAGAGAGGGGCGGAGGGTTTAGAGAGAGAGGAGGAGATGAGGAGCAGAGGGGAAGAGGAAGAAGATGAAGCTGCAGAAGATGATGATGATGATGATGCTGCTGCTGCCGCCGCTCTGGAAATGGAGGGCAGCATTGTGGTGGTTAGCGGGGTGGCGTGTGGGGCTTGGTTTTTGCAAAAGGGAGGTTCGAGATTGGAGAAAAATGCTTTCTCCACATTCCCAATATTTTCTTTCCTATTTTTAGGAATTTTTTTTTTTAATTTTCCTTTTTCTGGTTTTTCATGATTTAGTGATTGGCTGTGGCGTATCCTGCGAGCGTGTAATATCACGATTTGTTTTGGAAATTTCAAACAAAGTAGAAAATGATTTAATTTTAAAAAGAGGGTTTTCTTTCCTCGCTGATCTGGTTTCGTTTTAGTGGGGAGTGATGCTTGAGTGGTCAACGAGGCTGGGAATTAGAAATTGAAGCCGAAATCGCATTCAAAGATCATGATCCTTGGGGAGCAAAGGAAAGGAGAGAGGGGGAGAGCCGCATGGCATGGGGGGGGATTTATCAACACGTGACGTGGCCTACGCACGGACCAACCAATCGCCGAGCATTGCCTGCAGCGCAAGAGAAAGGTTGGTGGGATTGGAATCCCTGGCTGCCCTACGTCGTTCCAAGGTTTGTCGAGTATCGCGAGCGCAAAAACAATCAGGGAGTCCCGCTAGCCGGCCCATCACAGATATTTCCTGATGCTACAGTAAGACTGGTCTTGGTAAAAACAAACCACAAGGTACATATCCATGAAAATGTAGCCTATGTTTCTGCTGCATAGCATCATATCATCATATGTTTTACAGACAAATCTCCAGGGCTAGTGTTTCCATGTCCATCAGTCTCAAACACAGAGTAGTAACTGGCCCATCCGCCGGGTGAATATTTCACTCGTAGATCCAAGGATGAAGGCTGTTTTGCCAGTTCACAGTCCCGTCGGGGAACCACAGAGCTATTTCCTTCTTAGCACTCTCCACAGAATCGCTTCCATGGATCACATTCCTGAGGTTTAATGGAAACATGTGAGGAACACTCGTAAAGAGAAGTCAACTGCAAATACGCCGTTAGCCCTTGCTCCCAGCAGGTTAAAATAGAAAGAGGAACGAATCATTTCGCTACATCAGCCAGTTTACTGAGTTAAGCTTCTTGAAAATGCACAGTCCCTGGTAAAGCACATGAGAAATGAATTGTTCTTCATCGGCACCTTACGTATGAGTGCAGATCTCTTCTCTCACAAACGTTAAGAACTCTCAAGTGTAGAGATGTCACTTGTTAAGATCTATATTTGCATTTGGGACCACAAGCAGATTCAGAAAAACTATCATGGGACAACCAGATTTCGATTTAAATATCTCATCCATCCAAGTGATAAAAAGACAGTAATGATGCCCGTTGGCACATTTCCAAAACAAACTACATCAAAGAAATTTTTCTTTTTTCTTTTTTTTTTCTTCCTTCTAGTATAGGCCAAGTTAACAGCTGTAGTGTTGGGAATTTCCATTTTGGAAAATGATCTGCCTCATCGGTTAACAATTGCTCAATCATTCACTTGGGACCCATCACACGGGGAATGCATAAAAATTTCAAGGACCCACCAAAACCACCTTATAACTGAACCTCTCAAAGTCTGTCATTTGCATTGACATAGAAGGTACAATGAAGAGCTCAGAATGAATTTGCACAAAGCAGACCACGCAAACAGCTGGATGAAAAAGGACAACCAAGCATTAGTCCATGTTGGAGAGACATACCTTCCGATCTCCACTGCAAAACTGCCACGGAGAGTACCAGGATCCGAGGCCGATGGGTTAGTAGCCCCTATGATCTTCCGACCTGTGGCGACAACATTTTTACCTTCCCACACCATAGCCACTACAGGACCGGATATTATGTACTCGACTAAGCCCTCAAAAAAGGGTTTTGAGGAGAGGTCCTCATAGTGTTTCTCAGCAAAAGGGCGCTCCACGCTAATCAGCTTCAGTCCTAAAATTCATTATTCGGTCTCTAAGCATTAAAATTGGGTTCATAAAAAATGATCAAGAGAGTAGATTATAATACTAATATCAGCCATCACCTTTTAAATAGAAACCCTTCTTCTCAAATGTGCTGATGATCTCACTTACCTGTGCCAAGTATAAGATATTACTAAACGAGCAGTCGTAGTGAATATCCTCTGCATCATGCTAATCTCAAATACATTCTTCGCATAAGTAGAAAAAAGTTGCAAGGCAAATGAAATACATGCACTACCGGAAACCAAAACTAGAAATCATTCACCAAATTCAGTGGGATATCATAAAGGCCTAGATGTGATCATTTAACAACCTTCAATTCTGTGGCTTCACCATTCCCACATGAGTCTAAGCAACTTTGTAAAGGCAATAGACCCAACAAAAACATGCGCACGCCTAGAAACTTCACGATGCTCACATCTCGCCTCAGGAATGGGAAGCAACATCAATATCTCAACCTATACTCAACTCAAAGGGTCCAATCATTCCCCAAGCCAAAATCACCCTCTTGCATGACATATATATAGCACAGCCTGTTCTCCGGTGCTGTACTAACTACAAGATCTCATTTTTGCTTCCAATTTGCGAACAGACATGGAACGACCGTGGTATTAGCACACAAACTTAGCTGGGTTCGACAGGGCTCAAATTGATAGAAAGAGATAAAGTAGAACGAACCAAGCCTCGCTGAACACCGTCGGGCTTGATCATGACGAAAGTCTGCTCCATCTTCGCTCTTCACTGAACCAAACCCACCGAGACAGCGTGCACAAGATCCTTCGCTGTTATGTATGTCGCAAAAGCAAGAAGTGGGGAGGGACTAGGGCACTCGCTTTATATACTCCGGATCAGCTTCTTTAAAAGAAACGACGCACCGTTTTGGTCTATTTCCGAGTCAGGCCGCTTCTGAGGTTGCGTTTGGGAGTTGCGTATTCTCAAGGGGCTTTGGGCTCCAAATTCTCTTGGATGAATGCAAATATCACAATTCTTTGAGCCCAATACCCTAAAAAATCTCCAACTTTAACTTTTGTCTCAATTTTACCTTTTACCTCATAAAAAAACCTCCAAATTTATATCCAGTTTCAATTTTGCTCTAAAAATTTTTTGTTCCATAAAAAATCCTCAACTTTAGGTCATTTTCCGATTCTACCATAAACTTTTTTTAGTTCTATAAAAAACCCACAACTTTAGATCTTATCTCAATTTTACCGTCCAATCACAATTCTAACCTAAAATTTTTCCAAGCTTTTACTTAAGTCATAAATCTGCCCAATTAAGCCTCCATCCAAAAATTCTCGTTGACAATCAAGTGATGGAAAACTCCCAAGCACAAGCACGAGTCATTCGACCATCCCAAGCATGAGTTCTTTGACCACGAAAGATGAAAACATTCCCAAAGGACAATTTTAATAGAGGGTTAATAGAGGCAAATTTGAGACTCGAGTAAAAGTTGATAATCTTTTATGAGTCAAAAAAAGTTTAAGGTAAAATTGATACTGGACCTAAAGTACATGATTTTTTATGAGACAAAAAAAGTTTATAATAGAAATAGGACTCGATCTAAAGTTTGAGATTTTTTATGAAATAAAAGAAAATTATAGTATTTGAGATAGACCTAAAGTTGAAGGTTTTTTTATGAGATAAAAGCTAAAATTGGAGGTTTTTTTCAAGGTATTAGGCCTAATTTTTTTGAATAGTTTTATGAATATGTAATTACACTTCCAAAGAAACGCTTTAGCTCAAAGTAGGTTCCAATGTAATGTAAGCTTTGAGCATTTCTAGAATGCAAATAGACTTTTTCTTTCGATTTTACTCTTGCTCTACCTTCATAGTTACTAAAAGGGAAAATGTCACAAATGGTCCCTAATGTTTTATCTAATATTCAATTTCATTATTGAGTTTTCGATTTGCTCAATTTGATTCATGAACTATTAACAAACGTTTAATTTAGTCATTCCGTTCAAACCATTAAGCGATGACTATTTTTCATTTCTTTTTTTTTTTCCTCTTCTTCTCCTCTCTTCCCTCTCTTCCCTCCGCTGACTATTTTTCAGTAGGCTACTATTGCCCGATGCCGACGAGGGCGGCCCTAGCCAGCCTAGGTGAGGGCGACCCTCGCCGGATGCCAACTTCGCTTCGCCGATGGAGGGAAGAGAGAAAAAAAATATTAAAAAGTAAAAGGACTAAAATGTCCAATTCCGCTAACTTTAACTAATGGAAGAACGACATTGGTCAATTTTCAAATAGTTATGGATTAGATCAAACATTTATTGATAATTTATGGATCAAATTAAACAAATTAAAAGTCTAAGGACAAGATTGCATAGTAAATAGAAGTTTATGGACTATTTGTGACATTTTCCCTTACTAAAATGTTCTCGAAAACCCTCCCTTTAAACAAAGTTTGATAGCAAAGGCCTTAGCCATAAGGGGGCGGACGGCAGTCGATTTGGCATCCTTAGACATTAGAAATGTCAATATGGACTTGTGCAGTGCACATCAATAGATTCAATACACTGTGGCTCCATCTAAACGCGTGCTTTTGTATCTCAATAGCAGCCTACTGAAATGGTGAGAACTGAAAAATAAAAACATAGTCGTGCGCTTGGTAAGCTCGACTTGAAAGGAATGGATCAATGTTATATTCTCCCCTTCACACCTATAATCAATCCATCACTGGACTTGGAGGAAAGATATGCTTCATCCATTCACTAGCGAGGAAAAGGATGACAAGTTTGAAATTTTAATGAGGAAAAACGAAGCATATTGATGTTCTGTTTTTATATTTTTTTCATTTTCTTTAGTCTTTGTATCTAAACATTGAAGGGTAAGCATCTTTCTTATTTCACGAACAGAGTCCATCGGCGCGGCCTTTCTCCGCCTCACCGTCCTTAAACTTGAAAGCATACTTCGAAAATGAGCCAAACAATGTGACACGTTTCTGCATTTATATTTTAACATAGCCTAACTCGTTGGTTTGTCCATAATGTCAGCAATAGAGACCATTAGTCTCCCACAATCGATTTTGATGACAAAATTCCAAAAGTGCAGAATAACACATGATTCAGACATTTGCCTTCTATTTCAGCAGTACCTCAGTTAACATTGATACGAAGTTGGAGCTTGCAAATTCAATGTTATGAATCATTGAGAGCCCCAAACGATGAACAGAGAGTGCTCTGAAGTTTTTTGGTATGTAATTGTACAGTTACATATGAGAAAAGATTTTACACCCAGATTTTTCTACAAATTCAAAATACCAGGCAATAGGCATCACTGTGCCTTCTTTGACATAGTTACAATCACGGTTACGGATCAAACCATAATGTCCAAATATGACGTTTGCAATTGCCTTTCATCTGAGAAGCAAATATATATTTAAGTGCTGCTCGAACATAAACAACTTCTGCAGTCCACTCTTACACTGACTCGTCACAATTGGTCTCACAACCAACAATGAAAATATATTCCATCAGATTTTTGCTTCTATAAGAAAATAACCAAATCGAATACTTCTTATAACCTTAAATAACCTGCAAGATTTCAAATCAACATTGAAGAGAAAAAGCCATAGCACCTAACTACTAAGTGGATCGATCAGCCATCATCAGAATGGAAATGTTCTTCTCATCCACAGCAAATGCATGCTGTGTAGGAAGGTGTCCTAAGATTTTTCCAGATATCATCACCTGATGCTACGGACCCACGAAAGGCAAGAACAAACAGGACAGAGACAGAAAAATTAGCCGCCGAATCCAACTTGTCCTGTACCCTTAAACCAGCAAATAAGAACCAAAGGCACATTGGAACGAGTGTTCAATGGTGTCGCTGATTCTATAGCTTGGGGTGTAGGGTGTTTGGATTCTAACGGATTCAGAGAGAGATCCAAGAGGATGGAAATATGAAAAATCATCCTCAAAATCCAAAGAGTTCGTTAAAGAAACGCTTCTAAAGAGATGGGGATCGCAGAGTAAAATGATTGATAATGTGAATTCAAAAAAGGTAATCCAGAAAAAAAAAACGAAACTTCACATGAATCACTGACGGATTCAGAAGCTACTCAGTTTAGCATCACTCGATAGACATCTCAGATCAAGTGTTGGATTATCTATATTTTTGCTTCATCCCCATCTTCTAACAGTGAAATCATGTCAAATCAAAACCAAACAAACAACCGGCAGACTTTGCAAAGACGGCATCTTTATCAAGTCGTAACCAAAAATCAAGTCGAAAATCCAAGAAAAAATCATAAAAACGAGATCTTTATCGGGGAGAAGAAGAGGGAGCTACTCAGTGGTGGCGATAAAAGCATTAGGTTCGATTCTGCCAGCGTTCCTTCTTCAACTTGTAAGTCAGAAGAGGGAGCTTGGTATCCTCATCGTAACTCCACTTCCAGTGAAAACAAAATCAGATCGAATCGCAATAGCACAATCTACTTACAGATAACTTATCTATACCCTACGAATTTTCAATAGAGAGAGAGAGAGAGAGAGAGAGGCTCGGTTCAGCGGGGTTGTCGACACGCAAAGCGATCTCGAGAACGAGAAAGCCCTGCATTCCGGTCTGTTGAGCTTGAATTTATGGAGTCGTCATCGCCATCTCTCCCTTCTTGCCCCTCTTACGAAAACAAAGCAAACAAAGCAAAGAGAAAAGAGAACTGGACGTATCAGAAATCAAAGCACCATGAGAAAAACCAAATCTTGAAGAACTCTCAAGAGGCGACGACTGCAGATACGTCTCCGAGAGAGGAGGCGCTCGGATGGAGGGATGGAGGGAGAAGGCGGCCAGGGTGAGTAGTATTTATAGAACGTAGCTAGGGTTTTGAGATTCTGAAAGGCAGCCAGGGATGGAAGGAGGCGGACGGGGCTTTCCAAGATAAAATTGGATTATTTTTAACATTTTATTTTATTCCTTTTTCGATTAATCTAAATTTCGTGGCTTGCAGATTCGCCTGTATTATTTACGTCGTTCCTTTAAATTTTTTATAATATTTTAGCTATTGGCTAGAAGGAAAAAAAGTATTTTTTTCAATCTTTATCGAATCATTCTTAAGCGCCCTTTTTGGTAACCATCCAAATAAGTAAATTCCGATTCTTTGTTCGGAATCGGTTTCGCCAGAATCGCGTTTGGTAAAATTTTTGTTAGGAACAAATTGGGAATAGAATCAAAAACCAAAAAAAAAGTTGATTCTTTGTTTCGGGACGCAATTTGAGAATCAAAATCGAAAATTTTCTTCTTCCCTTCGGCCATCTCGTGACCGCCGTCCACCACCGGCCGCCACCATCCGCCGTCTGCCGCCGCCGTCCACCGCCGTTCGCCGCCGGCCGCCGGTCCGGCGAGCTCGCCGGAGGCTTGCCAGACCAGGGCGAGGTCCGGTGAGCTCGGCCGGAGGCAAGCCCAACCACCGCGAGCTCGCCGGTGGCCGGCGGGCCTCGCCGGGGCTAGGCGGGGGCCGGGCAAGCCTCGCGACGCCCGGCCCACCGGTAGCCGGGCGAGGCTTGCCCGGCCACCGGCGAGGCTCGCCCGGCCCGCCGGTGGCCTAGCGAGGCCTCGCCCAGCACCGACGAGGCCGGCCTGGCCACCGACGGGGCTAGGCGAGGCTCGGCCGACGAGGGCCGCCTCGCCGAGGGCCGGTGACACTCCGGTGAGGTCGGCCCGACCGAAGAAGAAGAAGAAGAAGATGAGAAAAAGAAAAGAAAAAAAAAAAAAAAAAAGTAAAAAAGTAAAAAATTATTTAAAAATTAAAAGAAATTGATTTGGAACAATTAATAAACACGCATGCACAAACGCAATTCTATTCCGTAATCGAAATTTTGGACGATTCTGCAAACGGCTTAAAATGCTTAGAATCGGTTTAGGAACGAAAAAAAAGAATCGGTTACGATCGGAATCTACTCCCTAACAAAATTGTTCTGCAAACGCGCCCTAACTGGCATTTCCCTTAATTTATGAGGTTTTCGTAATCTTGAATTTGCCTGATTTTTCTAATTAAACCTCTCTCAAATTACATCCAATCGATGGGAGCCGACGAGTCTATCAGAGTTGACAGGGATACGACGAGGAAAGCTTGATTTTGCAGTGTTCAAGGTGAGAAATCTTCTTTAATTAAAATCTGGATGCGGTTTTCATCTTCGGGATTTTCTTTTGTGCCCATTAACCAACGATCCATGATGGCAAAAGTGATGTTTAATAAGTGATTGCTCACTTATTCACATTATTTTGTAAAAGATTAATACTTGTCTAAATCTTATACCTCGATCTTAATATATTAAGAAATAGAGATGAGTTTATTGGAAGTTATAAAGCTTATTACAAAATTGCAATTGAAACTTAAATTTTTCAAAAAATGCAATCAAATCCTAAAACTCATCACAAAAGTGTAATTAAGCGGTTAATTTCTCAAAATGTGTAATCAAGTTATAAAACATATTACAAAAGTATAATTGAGCCATAAACTTTCAAAAAGTACATTTAAATCATAAAATTTGTTAAATTCGTACAATCAAGTCGTAAAAAATTTTTAGTTAGTGCAATTAAATTCTAAAACTTATTAACATTTTCCATTTATTAAGTTTGAAAAAATTAATATAATGACTTTATTATACCAATTCGACAAGTTTTTTGACTCGATTAGACTTTTGTAATAAGTTTTGAGACTTAATTACATTTTTAATTTTTTGTATAATTTAAGGGAAAATATCAAATAAAGACCTGAAGTTGAGCCATTTTGTCAAAAAATGACATAAAGTAGACACTGTCTCAAATAAAGATCCGAAGTGGCTAACGTACTCTCAATTAAGGACCTGAACTTCTAATTTTATTCACAGCCAGGGGTACTTTTGTCAAAGAATATTGTTGTTTATTTTTTGTCTTTCTCTTTACTCTTTTTTCTTTCTTCATCTTTCTCACTCTCTACATCACCTCCATTATCAGCCCCTCCATCGCTCTTTGTGTCATCTCGTTGTATGACCAAGATTGGGTTTTCTTTAACACGAGCCATTACAATGTAGTGTAACTCGTTGAAAATTTTAAATTTCACTCTTCAAAATGGTTTGTAGACAATTCCATGAAGCCAAAATGAGCTTTCAAAAATAAGTTCTTTTTATTCCAACATTCATCGCAAATTCTGATCTCAAAGCCATAATATGAATATGCTTTTGCTAAGACTCAACTTCTTGTCCAACTCCCGAGTTATGCAACCAATCCCTTTGGCGACGTATTTCTCTCACCTTGAGAGTGCATCAAACTCCACTTATTCCGGGCCTTCCGCTAACCCAGCAACTACAATTTTTTGTGTTGTTTTCGGTCCTGCTTGCCAACAGTAGAGTAGCAATATCAAAGCATCACTAGATCGTCTTGTTTGACTAACTTATGCATCTATTCAATTAACACTTGGTTTTGCAGCTGGCGACTATTTCTCATCAATCGATAACCCATCTTGAGATTGATCATTAGTCGTATCTGACATCATTAACTGTAAAAACTGTTGTACTTCATTGCCCCATTGCCGCCATTGACAAGTTCTATTTGAGCTCTCAACCTCATCGACCGCTGCCCCTAATAGAAAATCCAACATCGTCATCGTCAGATGGAGGTCGATCCGAGCTTTAGGCTGAGCACAAGCGAGCCGAGATTTGATGCATTTTGAGGAATTGAGGATTTTGGCATCCGAGAAGGTGGCCAATAGCAAATAACTCCAATCCGACTTCTTGTCACTAGGACCAACTACATGATGACATGAAGGAGGCAATGTAGAGCGAAGGAGGAGGTGTGAGGAAGATGAAGAAAGAAAAAATGTTATTGGATAAAACTACCCCAAGCTGTAAATAAGATTGAAAATTTGGGTCCTTATTTGAGACAAAATTAGCCACTTTGGGTCCTTATTTGATATAGTGTCTACTTTGGATCATTTTTTAAGAAAATGAACCCACTCCAGGCTCTTATTTGAGATTTTCTCATAATTTAATTGCACTTTCTTGACAAATTTTAAAATCTTAAGTATACTTATCCCTAAGAAATAATATATTTTTCATGTCAATATTTACATGATTTTGAATTTCTTAAGGGTTTCGAGTTAAGTGATAACTTAAATAGCAATAGTTGAAATATTGAAAAAGAAAAAAGGAAAACAAGAATCACTATAAACAAGTTCTTATCCTTTTTATCATCATACATGCTATTTGTGGAACCAAATAATATGGTAGGTATTACATTATTTAGACAAAATAACATAACAGCTATTGCGATTCTATTATATTATGATAGATATTATTCTAGTACTATAATTAGATAGGGTTAAAGGACTTGAGCCGGTCCTTAAAAGACTCGAGGGATAATAAACAAGGAAAGAACCCCGGGGGGTGGGGATTCTCCAATTTCACCTCCTGTATTCTCTCCTATCCAAGAAGAAAAAGATAGGATAAGAATCGGGGAGAGGCTTTTTTGTGGCGAAAGTAGGTACCACGTCAAAACTTCAATTCTAACTATCACTCAATAGGTAGTTATAGTAATCTTCAGTGCCTCTGAATGAGCAGGGTGGAGCTTCAAAACTCCTGCTAGGTTGATGTGTGCTTATGCATAAGTCACTATAACCAATTGCTAAACCTAATACCCCTAGGTTACGTTTGGTCGTCTGGATTTTTAATCGGGATAGGACTGGATAGGATATGATATTAAATTCTGAGATTTTCTCATATCATGTCCATTGTTTGTTGAATTAATATTTCGGATATATTCATATTATATCACATACATTTTTTTTGATATAAATGACATATCATTATAAATGAACCTAAATGTTCATAAACGGAGATGGTGAAGTAACACTATTCATAAATTTATTTTATTTTATTTTTCCTCTTTTTTATATTATTTTATTTATTGTTTCTTTTTTTCCCCTTTCATAATTTTTTAATAAAATTTTATCAAATAGTAAAATGTACTAACATACCTAAAATACAAAAATACCTAAAATATATAATAAATATAAATATTTAATTTATAGATTGAATGTTTATTATAAGATAGAGTTAAAGTTGAATATATAAATAAAAAAAGATTAATTAAAAAATCTATTTTTTTATTTTTAATTTCTTAAATTATAATTCAAATATTATTTATATTGAATTATAATTTCAATTTTGTTAATTTAATAAGTTTGCTATTTGAGAAAATTAATTTTAATATTATGGACATTAGAAATCCTATTCACTTTAATCCCACATTCCTCATAAGATACTTTTATCTTGCCTATATCCCATTTATATCAAACTTTATCCTGTCCTGAGTGAGCACCAAATATAGGATAGGATAAATAATATTCCATCCCAAATTTTATCTCAACTACCAAATGCAGCCTTAGTTTATAGTGACTCAGGCGTACACACTAGTCACTATTCTATTACTGTAATTAGATGGGGTTAGAAGCGTCCTCATGATCACAACACTTGATCATGATCATAGTATCGTAGTCACTGTAAAGATAAGGATACACTGGAAGTCGAGAGAATTATAATTGATCAAGGACAACAATCCAAGGAATCATCTATATTATGTGCCATGAGGATATGGGTCATATGACCGATTGCCATGTGTCTTTATGGCGCAAGTCGACATCATGCCGCTAATAAGGGTTGAAGGTAGTTTAAGTCATCCTTCAAGAGTATATTAATTCAAAATTCTCCAAAACATCCATGTAGAACTATTAATATATATATATATATTCGTCACTAATTCCATATCATCGTTCAATATATGAATGCTTATAAGTCCAAAGCTTTGCTTTCGTAGTGAAAATCATGAAATTACAATTATGTCCTCCGCCACGGGGAATCCCACCCTACGATTGTGGCCTAACTCATGAACATTGAGATTCAGAAGCGACTACCTTTAGTTTAAAATGGCGAATCTATTGGCTGGGTGAAGCCCCTCTATAGTTGATGAAATCTTGATAAGAGTGGGTAAATATACATTATTTTCTTTGCATTTAGCACTTTTTTTTGTCATTTTTAGCACAAAGACAACACAATATGGCACGATAAAAGCACAACCTACTTTTATTTTCCATAAGTTTGGTTCAGATTAAATATCTTATTCCATGTAGAGGCCACGCGACATTTAAACCATTTCATGTGGCTAATTCAATTTTTTAATAAGTTATTTTCCTAATAGATTTTACACTTACCCCGTCGACCACATCAAAATCAAATATCCACATCACTCAAGGTACATATATCTGGGGAAGTTACGGAAAATGACGAGCCCGAAAACATGACCGGAAAATCTTGAAAATTATCGAACATATTTTCGAAAGAGGAGAGGGCAAGGATAATTTCCAAAAAGTTAGTTATTATTATATTCGGATACGGAGGGAGGCCGGTCGGTCACTTTCTTTCGAGTGGGGCATGGTGGCGGATAATTTGTAAGTGGATATCGCGACGGCCCAATTTGTGGCGTCCACTAAACAAAAAGGCTAAAAAATATTTTAGGTTACATGGCACCTGTCAGGTCCAAACGTCCAACGTCACGCCACCTGGCACCAACAACGACAAAGGAAATTGAATGTAAGAAACAAATCAAAAAAGCAAAAAGAAAAAAGAAAAAAGAAAATGATACCTCTTCCTCGCCAACTGCGCTTCCGTTCTATTCTATGCTCTCGCTTGTCTCTGTCTCTCCACTTTCTTCCAATTCGCAAAGCACAGCAGCACAGTACAGCAATGGCGGTTTAGTCAACGCGAGGGAGAGAACCCACTTTGTGATTTGTTGTGCTTGTTGTTTGCGAGGAGAGATATTGATCGAGTGAAAAGACTGGTTTGAGGATTCACTCATGATCTGCTCCGGTCGTCTTCTGGCCGTGTCCTTTCCGCCGGCGAAGCCTCTCTGCTTCTGCCCCTGCAGCTCGCCGTTCCCCACCTCCAGAGTCAGACGGCTGAAGCCCGGGTTCAGCTCCAGATGGCGCTCCATGGCCACCGATCCCGAGTCTTCTTCGTTCGCCCCTCCCGTCGATTCCGATTCTCCTGACAAGACCGCCGCTGGGTATGCCTCTACCTCCTGCTGCTCCTCCATGTGTCCGTCGTATGTACCTCAGTTAGCTAGGGAATAGCGATAGCTATGGAACCCAATCATCTGCTCAGTTCGTGTTGATGTTGTGTCGGTGCTGAGCTGAGGCATGAGCTTAGGAGTAGGCAAAGTTTCGACCTTGGTGAAAGCCTGAGATTCGATTAAAATTTCCGATGCAGTCCATAGATCATCTGGTTGATAGCGACGCAGCCGACTCGGTTTACTCTCACCGACCAATGAAAGGAGCGTAAAGTTTCCATTTTGCAATTAGAGTTAGGAATATTCGGCTCAATTCTATGCTATTTATTGTTGCCTGCTGTCAGCTTCCTAGTTCCTACCTTTGAATAAGCTGAGCTATCCGACCCGAAGAAAATAAAAAAATGAAAAAAGCAAAGCGCCTGTGCTCAAGCAAGTTTCAGGCGGGGCGGTTCCCAGCCACACTTTGTTTTCTGTACCTGCAATTTTATGGAGGAGACATTGGTTTCCTCGGAGGAAGTCATACTGTATGATGATCGATAGGCAACAAATTGCATGCTGCAATGGGATGTTAGGTTCCATGACTTGCCTGTGCAGATTTTGTATCATAGAAGGGCCTGAGACAGTGCAGGACTTTGCCAAGATGGAACTGCAAGAAATCCAAGACAATATCCGAAGTCGACGGAATAAAATCTTTCTACACATGGAGGAGGTATAAATGGGACTATGCTGCTTTTATGGGAGAGAGACTTTGGTTATCGATGAATATTTCCAGACCTAGACATGAGTATATGGTGCTAATTTTTTTTTTGTTTTTTCATTTTCCATGTCCTGACCTGCTGTAATAGATATCTTGTATTTAAAATTTTCAGGTCCGTCGGCTCAGGATACAGCAGAGAATTAAAAGTGCTGAACTTGGTGTATTAAAGGATGAGCAGGAAAATGAGCTCCCAAACTTCCCATCGTTCATCCCTTTTTTGCCCCCTCTAGTGAGTTTTTCACGTCTGCAGCAGCACCTTGTTTCTCGCTTTTTCCTTATCTTTTCCATATGCGGCATTTTGATTTGTACTTGACAAATGGTCAGGATGCTGATCAAAATTTTGCATTGTTGATGGATACTTGATTACAGACTTCGGCAAATCTCAAACAGTACTACGCCACTTGTTTTTCTCTCATTGCTGGGATTATTATCTTCGGCGGCCTTCTAGCACCCATTGTAAGTTTGTAGTATTAAATCCCCAGAATCTGCACTTAAGCTAGTTGCCAGGAGTTGGATGGCTCTCATTCATGGCTTAACTTTTCTCTTTAATTTTCATTGTCCGTCCATAACCATGACCAATTAACTGTGTCTGCTTTGACCAACTAGTTGGAACTTAAGCTGGGAATAGGAGGCACATCTTACGAAGACTTCATTCAAAGCATGCATCTGCCTATGCAGTTGAGGTACTAATTAATTTCTTTATCACTTTCTTTGTCACTTTACCACCTTCATCTCTGTTCACAACTGTAAAACCACTACATTTGATTTGCTCTCAGGGGTTACATGGGGCTGAGCATTCTAATGCTCAGTGTTGTAGCATGAGTTTGTATAACTTTGCAATTTTAAAGTTTAACAAGCATGTCAGGCTAGTTTCCAAGAGTTATTGTGCTTCTGACGCGTTAGAAGTATCCATTTAGATCTTTATGGCTAAGCAATTGGTATTTCTCAAATAAAAAAATCTGGTCAAAGAATAAGTATTCGCAGATGAAGAATTTACTGACCTCTGGAAGGTTTTGATAGAATGACAGGATCAGATATCTTTTAGTCGTGTCAGTTAAACGCTTTGGATTGCTTGTGCTTTATCACTTTCTGTGCTCACCTGCATCAGCTACTTTCAGCCAGGTTGATCCGATAGTGGCATCCTTCTCTGGCGGAGCTGTGGGGGTGATCTCAGCTCTCATGGTTGTTGAGATAAATAATGTAAAGCAGCAAGAAGATAAAAGATGCAAATACTGTCTTGGGACTGGTAGATCTCCTTCTATGCGTCATTTTTTATCTCCTTTTTCATGTGATTTGGGTGATTCTTGATCTAGTGCTGGTAGCAAATCAAAGCATGGAAGTCATGCTTAAACTTGCCTTTGGAAAGATGACTCTTAGGTACTCAAGAGGCTCAGTCTAGGGGAATGACTTAATTGTTTTCTGTCGCTTGGTAAATGCAGGATATCTTGCCTGTGCTCGTTGTTCAAGCACAGGGGCCCTCGTCCTTATCGAGCCTGTCTCGTCATTCAATGGCAGTGATCAACCTCTGTCAGCTCCTAGGACAGAGAGATGTTCAAATTGTTCAGGATCCGGAAAGGTTAGCCTTCTACGTGATGGTTCCAGTATGAGATATGCTTTGTCATTTAGAAAATGGAAAAAAAGCCAGAGTTTCTGCTGAGCATAAAAGGCTTGCTCTGATATCACATGATAGCTGCACATTGCATATGTTGACTAAACCTCCGATAAAAGCCTTGTTGGTACTTGTCGCAGGTTATGTGTCCGACATGCCTCTGCACTGGAATGGCTATGGCCAGCGAGCATGATCCAAGAATAGATCCCTTCGATTGAGGATATACCGCATACCGCATTTTCGAATGAGAAGTTGAATTGTGTGTACACGAAATAGATATATGCGGCACTTATCATATGTGATATCCACGTTTCCTTGAAAAAAGGGTGAGGAAGATTGCAAATGGAGCTTTGACCTTGAATCTTATTTAACAGGCTCATGAAAGGGTCTTCTCACATTTTCAATCTGCCTTAAAGCATTGTACTCGATAACTCTAAGCAGCCTTGCTCTCTTATAAATATATCCAGAGGCTGCGTCGGTCGTCTGAATTTTTAGTCAGGATTCTAATAGTTACGTAATCTATAGATTTTATTATATCCTATTCTCTGAATTTTTAGTCAGGATTCTAATAGTTACGTAATCTATAGATTTTATTATATCCTATTCTCTGTGGTGAATCGTAAAGTTGGATATTTTTATATTTTATTTTGTCTATTATTTGGTATGAATGACGTATTGATGTAAATAAACTTGAAAATGTATAAACAACAATGGAAGAATCTCTCGTGACTTACCGCTAAAGAATTGCATATGCACAAAGGACCCGTGGATCCATAATTATTGGACTAATTTATTTTTGTATGAAAAAGTTAAGGAGGAGCGGAAAATTCCAAGGCCTGGCATACCACCGGTGTAGAAGGTCTTATAGATAATTTACAAATCGCCTATCAAAGGGGACTGTTAGCAGCGGGATTCGAACCTAGGCATGATGTGGGGAAAGTCACAAGTTCGATTATGGCATGAAAAATAAATGGGTTATAGCAAGATCGCGATATAGATTGGCCATCCTATGCCAAATCTAATAATAGAAAGACATTATTATTCATTTACTTTTACAATTCTGAAAAGTATAGTATTTCAACTCTCCCATAATTTTCGTGAAGTTCCAACTTAATTCGCAAAGCAACGGAGGGAGGAGTTTTGACTCTTGCTGTTTTTATGGACTTTTGACATAAATAAGATATTTATAAAGTAAAAGAGTTTTGAGTCTTTTTGTATTCATGAAGTTTTGATGTGAATTAAAGAATTATGAAAGAGTCGTGAAGTTCAACATAACTTAAAAATACAAAGAGAAGGAGACAGAGAGGATAGGGTTTTCTTTTTTTAGAAAATATTCAGAAAAAATTACTCATCCGTGTCAACACAATAATTCAACTAGTTATCAGAATTCAAGTTATCTATTTATATTTGAAAGAAAGATACTGCGCTCCTTGCCTCTCTCATTATACAATCCTCTTGTTGAGTCCCTTTCTTCTCAATCCACAGAGACAATATGTAGGACCAATGTCAGAATTGAATTATGGAAGAAAGGACTCATCAAACCGTGTTCACTAACTAATGGAATATAAAATACTAAAGAGTAGAAAATAACCGTCTTTTCTATAAGTTCCCTCTCATTTTTCAACAATTAAAAAGAATTTTTTAAAGTTTGAATTAATTCATTTTAAACTTGTGTTATTTTTCTTTTTATTCCCTGCCATCATGCCTCAACAAAATTTTTATTATATAATGAATTATGCTAATATACCTAAATATATATAACATAATATATATTGTTAAAAAGAAAGAAAATCAAAGGAAAAATATCACAAAAACCCCAAACCAACACATCTTTGAATCTGTGACAAATTTATCTCAAATAATTTTAAAAAGAATTAAATTGATATACCCGTAACAATTTTTTCATAAATTAATTTTTTGATATCCGAAATCTCAAAACCTGGTATATTTGTGACAAATATATCTTATGTTAAAATGAATTAATACTACAAAAAGTCACAAAACTAGTATCGTGATAAATGGAGAGTTAAATCACAAACTTGTATGTTAGTCAACTATCACGTATCATTAAATTTAGTAATTTAACAGTCAAATTTAACGAAAATTAATAGCGGGTAAATTTGTTATAAGTAAATCGCCTTTTGGGTAAATTTGTCAAATATATATCAATTTAAAGTTTTTGTCGTCATGTGCGATCATTTGAATTTTTCGTGATATTAACCTAAATTCAAATATGTTAAAAAAAGGAATAAACAAAACGGCAATTGTTGTTACTTTGAATTTGTTATGTTAGTATTCAAATATTATTTATATTTAATAATTATTCTAATATTAATAATTTAATAATTTTATTATTCGAAAAAAATAAATTTTATATAATGGATATAAAAATTCATACTCATCTTTATTCGACTTACTTCGTGGAATATTTTATCTTTTTTATGTTCAATTTTTTTTTCTATTTTGAATAGACACTAAATACAAAATATATCTCGATTGCCAAAAAAGGGGGAGAGACAAGGGGTGCTTTTCCAGGACTAGTCAATCGATCACTTTGATAAAGGGAAAGAAACAGACAGAGAACCCACGACGAGCTAAATCAAAATTCAGATGGAAAACTTAGCAAAGCAGGCATCATTGCTTTTGGCGTTTTTAAGGCCGAGAGAGAGAGAGAGAGACTGACTAGCACCAGCGTCGCGATCAGAGAATGGAGGCCCTGAGAGCCACGTACGGCGACGACTCCGATTCCGACTCCGGCTACGGCTCCGGCTCCGGCTCCGGCTCCTCTGCCTCCGTTCCTCCCCGGCGTCCATCTGCTCCTGGTCTTCCCTCGCCCCCTCTCTCCCTCCTCGCCCCTCCCAATTCCCTCGGTACGTCGGCTCATGTCCTTTCTCTCCGTTCTATCTTCGCCCACCATCTGTTTGATGATATGATTCTATCGCTCATCTCACCTCAGATTCCCACCCAACCGGCCAACCGAGTCGAGTCCGGAGCTTCCCTCACGTGAAAGGCAATTACGCCCTCCACGTTTATATCCCCGGTATCATTCTCCATTCAACATCTCTTTCTCTCTCTCTCTTGGGTTGCTACATATTTTTTCTTTAGCTGAAAAGTTTTCCCTTTTGTTTTTTATGCGCATCGAATGATGGCAGTTTATATATCGGGTCCGCAAAGAAAGGAGATAGCCCTCTTCCTGAAGAAAGTCGCGTCCGTGGTGCCCGGTCTTTTCGTGGTTGATGCGGACGTGCCGCTTGAGCTCCTGTGCCGAGATGATCAGAAGCTCGAGCAAGTTGCCGTGGGGAGGGAATTCCACATCAGTCTGGGCAGGACCGTGCCTATCCGAGTCCACCAGATCGACTCTATGGTTTCCATGCTTCGCCAGAAGCTCCAATTTCACAAACCGTACGCCCTTCTCTGTTTGTCCTACCGTCTTCTGCTGATTTCTTCTTACATTCTTTGAGGTGATTCCAGGATTCTCACTTGATGGTTCTCTTTCGTTCCGTGTTTACATGAGACTGCCCTTTTATTGTGAAGCAGGTATTGGATTGATTTCGATAAATGGGAAGTATTCATCAATGATGACAGCACAAGATCTTTCCTTTCGCTTGAAGTCATGAGCCGAGGATTAGCTGAGGTATGTTGATTAGCATTCCCTGCAGAAATTTTTTCTCTGTATCTGGTGCCGAATCTTTTCCACTCGCGACTCCAGAAAATCTCAGGGTCCTGTGCTTTTTGAGTACGCTACTGGTGCATTTAGTCTTGAATGCTAGGATGCTACGTCCAAGAGTTCCTGCTGGTCCTTGAGAAATACATTCTGCGAATTTAGCATCAATAGTTGCGCATAACTTCATAGCCACGCAGATCTGCTGACATGTGCCACGAGTGAGAGCATGAGCTTCTTTAGATCTCGAGTAGCTTTGTTCCATCTGAGTAAACTCTGTTGGCCAAGTACTTGAATCAGGAATGTGTTCGTTCAACTTGTCCTCTCAATGCAAACGCCTCATTACCTTGCCTTTCTATTTGTTCTTGTATATTGGATTTTCTTGCTTTGCACTTTCTCCAACAAAAGAGATATGGCAGGTCTTTTGCTGATACATCCATTCAGTTGCGGTTCTTCTTCCAACACGAGTTTTAGTTTGCCATGCAGAAAATGATGGCTGAATGTGTGCAAGATGAAGTTATATCCATCTAGTAAAGTTGTCCTCGTGTCGGTTGTGCGATGAGATCTCGACTTTGTTAGTAACTTTGCATCTTTGGAAGCATTGCACGGCGTTCTGCAGCTGAGCATTCTCAAAAACTTGTCTTCCTGACTGATTTCCTCCTCTTCATTGTATTTATGGAGGGAGGCTCATAAGTAGCGGAGAATTTTAGGTTCGCTGATTATGAGCTCCTTTTGACTTGCATTTCAGATTACAAAGCAAATTCAACTGGTCAATGACGTCTATAGGCGCCACAATCTTCCTGAGTTTTACAAGGTTCGGTTTATTCCGATCCATCTTTTCAGTCTTTTTCCATTAGTTTAAGGTTGCAATGCCGTGCTTACATAGATATAGCTTGAATTGATATGTGATTGTGACAATCAAACAGAATCCTCGCCCTCATATATCTTTAGCTTGGGCCTTGGGCGATGTCCGCGAGTCCCTGCAGAAGGCGGTTGAAGAGATGAAGAGGAGCGCAAACTTTGGGAAACCATCTGCGAAATGTATCTTCGCCAGTAAATTTGGTGGGATTGAGTGTAAGATTGGTCACAAAACACACAAAATATGTAAGCTTCCAGACGAGTGAAGCAATATTGAATTGAACATACCATATCATGAAGAAGCGGTGCCATGGATTTCCGGGCTGCACTAAAATAGTCTCTTCGTCCAAATACATGATAAATGGTTTTCGATGAAACCTAACTGCCCTTTTTTTGGCTAACAGAAGACTAACTTCTCCATGACGGAAATTTTTTTTATTAACTCATGAGCGTAAGATACAACAATGCCAGAAGTCTTCTTCTGACCCAAATAAAACATCATTCGAGAAGTATAGGCTACTACATCAACAAAAAGCAATTAGAAGAGCCTACTTATATTTATCTGAAAAAAAGGACCAGCTCCGGCTGAAAACTTCTATTCCAGGGACGGATTGCGTATTAATTTATTACTACAATTGTCCAATGAGTATCCCAAATCAGAGGAACTAGAACTCCAACATAATGAGCCCCAATTCTGGGAAAGAATATTTGGTCGCCAGTCTTCAGCTCGACTGTGTTACGCAAATTTCAGAGCCGGGTGAACCAAACCGAACGATTTATGATTCAATAAAAATGGGCAGAGGACCAAAAAATGTGGTTTATAGCCCTGGAATGGATTCGAGATTATATTTCTCAGAAGATGAAACTTCACTGTCTCGAATTTCTAGCATTTTCGGCTTCTGGATTGCATCAAGAGTTTGCAAATAGGTGTAGGAAGCATTCCGACTCGCTGGAGGGCCTGGATTACTAATTCTGCTAGCCAGGAAGCGGCGAATGAGGCCCCGAAGGAATGGAGCCATGGTATCTGGCTCGTGTTCCAAGTAGTACATTACTCCTCCCATACAGGCACAGAACAAAGCCACCTGCAGAAGTCGTGAAATGGGCATCAATTTGTAACAATTTCCTTCTAAAGATTCATAGGAAGCTGAAGGAGAAAGCAGAAATGCAACTCTCTATATAATGCAATATTAGTGCATTCCAATTTCATATCCCAATTTCATATCAAGCAACGTTTAATACTTTTCCGTACCAGATAAGTAAAGTTGACACATGCTAAGAAGTATTACAAAGAGCTTAGATAAACAGGAGATACCTCAGCATTCTTGATATTGGGAACCAGATGGCGGTTTATTAAGATATACCATAAAGAATCTCCAGCGCGCGGCAGCACATACAAAGCAAGTTCACTACGTCTAGATTTTTTCTCCAGAAGAACAGAAAGAGCAGCAAGTCCACCAGCAAGCCAATACACAAGCTTGTGGTCCTTTGATGCTATCTTCCTATGTGAACATATCACTCCCTTGCACCATTAAACAATTATAAGAAAAATTTTCCCGAGTTCAAAAAAATTGCAAAATTAATAAGCGAAGAGCTACCTGAAAAATTCCAACAAAAGCAGACAAAAACGTCGTTGAGCGAACAGCACCTTTAAGAGCCAGCCAACAGGTACGAGCAGGTGAATCCATGAACTAGAATTTGTTTTAAAAAAAGAATTAGAAGAAACGGAACGTCGGTCCTAAAATATGTCAGAAGTAGTAACCAAATCAACTTGGAGAGGAAGTTTTACCTTTTGCAGGTGGAGGACGACAAATGGCACGAATGTTAACGAGAAATAAAGTGGAAATGTCTTCCTAAATGTAGCTGAACTTGCATTCGCATTGTGAACCAAACAGGAGTTCGTGTGTGGATGAATTATGGAGCATGGAATTATTGAGGGGAACTCTTCCAACTTTACTTGATTGGACACTCCTTTTTTAGCCAAGTAAGTTGACAATGAGGCAATGTCCAATGGCAAACCCCTACAATTATCCCTTACAGCTCTGTACACAGGCTTTGCAACTGGCCCCGTCTTCTGAATAAAATCTTGATATGATTTTGGCAAGCTTTCCGGGCGCATTATGAAGGCATACATTACCTAGAAAGGGTTATAAAAAGTCAATAAAAAAATAATAAAGAAACCAAGAATAAAGTGTGACACCATGACAGAACCATGAAAAGTAGTCAAGTGATGGCATCTGCTTGTATAAGAAAACTGTTTCTGTTGATTCTATATACCTCTTGTTTAACACATGAAATCTATCTTCACAAATGTTCAGTATTAGATATTGGAAATTTTGTGAAGTAAGTAGCGTTGGCCATTCATAATGCAGATAACTCATAAATCACGATCACATCCAATCGGGACTTTAATAAGGATTTAAGTCTGAGATAACTGTATTTGACGCATCAGGCATGTTAGAACTCATCGAGTTTCTTCAGCAATTTGTATTGAATATATAAATTGTAAAATGCAACAAATCACACTATATATTTCATGGATCAGACAAAAATTCAGGAAGCTTACATACTTCCTGATTACACCTCAAGTTGCATTGTTTTGCGTATTAATCAAATTAAATCAATATAATCATATAATTTCAACAGCATCAATTTTCAATGAAGATGACAGGAAAATCATAACAGACTACATATACAGAGAAATACCACATTCATTTCATCATGGTTCAAGTAACAATATGATGAAAAACTCGACATATTTTTACCTGGGCGCATGCTAGGGCGAAAAGCAAAGAATCTCCATGTCTCCAGTGGCTTCCCCAGAAATGGAACTTGTTCTTTGACTTTGCAGAATTATAAGCAGACTGATGAAGAATTTAAACATTAGATTTTCCATTAAATGTAAAAGACAAAAGAATGAACTGCTAACACCAAAAGAATGCTAAGGAATAGAATGTATACTAATCTTTTACGTACTTGAGCTACCCTGGCCAGAAGATAGAGAGCAAGTGTACGCCTGCGGTTTGAATCATCCAATGCTAAGATAGACAAACCCGCAATTGAACCTGATAAAAATCTGTTCCATCATCCCCTCACGATGTCATAAATAAGGAACTGGCTCTATCGTGCCTAAATAGCTTCAAACCCTTCAAGAAACAGAGTACATGAATTGCGAACTTACACATTCAACGGTGTCTCTTTCCTTCTCAACTTTCTAAACAAACACCGAAGGGCGTGATAAGAACCGGTAAACCCACCAAAAAGCAGACCAACTCGACATGCTTCTTCTCTTACTATCAGATCTTTCTCAGAAACAAGTTGCTGCCAACAAAATACATAAATCGACAGTGAGTCTGTAAGTACGTAAAAAACATTGGCACCATCACCTGGATATGTCAAAGAGACAAAACTAGCACGCACAGTAGATAAGGGAAGGGGAGGAGACTCTCCTAGAGACTGGATAAAGAAAGAAGAGTTTCAGCCAGTTGGCAGTGTGGCATAAAAATAACCGAGAAGTTAAGCTAGCAGATGACGATAACAAGCAACAATGTCAAACTTCTCATGTCAAGATTTACGCATACTAGTCCTGATCATGCCGTCAAAAAAGCAATATCAGTGCAAACTCAAAGTTTTGCAACAAAAGACCTACATAAATTTGCCACTGTGGAAGGTACTTCAATCTGAAGTAAGCAAAAGGGGTACGGAATGTTTATATATCACCAAGTTGTCTAGTATTCCCTAATGAGAATATCCAGAATGCTGATACTGGTGAGGTCAATGTTTTTGAAATTGCTTGGTGTAGTCCAAAGGAAATATATGTACCTAAAAAGGACCTTGATTTAGCCAGAGGATCATACATAACATGTGAATTCTCAAATTGGATTTTTCTGTGCTGTTCAGTCCGCCACGTTCTTGTCCCTCAGAGGACAAGATTCTGTAAACTCAAGCACCAAATTTAAAGAAATTGGGGCCCCAAAGAAGAGTAATGGCCCACATCCATAAACGTAATTAATTCCACTATAATTAGCACGATGATGTTTTGACAACAAACTGCACCACCATTGGATGCATAAATAAGAATTGGAGGCTTCTTCCTGTTTCGATGAGCAAAAGATATTAGCCATCGTCTCGGCGAACTAGGTAGTTGTACACGTTTGCATGGCGCTATCCTCCGGATCTAAAACCAGTAGCTCTACTAGAAGTACATTCATGAATATAATCATCGAGAACTCTTGATCAAAACGAATATAAAACACTTGATCGAGTATTAATAATCCGAACGACCATTCTCCCGTCAAAATTGAGCTGGAACTGAATCCTAAAGCCACGGGAAACTATGTGCTAGGCAGGCCGAGAAAATGAATCGGATCGTAACCTTGAGATCGAGGAGCGAGGAATAAGACTGCCGCTTGGCGAGCTTGAAAGCGCGGAGCAGGATGCCGATCCCAACCCTAACGCCGTAGGAGAGGAGGAAGCTCTGGCAGAGGTTGCCGATCGCGTTGGCGACGCAGGACTCGTCGGGCGAATGGTGGCAGGGCGGGTGCGGGGGGAGGCAGCCGCCGCCGCCGCCGCAAGCGGCGGCCGTGCGCTGGCGGCGCTGGAGCTCCGCGATGGCATCGCGGAGGCGCTCCTCGGCCTCCCTCAGGCGGCGCTCGGCGTCGCCGGAGCCGTCGCCGGGAGGGGGAGGGGTGGGGACGGGGGGTTGCATTGGGGTCTCCTAGCAGCGGACGGGAGAGAAGGATTTGGCATCTGCGGATCGCGACGGCAACGAATCGACCCCGCCTGATGCGGTCATTGCTTTTATCACGCCCACATAGAAAGAGGGAAAGAGAGAGAAATAGAGAGGGGGATGAAATGAAAGGAATGTCCTATTTGCTTACGCCCTTTTTGAAGTTTTCTGGTGGCTTTAAAAAATTGCTTTGTAAAATGACTGGCGGGGTTGGTTTTGCTTTAGAGACGAGGGTAAGACCGGGAATTGGCAAGGGAGCACCATCATCTCATCGCATCGAAACTCGAGCCCCTGACGCGAAGATAAGATTGTGCACCCATGCGAAGCCGACGTATTCTTATTGGATGCTTCCGTGGATTCATGGACTCTGATTTTATCTAATGAAGTCACTTGGTATGCGACTGATAATGTCTATAGGATTCTTCATATTAAAAGGAGAAACGTCGTTCAAATAATGGGTGAATGCTGGATCAGTGATATCAGCATGAGCCATCAAATGTCTGTTTGATTTGATTACACTAATTGTGCGCTATGCATAGGGAGCGACCGGGGGCATGATTCTTCAAAAAGATGGCTTTTTTTAAAAAAAAAAGGAAAAACTTGTTTCGGTTACAAACCCGAAGAGGTCCCAAACATTAGAGTCCGAACATCTGCCAACACTGCCGTTCACATCTTCTCTGCTGAGGAATCCGAAGCGCTCGTGCTTTCAGCTTGATCTCGCCACGAAGCTCGCCATTGCTTGTCGTAGAAAGTGGCCTCGTCCACGAGCGTCCTCAACGTTTCGATGTCTTGGTTTCGCCTGAAGAAGAGCACCGCGACCACGGTCGCTAACAGCCCTGCCTTGCACAGGACATTCCCTGTCTGGCCCACTACGCCCATCCCCGTCAAGGCGTCCACCGCGTATGCCATGAAAAACCCGAGCATCGCAGCTCGACCTGCGTAGAGTCGGATAATTTGCAAGCATGAGAGAGCCTGTATGAAGTCAGGAGAGAATCGCAATTGAACGTTTGTCGAAAGAGGTCGTTATCCGAACCGTTCAAAAGCTCGGCTTCAGGGAGATGAGACCGGCGGATCCATGCCCACCATGGTATTATGGAGCTCCTGAACACCACGGGATCTTCATTTGTCGCGGCTTCTGGGTACACTTCAAGAAACCTCCTCCTCCTTGCTTCTGTAAAGTGAAACACGAATATCCAATTATGCAGGAAATTCAACAATAGCTTAACGAGGGCTGCTTTTCTAACGAGTAAGCCCAATCTTGAGGAGCTCATCACTTTGTTAATTAGCATTCTCACCAAAGGAAAAAGTAAAGTGGATTCAATTATCTCTCACCGGCAACTATGACCCCGTCCCAGTCCATCTTTCCGTCCTTGACAAACATGTTCAGATCCCATGTACCATTCCTCCATCGCTCGTCCTTGAATTTGATAGTGGAGGATTCTAAAGATTGACCCTCCTCTGATTTATCCTCCGCAACCTGGAATCTATCTTCTCCTGAAGCTGCATTATCCTTCTGATCAGCAATATTGATCTTGAGCCCTTTCGGTGCACCTTCCACGTCCCCGGTTACCACTTTGGTTGCTTGCTTCGTCCCGACCATGCGCCTAAGTTGCTCTCTCCTTGGGACATGACTCAAACTACAAGCTCTGTGCAGTGATGCAGATATGGCAATGGAAGCCATGGCTATCAGGAGCTAAGATGGTTGTTCCTTCGTTTTTGTGTCTTGTTCTGTTAACTCTCTTTTCCCACTTCACTGGGTCATGTGACCCCTAGGAAGCATGTAATTGAGGCCCATGCTGGAAATAAATAAAATTATCTTCCAACCGCTGCCTGTGTCAGTAAAGTCATGGGCAAAGCTAGACAATCCTGATCTCCCCTGCCTCCTCTTTAATTCTTTTCTTCTCTTTTTCTTTAACCTTCTTATCCCAGGTTTGTTAGGCATTGTCCCGGGCTGCCAGAGTTGAGACACATTATCAGCTGATGCTTCACTCTATGACCATTACTTGAAATAATAGTTTGATTTGGATGAGAGAAATATTCCACATATTGTGTTAAATTAGTGTCTCGAGTTTGAATTCAAATAAGAATTTGTTAAATCGAATTTTATTGAGGATAAATTTTTCCAGGTGAATTACAAATCAGATGAAGAAATCTTTCTTCTTGTTGGACTTTCTTTCGGACGTGCAAAATAAGCAACAAAACAAGGAGGATATGTTTTGTCACTACAAGATAGACCCATCAAATGAGTGGGTCGGGTTAGGTCGAAAATGGGCCGACTCATATTTAACCCATTTAACCTGTTTTGACCTATATTCACGTAGTGTAAATCAAGTGACTCATACCCGACTCGACCCATACCCAACCCATACCCGACTTGACCTGCTGTATTGCTAAAACCTATTAATATTCTAGGAAACCCACATATACTATATGCTAATTGGATTAAAACTTCAAATTAAATTAAAAATAGTAAATAAAATAAAAAAATAAAAAAAAAACCTATAAATTGAAATATTTAGAAAGAATTAGACTATGCACATGCTTCTCTTACTTAAAGTGAATATACCATTGAATAACTAAAAACTGTAACGTGAAATTTTTTAAACTAAATCTAAAAAGCTCATTTTTATGATTTTTTTATAATTTTTAATTATTTTAATTTTTTAAAATATAATCTTTAATTTTTAATAATTATTTTTCTCTTTTCTTTTTTTCTTCTTCTTCGATCACGACAACGGCCAACGACCAGCCACAGGTGAGATCAAGCTCGCTCGGCATCAGGCGAGGCTTGATCTCGCCGATTCGGTGAGGCCGAGGTCTCGCCCGACGCCGGCGAGCTCGAGGCTTGCTAGTCGTCAGCGAGGCTTGAGCCTCGCTAGATCTGGCAAGGCCGGAGCTCCGGCGGCATTGGGCGAGGCTCGATCTAACCGATTTGCCGAGGCCAAGGCCCCACCTGACGCCGGCGAGCTCGAGTCTCGCCAGATTCGCCAAGGCCAAGGCTCTGCCAGCGTCAGGCGAGGCTTGATCTCGCCAATCTAGTGAGGCCGAGGTCCTGCCCGACGCCGGTGAGCTTGAGTCTCGCTACATCCGAGCCTCGCCAGTTGTCAGCAACCTCGAGCTCACGTGCTGGTGAGCTCGAGCCTCGCTTGGCTTGTCGCCGACCATCGCCCTACTGGCCGCTAGCTTAGGAAGGAAGAAAACGAAAGAAAAAAGAAAATTAAAATATGAAAAATAATTATAATTTCGATTTTTTATAATGAAAAAATACATTTTTATAAAGTTAAAAGAGGGAAGGCCATGGGTTCAAACTAGGTTTCCTAATAACCCAATTAGACCCATTTCTTTTTTTCTTTTTTTTTTTCTAAGTCTTTGGAGGAACCGCCACGTGGCCGACAACCGTTCACGTAAACCCCGATATCGATAGCGAAAAACCACCACCCCGACGACACGCGTAAATCACCACACAGCATTTCAGCCTCCCTGCTTCGCAGGTAGACCCATTTCGTTTTGTGTTTTACTTTCTCAGACTAATTTCTAACCTATATTTAACTTTTACTTGACCCATATATGACCTATTTAACTAAAAATGGGTCATAATATGGGTTTATGACCTATTTTGCCATATCTACTACAAGACAAAAGAGGAAATAAAAAAATAAAGATATATTAAAGGCTTTCTTTACTTTTAGTTGGAAAAAGTGACGTGAAGCCCTAAAAAGTAGAAGGAGTAGCACGTCCACGTCCACGTCCGAGAGCGCCGCTTGAGAGAGGAGCCACCCATGCAATCAAGAAATGGAGAATGCGAAGCAGTACGTACGTAAAAGAAAATTAGACACTAGAGTTCTTGTTTTCGGCGTATGTAGAGCGTTTCTTTTGAGCTTAAACGCATAGTAATTTTGTTCAGTGAGTTGTTTATTTATAAATATTTTGAGTTTGAGCTTAAATTTAGGTGTGGGAAATACTCGAGTATGTGAGCTCTGATTCTTCGATTACAGTGGATTGGCTCTTCCCGTGAATGTAGGTATCGATATTCCAAGATCCTCTAGAGTTTGCGTGTTGACATAAATTATAAAATCCTGTCGTTTTCGCATATTATATTCCAACATATTGATTATTAGATAGCAACATAATCAATAGCCAAGACATTATAAAGGAGTTTGATAGCATTTGGCATCTTTAGGGATATGACGGTCCAGCAGCACGTCTCATCATAGCTCCAGCAGTACGATCGCCATCTGCAGGAATGCTGAGTCTCATGGATCTTCAAACTTGGCAAGCAAACTGATGTGCATAAATGGCTTTTTGTCTGAATAAAAATGGTGCCTCATTGCTCAAACTCTTCTTATTTCTCGAACAAAATGTTGCAAGCATCCAATGGGGTGATTCCCGCCAGTGAATACAAATGGTTCTTATGGGGATAAAAAATAAGTAAAATGAAAATAGAGAAAAAAATGGCTATTCTTGGGCGGAGAAATCGACTCCATCAACTGTCATTTCCAGATGCTTCCATGGTTGGGATATCTCCACAACATGTTAACAGAGAACAGAGATGCGAACAGATGAGGAAGAAAACTATGCTTCCCAACCCCTTAAAAGGGTGGCTCGTGCAACCCTGTTCACCCCGAGCGTGAAGGCACCCATCCGCAAGTTGCAGTTATGAACCTGGCACATGCTCTTGATGTTGTGGAAAGCTTTAGTCATGTACCTCTGGAGCTCGCTGTTCACCTTGTCTTCATCCCACATGAAACCTTGGATGTTCTGCAAAGAAAATTAAGCTAGTTAAGTGACCCGGATTTCTTAAAAACTTAAAAGACTGTTCAAGCATGCAGTCAGTGATATTGTGAATGTTTTCAATGAAGTGTCTTGGCAGACTAAGACAATTATTAAATGGTTAGCATCCATCCCGATTCAAACAAGGAAAGAAATTTAAAACAGCATCTCCCATGACCTAATTGCCAGCGCAAGAAATGTGCACAAATTCGGAATAAAAATTTATAAGAGTTCCCACTTCCAAACCTAGGAAAAAAGGCAAAACAAATTGGATGCGGTGAGCAGCACCCTTATTCTGTTGCCTTCGGTTTATATGAGAAATGATTGACAAAATACTTGCCAATCTTATTTTAGGTTGCAGAGGAGATCTAACCACTTAGCTAGGGAGGTTGGAACATTAAAGATGAATATGATCCAGAATTATCCTTTACCTGAACCCACTCAAAATAGCTAACAGTCACTCCCCCAGCATTTGCGTATATATCAGGGAGAATTACAACTCCTTTCTTCGATAATATCTGCATTGATAAGTTGCAATACAATCAAACGCTTTAGAATTTTTTCACACCGAAATCTTAAAGTGAAGGACAAACTAATTTTTACCTCATCCGCTTCTGGATCAGTAGGATGGTTGGCCGCCTCAATTATGAACTTGGCCTTCACATCTGCTGCATTATCCCTACAAATTGAATTAATACACAAGGAAACAGGTCAGAGTTTGTCCAGACACTCCCTGTACTTAACAAATAACCATATCAACAGCATCTGACAAACCTTTTTAATTTGGAAAATCATCATAAAGTGCAAAAAAATTTAACAAAGAGAAGTAGCACACCTGTTCAGAACTCCCCCTAAAGCACAAGGGATGAGAACATCGCATTCATGTACAAGCAGTTCATCAGAATTCATGGAGTCTCCACCATGGAAATCTTTCAGACTGCCAGTGTTTTCTTTGTGCCGGAGCAATTCAGGAATATTGATACCATTCGGATTTCTAATGGCACCGGTGATGTCACTGACTGCTATAACCTTACCACCTCTCTCATGAATCAACTTTGCTGCCCAAGACCCCACATTCCCAAATCCCTAGAAAAGTATTGTGCAACAGAGACATCAATATCTGGAAGTAGAGACCAAGGATATTTTAAATACATGCAAGGAAGTAAATGAGTAATGACTGGTCACCTGAATAACAAATGTCAAATTTTTCATGGACTTCCCATGCTCAGCAAGCAAAGCTTCTGTAGCAAAAACAACACCACGGCCAGTAGCAGCTTCCCGGCCTAGTGATCCACCAAGATCCTGAGAATCAAACTCGGATGGGTGAGAAAGAGTTCTGCCATAAAGTTCTTCTGCCATAAAGTTCTTCCTGATCACGAAATAATCAATCTTGTATTAATTGTCTATAATTTCCATCAGTTTCCGATTCTTACAATTGGTTTTCCTGTCACGACAGCTGGTGAGTGACCGTGAAATTTTGAGTACTCGTCCAAAATCCATGCCATAGTCTGCACGTTTTCATATATCATTACCTTAAACAAACCAAATCAAAGACGGTATAATAACATAGCCAGTTATGATGCATGAAGAAGGAACCAAACCTGAGCATTCGTTCCCATGTCAGGAGCGGGAACATCAGTATGAATTCCAATGAGGTCATGAATCTTCTGAGTGAATACACGGGTTAGGCGTTCCAACTCACTCTTACTTAAATCCCTAGGACTGCATCCAATCCCACCCTTTGCACCTCCATATGGAATATCTGCTACAGCTGTCTTCCAGGTCATCAACTGGGCCAGGGCATTTACTTCATCCGGGTCAACCTTTCAAAGAATATCAAGCAAACGTCAACAACAGGTTTCAAACCAGATAAGAATTGGCGTAGCACAAGTCAACATGCTTGAGATGCTCGCATCCAGCACAAGAAAACTAGCAACTGCGGAGCGCATTCATGAAGTAAACCATGAGGGTAGTTGTAGAAATCTCTATGCTTAACCTTATATTAGCTTCTGAGGTTTTCCCAATTAAGTAATAAATTTAATTAAGATGGGCGATGGGCATCCAAAAAGTTACCCAAATACGTGGGGCATTTAGAAACAGAATGCAAACTACATTGTACAATTCAGACTGTATGCAAATCAAGTAAGCCGGTATAGCAAGAAGAAACAAGTAATCAGAAGCTATGATGTTTTCTTCAAAATAAGATCAAAATCCATAGGAAGCCACGGCCAAAAGAGACGAATAGAGGAACATATTCTTTGAACTCAAAGTAAGGCCGTTCTCTTTAAAACAGAGACAGAGTAGTAAAATTCTCGATGATGCTTGATCATTCTTGTATGCAGCCGTTCTTCCTCTTCACAGCTTATTGAGTACCATTCGCAATTAACCCTCTCTTTATTGAGTAGAGACTTGAATACTTAGGTTCGGGTTAGGCCAGATTTCAATGATTACCCGGAGAACTCATCATGACGATGCCTAATCGCCACAAATCAAACGACCCGAAAACTTCAACGAGGAGAACATATTAGATTGGGCTTTCCATTTGGAAAAATAGCTGCAAGCAGCACCTTTTTGTTGCACTCCCTGTTTTAATACTAGAAACTAGCTTTCCAAAGAAAAGGCGAACAAGAAACGCCAGCAACGAGACAAACAATCGTCGAGCTCAACCTGAGCGAGAGGGAACGAGAAAGTCAAAGGGTCAACGGAAAAGCAGAGAGACTCTCTCTATTGGAGCGGTACCTCAGGATGATATCTGATCCCGCCCTTCATGGGACCACGCGCATTGTCGTGTTGCACCCTGAACCCGACGTACGACACCAGACTCCCGTCGTCCTTGGGAATCGTGCACTCCACCTGGTCACAACCGGACGCACCGCCACGTAAAGTCACGTTCTCAAGAACACACGAGAACCCCGTGAACTGGGCAAAAAGAAAAAAAAAAAAAAAAAGGAAAGAAGGAAAGAAAGAAAGGCAGAAGAAAAAGGACCAACCTTGATCTCCCTGAACGGGATCAAGAGACTTCGCTCGAGCTTAGAATCGAGCCCGAGAATGCGGGCCGCGTGGCGGAAGTTGCGGTTCGTCGCGGCGAGGGCGTTCATGGTCGATGCAAGTCAAAGAAAAAGAGGAAGAGGGCGCAGATGACGGAGGAAAAGACCCAAACAGAGGGAGAAGGCAAGGAAATCTCAAGATTGAAAGAGAATGCAACTGGGTTTTTGGGCGAGAGAAAAGTGGAGCGGGGCAAGACGGCTTATATTGGGAACCGGAGAGGAGGTGAATGGGGATGGTAGCGACAGGGGAAGGAGCAAGGGAGAGAGAAGCTTGGAATTGGGAAAGCCAATTACTATTAGATAACCTTCCTCATTTAGGGGGCAAGCAACCAATGCAATCGATAAAGAAGAGCTACTTTTCTCAGCCCTCGGATTTACGGGATTGCCCCTGCCCCTTCAGAGGTTTAGTAATTATCCCCAAACCCAAACCACCCAAGGCTTTCATCAGTTTTTTGCTTAATCGACAACACTCTTTGGCTTCATGATAATTCGTTTTGGTTCCACTTTTATAGTCCTTTTCTTTTTTCACGCATTTTAACTCGATCCTAAGGTTCTAATATCGTATTATCACAATGTATCTGAGGATGGGGCTTGCAAGGAGCTCGAATTGCCGGGGAAGCGGTTAGAGCTGATAGTGTTTAGTTACATGCTTCCTTTGGAATGGTTCTCACTAAATGACAGCTCAGAAGGGGCACCAAAGCCTGGCCAGCAAATCAGGTCCGCACGCTGCCGAATATGGAAGTTGTGCTCAATGGGAAGGTTAAGAGCCATAGAGGGAAAGCTGCTCTAATAATATTCTCTGGATTTGGGTTATGGTCCGAATAAGCTGTATGCACTAAGACACAACTTACTTTTGGTAAATCATTCAATGAGACTTACTACATTAGACATCACCATCTCAATAGCATCACACTACATTAGTCTAGAGAAAGGACTCGAAGGGTGGTTATGTAACTTTAGATGGTGGGGCTAATTATGTAATAAGACAGAGGTTAAGACAGAGAGAGAAGAAAAAGGAGGAAAAGTGCCCTCCCCTCCCCTCCCCTCCCGGCCTTTTTTCGGTAGGTTTCTCGGAAAAGGGTCAGAAGTGGAGGAGACGAGATGCGTGGAGAGATTGGGGTCATCCTACCTGTCTGCAGAAATCGGCCCAATGCAGTCGTTACCGCATTAATTGATTTTATATTAGGACAAGCAGACGCCACGTCGGATCACTATCCTCATTTCTCCATAGTATGCGGCTTACGCGGGGAATCGAGGGCGGAAAAGGCAGTCCCCCCCCCCCGATAATCTTCCCTGTCGCCGCGTCTGTGAGGTGTCAGCTTGACGTGGACCCCCGACCGTGTCAAAAGTGGGGGGCTTTACTGGCTCTCTGTTCTGAGTTTTCGACTCAAAATGAGGTCATTTTTAACTAAAAAACGAGGTGGCAGCCTCGCTACATTGCCAGGTCACTGTCGATGTTCTTATCTGAAATCTCCAGGATTGGACTTTGTTTCCAGAATGAGCTCATTCTAATGTGGTGGGCATTGGGCATTAGTCTAAAATTATATTCGCACGAAACTTGTGGGAGTCGAACGGACAATGAGAATGTGCATAATTCACAACAGCTGCCCGCTTCATTAAATAAAAGAGAACAAAAACGTGTGCATCTGCATTTCAACGTGTCTAGAGAAGTGGAGACGCATCTGCAACACCGGCCACTTAGTTGGGGATGCTCTTCTACATTATCATCTACGCTTTGATCCTATCCGCTAACGTCAATGCCTTCGACTGCTTTGTTTTTTGATTTGACTTTTGGTTGAGATGCTCTTTTCTCGTCGAATACAAGATATCGTAAACAAAAGGAAGCCAGCCCCGCTTTGCTGATTCAAGACGCAGAGGGAAGCGAGAAATTGTAAACAAAAGGAAGCCAGCTCCGCTTTGCTGATTCAAGACGCAGAGGGAAGCTTCAGAGGGAAGCTTCGTGCCAATCTTACTTACATTCTCGTCATTTTCAGAAAATGCATTCACCGAATTGTACGCGAGTAATCAAATGAATATCAATCCTGTAAATATCAACTGGGCATTTGCGGTTGATCTGTTTAAACGGATTCATTTCATCAAACGTGAGATGAATGGCTTACAAAGAGCACGTCCGTACCAAAGTTCGGCCAACAATTTGATTACAGCTCATGTATTTCCTCTCAGAGAAACAAAGTAAAATTCTCAGCTAAGGGGTGCCGCCAAGCAAGCACTGCCATCTCCAGTAGTTCAAATCACGATCTGAGCAATTAAAATGCTATCGCCTCTTCAATGCAAGACCACAATGCTGCTTATCAACAGTATCAGCCTCACTGCAGAATGTGCATCGTCACGATCTGCTCCAGTCAACATTCCCATACTCACCTTTGACAGACAAAGCAAAAAGTCTAATCCCAGGGACAGCCTGAAAAATAAGTCAAGCAAAACACTACCTAATGTCCTTAATATGACAAATATGAAGCAAGAAACAGGGCTAGGAACCAGAATTTGGGACTGCACAGAAATTTGGAGAAAGATTATCCTAGAAAAATCAGTTCAGAAACTCTCTTTGGAGTGCAGACAGAGCATGTGGAGACACAGTACGGTAGCCAAAATAAATAGCTCGATCCATTCAAGTATCAGATAGATTTCTAACATGACCCACAAAAATCATGAAAATACTACTTTCTACAGGTAATTATGGAGGCAGGAGTAGATTCCATCTAAGTCCTAAGGCAGTAAAACCATCGAACACAGTACCCAGCTAGGACTTCTGCGCGCACATAGAAAGGAATCTGCATCGTCAACCAGACTGCACGGTAGTAATTTACATAGCCAAAAAACGGTTCATTCCGTCAAATTTTCCAATGATAAATAACCAGAGCAATGGGAAAAGTAAAGGTCTAACGGCATGTCAAGGATTTAATTATTCAAAACATAGGGAAAATTCTTTTATGATTAGCTGTCATTTCAGGAAAGTAAACTCCTCAAATTCTATATAGCAGCCCCGATGGAAAGAGTATGATTAGCCACCTCCATGATCTAAGGGTGGCAGGATTCCTTTTTAAAGGTGGTATCTTTTGACTTTGTCTGTATCGTGACTTCTACAATATCTTGGAGCTATCCATTCTAATGCCAATGTTTATATCTTTTATCATTGAAACTAAGATAATAAATATAGCAATAAAATTTGACAAAAATGTAATATATATTTGCAGCTTTCTTTCGTGATATGGCAACACTATGGGGGAAAAAGGGGGCCTTTTGACCCCAAAACTGCAGCTGCTAAGCCTCACACTAAGTGGGGTACAAATCAGATCAGCTTATGCCATCTCACTATCTCTTGTCATATCCTCCAAAAACACTCCCCGGGGTGCCCCTTTGTCCTTTCTTTTAACAAAAAAACAAAGAGAAATACAAAATGAAAAGAAAATAAAAAAATCCAATCCTTGCATGCTCTAACAGTCAGGAATGCTGGGATCCAGATGCTATTGAAGCTTTTCGAAACTATACTGCTTAAGTTAACAAATTTCCAGTCATGTAGCAACACACTAGGTTGGCCTTGAATAAAAGTGACATCATCGGCTCTTAGAAAGTGGTCCGTTAAATATTCAAGGCCATAGCGGCACATATCTTTGGTAGGCCAGACACTTGAGGACATCAAGCTGAAAAGTGCCATGATGTTAAATCAATATGAATTAATCAACCGCCGAACAAAGAAAACTCGCAATCGAGTGAGCATTATAGAACTAGCGAAAACAATTCAATTCCCCGTATTTACTCTACTTGATGATGGTTAACCAAAACCTATGGAATGGGCAGAGTAACACCTGTTGTTGCAACTAACACCCATATCATGCTAAATCATAGGAGTGAGCAGATAAAGGACAAATACGTCTTCCTTCAGATTCTTGACCAAAAAGATTACACACAAAGCATACACCCATCCGACGGTTTCAGGTTGTAATTTCAACTCAACAAAAGGAGTGTAACTGTTGAGAAGATGCAATTTCAGTATATTTTAAGAAGCAGTGCACTGAACAAAAAGCCTAGCGAGCACTACACTGGGAAGTTCTAGAGTCAAGCTTAAATCTCAGCAAGGTGACGTAAATTTGATGGTCACTGTTTAATTAAACTCCAAAAGGTAACAATGAACACTCTGATGTGATTTACCTCAATGAGCGCCTACCCTTCTCCTAAAATGTATTCAAGTTTAAGCTTCCTTCCTGCATATATGATACCACACACATCAGCATTGAAAGCATTCATTGTTCGAAGATTCAAGTGGGGAAAAATGCATAAACTGCTAAGCTAGAGGCCGAGAAGCACGGGTGCATACTTTCTCTTCCTCCGATCAACTGCAGCATTCCTCATGTCATTTTTGGCAAGAGATGATCCAGGCAGAATTCCATACTGCATGGGAGAAAGGGCTGGAGGGGGAGGAGCAGTAGCTGCAATTGTAGCTGACATGGGAGGTGTAGGTGCCTGTGGTGGAGCTGGAGTTGGGGTTACAGCTGGAGGTTCCGGAAGAGGCCTAGGCATTATGTGCTTCAAACGGTTATTTCTATAGTTCTTCCAGAAAAAGAATTGCTGCCGATGCGCCAATTCCTAAGTACATTAAATGAGCCAGAATAAGTCAGAACACCATCAGACAAGGAAAAATTTTCATACCCACCTCCTTTTACAGCTATCAATTCGCCCGGTAAGTACATGACCTATAGGATTAGAAAACGACAGTGAAAGTAAACCAATGTTATGCAGCATATAGCAGATGCAATCGAGATCTTCAGTTTTCCTTTTTTCCTCACGGAGCATTGCAGTGGTTTGCATTGCCACCGATATAGGTTTAGTATTACAAATATACAGAATTATGCATAAATAAATGCTTGTCCTCTTCATTCAAATGGAACTGTCGATGGAGAGTTATAACAGCAAAAATACACAAAAGCAGTCGCCGAATGAGAAGTATTACAAACCTTGTTGCTGGGGTGTGCCATCGCATTGCGGAAGTTTGCATTCTGGAGAAGTTCCAGGAAAAATAAGCAATGCGGGTACCTGAGAATCATCAACAATCAATTCGCTAACACAGTCCATGAAACTAGCAAATAGCCTCTCTCTCTCTCTCTCTCTCAAAAGCTCACATTATAAACTTGAGGTACTCGGGGCGTTGCCAGTACTGAAGATACTTCAAGTAACCAATAAAAGCCTCGTCTTCAAAGTATCGGTTCTGCGCCAAATCTGCGATTTCCAAAAACCCTAGTCAAAGCGTAATTCGGCCGCCAAATCTCAGATTGCACAATAACCAAACAGCTATAAGGAGAACTGAAAAAAATCGAGCCTTGAAGGAAAGTAGCTGAACGCACAATTACGTACAGTGAATATAGGTGGGGTTGGCCAGACACTGCACGAATTCGAGCTCGAGCAAAAACCGTCGTCGCCCACCGTCATCCTCCTTCAACACGTTCTTGGGTCTGCCAAAATCAAATCGAAAAAAAGGTTCAGCCTTTGCTCCTCTGTCGTTATCTCCGCAAGAACACGAGCTCAACCCTCGAGAGATCGAGGGCGAGAAGAATCGTTCGTGGCTTACGACGACGGAGAAGTGGATGGGTCGTCGCTGTTCTTGAGGGAAGTCGTCATCGGATTGAACTCGCCGGAGCCGAGAAAGGTGACCGAGAGGAACGATTCTGCAGAATTGTATAGACGTCGGGTCGGGTCGGCTCGGGTCGGGCATTGGGGGTGGCTTTGTTGGGTATCAAGAAATGGGCTCGGTTCGGGCCCATGTAGACTTTTTCCTGCTTTATTTTGCATTATATATTTGAGGATAAATGAGTTTATTTTTCCATGACCTGCGAAATCATTTTGAATAAGTAAATCTAAACCTTAAATCCTGGATAATAAAGTAAATAGAGACGCGTAATTATGTTTATTTAAAAGGAGAGGTATGATAGATAGATAGATCCACTCTTTTCACTTATAGATTTGATTTTAACATTTTTCACTTATTTATGTGTTCACATGATAAATAATATCAAATACATTTGTTTTTTCTATCTTAAAAATAATATATGGGCGAAATTATTTCACTTCTTTTATGCCTAGATTCATTCCATTTCTCAATCATTCGGTTGCAATTTGAAGCGGTGATTCCAAATTTATTTGCTTGCCTTTTTTTTTTTTTGAGTTTTTTTAATACCACATGTCCAATTTTTGTTTATTCTAGGTATCCCATGTATATGAAAGGCACCTTTTTTTTTTTTTTTTGAGGAGATCAACCTTGTTGAAGATTTTTTTTTTTTAAAGAAACTTAGTTCAATTCTACATTATCAAGCAACTATATAATTTATTTGTTTGGTAGAATCTATAAACGTTTTGACATAATTTATTTTAGCATAGTCACATATTTATAATTTTTTTTTTATCCTGCATATGAGTTTACCAATGTGAAACTTGAGCAGGATAAATCTAATTAAATCAAAGCTTAAAATAAGAATTTTCTTTTTAAAATGCCATCGAAACGTTACTCATTTTGGATTGACCAAAATTAATTTAATTTATGGAGTTTTACAATAAAATATGTCAGGATGTCTTAATATCTTTCACGTCGATACTTTTAGTGCATTTTTGGATATTCATATAATATCTTATATACTCAGTGTAAAGTGTCATCAATGGTAAGGAAAACGCAAGCCATCAAGATTGATTACGTCATATACGCATGATTCAGTGAAATAAAAGGAATTTTTCATTTGAGAATCGATATTTTACTTCCATGGCCTTATATACCCATTTGAATACATCTGAATAAATTTGTCATTTGAAGTTCTTCCTTTTGATAGGGATGTGCAAGTTGGATAGCTTGAACTGAAAATCACTTGGATCAAATTGAACTAGCCAATTGAGTCTGATCCCATAAGTGTTGGTCTAATTTTTTATTCTAAGAGGGAATCAAACAGGATTGACTATATATACTATTTTTTTTCTTTTAAATTTCTTCAAATAATATAAAAGTCACTAGCTTTTTTTTCCCCTAATTTCTTCATAATAGAAGGCATCAAATAGTGAGAAAAAAAAATCCAACTCCATGATACCAGATCGAAAACCAATCACTCATTCTGTTTTGTGATTCTTGATTGATTAGCAATTTTTATCGTAGGTTTTCACTTTCTTATTTGGGTTAATACCTTAAAAAACTCTAAACTGGTACACCTGTAATAAATTTACTCCAAACTATTTTTTTGACTACCAAAAACCTCAAACTGATACATATGTGACAGATCTACCCTCCGTTAGTTTCCGTTTGATTTTTCCGTTAATTTTGTTTGACGTGGTTGCTAACATGGCAAGCTATGTTGAAATTCATAAGTTTAATACCATTAAAAACCCCAGATTGGTTTTTACCAAAAAAAAAAACCCACAAATTGGTATATTTATGACAAATTTACCCCAAACTGGTATATATTTATGACAAATTTACCCTAAGCTGGTATATTTACGACAAATTTACTCTAAATTAATTTTTTCGATTATAAAAAACCTAAATTGGTATACATACAACACATTTACCCTCTTTCAATTTTCCTAAATTTGACCGAGTTGTGATGTCCAATCAATTTTATTTTCCAGATTACTCTAACATTGCCTCCATATCATTAATACTTGATTTTTTTTTCTTTTTATTGGAATCATTATTAGAAAATATTCAAAGACTACCAAATGTGCACTTCATTCTTGTGCCGAGAGGATGCCCATTAACTAAAAAATGAACAAATCGCTTGCGCACATATACAAAAGAAGTGCACATATTGTGGTTGCTTCACTCGTTTTTGGTTAGTGACAAACTTAGCTTTATGTTTATATGTCTCAGCCCCACACGGTTTGCTACTTGTCCGCAATCTGTTTGTACGCTTACATATTACTCTTGCTTTGTTGGTTCTTCGTGTTAGTTTATATCCTTATTAGCGTTACGTAGTCCTTCCTACCTTGAATCGTAAGTATGTCAAAATTTTAACATAGAACTTGCATGTGAATGGTATGATTGACTCATACATCACATGCTCGTTGAAATGCCGGAACCAAATCACTTATGTTTGTCGCTGATTTCAGGTGTACTTTGAGTGTGATTCTTTTGTATATGTGCGCAAGCGATCTACCCATCTTTTAGTTAATGGGCGTCCTCTTGGCACAAGAATGAAATGCATATTTGGTAGTTTTTGAATAGTTTTCTAATAATGACTCCAATAAAAAGAAAAAAAAATCAAGTATTAATGATATGTAAGCAATTTGGACTAATCCAGAAAATAAAATTGATTGGATATCACAACTTGGTCAAATTTGAGAAAATTGAAAGATGGTAAATGTGCCGCACGTGTACCAATTTAGGTATTTTATGATCGAAAAAATTAATTAGAGTAAATTTGTCGTAAATATACCAGTTTGGGGTAAATTTGTCATAAATATATTGGGATTTTTAATGATATTAAACTTATGAATTTCCTCATGGCTTGCCACGTTAGCAATCACATTAGCAAAATTAACAGAAAAATAGAACGGAAGCTAACGAAGGGTAGATCTGTCATATATGTACTGGTTTGGGATTTTTTGTGGTCAAAAAAATAATTTGGAATAAATTTGTCACAAGTGTATCAGTTTTGGATTTTTTAGGGTATTAACCCTTCTTATTTTGAGCATAAAAATTCCTAAATGGAAAGAATTTCTTTTATAGTATCGCTCGATTCTCATTTGGAGCCATGTGCCATCTTATTTGGAAGAAGAGGAATAGCATCATTTTTCGGGGCGAAACCTTAGTGATTTCGGCTCTTAAAAATCACCTTATCAAGGTTGTGAAGGACAAAGTGCTGGCGTTTACAAGCGTTCCACCTACTCCAAGAAACATAAGACTCCAAAGAAGCTAGGGCTTTCATCCCTCTGTGTTTGCTTCCGCTACATCTTCCTAACATCCTCTCCGTTCTTCGCCTTTCTTTGGATTGGACCTCGAGGGTCAGAGGTTTGTAATCTGATTGTTTCCTTGTCCTGGGTAGTATAGCTTGTTGTTATTATTGCCCTGTATCTTTCGATTCGGCTTCCTCTCACTCTTCCTGTTTCTATAGCTATGGTGTGAGTTTTGGTGCCCTTTTTTTATATATTTGTCCAAAGCTTATATATATTCTTACCTTTTACCAAAAAAAAAAAAAAAAAAAAACCCTTCTTATTTTGAAAACCAGGTACAAAATGTATGCTACCTCACATCAACGATGGACAATTTTTATATTTATGAGAGTTCACCTCCCTTAACGTTTCATTGTCTATGATAATGACCACAGGTAATGACACTTTCCTAATCGTTAATTTCAACTATTTAACAAAATATCGACTTCTCAGGTGGTCTTATCATGATTTCGTATCCTTTAAGCGCTCCGACGATTCTAATAACGAGGGTAGGGAAAGGGTGAATCATCATAATGTCCCTACAAGTCCACTGAGGCATCTTAACTTAAGCTCATCTTTCACTTGGTCCCTCTGTAACGGGATAAGTCCCAAGTCACCTTTTGTCCTCCTTCCTGGAAGGAAAGTGGTACCTGATTTTTGCAGAAGAGATAGCAGAAACAGTTTGCAACTTCACAGAAGGACAAATGCTTCATAAACAGAGCTCACTGTGAGGGAAAGGATACAAGCGAGTGATTCCCGCTGTCCAGGACTTGCCAATATTGCTTTGTCCCAAGTGTCTTGAATCCCGATACAGAAGAAGCCGCTCAAATCGTCTTCATCCTCTATCCTCATCCTCATGGACCTCTGTTTGGAAGAACAGGAAACCACAACATGAAGGGGGTTGGCCTTTTGGAATCACTGATTCCTGAGACACGACCGACCAAATTAGTTCTATCCTATGGATCCAGTTCTCTTTATCCGGCTGGGACAGCTAATAGGACCCTGAAGGGAATGCTCAGATGACATGGCTTCGTCTACTCAAAGAACAGCTCATAGATGAGATGTTCTCAGTTTGAGAGGTGTAGAACAAGCAAGCACTGCAAACCATGAATTCAACCCAAAAACTAATGACAATCAATAACCCGGGGAAAAAAAATCAAGGGTAAGAAAAGGGCTCAGATGGTTTTTGCTCACTCCTCGAAAAGATTCAAACGAGACCTCTTCTCGTAAGTTAGAGGTGTCGAAGCAGAAGGACATCATCGCCCATCATTCAAACCATTCATTTCTAATTTCGAGTAAATCTGATCGATTGTAAATATCTGTTAAGAATGTCTGGCAAAAACATAACACCAACAGGAAAACTTGCCCAGGACTCCCCACTGAAAGCAACGGAAAAAACATCTCACAAAGCACCGTGAGTTTTAAAAACAATGGTTAAAGATGAAACTGCGAAGTGCTAACTTAACACATTAAAAATTTGAGTAAATCGAAGAATGGCTTCGAACCATTCATTTTTTTAAGGTTTATCAGCAATGCCTCAAAACATCACGATCAAAATCCCAGGAACTTGGGCGTTCTCCTAGTAAAATTCACTCGCACTGGAACGATTCGCATGGCCACCCTACATCCATCATCGATTCATCACACGAACAACAGCGAAACAATCGAGCCGACTCTCCATTTAACCCCTTCTCCAATCTTGCCCAATCTAACCACTCCCCTTTAGAGAGCTTTCAAGATATCTAAGGCTGTTAACGCATGTGCGAAAGCTTGAAGTGAAAAGGATAGCATGTGAAAACGGAACCTACAGTACAAAGACGACACCTTTTTGATCATCTCGCCATCTCTTGTGGGGAACCCACTCTTGAGGCGATTTCGTTCATCAGTAGCCTTATCGCCACGGGGACTATTCACTCTGCACAAAGTCAAGTCTCTGGTGGGGGTTGCATCTATCATCGCCGAAGTTGCCGGGCCTTTTCCAGAATCATCCCACCAACTCCTCATCTCCTCCTCCCATGAAGAGCCATGTGTCAGCATGCCACTGGCCTCGTACAGTACCAATGTCAAGTGATTGATGGCGGATATCGGTGCCAGGGACGACTACTACAGTACAGAGACAATTTTACGAAATCAGACTTACGACATAATCAACGAGGCTGACTCCAGCCAGCCACCGAGGAGTTTCCACTTTGGTTTTATAAAACGAAATTTCTATATCTTTTAATCCTATTCGTAAGCGCGGGTAATCATACTTGTGCATAAGATCGGTAAAAACCAATCGCTATAAATGTTGCAATCATAGATTACATTTGTTCAAGTGAAGGATTTTCTGAGACACGTTAAATTCAATGCAGAAACAACAGGTGTATGTAAAACGCATCATCAATTGTAGAATTTACCATTTGTAGGACCGACCCCACCTCCCCGTATGTTTAGATTAGAAGGATGATGATAAGACCCTGCCTTTTCTTTTTGACGAGGGGATAATGACGGTACCCTTTACTGCAGAGAAAGGACTGGAGAGAAAGGATGATTGGAGGGTTTAACACCATGCCGCCCCTTTTTTTTTTCTAACAAAAAACAAAGCGAAATACAAAGCAAAAAAAAAAATCTAATACTTGCACGGTCTTACTGTCAGGAATGTTGGGATCCAGATGCTATTGAAGCCTTTTGAAACTACACGCTTAGGTTAAGAAATTTCCAGTCATGTAGCCACACACTAGGTTGGCCTTGAATGAAAGTGACATTACTGGCTCTTAGAAAGTGGTTCATTGAATATTCATGGCCATAGCGGCACATTCCTTTGACAGACCAGACACTTTAGGACATTTAGATGAAAAAAGTGCCATGATTTTAAATAAATATAAATTAATAAATTGCCGGATAAAGAAAACTCAAAATCGAGTGAGCGTTATAGAACTACTGAAAACATTTATTTCCCTATATTTACTCCACTCAATGATGGTTAATTGAAACCTAGGAAATTTTTTAAATAATGGTATGAATTGCCTTCATTTTCTTAAATAAGAAATTGAAGTGAATATTATTTCAAATAAAAACCCAAAGTACCTTTATTTTTTCAAATAAAAATCTGAAATAAATTTTATTTCAAATAGGGACTTGAATGACATCAATCTCAAAGAAGGATCTCAACTCACTATTTGATAAAGGTGGTTTTGTCTTTTAACTTTTTCTTCTTCTTTTTTCCAAATAAAATAGAAAAAATTAAGAAAAAAGAACAAAATAGAGACGGGAGGGAGGCTTCCTCTCGCCTCTATTTTTTTTTAAGTTTATTTTTTAAAATTTTTAATCTAATTTAATTTAAATTCATATTATGTTTTGATGAAAACATCCCTAGTCGACCAAAATTTGTCGTCAGTAAGTGAGACTAACCTTAACCACTCCAAGTTCTTATTTGAGATTAATATGTCCACTTAATGGACTTTGTTTAAAATAAGGACATGAAGAATCAAATTATCTTACATAAAGATTTGAAGTAATCAAATTATCTCAAATAAAAATGCTGAAGTATAACTTATTTGAAATAAGAGTTTAAAATGACCATATCAGTTTTAAAAAAATAGCTCAACCTCTAAGATTGAAGGGTATTTTAGTCTTAAAATGATCAAAAAATGAATACTTCAAGCTCTTATTTGGAACTTTCTTTTTAATTAAATCAAAGCATAAAATAAGATTTCTTTTTAAAATGCCACTGAAACGTCATTCAATTAAAATTGACCAAAATTATATAATCCATGGAGTTTTACAATAAAAAAAATCAAAGTGCCTTATTATTTTTCACGTGGATATTTTTAATGTACTTTTGGATACTTCTTTAATGTCTTATACTTGGAGTAAAAGGTCTCGTCAAAGCAGGGAAAACACAAGACTGTTAAAGACCGATCACGTCATACACGCACGATTTAGTGCAATAAAAGGAATTTTTCATGAGAATCTATATTTACTTCCATGGCCTTCTATAGCCCTCTCAACTTACTCCATTTGAAATAAATTTGAATAGCAACACTTTCTGTCGGTTCTACCATCTTATTTGAAGTACCGGGTACATGATGGATTCTTCTCCCCAGTAAAATTTGATACACGTATTGACAATTGACCCTTTATATTTGAGAGAGTTCACTTCTCTTAATGTTTCATTGTCTATGTTTTTTTTTTTTTTTTTTTTTTTCGGTCATAATTTTATTGTCTATGTTAACGAGCACAAGACGCTTTGCTAATTATCAATATCACCTATTTAACAAAAAAATCCTTTGAACGCTCCAACGATTCTAATAACGAGTGTTAGGGAAAGAGCGAGCCATCCTAATGTCCCTACAAGTCCATAGAGGCACATCGAGGCATCTTGAGTCAAGCTCGTCTTTCACTTGGTGCCCCCGAGTTCTTTTTTTGCACCTTTTGTCCTTCCTGGATGGGAAGTCGTACCTGATTTTGCAGAAGACATAGACAGCAGGAACAATCCGCAGCTCCACAGAAGGACAAATGCTTCATAAACAGAGCTCACTGTGAGGGAAAGGATACAAGCGAGTGATTCCCGCTGTCCAGGACTTGCCAATATTTGCTTTGTCCCGAGTGTCTTGAATCCCGATACAGAAGAAGCCGCTCAAATCTCTGTTTGGAAGAACAGGAAATCACAACATGAAGGAGGTTGGCCTTTTGGAATCACTGATGCCTGACACGACCGACCAAATTAGTTCTATCCTATGGATCCAGTTCTGTTTATCTGGCTGGGACAGCTAATAGGACCCTGAAGGGAATGCTCAGATGACATGGCTTCATCTACTCAAAGAACAGCTCATAGATGAGATATTCTCAGTTTGAGAGGTGTAGAACAAGCATATGCATCATCACTGCTGAATTAGAAAACAAATTAAGCTAGCGCCATCTTAAGCAAGTACTGCAGACTATGAATTCGTCCCAAAAACAAATGACAAAATCAATAACCCAGGAAGGAAAAAAAAATCAAGAGTAAGAGAAGGGCTCAGATTGTTTTTGCTCACTCCTCGAAGAGATTCAAATTAGACCTCTTCTCGTATGTCAGAGGTGTATAAGCAAAGGCACATCATCGCCCATCATTCATTCGATTCCCACCTACCATTTTTTCTTCTCACAAATCTGATCCGATCGTAAATATCTGTCGAGGATGTCTGGCATAAACATAAAACCAACGGGAAAACTTGCCCAGGACTCCGACTGAAAGCAACGGAATTTTTTTTTTTTTCACAAAGCACCATGAATTTTAAAAACAATGGTTAAAGATGAAACTGCGAAGTGCTAATTTAACACCATAAAAATTTGAGTAAATCGAAGAATGGCTTCGAACCATTCATTTTTCTTTTAAGGTTTATCAGCAATGCCTCAAAACATCACAATCAAAATCCCAGGAACTTGGGGGGTTCTCCAAGTAAAATTCACTCGCACTGGAACGATTCGCATGGCCACCCTCCATCAATCATCATACAAACAACAGCCAAACAATCGAGCCGATTCTCCATTTAACCCCTTCTCCAATCTCGCACAATCTAACCACTTCCCTTTGGAGAGCTTTTAAGAAATCTAAGGCTGTTCACGCATATGCTAAAGCTTGAAATTTAAAAAAAAAAAAAAAAAAAAAAGGCATGTGAAAACAGAACCTACAGTACAAAGCGGACACCTTTTTGATCATCTCGCCATCTCTTGCGGGGAACTCGCTCTTGGGGCGATTTCGTTCATCGCTAACCTTATCGGCAAGGGAACTCTCCACTCTACACAAAGCAAAATCTCTGGTTGGGGTTGCATTTATCATCCCCGCAGTTGCCGGCCCTTTTCCAGGAGATTCATCCCACCAACTCCTCCTCCCATGAAGAGCCATGTGTCAGCATGCCACTGGCCTCGTACAGTACCAATGTCAAGTCATGAGTGGCGGATATCGGCGCCCGGGACTAATACTACAGTACAGAGACAATTTTACGAAATCAGACTTGCGACATTATCAACAAGGCTGACTCCAGCCATCTAAGAGTTTCTACTATGATTTTGTAAAATGAAATTTCTATTTCTGTTGATATTAATACTCTAAAAAATCTCAAACTGATATATTATGATAAATTTACCATAAATTAATTTTTTGACAATAAAAAACTTGATACATTTTTGATAATTTTATCCCAAACTAAGACACTCATAACAAACTTATTCTATATTAGTTTTCGTTAAATTTTACAATCAAATTACTAAGTTGAATGACACGTGACAATTAATTGATGTACCAATTTGCGATTTTACCCTGTTTGTCACAATTATACAATTTTTATGATTTTTTTGGTATTAATTCAATTTAACGGAGGGTATATTTGTCACAAATATATATTGGTTTAGAATTTTTTGCGGTTGAATAAATTAGTTTGAGGTAAATTTGTTATAAGTATACAAGTTTGAAGTTTTTTATGATGAGTTGGGATAAATTTATTATAAGTGTACAAATTTGAGATTTTTCATGATCAAAAAATTAATTTGAAGAATAAATTTATCACGTGTATCAATTTAGAATTTTTCAAGATATTAACCCTATCTTTTAATCCTATTTGTAAGCGTCGGTAGTCATACTTGTGTATAAAATTGGTAAAAACCAATCACTATAAATGTTGAGATCATGGATTACATTTGTTCAATTGAAGGATTTTTTGAGACACTGTTAAATTCAAGGCAGAAACAACAGGTGCTTGTAAAACGCATCATCAATTGTAGCATTTACTATTTGTAAGACCGAGCCCAGCTCAGCGTATGTTTAGAAGGATGATGACAAGGCCCTGCCTTCTCTTTTTGACAAGGGGATGATGAAGGACCTGTTATTGGAAAGAAAGGATGATCGGAGCGTTTAACACCATGCGCACCGCGCAACCGACGGAAAAACAATTGTAGCATCGTGATCCTGCGGATAATTGTAACCTCCCCACGACAAATAACCTACTAACACATTGCACAAGCTCAAGTACGGAATCATCGCTCTAGTTCATAAGTAGTGAAGGAATTTCCGTCACTTATATGAAATGAAAAATTTTCCATCTTCAGAATGCTAAGTAAAAGTAACAGACTATTCATATGGAAACTAGAATGTTCCTTCTCTAATGTAAAACAGTCCCTGTTGCTTACTATCTTTCCCCTGAAATGTAAATAAACAGTTACTCCATGGCCACAAATTAGAGAAAAAAAATTCGAGGACCTTATCCAGGCAAATTGCCACATGAACGGTTAGGTTCCCACAAATAGTACAATAACTGCTACAATTCCGAAGCCCAAGGTTGTTGGCGCCATCCTAGCCACCACAAACGAGATCAGTATGGCCTATATCTCATCGGCCGCCGAAACCTTGGAACCCTCCTGCCCAACAGATAAATTAGTCACTGCATTCAGCAGAAGTCATTCTCTTTACGTACCACAGATGTGAAATTCCTTACCCATAGCTATAGGGAGAATAGACTGGAGCACCCGGGATAAATGGCCTCCGAGATCGAAAACCATATGGATTGGGTCGCCTTCCTCGGTATTGTTTCATTCCAGGAATGTTAGTTCGCTTAGCAGAGACCTGTCAATGTATTGAAACCACCATCAGTGACCACCCAAATTGATCTTAGAGCAATTTTATATCCACGGGATCTATTTCAACCACCTTTAACTGGCGACCGTGCAATTCAGATTCATTCAGTAAGAGAGCATTTTGAACAGCATCAATTTCGACAAACTCGACGTAGGCAAACCCTTTCGGCTGACCGAACTTGTCTGTTAAGATTGTAACTCTGTTAACCGTTCCACAGGATTGGAAGTGCTGTTGAACTTCCTCAGGAGTACATGCATAGTCTACCTGTAGATGCAAAGCATAAGATAATAATAAGTCAACAGAAAAGTACCACAGGGTCATCCAGAAATCCAGCCGACCCATTCAGTTCAGAAGACATCCAGATGTAAAAACAGACAGAAAAAGGTATGTCCTTCCAAAAAGTGGGTGAATTTAATCAACTAATGACAGACATGGCTCCTTAAAAATGAAGCCGAAATCCATTATGATGCAAAAGTTTGACATTTCTCACATTCCAAACAATCACAACAATAGAGACAATTCCAGAACCAAAATTTATAAAAGCTCATAACCTAGCAATTCCAACTTTTATCAAGGCGGCTAGATATATTTACCCGTCAGTCATAGAAAGCTCTCTCCAACAAGTCAAACTGAGTATGGATAAAAATCACAACGCTTGACAGGACAGTTTGTAACCAAAACCAATGACATAAAGTGCATACATAAAAGTAATCAGAGGGGCCAAAAGAAGTACTAGATTTGCATCTCTGATTTTCTATTTTTTAGCAGTGCCATCACTTGAAATGTACACTCCTTGAATGAACAACAAACTTTCATCAGCATTACAATCAATGCGTCCAGCGTTACTAAATTGCGACCAGACACATTATAAATCCAAGAGAATAAATTATATAAAAGAGATGAGTCTTGGAAAAGCATTTGTAGATGGTGAACAACTCACATTGCCCACATAAATTGAGCGTGCATCAACCTCCTCCTTCTCAGCCATAGTCGCAGAGGTGCTGGAGGAATCTTCACATACACCGAAACAAAAAGGGTTATGTTCAGAAATACTCCAAATCCTTAATTGATAATGAAAAGGCGCATAAAACCAAAGGAAATCTATCGATCCGCACAGAAGCAATCATTTCATGGACCATCCTAATCCAGAGGAGATAAAACCACCTAGGACCGCATCAGTTTCAGCAAAGGCACAGATCTTAGATAAGCTGGTGGTGCATTTCCCAATTCCTAAGCTGTTTTCCATATTTATACTTTGCACTAGAAAGCTATATGGACATGACAGTTTGGCATCAAGGGCATGGAGACTAGTGGAGAATTAAACATCTACCATCTCCCTATAAACCGTCTTACTCTCCATTAGTAAATAGCCTTCTGATTATGAGACTCTATATTTACCATGTGGACATTAGTTTATGCTAAAAAAGAATATTATGTGGGAAATGTTCAATTTCAGCATCGTAACTTTCACAACTATTGCAAATGGCAGCATCTGCAAACTCCAGATGTGTAAAGAACACGAGAGACTTTCACATTCACGAAGATGCACTCAATGGCTTTATAGTTCCTAAGCTCTATTGTTTCCACATGGCAGAAAATAGCGAACACCATGGCATTAATGAACCTACTAAATCTTAAGTTATTTGCAGGATTCATGACCACTAATTCACCTCCAGTCCGCAACCCTTCAAGGCCTCCCATACAGTTAAGTACCATAAATATGAAAAGGGATGTGCCTACCGTGTTTTTCCCATTTAGTCACAGAGACATGCAAACTAGGGCAAATGAAGTCTTTTAAGCAAGTTTACGTAATAAACTATCGGTTGAACAACCTACAGGGTCACATTTCGCATGCCTTTGGCATTCTATTTTAAGGGATAAATCAAGAACAAATCGGGCATACAGTGAGCTGAACAATCTAGAAATTGCACAAGTGAAAACTTGTAATTAATGTCGATTCATCCTGATCAAAGCTAATTCAACGCAAGACGGGAATAAGCGATAATAAAAGGAAAGAAGTATCTAAACAGGAGCGGCATTTCCGACTAATCAAAGCGAACCCGAGATGCTGCTTCACAGTTACTCGATCGGGAACCTTCTTAAGTACGACCAGCCAAATATTAAATCCTCGCAAGCTTTAAAGAATAACCTTAAACCTACTCACTCATTATATCTCTTGTATCTTCGTGGCCGAGTTTTGCTTGTAACGTTACTAAGCATAGGGCTGAACACAGACTTTCAAACGGCTAAAATCTAATATCGAGTCCAAAAGAAGTTGCATAGCCGAAAGCACAAATCTGAGACTAGCATCAACAGCCTGGCGCGTAACGAAACAATGGACTTCCGGAACAAAGCCTATTTCTATAGACAAGCGCGTGCGCGCACAAAGAGAGAGAAAGAGGAAGGACCTGGGACAGCTCCCATCTCCTTCTCGACCTTAGCCTGCAATTCGCGGAGAGCGCCGGCCTCTTCGTCGATCTCCTTGAGCCTCTTCTTCATGTCCTCCAGTTCCTGAGTCGAAAGGGGCCAAGAGAATCGAGTCAATCTGGGAGACGCAGTCGCCTCAGAGAGAGGGAGGGAGAGAGAGGGTGGTGGGAATGGATACCTTGGAGCTGGAATTGGGGGCGGAGTCGTCTTCATAGTAATCAGCATCGCCGCCGGCGGACATGTCGACATCGCCTTCTATTTCTCCCTCGTCGGGGATTTCGCCGCCGTAATCTTCGTGCTCCTCCACTTCATGCTCCTCCACTTCGTGCTCGCGATCCATCTCTCTCTCTCTCTCTCCCTCTCTAGCTCGGAGCGTTGAGCTCGCGTTTCTTGACGAGCTTTGCGGCGGCGTGGGGCGGGGCTCTCTCTCTCTCTCTCTCTCTCTCTCTAGCTGATGCCCGAGCAGCGAGTCAGTGGGCGCCCTTCGACTCGCGCTGCGCAGGCGGAAGAAGCAAAATAAGCGATTGCCAGGATTAGGGATCGCGATGGCCGAATCGCAATTTTCGCGACTCCGTGCGGGCAAATCCGGTCACCCAACCCTAAGTTTCACCCCCGCGACATATGTCTCGCTCCAGTTTTTATTATTTTATATATATATGATTATTAGGATTTCCCTCCGTTAAAATTCAAATTTTTCTTGTAGTCTTTTCAGGTGTCCATTGTTGTTAGCTTCTAATTATCGCATTACGCCATAAAATCTAAGTTTATGAATCCATCGATCTCTTTCTTTATGTATGCGATCTCCATTTTTATAAGAGAGAGATGGACATCCCTTATAAAGTAATATGGGAATATTGCCAGATTAGTCTAAATTCGTATGATGTGTATGGAGGAAAAGGAAAGAGGATGTTTCCCAAATATGCCTTGATTTGTTTGACGCAATGTAAGAAAGGCTAGAAGAGGGGTGTCCTATACCATCTGAGTGTTAAAGAGTCGAGAAGATATATATAGGACAAATACAACACGTAAGAGTGGTGGTGTAACTAATTAATCACAGTTGCTTGCGTGATATGAATCTCATTCTACTTCATACCTCACGTGCATGCATCTTACTGTATATTGATTGGTACATGTTACTTACATGCGATATGTCTAAAGAATGCCAGGTTCCCTTAAAAAGTATCGGCTTTGGTCCCGTCCCAATTTTAGCCCCTTTTTTGGATAATGACATAAATGATCCCTAAACTTTAGTCTAATGTGCAAATATCATCCTTGAGTTTTTAATTTGTCTAGAGATTAAATTGAACATGTACCAAAAGTTCACATATCACATTGAACAAATTAAAAATTCAAAGATGACATTTGCATATTAAACTAAAGTTCAAGAACTGTAGTAAATAAATTAAAAAATTTTGGAGACAATATTGCACAATCACCTTTAGGGACTATTTTTTTCATTTTTTTTAATCTCATAAAAGAATAGCAATTTAATTCAAATCCCAATTTTGACAAGGATTGAGTACCAGCCTAGGGGAGACCCTAGAACTAGACTTGGTCGACACTATTCAGCTAGTCCTAGTTCAGTTTCCAGGTCTATACGGTAGGTCCTGATTTTAGGTTTGGAATCTACCCACCCTAGAACTGCCAACTCCTAACTTGCATGATTTTCATGCTTGCTAGCAAAAGTCCCTACACTTTTGAGATGATGCTTATTTGTTCTACAATATCGAAAGATGCAACTGCTCCCCCGATTGAATGGTATGTTCTGCAACTTCTGGCAGCTTCCAATATGTTTCCAACTTGGTGAATATGGGCATGTCAAGCAAACTTTTTGCGGACATGCACTGTTTAATCTCCACCTCCTTCAAAAATTCAATTCTTTCAAGCCATCAATGGCTCTCAACACTTCATACCAACATAGTTGAACATACGTAGGTTTTTCATCTTTTAGGGGTTATTGCTTTTGGTGAATTGGAATTCACATTGTTGCTTTAACTTTCATTTTCCTTAAGTAAGGGACGAGTTGGACACTTCCCAATTACTTTATATTTTTGTTTGTTTTGTAGCATATTTCTCACCATATTCTTACGCTACCATTTTGTTGTAATTGCTATTGATCTTGATTATAAATAAGGAGATGTTCACTAAATTTGTCTTTTCAAGGAATAAAAAAATTAAACCAAAAAAAGAAGAAGAACTTGGCTGATTCTTGAGTAGACCTTGGATTTAGACCAGTTTAGAGTTGGTTCCATGGATTATAGGGTAAGTTTTAGGTTCCAAGATTTAGGGATTAGTCTCAAAATGGTAGTTTCTTGTTTCTAGGTATGAAACTTACTTACCTTGAAATAATTCACCCCAAATTTTGACCCATACCTTCTTATTTTTCGTACAAATCATCAATTTTTAGTTGGTATCCAAATCTTCCTCTCTAAAGTTTTCATTCAATGATGATGCCCTTGAAAGTATGACGTGTCATTCCATGTGCACTGGGCGACTCATAGGTGTGTTCATGTGGAACCTCAAGGTTCCACTTTTCTCAGTTTCCAGACGTCTTGTATGAGGCGAATGAGAAAATATTGGGTGGTCCGGGACCATCACATCAGCGTGGTCTCCGACCACTTACAAAATGCCATGTGGAGGCGTGGCCTTGCTGGAAATCTTCTGTACAAAAAGTGGACTTCTTTCCCTTCTCTCTCCTCTCCCTAGCCTTCTTCCCTCTTTTCCTTGGCTGTAGCTATGCCGACTCCTGTCTCTCTCTCTCTCTCTCTCCTTTGCAATGCATTTATTACGGCATGGAACTTTTCTTCCTTCTTCCTCCCGCTCAAGAAAACTTCAGCTTCCTCTTCATCTTCTAGAAAATTTTGAAAAAGGAAGGGCTCTCGCTCTTCCCTCTCATTTCTCCGAGGGCTTCTCTTTTTGAGAAGATGAAGAGGAAGCTGAAGTTTTTTCGAGTGGGAGGAAGAAGGGAGAAAAGTTCCATGCCGTAATAAATGCATTGCAGAGGAGAGAGAGAGAGAGAGAGAGAGAGAGAGAGAGAGAGAGAGAGAGGAGGCTGGGGCACGGCTACAGCCTAGGAAAGGAGGGAAGAAGGCTAGGGAGAGGAGAGAGAGGGGAAAGAAGTCCACTTTTGTACAGAAGATTTCCAGTGAGGCCATGCCTCCACATGACATTTTGTAAGTGGTTGGAGACCACACTGATGTGGCGGTCCTAGATCACCCAATATTTTCTCAAAGGTTTCTAGTGAGGCCACGCCTCCACATGGCATTTCATAAGTGGTCGAAGATTACGCTGATGTGGCGGTCCTGGACCACCCAATATTTTCTCGAGGCAAATAGCCTGTTCATGCCTCGTGTGCCTTGGTAAGTCATTTCTTTACTAAAGTTCGATTTTTGTCACTCAAATCCAAACTTGAATGCTTATGTTTCCTACTCTTTCTTGGTTCAAAGTTATCCGCGTTCGGCGATGGCATATGTAGCACCGACACGGACATACGACACGCGACACGACACGACACGACACGATACGCCAACATGCCGACACATCATTTCTAAAAAAATAAAAAATTCTAACACGTTCCAACATGTTATATATTAAATATATATTTTTATATATAAATGCAAAAATAAATAAATAATAATAAAAAATAGCATATAATTAATTTATACTAAAATTATTAATCCAACATTTGTTAATATCATTTATTGTTCTAATTTGACATAATTTGAACAAGAAATTCAAAAATTGCAAATATGAAAGAGTAAACTTGAAGGAACATGTCCCGTTTTCTTATGCTTGTTGGAGATTAGTGAGATTTCTTATAGTCCTAGATAGAGTTCGGAGTTCATGATATGGACTAGCTTGGAGCTCTTCTGCAAAACAAGGTTTGAGAAAAATGAAAATCCAAGACAAGAACTCATACTAAAAGAAAAGGAAATTACTAAATTTGCCACGGAAGATATGAGAGATAACTCACAAGCCAATAACATAGACCAAAAGAAATAACTTGAGAGGCAGAAATAAGCAAAAAAAATTATAACTTTAAGTATGTGGGGGCAACGGAATGACGTCGATAAGAAGATGGGCATTCCATCGTCACTCACGGGAAGATCAGAACTTGTAAGTGAGAAACTTGAGAGTAAGAATTTTCTTTTTTCCCCTTATTTTTGTTATTTTCATTATTTTTTCATATATTTACATTTTGACCCCTCAAGTATTGAAATTTTTTAAAATTGACCCCATGCGTGTTGGGATTGCGCGTCGAAATTTCGGACTCGCGAGTCGGAGCGTGTCGAGAAGAGTTGATCACGTGTCAAATTTTTCAACACTTGTTGACTGCGTGTCGAAACGTGTCAGAACGTGTCGGACATGACATGAAGGTTTTCGGAGAGTGTTGGTGTTTCTTAGGCGGCAATTACAGCCATGATTAGGGGTATGCATGGTCCGAGTGGACGATTCCTAACCTAGAACCAGGAATTGCCCGCTAAGAATCGGTTTCGAAAAATTGGAACTGGGAATCACCCACTAGTTGCATGGATCCACCCAGGAACCGAATCGGACCGTTTCCTAGGTGGATCCATAGAATCGGTCCAACCTCCATGCCTTCCCCTTTTTGCCCTCCTCACATCACTTGTTTTGGCTCTCTCGACCATGGTAGCTTTATTTTCCTCAAGTACTAGCGTCGTGGTGACGGCAATTGTGACCCTTGCACCGCTTCTGTCCCAACCACCACCACCATCTTTGCCACCACCTCCACCGTCTCCCGCTCCTCCCTCGAGACCGACAATGAGGAGGACAACAGGGACGATGAGCCATTCTTAGACCTGGAGTTTGCCCTTGCCCCAAAAATGAGGACGATGGGGGGAAGCCTGAGGAGGGGGAAAAGGAAAAGGGGAGATAGAAACGGGACGAGCCCAACAACAAAAAGGACAATAGTGACAGTGAATGCGGAGGTGGCGACGACATGGAGAGAGAGTTCAAGTTCAAGATGGGGAAAGAGAATCAACTCACTATTTCGTCGAGTTCGAATTATGACTCGAAGGGAGATGAGTAAATCCAGAGGTGAATTGGAGAGGAAGAGGGAGCTTGGGGAGATTTTGAACTAAGAGAGACGAGATGGAGCGGGAGAGTAGTGAATTAAGACAATATGGTGATTGGAGCCCTAAATTTTAGATTTGCTAATTTCAATTTTTTTTTAAATATTAAAAATTAATATATTATTATAATATAACCGATCCGGTCCGAGTGGACGGGTGGATAGATCTACCCATAGAATCGGGAACTGGACCGGTACCCACCGGTTCTCTTAAGAACCACCGGTTTCGGATGGTTCCGGTCCAGTTCCAAGCAGTCCGAGCAGGTCCCGGTTTTTTTGCATACCTCTAGCTACAATTGCTCCAGGTCAAACTTGAATGCTCACACTTATTCACACACGACATCACCATAAAAAAGAAAAAAAACGAAAAGTAAAACGTGTGTGTGTGTGTGTTTTTTTTTTTCCTCGTTAGGGCGGAGAAATTGATAATTTGGGAAGAGTTACGGATTGGAAGTATACTGGATCCAAAAACAATGAAGCTGGGAGAATAAAACTTTTGTTTTTCCATCACAAACTTTGCAATGCAGATATAAAAACGAAACCAAAAGAAGATCGTTGTGAATTAAAGATGGAGAGAACGTTTGACAGACATGACCTAAAACTAAAAGTTACTGCAGCAAAAGATTAGTAGGAAGAATTACATGAGTCAACAACGCTCAAATATCTTTTTTTAGAAGTAGATAAATATGGATTTCCTGAGTAATTTATTATTTATTCTGAAGATTTTGAATTTTCTCTTTGTTTTTTAAAATTTTGGGCGGAAAAGATGAATAAATGTTGGACTTGACATATGATAGGATAATTTGAAAGCGAAAACGCTCATGGCTCACATAACACGACTTTAATTAAGGAAGAGAATGAGACAAATAGGCTTTTTTTTTCTTTTTTTATTTCTCTATTGTTAGAAATGATCATAAGACTTGTTTTTGTATAGGTTTGTTACATAACTCTTACTCTTGAATGACTCATAAATGCATAGCATTCCAAAGAGATACATTCCTTGAATTTACAAAACATAGAAACACAAAGGGTCAAGATGCATATATGTAGGGCATTTATGAATTTGGCTTATTACTACCCTTAAGCCAAATTCTCTTCTATTATCATTCAAAGTAGACTCTTAAACTTCCAAAAGGCATCAATCTCAAGAAGTTTAGTAAAGATATTTGCCACTTGATCTCCCGTCTTCACATTTGAAATTTCAATTTCCTTCTCTCTCATTTGTTCTCGAATGAAGTGATATTGAACATTGATATGTTTGCTTCGTTCATGAAAAACTGAATTTGCCAAAACAATAGCATAAATATTATTGACAAAAATCTTTGTTGCTTTCTTATACTCCATATGAATTTCTTTAAGTAGTCTTCTCAACTATATTGCATGACAAACACATGTAGATGCTGCCATATATTTAGCTTCACATGTCAAAATAATAACAATGGATTGCTTCTTTCATGACCACATGAAAGTAGTTACACACAATAAAAATATAAAACCTATTGTGCTTTTTCAATCATCAAAGTCTTCACCATAATCATTATTTGAATAGGCTCTAAGCCGAAAGTATTTACACTAATACTAGTGTAAGCCATGGGCAATAGTCCCTTTGATAGGTCATATTGATCTTTTGCTTGAACATTCTCTAAGGTATTCTTCTGATTTTGACTTGAGGTTGTTTGTCCTCTGGCTTATCATTGCTTGTGTTGACAAGTTCTCATACACCAGAAGCGCCGAATATGGCTTTCATTTTAACAATCTAATTACCATAATTTTCTTTGGTTAGACGAGGGTATTGAAGTAGAAGTTGATTGTTTGTTGATGCCACAATCACAAACCATATACTCTGATATCAATTTGATAGGGTAATTTGAAGGTGAAAATACGCACAGCTCACACACCTCTACTTTAATCAAGGAAGAGAATTAGATGAATAGGCTTTTTCTTCTTTTTATTTTTCCCTTATCAGAAATGGTCACAGGACTTGCCTTTAGATAAGCTTGTTACATGACTCTTGCTTACTGCTTATTAAAGTGGATATCCTTTGACCAAAAAAAAATATATATATATTATTCAATGCTCCTCAACCCCTCAACAGCAATCCGGAAGGAATAAATTTGGAAAGTAGTCGATCATCTATAGCTTGCCCTCTGTTCACATCATAAAGCAGCTGTTGAGCATTGACTAGAGTCCTTCCAAAAGATTGGATCTCAGTAAATGACAGGACAAATTGGCATGGTGATTTACGTCATGGTTTAAAATCTGTGCATTTCAACTTGGAAACAGTAAAATACCTAAAACAACTAAAACACGGCTAACAAGGCGACCACGACAAGCATTACGATACAAATGCCGATGAAGGTGATTTCTATGTGAATCATCCTTAGGCAGTCAAACCAATGCCTTGAACGAATATCTAAGGGCTTGGTTGAGATGCTTTTTGGGGAAGTAGATTGCTGCTGCTACCGCCTTGCAATGATAACATCAGTAGGCCTGGCGGAGAACAGGCCATCCGGGCCACCTTCATTGATTGCAGGTTGATGCATGGCGGTTGGATTCGCTTCCCCAACGCTTGAATTCCGTTCTTTCAAGTTCGCAGATTGATGCGCTTGAATTCCATTCCTCCAAGTTCACGGGTTGATGCGCTGAGCTTGCATTCCACAGGAGAGAGTAGTTATACCATGAAATTGGGGAAAAGTACCAAAAAAAGCCCTAAACCTATTGCACTAGTATCAATTCAGTCATAAACTTTTCAATTGGACCAATTCAGTCATAAACCTTTTAATATTAGTACCAATTCAGTCTATCCGGCCAATTTTGGCTGGCCAGCACTAACGTGGATGTCGGCCGGTGATCGGATGCTGACGTGGCAATTTATATATATATATATATATTAAATATTTTTTCGATTTTTTAATTAATTTTTATTCTTTTATTCTTCTATTTTCGTCTTCTTCGTGGTGGTGGTCAGCGAGCCTCAGTTGTGGCCCTCACCCAGGCTCTCCCAAGGCTGTCGGCGAGGCCATGGCGGCCATCGCCAGGGCGGAGGTGAGGGCTGCGAAGCCCTCGCTAGCCGCCGGCGAGGGTCGCGGCCCTCGCTTGGCCTTGCCCAAGGCCGCCTCGCTTGCGGCTTAGCCCAGCTCCCAACCTCGATTTCTTCCGCTTCGTCACCGTCGGCTTTTGCTCTTCTTCTCCTTCCATGAGCAGAAAGTCGCGAGCAATCCCACCAACTGCTCCGATGGCGAAGGATGGCCTCGCCCAGATCTGGGCTAAGCCGCGGCAAGGCGGCCCTGGTGAGGCCGAGCGAGGGCTGCGACCCTCTTCGGTGGCTGGTGAGGGCTTTGCGGCCCTCGCCTCCGCCCTGGCGATGGCCGCCATGGCCTTGCCAACCGCGGGCGAGGCTAGCCTCGCCCAGATCCGGGCGAAGCCGCCTTGCCGGCGGCCCTGGGAGAGACCGGGCGAGGGCCACGAGGGCTTCGCGGCCCTCGCCCAGTGGCTGGTGAGCCTCACCAGAGGCTTGTCGGTCACCGCCAGGAAGAAGACGAAAATAGAAGAAAAAAAGAAAAAAATTAATAAAAATTAATAAAAAATTTGAAAAAAAAATCATAAAAATTTCCACGTCGGCGTTCGGTCACCGGCCGATGTCCATGTCGGGCCGCCGGCCAGTCAAAATTGGGCGGATGGACTGGATTGGTACAAATATTAAAATGTTTAGGATTGAATTGGTCAAATTAAAAAGTTTAGGACTGAATTGGTACCAATGCAATATGTTTAGGACTTTTTTGGTACTTTTTTCCCATGAAATTGCGAGGAAACGATAGCCACGGGCCATAAAAACACAAAACAGATATGTTGGTATGTTGGTGCCTTGACCCATATAACACAAAGTCTTGGCTATAAAAACACAAAACAGTGCCCTAATTTACACTAATCCTTCAGGGCCAGTCGCTCACGCCACGGGTACTGGCACTCTCTCGCTCAACGCCTCAAGCATGGTCCGGCCATCTCTTCCCACTCGACTCACACAAGTCTTCCCTCTCCGCCCTCCAAAAATGGAGATCTTGTAAATAAATAGTTATGACTTGATAAAGATATAACTCAAAAAAAGAGAAAATTGTTTTTCATTTTTGAATTTAAAAATTCATATATTATTTATCTGATTTTATAAAGATTTGTGATCGCGGCATATACCGATTTTGATCGCAGGTTGATGAGGGGGTTGGATTCGCTTCCCAGGGCTTGAATTCCTTTTCGCGGATTGATGCACCGCGCTTGAATTTCCTTCCTCCAACCTGATGCGCCACGCTTGCTCCAAGTGCGGGGGTTGATGCGCCGCTGTTAAATTCGCTTTCTCCTCCAAGTTTTCCAAAGCAGAATGGAAAGAGTGATGGTTTTCACGAAAGGACTGCTTTCTACGGAACGATGACTCCAAGAATCTTTTCTTCTGCACTCCTTTCTTGCGTTTCTTGGATTTCTTGACACATAGCAGTAGAAGAGACGAGAATCTTTTCTTCTGCACTTCGTTCTTGCGTTTCTTGGATTTCTTGGAGAGCAGTGGCAGAGGAGATAAGAAGCGAACACTAATAGATGAATTTGAGTTGAATATAAACTTAACTAATTATGCTGCGCAAAGATAGTTTTGTTTTTTTTGGTATACACAAAAACAAAAGTTCGTTTATTTACATATTAAATTCAAATTAATCTTTCTTTCTCAAAAAAAAAAAATGTACCAAACTCTCTTAATTTTTCCAAACAAAAATAAGAGGTATCTACCGTAGATTTTTTGTTGTAATTTGCTAACATATTTATTTCATGTTGAAATAAAGTTGATTAAACCAATCTTTTTCTAATATTTTTCAAATGAAGGAATTCGTCCGATAATAGTTTAATTGGTGGAAGTTGTGTTATCATAGACGTTGAGATATATTGTTCAATTGTAGACATGAAAGGGATTGTGATATTAGGACACTTAAAATTTGCATCCACTTTACATGTGTTATAGAGTCCATTAACTTATATAATGAGATTTAAAAATTTTATTAGAGTAATTCTTAAGAGAGCATGAGAATTTTCAATTCAAAAAGAAAAATAGCTAAGAAATTTTTTTATAGCTCTTTTTAGTGGCCATCAGATATAAAGTCACAATAAATTAATTTTATACACACCAAAAAATCAAATACAGCTTTTGATCATGCTTACTTTACAATAAGAATTAATCAAGTTAATTTATGACGCTGAATAAATAAATCATCTCGTACTTCTAAGTATCTAAATTGTGATTGTTTTTTTTTTCTTTTTTCTTTTTCTTGATAAAAGTACACTTCAAGTGCTAAAATTTAGCATAAATGGATATTTAAATATCAAAAGTTAGGAAAGTGATACTTAAGTACCATTTTTTAAAATAAAGGGATACTTGAATGCCATCTCCGGCGAACCTCGCTGGAAATATTACGTGGTAATTTTTTATTAATTTTGTTTGCCTACGTGGCTCGTCGGAGAGCTGATTCAGCAAAGAAAAGCAAAAACAACGTCGTTGTGTGTGGCGTGGATTTAATTTTTAATATAAAATTAATTTAATAAAATTAAAAAAAAAAAAAAAAAATAAAAAAGATTAAGGAATAAGATGAATAGTTGCAGGTGACTGAGGGCTCAACCCTCGCCACCTGCAATCTCCATCTCTCTTTTTTTTTTTTAATACATAAATTTAGTTTTAAATTTAAATTAATTAATTTTTATATTAATTATGTACTCATGTCAAAGAATAAAACAACGTCGTTTTTGCACTTGTCTAACCACGTCAGCGTGTAAAATAACGTCGTTTTGTACTTACCTTGTCGGAAAATCGTAAGGTCAGCATTTTGGCCCGATTTTTTCGTTGTTGACACTTAAGTAATCCATTTTGTTCCGATTTTGGTACTTAAATGTTACTTTCCTAACTTTGGACACTCAGATATCCCTTCGTACTAAGTTTTGACATTCTAGATGTCCGGCACTCCCTTTTTCCTTGTTTTCATTGTGGCCAACCTTTTCTTAATAAATAATTTAAGATATAGAACTTAGTGGGAACTGCCAACAAGAAATATTGCATCAAGTGAGATTATAAATTTTCTAAGGAAATCACGTAATTCGAGCAACCATGTAATTTCTGGGCATTGAGATTTCAAGCCTAGCACTAAGGTCACCAGCCAAGCTTCACCTAATTTGGGTGAGGGTGTCGAGAAACTCACCGATCACAGGCGAGATTTCGAGCCTAGCACTAAGGTCCAAAGTTTTGAAATTTGAAGGTCTTGGTGAAGGTTGACAACACAAAAAAATTTAAATCATCTCTCTTAAAAATAATTTCTTAAAAAAAAGTACAATACATTCTAGCAACGTTCAATATTTGATGAAACAAAACGACTCAAAATGAGAGAATAAAAACTGTAGAATGACTTTATTGTGTTTAAGCCGAATGTTATGTGTCCATTTTTCTCCTATCTTTTGCCTTAACACTTGGGAACCAATTAAACTCGTAAACCAGTTGCCATAAGGGAAATTAGTGGTGCAAAAGGTACTGTCATTCTTTAAAAAAGTGATGGACCGTCACCTAAGCATTATTCTTTTTAAATCATAGCTAATATTTTCTGTTGATTTTCAACTCAACTTTGTCATTTCATAATATTCTTAAATTTGTAATATATGTGCTGACTAAAGTATATTTTATTGTGACAAACTTTTCAACACTTATGAAAATCAATATAATACTGAAGCTCCTTCAAACTTAATATAGTGCCTGATCCAAAAGTTAATTCTCACCAACTATAAAGTGATAGGAATCATCTTCAACTATAAATGGGTAAGAATAATCGTTGTAATACATCTAAATATATCAGAATAATTTGAAATTTAAAGCAACCGGCCCTTACTTCAGTTTTGCGTGTTTGTTAACCCCTACTTCACACACACACACACATACACACTTTGGGAATATACTTTTCACTCCATAAATGTGAGGTAATTATGATTTTTATATTTGCTAAATTTTATTAATTTATTTTGAAAAACGACGTGTAATACATCAGCCACCAACTCATGAGAGGCAAAATTATAAGCCATCTAGCCATATATCAGCACATTCATCTTGGATCTCCACTAAATCGATGAGGGAAAAATTGGCCAAAAAGTTCTAAACCTATTACACTTTTGCCAATTCAGTTTTAAATCTTTATTTTTGTTAATTCAGTTATAATCTTTTTACTTCTTATCAATTGAGTTCATTCGGTCAATTTTTACTTCGGTCAATTTTAATTGGAAAATACTGACGTGGATGACGGCAGTACTATATAAGATCGTCAATGCTAACATGAACAATTTTTAATAGTATTTTAATTTTTTTTGAATTTTTTCCTGCCCTAGGGGATGGTCACCCTAGCCAGATTTGCAATCTCATAGATATAAATATCTTTAGTAATTTACAATTTATTCCGTAGATTTTGAATTTTCTCTTTATTTTTCGAAACATTGGATGGAAAGGATGAATAATATCAGACCTAACAAATACAGTCCCTGGGTTTTCCTCAGAAAAACTCAGTTGTATCTAAAACGAAGATCGTCCGATCTCCATCATAATCAGCGAGCAAGTTGAATTGAACTTTGGTCCGAACCCAATATAATAGTTAGTCCAATCGTCAGTCCCACGAGTGCCGGCATGCTACATGTGCGGACCAGTGGAAGGCCGCTGTGCCATTGGTGGAGGAGGAAGAGGAGCTTCCAGTGAAACTCTTCCAGTCGCGGAGGACGGCCGTCAGATCGGCGACTTTGGCCACGACTGTGCGGCAGCAATTGGCGTGGACTGTGATCACGGCCCTGACGTCTCGGCTGTCCTGGCAGAACCCGCTAAAGTACACGGTGTCCAAGTACCTGACACCGAATCCCAACGTCCGAAATATGCCTTCCTTCTTAATCTGTGTCAACACATCTTGTTCCTTGATTCCCGAGGAATCATTTCTCCTGGCATACCACTCGTTGAATACAGCGATGCTCCGGTTGTTGGATCTGACCATGTAGAACCCCGTGTTCATGCTGTTGTCCTCGGACAAGGGGTCGCTGTGGAATCCGTCGACGCTGACCTGGAAATCCACATTCCAGTGTTGATATAGCTGCGGGAACGGATCTCTTAGCCACAGTATGTCAGCGTCCTGCAGAGAACAGTCCCGTGTTATGAGATTGTCTTTAAGTTCTAGTTCCACTCTTTCTCGATTAATAATGCTCGGCAGCTCTTTTTCCTCACTAGAGACACTACTAATTCCACGGATCAATCCGAGTGGCGTGGACTCCATCTGGCAGACTTAGCTAGAATTCTGCAGATTCAGGCTTGGATGGCCTAGTTAAGGTCCAGAAACAGTGTATGTCAGAACAAAGAACAATGCGCTATATTCTAAACCAATAGCTTTGTCAACGGAGTGAAGTCAAGTGCCCATCATGTGGAATCGCGGCTTTTCAGGGAAAATAAAGAATGCTGTCATATGATTTTAGTTATTTCAGCTTTCTGACCCTTCTACCACACTTAATCTACAGGAGCATGTGGTGGAAGGATCATATCTTGAGATATATCCTATTTAAACTATATATGTGAAGAAAACTGCATTTTCTTTACCTCTACCACAAAGTAAATTAAAACTGGAACTTCATTTACTTCATGCTTCCCCCGGCAGAGTTGCTTCTGGTGCTGGAAAAGGGTACCGGAGATTTTCGAGAGGAAAACTATGCCTAGATGGAAAATATTTGGCATGAAATGTTTGGTTTTATCCTTGATTTAGGTGCTCAGCTTATCAAAACACTTCGACACAGAACCTTTCCTGAATAATGGTTGAGAAAACTGATTAGCTGCTAATGGAAAACTTATCCAGGGAGAATATAACACGGATCATTTTCAATTGGTGGATCAAATCAGGAGGGAGAAGGAAAGGAGGCCAAACGCAGACCCATATTCCTTTTTCCAAGTATATGAAGTATTAAGGGAGACATTATATTTTAGCAAAATTGAGAGATCAAACACCAAGTAAATTAGAATTTAGCAAATCCTTCAAGAGCCAACGCAAGTCTTTAGCCATCCATCCTTTTTGGTTGAAACCATGATCAAGGAAAATCTTTGGAGTCATCGCATGACATTAGGGCACATAATATATATTTTTCTTGATGACAAGTGATTCGAAATTGTTGTCTGCTAATGTAAGATATATTTTGCTTAATAATCAGCATAATATTTTGGGGGAGAGCAGGAAATTTTTCTCCTATTAACTCATTTCTTGAAGTACCACTAACGCAATGAAACAAGATTCATGTTCATGATAGGGAGAGTAAGGGTCGCATGTACCGTGAATATGAAGCTGTAGCCTCGTTTGAGCACATTCCCAAGGAACTCTGTTCGACTCCACATCATCCTTAGAAAACCTGGGGTCATGTACACCTCCTCTCCATCCAAGTCATCTTCTGTTTTGAGTTGGTAACAGTGAAGCCCTAGAAACTTGCACCTCTCGAAGGACGTGCCATCCATGGCCACGATCAAGAGGTGGTGGATCAAGGGCCTAGTTCCCTCACCCAGCCAAAACCCATCCAGGAACAGATCGAGCATCGACTTGTCCCCCTCGACGTAAGCTTCGTTCACCACTGTTATGATGACTGTCTTGTTGTTTCCCGTCGATACGTCGGCCAAGACTTTCCCGAGCTCGTCCATGTATCCTCCTGCCTGATTATCCCTCTAGTAAACAACAAATATTCCAAGGACTCAAACAAGAACATTCATTTGGCAATTATTGTGTGGAAAATGAGCAAACGAATTGCTTTAACTTTCGGCCTCTACACAGCGGACTGGACTCTAATATGATCTCAGCGAAAGATTTTTCAAAATGCCTTTGCAACTACTTTGTCAAGTAGATGAACACACGAGAAAGTGACGAGAGAATGCAACAAGTGAGAAACGAATAGGAAGAGGAAATAGACAGGAAGAAGTGGAAGAGCTATAAATTTTTACTGATTGGGACTGAGGGAGTTGCTGCTCCCGGAATTGCAAGAGAAGGCCAGAAGGAGTCCAGTTGACGAGCAAATATAACGTTCCGACCAACAAACCACAGAGAAGAGCGCATTGGTTGATCCGATCCTTCATGAACTCCATGGCCGATGATCTAATCGTCTTGTGCTCGTGAGGAAGCTGGCCCTAATATCAGTCGCCTTTCAATAGTTCCGTCGCACTCAGTTGACGCATTCGACTTTGCGTAGAGAGATGCACTATGGAGGATATACCTCACAGATTCGTATGAATGCGGTGAGTGATCCGTTATGCGCTTACTAATACTAAAACGAAGCCCAGTTAATAAGGTATTTAACTTCATTTTATGTGTGAACTTGAAGTAAAGTCACGCGTATCGCTTCTTCCCAGCAAGCCCAGAAGACGCCCGTCTTGATTTCGCGGTTTCCATTTGCTTGTTGTTTTTCTCATCTGTTCATGTCTTATTTACTGAACTGGGTCTCGAGAGGTTTCTTGAATTTCTAGTTCCTTGTTTGCCAGCCCGTGAAGATTCAACCCGAAAAGAGAATAAGGAACGTTCCCTGTAAGATTAGAGGACTAGCGCGACTAAGCTCAACTCCAATTTATCTCTTTCATCCCACTAATTGAGTAGCTCATAACTTCTGATTTTGATGGTTAATAAGGTTATTATACACATCATATATCTAGCTTTTCTAGATTAAAAAAAAAAATGGCTTCTTCGGAAAAACAAGATCTATTCTACATATACATTACAAGTGATGGAAGTTTCTTTCGTTACGTGGAACTCAAAAAGCATCTCAAACAATTTGTTACATCGTCGTGTTGATCGAGCAATCTGTGAAATAGCTAATCACTTCGAACTTTGCTTACAAAAGATGGTCTGCTTCACGAGCAGGAGCACAACTCCCAAAGTAAGTAGACACCACAACCTCGTTGATTGGAAAGATCGCATCGAACATCATTTTAAATAATCTTCGTTTAACCGACGGCCGAAAAAGAAGAAAAAAGCTCAACTGTTGACTTTTGCGTGATTGGCCTGCCGGAGATGAAACCTGTCTTCAAGACTTCTTACGTTAAGGGTGTTGTTTTATATGGCGTTTTGACTGGCGATACTCGTCACGCCAAGCGGATGTGCTTTAAAAGCTAACGTGTCTTTCAAGATATTGAAACTGACTCAAGTGCAATAAATCCGGGGAATTGATACAAACGGTTTCAACCTAACCCTTAAACTTTTGATATATATTTAATTTAATATTTAGTATTGTCCATAATCTTAATTTAACGGAATAACAATATTAAACATCTTTATATATTTGAGAGACTATATCAAACATGTACGATAGATCACATTGAACAAATTAAAAACTTTTGAATTATATTACACATTAAGTTAAGGTTTAGGGATCACATTAACAATTTAAAAGTTCATGACCACATTTAAGGATTATTTGTGTCATTTTTCTAAATATATACAACGATCAAAATTTGTAAATGCTATGATTTCACGCTAAAAAAAAAGGTTGCATTTTAATAATCTTATTTTATGTTAGCAAAGTTCTATTATTAATTGGAATTAGGAGGATCACTCGGGATGTCAAAGTGTTAAAAGTTTCAAAATTCTCTTGTTTTTCACACATGGACAGGGAGTGGTTGTTATCCTGGGGGAGGAGGCAGCTAAAGCGTACGACTTGAAAAACATACAGAGGAAGTTTTAGCCACGAAAAAAAATATACAGAATTCTTGTTATGTCAAGGTCATTGATTGACTAAAGAAATGATGAGATACATTCTTTTCTTATCGAGCATTGAAATATGATTGATGTCATGTCAATTTATCATTTGCCACTTCCATTAGCGTCCCATTTATAATTTATCAAGTCGCCTTGTACCATTAGTTAAATAAGTCTATCTTTAATTTAACTAGCCTAGCATTATTCTTAGGCTGATGGGATTAGAGAAGAACAGAACTTATTGAAGGTTACATGTGGTACTTATTGGTGACCCATTGACCAACATTCATGGAAAAGCGCACTAACAGCTTCACAAGTTTTGTATCATCCCTAGTTTAGTGCCATATTTTTTCGACCGCCCATTTAAGATTGTCCACTCGCTCATTGGAAAAACTTTATATGACACCATGGTAGGAGCGACTTTATCATAAAAAAAAATGTCACATCATCATTTTGAGCTATCCAAATGATTGGAGCCAAAAAAAAAAAGAACGAAACTTGAAAGATGAAGAACGTTAACGAGGTCCATACCCAAGATTTGGAGCCTTCCACGTACTTTTTGCCTAGCATTTAATATGATGAACTAGACAGACTGTTTGGCATGCATTAGGGAAGGGGAGCTTCATGTGTGCCTTTTTTGCTAATGTTGGTTCCCCACTTGGTGATTGTATAAAAGCTGATGCTTCGAGATTCAATTGGATAATCGCCTCACATCGACGTTGTTCCAAAACTGTCGATTGGTCCGTAATACTTGCTTTCTTAAACCGGGCGTCGCTTTTGGTTATACAAGTTCCCATATATAAGCTGAGAAAAATCATATGTAGACAAGCCAAATCTCGTACAACATTTTTTGAGAAACTCAAGTTATAAATCTATTATACATATGTCAATAAAATCATTAACCTCTTAATTTGGTCAATTTAATCCTAAAACCTTTTGAAAATTTACCAATATAATCCTTTCAATTACTTTTGGTTGGCAATTGTGACATACATGCTGGTCATCTTATATATAATACGATCAATACTAATATGGACAAATTTTTACATTATTTTGATTTTTTAATAGATTTTTGAAAATTTTCTTTTCTTTCTTTTCCATTTTCCCACATTAGTCACCGTCATAGGGAGGAGGGCTTGTGAGGCCGGCCCTCGCCAAAGGCAAGCAAGAGATGACCCGGAGGCTAGCCCTCGCCAAATTTGGTGAGGCTCACCCCCACCAAATCTTGTGTGTGAGGCCGGCAAGGTCCTTATCGACCATGGCGACCCACAGCGGAAGAAGGGAAAAAATAGAAAAAATAAACAAAGAAAAAAAAAAGAACAAAATAAAAATACAATTTTTTTTAAAAAAAGAGTAAAAATCATTCATGTCAGCATGTGTCATGTCACGTAATTGGCGATTATCAGCCAAAATTGGTTAGGACTACATTGACAAATCGTCAAAAGTTATAGGACTAAATTGGCTAAATTAAAAAAATTTAATGTTGAATTGTTATTTATTTAAGATTTTTCCGGTAATTATCCCCAAGATTTCCATCTATTAGTTAACGAGGTTTCGTCTTAATTTGACAATTCTCATGTATATAATATAAAGTAACGATATAAGCATATCATATTGCAAATAGGTCTAGTTTCGTATTGGTTTTCATCGTACCGCACGGCTCATTCACACCGGCTTTCTTTAGGTATGATGCACGATGGGATTTTGATACTACATTTTCATAATCTTATTTTGCGTTACCAAAGTTCTATTATTAATTGGAATTAGGAGGATCACTCGGGATGTCAAAAGTGTTAAAGTTTTAAAATTTTCTTGTTTTTCACGCATGGACAGGGAGTGGTTGTTATCCTGTGGGAGGCAGCTAAAGCGTACAACTTGAAAAACATACAGAGGAAGTTTTAGCCAAAAAAAAAAAACATACAGAATACTTGTTATGTCAAGATCATTGATTGACTAAAGAAATGATGAGATATATTCTTTTCTTATCGAGCATTGAAATATGATTGATGTGTGACGCCCCCGATGGCCCCGATCCGTTTGGGTCACCACAGTTTTTTTCTTATCCTGTATGTCCTTTGTTCTGATACCCTTGAATTTCGGCAAATCCGTGAGTTTGGGGGTCTATCACATTTTTCATTGGTCCCTGCGCAAAACTATTGTGGAAGAGGATCCATCAACTCCATTCCTAAACTTTGAAATGATGCACACTAGATATACACATAGATATCAATCGGGCACTTTTTATTTACATATATTTGATAGATGTCGTTTGTCGGTACATCAAAAGTCAAAGTTTTCTATATTGGCTATATCCAAAAATTGACTGACTTTAACGTTAGCCATTTACAACGTCATTTATCTTCAAGTGCCGATCTCCCAAAAATTCACTGCTGTCCTCTCGTCCCCTACTCCTCTACCCCACTCGAGCCTCCATCATTGTCCTTTGGCGGTGGTGGTAGCGGCCCCATGGTGGATCCGTCCCTTCGGACATATATGACCACAAACTCCTGATACACGGGACCCAAGGGGAGGCCAATGTCAATCGTCAATATCACCCTTATTCGGATGAAAGTAAGTCCTAACAGATCAGGGTCGGGATGCTCTGATTGTTCCCATCGCAGATCGATGGGAATGCCATAGAAGGTATCGAAAGACGCAGGCAACAATGGCATTTTTATTACTTTGTAATATGTTAGCCCCACGAGGGGTGAGTACGACTACTCAACAGTTAAATTTATGCTAAACTATATTACGCAAAACTATCATCATCTGCTTCCATGCAATCCAAAACAGAGCACACGACCAAAGCAATGAGTGTGCATAAGTTTAAAAGAATCTCAAACAGCACAATCCAATAAAACATGTAGATGTTTAAAACTCTGTTTATCACGAATCACTACCACCATCTTCTGGAGGACCAGAATTTGTGTCCCTCCAGGCATATCGCACTCTACTTGGCATCACGAAAGCCTCCGGTTCCATATTTCAGTCACCGGGTATCTAGAGCATGTTACGTCACACCTCTAGGCATCTCGCACCCCACCTAACATCACGAGGAACCTCCGGGACTCACCATGTCAATGATGTCCCCAGGCATCCAATATGTGTTACGTCACACTCCCGGGCATCCCGCCTTCCGGGGAACCTCCGGGGCTCACCATGTCAATGATGTCCCATAGGCATCAAGAGGCATTGCCATCACGATCCTCCAGGCAACCCGACACCTGGGGTATCGTCATCCCATGGTCTGACAGCATCAATATTAACATACCATAGTGTAGTAGTCTAACAAGTCGAAAACCAATACATTCACAATGCCAATACCAGAAACTGCTTTGATTTTGTCACGACCTCTTTTTTTTCGGCGCCTGCAATCGGGTACAGGTGCCTAAGGAGACTAATGGCTCGGCTGAATTTAGTTATGCCCGGACTCTCCCAAGTCCACCAATTCACGACTTAATGGTTCAAGTTTTTAACCTGCAAGTTGATTTTTAAAATGGAGTCGCCACTAATTAATTTGGGGTAGGTTGATTAGAAACCCAAGCGAAGTATCGGGAGAAATACTCACTCCTGCGCAATCAGAGAAATTAGGATCGGGGACTTGATTATACTAGTTAATCACTAATGCCCTTTCGGTACCTAATCTTGTTTAAACCTTGAGGTTTTTTGGATGTTCGATGGATTTTTCATGCATTTTTTGGAGGAAAAACATTTCTGAGTCTTTTTCTAATTTTTTTGGACATAAAAGGGATTTTTGGTATTTTTGGAAAAATACAAGTCTTTTTGGCTTTTTCTGAATTTTTTTGGATTTTTCATGAATTTTTTTGTTGTTTTCTCTTTTTATTATCTATTTATCCGAAAAAGGCAAAATAAGATAAAATAAAATAAAATAAAAACCCTATTAATTAAAAAAGGGAAATTTAGGCATCAACAGATTTCTAAATCCAAATCATGATTCAAGCCAAAATAAAACGAAATCTTGGAGATATGTCAAACGCGTGACAACCAAACTTTTCATGAAATCCAGAATTCAAATACCAAGATAGATCAAGATTTAAATTGTACCCTTCCATACCCGCTCATTTTTCTGAAATTCACGAGTATAAAACTGAAAGGTTTTCGTGTTTCAAAACTTGAAATATATATGCAATCATGGTATAATTTTTTCTTTTGTTATCAAAGCCGTGAGCAAATATCGAAATCGGCGAGTCAAAATCTCGGTCCCGATCTTGAGATTTTATAAACAATTTTCATGTAAAGTCTCAGAGTTTGAAAACATCAAGGATTAGTACATAGGTCTCAATTTCACACTCAATCCTAACAATGCGAAATCCTTCCTCGTATAGTTCAAAATCAGCTTGACAGCTTCCGAGTTCACAACTCGGCACATGTATTCTAAAATAGCGTCAATTTACGGGATACATCTCATCAAACGACGACGGAATCTATGTCATATAGGTTAGTAGATATTAACTTGCCTTCGATTTGGCGGCGTTGATGGCGAGATGGACCGTGAGCTGCGGCTGCGGTGCGGTCGAAGCGAGCTGGACGACAACGGCAGTGGTGGACGGAGGCGCGGCTAGTGGCTAGATACGGGATGGTAAGAGGGTCAGAAACGCGGTGCTCCGGGTCGACTAGGAGCGACGGGATACCGGCGAGGCTGTGACGATCAAAGATGATGCTCGCGGGGTTGCTTCTGCGTGCCAAAGGATGGAGAGAACGGCTGAGAGGGGAACGATTCTGCTTGCCGAATGAAGGGGAGCAGTTGACTTCTCCAGTCAACAATTCCCCAACTCCGTGGCAGCCAAATAAGAAGACAACCAAGGGATCCGGCGCTGGCAATGGGGCAGCTTGCATGCGCATGCAAGGGACGCGTCCATCCCCTTGCCCATGCCTTCGGTGCGCTGGCCGAAGAAGAAGAAGGGCGTGGCTCTCCCGGTCAACTCCCTTTTTTTTGTTGACCAGCCAAGCAGAGGGAAGGACGCGTGGCTGTGGGGGCTCTATTCCCTTTGCTGCTCAGCCGAGGAAAATGATTTCAATGGTTGCATGGTTTTAGCGTAACAGCATGGTCGACTTCTGCATCTGTTGACCAAAGAAAGAAGAAAACGTGCATGGAAATTCGAGGTCGATGGTCTTCATTTCTGCATGAGGGAGGGTGGTTGACGTAGCTGCAGTCTTGGTTGGTCATTCCTCTTTGGTCGACTCCCAAAAGGTCATGTGCATGGGCTGAAGATATAGTTACTTGCATGGCTGCATGGTGGTCAAAATGACGTGCATGGAAGGCTCGGTTAGTAGGGTACAAATGCGGGTGGAAGGGGGTCTCATTTGTGGTGTTACGTAAGGAAATTTTCGATGAGACATTGAGTTTCACGGTGATCGGATCGTCTCGACGTGACAAAGGCGTGACAATGAGGATACGTTGTAGGATCATCATGAAATATGATGTCTCGGTCCGGCGATGGTAAAGATGAAATGGCGACCAAAAGTGGCGCCAATGACGCAGTCCGACGACAATTTGTCAACCCGTCACGGACCATTACGTACTCGAAGTCCGACGAAATCCGGATATCACATGATGTCATATCAATTTATCATTTGCCACATCCATTAACGTCCCATTTATAATTTGTCAAGTCGCCTTGTACCATTAGTTAAATAAGTCTATCTTTAATTTAACTACCCTAGCATTATTCTTAGGCTGATGGGATTGGAGAAGAACAGAACTTTTTGAAGGTTACATGTGGTACTTATTGGTGACCCATTGACCAACATTCATGGAAAAGCACACTAACAGCTTCACAAGTTTTGCATCAACCCTAGTTTAGTGCCATACTTTTTCGACCGCCCATTTAAGATTGTCCACTCGCTCATTGGAAAAACTTTATATGACACCATGGTAGGAGGGACTTTATCATAAAAAAATGTCACATCATCATTTTGAGCTATCAAAATGATTGGAGCAAAAAAAAAGAAAGAACGAAACTTGAAAGATGAAGAACGTTAACGAGGTCCATACCAAAGATTTGGAGCCTTCCACGTACTTTTTGCCTAACATTTAATATGATGCACTAGACAGACTGTTTGGCATGCATTAGGGAAGGGGAGCTTCATGTGTGTCTTTTTTGCTAATGTTGGTTCTCCACTTGGTGATTGTCCAAGAGCTAACGCTCCGAGATTCAATTGGATACTCGCCTCACATCGACGTTGTTTCAAAACTGTCGATCGGTCCGTAATACTTGCTTTCTTAAACCAGGCGTCGCTTTTGGTTATACAAGTTCCCATATATAAGCTGAGAAAAACCATATGTAGACAAGCCAAATCTCGTACAACATTTTTTGAGAAACTCAAGTTATAAATCTATTATACACATGTCAACAAAATCATTAACCTCTTAATTTGGTCGATTTAATCCTAAAGCCTTTTGAAAATTTACTAATATAATCCTTTTAGTTACTTTTGGTCGGCAATCGTGACATGAATGTTGGTCATTTTACATGTGACACGATCAATGTTAATGTAGACAAATTTTTACATCTTTTTTGAATTTTTAATAGATTTTTGAAAATTTTCTTTTCTTTCTTTTCCTTTTTCCCACATTAGTCACCGTCATAGGGAGGAGGGCTTGTGAGGCCGGCCCTCGCCAAAGGCTAGCCCTCCCTCGCCAGATCTGGTGAGGCTCATGTTTGAGGCCGGTAAGGTTGACCCCTGTTGACCATGGCGACCCAAAAAGGAAGAAGGGAAAAAATAGAAAAAAAGAAACAGAGAAAAAAATGAACAAAATAAAAAATACAATTTTTTTTTTTTTTTAAAAGAGTAAAAGATCATTCATGTTGGCACGTGCCATGTCACATAATTGGCAATTACCGACCAAAATTGGTCGGGACTACATTGGCAAATCGTCAAAAATTATAGGACTAAATTGGCTAAATTAAAAATTTTAATGTTGAATTGTTATTTATTTAAGATTTTTCCGGTAATTATCCCCAAGATTTCCATCTATTAGTCAGCGAGGTTTCGTCTTAATTTGACAATTCTCAAGCACATAATATAAAGTAACGATATAAGCATATTATATTGCAAATAGGTCTAGTTTCGTGTTGGTTTTCATCATACCGCACGGCTCATTCACACCGGCTTTCTTTAGGTATGATACACGATGGGATTTTGGCTAATAATGCAGGGTTTGACTGCGTGAAATGCAGTGCCTTGACAGATCATTCTCTTCTTCTTGATATTGCATCTACCAGTTAACCCACGCGCAAAATCTCTCCTCTATTCCAAATCACGTGAATGACATCAAGTGCTCCGCCAGAGAAAGCGACGACCCGCGACGACCAGCGGTTGAGGAAAACTGAATGCAAGTTGCTTTCGGAAGACAATTCCAGCTTGATTTGTAGGACAGCTCCGCGTCATCTAATTCTCTAATATGACCTCACGCTTCGCACGCTATCGAAATAATGCAAGGAGATATGTCAAACATTGACAGTAATTTCAATTCTTAGCCCGGCTAGCTTTCTAGTCCGATCATTCAGTTTCAACGCCAATTCAGAAGGGTTAAACATGTGGGGGAAAATGACACAAATGACCATGAACTTTGGCCTAATGTATAATGTGGTTCGTAAATTTTAAATTTGTTCAATGCAGTTCTTGAACTTTAGCCAAATGTTTAATATGGTCACTAAATTTTTAATTTGTTTAATACAATTCTTGAACTTTATGTACCTAATCAAGTCAGTTCTTGGATTATACAAAATGTTCATTGTTGTCCCTGATATTGAATTAATGGTAGAACTACATACATTGAAAAAACATTAAAAGTTTAGGGATTATATTAAACAAATTAAAATTTTATGGACTATATTGCACATGAGACCAAAAATCATAAGCCATTTGTATTATTATCCCGGCATGTGGAGAATAGTTGTTACCCTCTCATATAAGACATGGCAATTTCGACGTTGTGCGTTAGATGTGATCCCACTTCGCTTAAATACACACTTATAACATGTCCTATATCTATGTGATCTCACTTCAATTTTAGATACTTGTATAATTAAACGTTGCATTCGGTTTGAGGATCAATTGCAATGTTGAAATTTAATTTGTCAATTGATGTAACAAATCATATCAAGACACTTGTGACTAATAAGGAGCCGGTGTTGCACCACTTTGTAGGTTTACAAATTGAGAAAGATTGGCCAAATGAAAAAAAAGAAAGAGAAAAAGAATACATTTATTAACTACCATGACAAATTTGACACGATCATTTAAATTTGCCAAAGGAAAAAAAATACATAAAGGTTTGGCCAAGTGAAAAAGAAAAAAAGAAGAACGTGACATTTGTTAGTATTCCACCCAGTGCCAAAAGGTTTAAGGGTGCGTTTGGTTCAGTATTCTGAAAACTCTTGGGAAAAATGCAAAGCAGTTTAACCTAAAGGATTTTAGATAAATGCAAAAGCCGTTTGGTAAATTATGCTTTGAGAAGCAATTTTGAAAGAAATACTATTTGGTAGGAAACACATTTGAAAAGCTCTTTGGGTGATAAATATTAGTTTTTTTTTTTAAATTTTATTTATTTAAAATTGAAAAAATAATGTATGCAACTTTTTAAATATAAATTTGAAAATAATGCTAAAAAATCAAATATATGTATAATTAAAAAAAAATTAAACCCTTCATTAGAATTTTTAAATTTTTAATTGTTTAAATTGAAAAAAATAATGTATGTAACTTTTTAAATATCAATTTTAACAATAATACTAAAAATTCGAATACATGTATTTAATTTTTTTAAAAAAAACCAAACCCAATTTTTTAATTTTTATTTGCTTAAAATTGAAAAAAATTATGTATACAAATTTTTAATTAAAATTTTCACAATAATGTTAAAAAAATCAAATACATATATATATATATATAATTTTTTTTTAAAAGACCAAATCCTTTGTCAAAATTTTTAAATTTTTATTTGTTTAAAACTGAAAAAATAATGTATGCAACTTTTTAAATATAAATTTGAAAATAATGCTAATAAATCAAATATATATATATAAAAAGACCAAACCCTTCATCAGAATTTTTAAATTTTTATTTGTTTAAAATTGAAAAAAATAATGTATGCAAATTTTTAAATATAAATTTTTACAATTATATATATTTAAATAAGACCAAATCCTTCGTTGAAATTTTTTAATTTTAATTTTTTTTAATTTGAAAAAATAATATATGTGACTTTTTAAATATAAATTTGAAGATAATGCTAAGAAATCAATTATATATATATATATATATATATATATATATATATATATATATATATATATTTATTTAAAGAAAAGACCAAACCCTTCATTGGAATATTTTAATTTATATTTTTTTATAATTGAAAAAATAATGTATACAACTTTTTAAATATAAATTTTGACAATAATGCTAAAAAAATCAAATATATACGCTAAAAAAAATAAAATATATAAATATTTTTTTAAGAGACCAAAATATATTTATTTTTTTAGCATTTATATATTTGATTTTTTTAGCATTATTTTGGCATTTAAAAAATAACAACGAGGGCAAAATCGAAATTTGAAGAATGAGTGAGAATAGTTTTAAAAGAAAAAAATAATTTTCAATATTTGGTTAATTGTTGAAAGCTCAAAACTAGTTTTTATTAGTATTGGGTTTTTGGCGCCCCAATATCAACTTTCATTTGAAAGTTTACTTTAAAATGATTCAAACAAGCTTCCGGTATTTCCCAAGGGCCTTTCAACGAAAGTTTGGAAATCGAACCAAACGCACTCTAAACTTTTACTCAAAAAGTTTTTTTGGAGAGAGAATTTTTGTGACACTTGTTTAGAGTTAATTATGGTATTTCAATTTTTATCAAGATGTAAGTGGACTGTAGTTAGCAGTAGAGAGTGGACAAAATAGTAAGAAAAACATTAATTTAATTGTAGTAGCGAAAAATTGTACTTTTTTTTTTGTTTATATATGGTGAATTTTTTTGAACTAAAATTCGTGGCAATAGCTGAAGACGTGTTTCAACGCCTATCAAGGGAGAAAATAATGAGGAGTCAAAAAGTTCAAAATGAAAGTCGGGTCTTTCTGCAAAATCCGCGTCTTTTTTCCATTTTCCCTCCCTGCCTGCCTCCCCATTTCCCATCACCTTCTCGGCAAGCAGGACCCCGCCGTCGTCCCTCCGCCCTTTTAAAAAACTCATCAAAGACTTTTGACTCACCAAAACCACTTCTCCTTCTTCTTCTTCTTCTTCGTCTTCATCTCCTCCTCCTCCTCCTCCTCCAAGTCCCGATCCCCCCCCGTCTGCTTCTCTTCTCTGAGATTTTGGTTTGAGCAAAGCTCATTCCTCCCACCATCTCCGCCCATTGCAAAGCACCATCTCCTCACCTCTCTCTTCCTCTCTCTGAGCAAGCCAGCCGGTCATAATGTTGCTGGTCAACTGCTCCAATTGCCACACTCCGTTGCAGTTGCCACCGGGTGCCCCCTCCATCCGCTGCGCCCTCTGCCACGCCGTCACCCTCATCGCCGATCCTCGCTCCCTGCCTCCCCCTCCCCCACTCCTCCTCCTCCTCCTCCTCCTCCTTCCACCACCACCACCACCTCCCCCAACACTATCCTCCGCAGCGGCCGCCGCCGTCCTACGGGCCGCCGGGGCCCCCTCCTCCGGCCCACGGCTCGAAGCGAGCCCTGATATGCGGCGTCTCGTACAGGAACACCCGGGACGAGCTCAAGGGCTGCGTCAACGACGCCAAGTGCATGAAGTTCCTGTTGACCAATCGCTTCAAGTTCCCCGAGTCCTCCATCCTCGTGCTCACCGGTGCGTTCGCCTTTCTCGCTTCTGTCTCTGCTCCGATAAGGATCCGATCGTCTTCGTGTTCAATCGCTCCCTTCTCTCGGCGATGCTTCTCTATGAATTGCTAATCGGGCGTTGACCGTCTACAGCCCAGCTTCTTTCTCTCTCTTCAATTATTTCTCATTTGCGCGTGCATGCTCATTGGCAATTCGAATTTGATGAACGTTCCTAGCGTTCTTTCCCAATTAAAAATCAGCTGATAGCATCGCGATCCCTCACCATGAGTTACGACTTTAGTCTACTGAGTTTGACATTGGATAGCACTGCAATGTCGATCGCTAGATTGTTAGTCGTGAGAACAAATGTGATGACCGCTACGCAAATTACAGATACGGTTCGGATTCTAGATGTTCAATTCAGGCCTCCTTATCAATCTTCATCCTTGTGAATACTTGATAACGAGTGTGTGAAGCGGTTTCTCCGGCTGTTAATCTCGTCTTGTCTCTGGTTCGTCATGTCTCATGATGATCCGAAAAGGATTTGCAATTAGTCGAAACTATAGAGGCATAAGTTTCTGAAAGATACTCCGCATCTCCGTTTTACAAGTTATCTATTATTAATCTGGAATGCCCACGTGGGGGCCTCATTAGTCTGTGAAAATTAACTCTGCAGAAGATGAACGCGATCCTCAGAGGCGTCCAACCAAGCAGAACATAAGAATGGCGTTGCAGTGGCTTGTCCTAGGTTGTAGGCCTGGGGATTCTTTGGTATTCCATTATTCCGGTCATGGATCCCAGCAGAGGAACAACACCGGTGACGAGGTGGATGGGTTTGATGAAACGCTCTGCCCTTCAGATTTTAGGACCAAAGGAATGATCGTCGATGATGAGATCAATGCTACAATCGTCAGGCCTCTTCCTCATGGTGTTAAGCTTCATGCCGTTATTGATTCTTGTCACAGCGGCACTATGTTAGATTTACCCTTTCTCTGTAGAATGGACAGGTTTGTTCGTCATTCGCGTGGTTCTTTGCATTAAATTCCTAGATTTATCCATCCAGAGACGAACTTTGCTTGTTTTCATTTGTGAATGCAGAAGTGGTCAGTATACCTGGGAGGACCACAGACCTCGTACAGGAGTATGGAAAGGGACAAGCGGGGGAGAAGTGATTTCTTTCAGCGGCTGCGATGATAATCAAACTTCTGCCGATACTTCGGTAAAGCTTTTGGTGTTTGGCACTTAAATGGATTTCTCGGAATCCTGGAAAATCCTTACTATTGCAAAAGTAAGTAAAAGGGAGCACAAACTTAATTAGCCCGATTCTCTCTGCCAACAGGCTCTTTCACAGGTTACATCGACAGGTGCTATGACTTATTCCTTCATCCAAGCCATTGAGCGTGGACATGCCGCCACTTATGGGAGCATGCTGAATGCGATGCGGTCTACCATTCGGAACACAGGCGACGATCTTGAGGGTGGACTTGTAACTTCTCTTATCTCGATGCTTTTGACCGGTGGCAACCTCGGCACACGACTAAGACAGGTATGTTATACTACGGCAGCATCAGCTGTTTCTTTGTGAAAAAGTTGCTTCGGACCCTCTGTAGAATGTGCCTGAGGTTTCTCTGTTTCATACTGAAACCAAACATCTTAGCGGAGAACAGGACTAAGATTACTTGTATAGCTTTGATTGTCTGATTTGAACTTCGCTCTCATGAGATGGTAGTTGGGATTTACTTTCAATATCTAAATCACTTTTATAAAAGTCATTTGAAAACATAAGGCGCGTCAGTGCATATCTATTAAAGAAGCAACTGTGGACGAACTTATTTGATATGTACCCGGAAAAGATAGCTATTTCGTTCTACTTTATTTCGTGATGCATCTTCAGTGACTATTATTGTTACGGAAAAATAAGGAAAATCATTAAAGCTGGTTTACGTATGTCAAAATGGCTAGAGACGTTATATCGTATGCAGATGGAATGTTCAATAATTCAGTAGAAACATGATATTACATTATGGAGATGGAATAATTGAAAACCGTATGGAGACTTTCACTTATTCCGGAAAGTGTAAGACGGTTAGATGGTCTTCCATGATAATTCACGTATCCTACTTGGTAAATTGGCTTCTTTGCCGAAAGACCTTTATTTGTAACTTGTAAAAAGTTCTGCTTGATTAACTTGTTCACAGTTGTGCGTAAAATGGTGGTTGAAAAACCCATATAATTACCTTCCACCAAAATGTTCCTACTTTGATCACTAAAGCATCCTCTTATGGTCGGAGCACAAACAAAGCAATGTTCAAGCCTGTTTTTAAACATAAAGGCTTCTCCATCATTCTTGCTTCCACCATGCCCGAATCGACAAATCAAACTAGTGGACTTTGTTAAATTTCTGTCGACCTGGGTTAGAAAAATGCCCTAGTTCTTCTGCATGAATCTCCCATCTTGGAGGCTAGGCACTGCTGTGCCGTGGGATACTCGTTAATACAACCATTTCACCCTGTTAATATTACTTTTGCAGGAACCTCAATTAACTGCGAACGAGCCATTTGATGTGTACGCGAAGCCCTTCTCCTTGTAGCATGGTAGACAGAAGCTTCATCAAGTTGCATCGGTTCCTATTCATCGTCGGTTTGATGGCATTACGGCTTAACTTGGTTCCACGTAGACTGAAGTTTGTCTTGCAGTGTTCTGGATGGACGAGCAAGAGTATTATAGATCGTACTTCGGGTCTGAATCTCAATGTCTTTTTCGTGTGTAGTGGGATGGTTGTTGTGGGATTGGAGTGATAGGAAACTGGAGATACTCTGGGAGCGGGAGGATCTAATACCGTCTCCTAAAAGTATCAGTTGAGGTGAAATTTTGGAAGTGCCAACTGTGCATATCAAGATCAGCATTCCAGCTATTTTCACTAAATTCTACCTTCAGCACCAGCTCCCCAACCATATAATGTTTGTGGTAGCTCACCTCATATTCACTTGCATATTCATTAACACAGTACTTTGAATACAGGGGATGTCGGTTACCATGTTGCATTTGCATTCCCCTCAAATATATTAAGAAACCTTATTAAGTATTGGAAAATTCTTTAAAAAAAGTCAAACTTACTTTCGTATTCATATTAGCATTTCCCATATTTTTGAAAACTTTGACTCGCGAATATGGACATAAAATTGAAGAGGCTTCTCAAAAGTTGCAAAACAATGAAAAACGATCTTCCCAGGTAAATCTTTTATCAAAGTATCAATGAGCTAAAGTAGTGATAGTCGTTGACAAAGGTCCTAGTAAGAAGGGGTAGTTCCCTTTTTTCAAATGTCTCGACTCGTTAGGTTAAAGTGACCGTTGGGTGATTTTTATCTACAAACAATTTTTTAGGTTTTAGGATTCAATGTTTTTTTTAACATGAAATGTCCGAAACTTACCAAAATTATCGGCATCCGATTGATTCTTCTAGTTCTATTGTTTTGTATATTCAACATGATACGTTTTAAAAATTTTTAATTTTGAAGGGGAAGTCATTGCAAGCAATTTAACCTGAGGCCTAGAAAAAATTGGAGAGAGAGAGAGAGAGAGAGAGAGAGAGAGAGAGAGGAAACATTGGGATGCGCGAGATGAGATGAGATGAAGGAGAAACAGTCTTGTCGTGATGATGTGGCAGCTGCCCCCATCCAGTCAGCCAGCCAGAGAGCCACTACTACGAGAAAATATTCCTCTATTTCTCTCTCTGCCTCTCTTTCTTTCTGGGGGTCTTGCATTCTGAACCAATCGAGCTCAAGTCAAAGCCACACTCTCTCCGCTTCGTCTCCTCCGCTTCATCCACAAAGAACAGAATTTTCGCAAGCCATGGCCACCCCCACCCCCACCCCCACCGCCTACGTCTCCTTCTCTCCGCTTCGCCATCCTCTTTCTTCCCCCCGCCTTCTTCAGCTTCCTCATCTCCCTAACCTCCGACCCCCCGCTCCGGGGCGGCTCGCCTTCAGGACGCGTGCCATGGGAAAGGACTTGCTGGGCGATTTCGGGGCGAGGGACCCTTCCCCGGCGGAGCTGGAGAGCAAGTTCGGAGACAAGGTGCTGGGTAACGTCGACACCGAGCACAGGATCTTGATCCCCGTCGCCTCCGCTCTCTCTCTCGCCGAGCAGGATTGTTCCCCTGTTACCCCCGTCCAGCCCCCCATGTCCCTCCACGACGCTCAGAAGCTCCTCAAGAAGGTCGAATTTTTCCCCCCTTCTTCTCGAAGAATTCTCGTGATTTTCGTGTGAATTGTTTCTCCCTGAGCTACTGCTGCGACATGCTCATGTCAAGTTCCGATTTTGCTCAAATGGAAGAACGTTTGGAAGAGCTGGAGTGTCTCTGTTGACACTGTGGGTTTCTTTCGTTAGGTTGTTGGGTGGAGACTGTTGGAAGAAGAAAGTGGGCTTAAACTGCAGTGCTTGTGGAAGCTGAGGGATTTTAAGTGTGGGGTCGAGCTGATTAACCGGATTTATAACGTGGTCGAACCCACTGCTCACTTCCCAAGTTTGTACTTGGAGCCACCCAATCAAGTCAGAGCTGAACTGTGGACTTCTTCCGTTGGTATGACTGTTCTTGTTTCTATTATTTTTAGATAAGAAAATGTGATCATTGTGAATATACTCTGTTATAGACATGGTGTGAGTAACTGGAGAGCCGTGGTTCTGGCACTTCGCAAATTGGGACATACATAAAAATTAGAAAGTGATGGATGGGCCACTTTTTCAAGCTACTGTAAAATTTCGTAGGGGAGCTTGAGAAGAGTAGTCACTTAATAGGGAACTGTGGAGTTGTTTTTTTGCATAACATGACTACTAAACATGATGCTTCTAATTCTTACTGTGAAGATTGGATTGATACTTCTCCATATGAAATGCGCTAGGTTGTCATAGTTAATCCTCCTAGTCTCCATTCTTATCGTTACTCCTGTTGTTTAATTCTTGTATGTTTTCCAATTGCATGGGTAAAGTTCTATGCTTGTCTTCGGAATAGAATTGGTTTTGTTATATACCTCAATTAATAGGTTTTGCACTTGACTATGCAGGGGGCTTGAGCATGAATGATTTCATCATAGCTGCAAAAATTGACAAGATCAAAACATCAGATCTGGCACCTAAGAAGAGAGTATGGGCATAAGTCGAGATTTTTTTGCATTGTAGGAGAAGCGAAATGCTCAAGATAAAAGTTTTGCGGCATCCAGTTGATGAGGGACAGTTCTCCAATGTAAATTGATTCATAGACTGCTGGTCCATTCAATGCTTAATCAGCAGATAGACTTTGTCATTCACGACTATCATTCTTAGATTGGTAGAAACATTGACAAACTTATTTTCCTTTTGAATGTCTATTCTTAACGATGTTTATTTTTCCTTCTTTCCGTCGAATCCTTTTGATATTTTGTCCAAATTAATGGGCAATCCTGTTTCTGTCTGGTGAATGCTCGAGACAGTAGTCCTGGACCAAAGGAAGTTGTCTGTCCATGTACCTATCCAGGTTGTAAGAAGTTTGTCCTTCAAATGCAGTATGGACATGAACACAGATGCTGCTAGTATTGCACTCTGCTCATGCACTACCGCTGGAAATCTTATTCCTGTGTTAGTACAGGTTTCAAGTACGGTTACAGTGGATGGAGAACTACTGTGGTTGTTTTTGTTGGATATGCTCAAGTAAGCTCTCATTCTCAGATTCAGTCCGACCTTTTGGAAAAGTTCTATGGTAATGCAAAATTGCTTGTGTAAGCAACAAGCCTGATCGCGCTGTTGAATTCGACATATATGAAAAAGGAGTCGGACAAAGATCAACATTAAGTATGGGTACTTTATCGACTTAGGTTTTATATCAGTTCAACGGGAGGCAATATCTATGAGGTAGAAGACCCCATTTGCAAGGTTTGGATGGCAAAATACATTTGCAGGCCACGAGTCATAGTTGGGACAGCAAATTACTTTATACACCAAAACGCTCTGTACCCTAGCGTTTAGCCCAAAAAGTTAAAAGACCTGGCCTCGATATAAACTAATAATGCCATATCCCGTAGGCTTCGAACTTGGGAAGACATTATCCCTGTTTGTTACGCTGTCCTTCGACAATGGCCGCAACTGCTACTATTTCACCGCCATGCGCCCTCCTTTCTTACCAAGGTGGCTTTTTGTAACGCGCCCGACTTTCTCTAGCGGACCACCGCTGCACTAGTGCTTCGAGTTCCGTCAGTTTTTGCTTCGTTTGGTGTGACGGGACTGATGATGGTTGAATTGTAGGACTTCGTGGAGCTCTGGTTTCAACCCGTACCTTCCAATCCGCAAAGAACCAGGTCTGCTTCTGCTTGCTTCCCATGTATCCACTTTCGACTTTGACAAAAGGCTGATATGCGAACCAACAAATTACTCGCTTAAAGATGAAACAGAGCACATACGAAACTCCATATGCGAAGGAAATGAGTGATCTTTTGTTCGTCTTCTTATTTGGTCTTCCGAACACGCTGGGGGTTCATTCAGTGCAATCTTTATTCCGCCCGTGCCCACGAATAGAATTTTGCGTGGGAAAACAAGATGGGCAAAATAAACTCGCACTCATTATGTTCGACAAAATGCTTTTGTGGTGACAGCTCTCTATGCACTCAGGTGCTATCTGAGCTCGTGCCCAACAGTTATTATCTTGAGGGATATCTGGTTTTCTTTTGCTTTATCCTCTATATTTCAACTGGAGTTATACCCTGGCTGAAAAAAAGGAGAAAAAAGAAGCTGGAGTCATTGCAGGCTTTACCACAATAACCATGTTTTGTGATGCAGAGACAATGTGGAAGGGCTGTTGCTGCTCCAATTTCTGCTAAGTTTGACCTAAAGCCTCCACCTTATCCACTGGTATGGTTTGAACCATGTCTCTCTTTTGTTCTTATTTAGTTCCCATGGCTTCCATAAACTAGTAGTACTTCCTGCCTTTTGCCTTGTGTTGTTTTGTTAATGGGATGGTTTGCTGATTTAACGGAATCTGTATATGTTTTGTCAGGCAGTCCTTTATAATTAAGCTTTTAAAGGTGGCACAATCTGCTATATCAATGTGTGTTCTGATGATGGTGATGGCATTGTTGCCTGGCTTCACATTTGTAGTGGCTAAATATACTTTCAGACTCTGCTTATAACTGAGCTTGACTTAGATCCTTGCGGTGCCGCCCATTTGTGTTCATCAATGTTAAGGCTTAAGATGTCAATATCTCTGCCTCAGGATGCTCTGGAGCCACACATGAGCCGGGACACGATATCATATCATTGGGGAAAGCACCATAGGGGATATGTTGAAAATCTAAACATGCAAATAGTCGGGACTGACCTAGATGGGATGTCATTGGAGGACATTATCATTCTTTCATACAACAAGGGCGACATTCTTCCTTCTTTCAATAATGCCGCACAGGTAGTATATTTTAAGTGGTCCTTAAAGTATTTCCCTTTGTGACCTGTCATCAAATTAATTGGCTTGTGTATAGTTTACTTTTTCCACATGCTTGTGTCCTCATATGGGTCCATAGTACTTATACTAGGAGTAGATAATTATCTCTCAATCTCGTGAGGGGCTAAAGCCGGGACACATTGGGATTTCATTCTTTAAAGCTGGATTGGTACTTCAATATTCTGGAAAGAGAATGCGGCCATTGAAATTGCTCAACTCTAAGATAGGATCTTCCTGTTGCCTAATGGTAAATAAATCCCTTACCGTCATATACAGGACAGCTAGCTTGCCCATTTAGGTACTAGAACTTTCATATTCACTGTATGGGATAAAGCTCAAGGATGAATTGACATTACCAGAAGAGTTCTCCTCCTCCTCCTCCTCCCCACCCCCCTCTTTTTCTTGCCCCTTCCCCACTAAATGACCCCCCCCCAACAGTGGCATTCCACTCACCCATGTACCAGTCACACCTTTCCTCTTTAAGGACTTCAACTTGATTATTTGCTTACATAATCTGCAGATATGGAATCATGACTTCTTTTGGGAATCAATGGTGCCAAATGGTGGAGGAAAGCCATCTGGTGACCTCCTAGAACTGATTGAGAGAGATTTTGGTTCTTTTGAGAAGTTAAGTGCAAAATTCAGGTCAGCTGCATCTACACAATTTGGCTCTGGTTGGGTGTGGCTTGCATGTGAGTGGAATTTTTCTTGTACCTGCCTTAGCTGATGTGCTTCTGTAACTTTCACCTCCAGATTCCCATTTATCTAGAAATCATTTTGGGCTTTGGTTAATGTGTAGACAAAGCAAATAGGCTCAACGTTGGTAATGCTATTAATCCACGCCCGTCCGATGAGGACAAGAAGCTTGTGGTGGTGAAGAGTCCCAATGCTGTGAATCCTCTCGTCTGGGATTATTTGGTAAGCACAATCCATAGAGTTGCGGTCTGTCATTGTTCATTGCACATTCACAGATTCATATAATTCAGATGTCATGTGTCTATAGATTTATTCTTTACTTACTGTAATTTGTGATGTTTAGTATCACTGCTCTACTTACGCACTTGTTAATTTCTGTTCTGGCAGCCTCTTCTCACTATTGATCTCTGGGAGGTAATCATGTTTGATCTTATTTACTTCCTTCGGTAGAAGTAATTTATAGATTTCTATCCGAGCTGTGAGAGCAGCTTTCTAATCGAATACTAATCCTGGTATGAAATTCTCTCAACAGCATGCCTACGACCTTGATTATCAGGTACCATAAATTTGCATTTTGCTAATACCTTACTTGTGCTGATCTTGTAATGCGTCACTAGAGCCTAAGCGCATCAGTTTCATCTTTTCACAGAGTCATCGAGCTGATTATGTATCTATGTTCATGGAAAAGCTAGTGTCATGGGAAACAGTGAGTGCCAGACTAGAGATGGCGAAGGCTCAAGTTGCTGAAAGAGAACGGGAGGAGGAGAAGAGGAAATATGAGGAAGACAATGAAAGCTCCAGCAATGAAGCTGTTGAGATGTATCTGGACAGTGGGACCGAGGATTCAGAGGCGGAATGACCCCATGTGATCTCTTGGCTGCAATTGTATCATTATGGTCATCAATCGCTTGCACATTGGAACAGAACACATCAGAGACTGAGCAAAGCAGAGGGCTACATTTATCATAATATATGGATCCTTCCGCCCAGCTTGAAACCTCGCAACAGAGGCGCAAAGAGGATGAGCTTGCAAAGGCACTCATGAACATTGCGGTGTATCAGTTTCGTTCTCTTGAGATTCGAAGATGAAAATTGCCCAACAGCGCTTGACTATGGGAGTTGTGACAAGCCTAGGCTTAACTGTATGACCGTTCATCTCACCTGTTCCGATTATTATATGGGTTAATAACTGTTGCACTCAGCCATTTGTCCAAGACGTTGCTATTAGGAAAAAACCACGTTTTAAGCAAGCAACTGACAGAAAATAGGACTAGGAACTAAACAGTTCGCACTACTCGCATTTCTTTTCAAGGGACGTTGAAACATGAAAATCAAAGCTTTAGTAAAAATGACTGAAACTAATTGAAGGATACAATGACTAAATTCCATCCAAATTCAAGTGATGAACTTCCTGCATTACTAATTACAAAACAAGAGGAAAATCTTACCCAATAGGGGACATGATCATAATCAATGTCGGGAAATTTTTCCCTGGACCAGATTCACTGGATTGGGTGATCCACAACTATTGATTTTGTGGGTTTCACAAGATCGACGGTCATCTAGCACTGAGTTTGGGAAGGTATTTCCCATCCGTGGTTTTTCACGAGGATGCCTACTGAAATGACATATACACACACATTGTGTATAAGAAGATGGTGTCAGAGTATCAAGTCCAAAACCTGCAGTGGATTTGCAACAATATTTAGGCACACGTCTCATCCTCCTCAAAGTCAAAAGTAAAAGTTCCATCCGCCAATTACAACCAAAAGAAAAAGCCATCTGCTAAGTAGTACAAAGTATGGTCTTGCCATTGAAATGTCAAGAAATATCATCGCGCAAGGATCTATGATCTATTTTAGAACTTCCGAGAGGCTCCTCCTACATCCCTCAACTCCCATGATGGTTTAGCCTCTTTTGCAATATCACTCTTGATTGCTGCTTGAATTGGCTTGATGATGAATAAATACTGTCAACACCCCAGGAAAAAACAACATAGACATTCAGATAGTTGTCAGGAATGAAGTACACAAGCAAGATGAAAACTGAGCATTGCATCCAAAATCCAGACAGAGATGCACCAGCAAGAAAAGAAAACAAATCAATAATGCACTTGCAAGACCTACTTGGAACGCAAAAATCAAAGGGATAAACTCTTTCCATCTTCTATTGGGATTCGGCCCTTCAATCAATTTCTTGTCCACCAATATACCCTTGCTTCCATTTAAGGCAACATCTGTGATTGTTTTCACGAGGTTAGGAATCCAAGCAGTTCCATCTGGAAGTATCTGCAGCAATATACAGGACAGTGGTATGAACTCAAAAGAACGGAATAAACCCAAATGCACCAGACAAACCGAATAACAGGATAGAAGAATTCCAGGAGGCAATTACTACCTTTTCATCATTCTCATTTTTGTTGCATCTCCCACTGTTCTCAACCAAAACAACAGGAATGGAAGACCCCTACACGAAAACAAGGAAAGTGCAAAATGAAAAATACAAAATCTCCCACCAACCAATCGATAATTCAATAACATGTGAATTCTGGCAAAATTACCATTTCCACAACTAATCCATCTACTTGTGCTGCCTATATATATAATATTTGACCAAACTTTGCATCACAATAATAATTAAACATCAGCACTGCATAAGCTATGCATTCATGCACAAATTTGGAGATCGGCTACTAAACAAATTGAAAGAAATCAACTGTTAATTTCACTTCTAGTGGAGATGAGCCTGGAGTCAAGGGTCTGTATTCACCACTTCCACTGCCAAAATAATTAGTGCCTAACATTAGTGACCATAAAACCTACATAGAAGGTTATATAATTAGGAAGTACCCCGGATCATAGCAGGAGCCTCATCAAGAATGCACTAAGGTAAGCCCGACACATCACAATTGAGTTGACTAGAGGTGGAAGCAACTTTTAATATCCCACAGCAGTCACTCATGGTCCATAAAGTTCTATGTCCCCAGAAGCAAAGATAAATGAGCATCGGATTTAAAACTTTCACATGTAAGAGAATCCTTATCCTAGAACCAATGGTTATAAGTCCATCAATCTCAGTTCTCCTCCGTTAAGAATCATGAATCATCAAGCCCGATGAACACTCCATCACCATCATACATGCAAGCCGTACAACAACCCAGTAAAAAAATGATCAGAGTAAAAAGATTCAGTAAAACAGTGAATACAGGGTACAAATCACAAAGTAAAACTAAGACGTAACTACAAAAACCAATAGAAGGACCAACAAAGATGATAAAATAGAAAGCAAAAGTACCCATGACTCTTGCTTCTTAATCCGGGCGCCCAACTTAACAATCTTCATAAGAGCCTCGGATCTTTTAGAGAAGAATAAATCATATTCCAAACCATCTGGTGGAGAGAGTTGGGCATGCGTAAGAACAATCAGTGCTTTGCGCCAAATTTCTTTACCAAAGCTATCGGTGATAGCTTTAATGACCTGCTTGTCCAAGTTGTCCACCCTGTAAGAATCCAAACGGTCCACATAGAGGAGGACATCTATCGTTCTGTCCAAAAGGAAGCTGCTCGACATACCCGACCAGCAAGAAATCACCATGGTGAATATGAAATTATTCGAACCGCATAGAGGTTTGTGAGACAAGGGCAGGCGCAACCCACCGTTTTATGATTTCAAGGGTTTGATCGTTGACGTATCCTCCTTCAATGAGCCCAGGAGTGTCGATGATGTTCAATGTAAACCCAGCCCTCGAGCGTGAAATCATTATGGGTCTTGGCCCCTCCGACTAGCACACAAAAGCAACCCAAACTGGTCACGAGAATCGAGTTTTTTGTAGGGAGCAGCAGCGAAATGGTCAGAACGCAGGGGAACTACCTGGAAGGCACTAACGGCGACGACTCTTTCGCCAACTACGGAATTAACGGTGGACGACTTTCCAACCCCTCCTTTCCCCATGACAAGAATCGTCAAGGACTTCACGTTCTGCAACAGGGTAATACATGAGAGCAGACAAGCCAACTCCGAGTCAGAGAACTAGGAAAAATAAGAACTTGCGCATTGGGTGTGACCCAGGTAACTCGGAAAAGGGGGGGAACAACAACAAAGGATCCAGAAACGAAAACTCCGATGGCCGGATATTCGAGCTCAGCACACAACGAAGGGAAAATCACACGACATAGAAACGCCGCAAGAAGATGGGAAGGGGGGGGACGGACCTCTTGCTTGAGTTTGCTGAGCAAGTCGAGCAATTTGGCCTGGGTGGCGGCCGGGAATTGCTGGATCCCGACCCATTCGCGGATCAATTGAGCGGCCATCTCCCTCGGACGACCTACTCCAAAGCCTCTCGTCCTGCGACGCTCAAGAGACGCGCGCAATGAGAAAATTGGAAGTTTCAGCAGAAAGGGGAGAGAAAGCGGCGCCAGAAATCGGCAACTGATAAACCCTAAACCCCGAGAAAGCAAACAAACAGAAAAGGAAAAACCGAAGACGAGCGTAAGAGAGGGGTAGAGAGAAAGGTACCCCTGATTCCGAAAGCGAGGGATTGGGATTGGGATTGGGATTGGGATTGGGATTGGGCGGATAAGGAAAGCTTTTTTTTGGCTTGGCCTCCTCCTCCTCCTCCTCCTCCACCTCCAAAAGCCAGCAGCGGTTTGCTGCCTACTTCTTTGCTCACTGGGCGTACCCCGGGGCTATAATTGTCATTTCCCAGGCTCCCTTGGCTGCTTCTCTGAATTCGGGTTCTTCTTTTCTCCTTTTTTTAACCCGAAATCGAAGTGGGCCGGGCTATGCTCTTAGTAAAGCCCGATTGCATGACCTCCTCTTCTTCCTCCTGGAAATGGGCATAAATTCTTCGGTTTTAGTTCTTGGCGAGGTAGGAAAACTACTGAATACGACAGACGTTCTAATTTCATATGTTTACCCAGTTGGCATTACTTCTTAAACCCAACGAGCCGTATTTATAGTTTTATTTTTATAAATATGATATATTTCATATACTCAGTCTTAAATTCGAACTATCGAGAGTAGCTTATTAACTGTAACTAAGTTTCAATTAAGTTTTGCATTTTGAGTTATACAAATAGATTCAATGTCCCTCAGATAAAAAAATCTATGATCTTTCCAACGGAGTTAGCTTTCGGACAGGGGTACTTCAAAATTCAACACAATGCGAATTATATTTTTTTAAAATGCCATATATTGTCTATTAAGCATATATGTTCATCCAAATTTGCTGAAGTTACAGCAAGGTGGAGTTTGGATATTCGTACTTAAGCGGGGCGAGTTGGACGGATGGGTGGATTTAGCCTTGTGGGTTCCCAGACCCGAATCGCTTTGGCCCGATTACCTGGGCCCGACAAATTATTTTCATTTTTTTTTCCCTGTAAATTGATTTGAAGTTCCTTAGGCAAGAAGAAGAAGAAGAAGAAGAAGAAGAAGAAGAAGGGGCCGGTTGTGGTGGAATTCATTGACGCTGTCCGAGCCAAATGAAGGTGAATAGTGTAACGTCGCGTACGCTCGGACAATGCTCGGATAAGGAAGCAGGTCTCGAAAGGGATGCCTTTATCAGCTGAATGATCACTTGTTTTCTGTTGACAGCGACATAATTTCCATGCAACAGGCGAAGATGTTTTACTGTCTAACGTCTACTGCACTGTCAACCAAGCTCTTGTACTAAATCCCCTATTTCTCGTATTATGGCTCTCGTTATTCGCGCGGTTGTTCTGTTTTGCTTCCGCTGTTGCTGTAGCTGATCATGTGATCATGACCGTTCTTTGGACCCTCCAGTTCATATTAAGATATGCTTGCTGAAATCTGTTGTTCAATACCGACCAAAAAAAAAAAAAAACAAAGAAAGAAATCCGGTCTTCAAGACAGTGGCTGCTCTATTTTGTCGCCACCAGCCCCAATTTAATTGTCCAGTTTTTCGTTTTGTGGACATCATATCTCGATGTGTTTGATTTCTAGCCTTTTATCAGGTCGGTCTGATCTTTTGTTCACCTATGGAACGAGTCAGTGGCAGCTGAAATCATATAGTTTCTAAGTTGATTCCATGGTAGTTATGTTTATTGTCCATATAAATCCAAGATCATAGTGATCATAGTGATCAAAGTCGTAATTTATTTGAGATGGAATACTCTGATGGGAAAAAAGAAAAAAGAGAAGATTTCTCGGTCATTCGTTCTTATTGCTTGTGACTTATAATGGATAACGGCACAAATAAGAGATTTCCCCTAATGTTCACCTGGCGATTTCATATTATGCTCGCTACCCTCTTCATTGTCTGGCTTGAGGTTCCATTGCCGGAATCATAGTCTACGACGATCTTGCACTTGTAACATGGAAGGTTAGGTGACTACGTGGCATTCTATGCTTTAAGTTTAGTGTACACCTTTTGTTCTCGGTAAAAGACGAGATTACAAGTCATTAATCATTCTCTAATCTGACTTTTGTCGTTGTCGAGGGAACAAAGATGCAGGCAATTAGATATGGCTGATGTCCACACGATTGCTTGATCCTCACTGCGGAACAACAGCTTGATGTTGCCTCCTTCAGTTTGGAAGCTGAGCAAGAAGTAGCCGCGGGCTTCATGAGCTTCTTCCAACATATCCAAAATTCTGTCTGTAAAATTCAAGAGCGTCAGGAGACAAAGTTACCGTTAGTTCTGTAATTGCCAGGAATTTCAAGGTAAACTGTTGAACTGAATACTTAATAATCATACACTCTTTTGATGTGAGAACTGCTCCCATATACTTTCTTGTGAGACTCAATATCAGCTGCCTGTGTTTCAGATGGACTGATACTAATCTTTGCCTCTTTTGCCCTGAGTGAACACTTGAACATTGGTCAATATACTACATATATGGCACAGAAGACAAGCAACAGGGAGTCACAGTACAGGCATTCTACCAGAAGGTGTGACTACCGGCATTGCAGTCCTGGAATTCAGCAGCTCTTCAGTCTCTTCCAGATAGGAATTTACGATGGTTCTTGATCTGAGTGTTGCGGCTCCTCTTAAACCTGAAGATCAATTGCATAAATACATCTGTTGCTGTCCTTCAAAGGGCTAAACATGTTTCCATGTGATAACATTTTTGAGGATATAGTAGTTATGGAATCATTACACGTTGCAGCTGTGGCTGTTAGTGTGATCATGTCATCTGGCGTTTGGTTTGCAAAACCAGAGTTGATGACAGAGGCAACCTGGTCTCTGGGTGCACCCGCTGACTCCGCAGCTTCTGCACAGACAGCAGCCACCAGACTTGCAGCAAAAGAAAGGACGTTTCCCATGTTATCGTCATAAGCCACCGTGCTCCTATTATTGTGCCTGCTGATATCATCTACACCTATGATGCTGCTGCCTGTGATGCCCGCAATTGCTGCAGCCAAACGTGCAACAGATAGGGCAGCATCTACTTTGGCTGTGTGCAATCGAAGCTCCTCTTTCTTCCTGTCCTTGTACCACTTGAGTAGGCTGGCTAAAGGTTTGCCTCTTAACCATCCTTTTACATCCTTCAAGTTTAGCTGGATTAAAAGCAAAGTGTTTAATGCAGTAACCTATTATTACTCCGAAAAGATATTTAAATTGCTTCACTATCATTACCCTGCTCAGATCAATTGTTGGATGCTTCTTATAGACAGCTGGGTGGGGCCTCTCGACTGCAAATAACATCTGTGAAAGATTCATGCACAACGAAAGATTAGAAAAAAAAAAAAAAAAAAAGACATTAGTTGTTTACTTTAATTTCCCACGCATCTAACATGGACATTAAACATCTCTCAAGCCTATCCTTGTTGTCTACCCAAGAACGTAGGATTAACATTTGAAAATGAACAAAGGACCATAAAAGGCTCAAAATAATCAGTTGATTTTTGTTTTTATCAGCTAGAGTCTAAAATTTCCAAAAACTGCTGCTTGGAGGCTTGTTCATGTCTTAGTTCAGATTTCTTATCAGAAAATCTGACACCTTGAGTCCATGGTTGGTGCTAACCATAGTTGAGGGCAGCCAAATATTGATGGAGTTCTCCCATTGCGGTTGCACGCAAAAGAAAGTGTTCCAGGTGTGTAAAAGTTCATCACTGATAGAGACAATGAACTCACATACCATGCCCTAAATTTTTGGCGAAGTTGGAGTTGTTCAAAATTCTGAATAGTATATATTGAAGGGGTTTCGTGATATAAACAAACTGACAAAGGATTATACATTACCCGTAGGCTTTTCACTCTACCGACAATACTTTGTTTGCTTTGACTCCAATTGTTTCCGTTGATTTTAGAGTTTTGTGCATGCTTCCTTGTAGTATGAACATCACAGAGAAAGGTACTTTCTTTTGTTTCCACAGTTTCTGATTCTCCATCATGATCTCCTGTTCCACAAACCTCATTTTGCTCCTCATCAGGCTTTCCTTGAGAACAGCTATCCTCTATAGGAATTAACAGATTCTGTGAAAAGAAATCACTGGCATCATTCACGTGATAGAAGGATCATATTTGAATTTTTCCCTGCTGGATGCAAAGAGTAGACCAATGCTGAAATTTTTTTTGAATGAGAAGGACTAGCCCACACAGAATGATTTGGGTGCTCTCTCTCATGTATTTGTACTCATTTCTAGTAGGAAGTGTCCGAAATTTCGTTTCAAATGAGTGTATCGTGGGGAGGTTTCTTACATTTGACGTGAAAATGCTTAGGAAGTCAGAGGCTGCTGGGCTCCATGAGCGAGACAGATACTCCATTGGGCTGCCAAGGATATCCAGAGACTGGCAACAGAATGAAGCTGGCTCTCTTCTTGTGTATCCATTTCTCCCTGTCCAGAATGCATCTGGCAACTCTCGTTGCTGACATAATTTATGGAAGAGAAATGAAGATAAGGAAATGTTGAATTGACTATGCTGTCTGAAAGAAACAAGCTGCCATCCAATTTCAATCTCTGTACTCAACTTACCGTATAAGTTGGTAATTGGTACTGAGTTTTGAGTGTTACTCTTCCTAGCCTATTGCTTCGTACTTCCTCCATTTCAAGGATAAAATTCTACCAGTAATAAGATTCCATCATTCTTTGACTGTTAACCTTTCAGGCTTGCAACAGGCAACGTCTACCACTTTTTAATGATCTGCAAACGTCTACCACTTCTATGCAAGGGGATTTCCATTTCCACCATGTCCATCTAGTGCACCTCCACACGATAGTTGCATTACCATCAGGGAAAAATAGAAGGAAACCCACAAAAGAGAATATGGTAGGTACTGTACCTGATGAGGATTATATGTGAATTCTACATTGTCATGCCTGACATGATTTTGTCAAGCGCTTGATATAGAGTATGGGCAACCAGGAAAGATGTACTCTGCACCAGTTGAACTTCAGTGGAACTAATATGGCCCAGGGCAAGGTGCAGCTCCACTCTCAGTCTCAGCAGCCCAAAGATATTATTGTGCAGAACCAGTTTTCACCTGATTAACTAGGTTATTTCCCAGTTTAAAATGTTGCCATTAAGGAGGATTTGCTGTAATATATGATTACATCCACTAGATCCTATTCGTACTTTATAAAGAGGAATAAAAAATTGGTCTGATACCGACTAGTCTATCTGCTGATGATATCAGATCTAGTCAAGTAGAGTACTAATGAAAACGAATATATGTATATAAATATATATATATGAAAGTGTCGTGTGATCACTTGAACTCTTTGCTGCAGAATTGGAAGCAAAGAAATAAAGGATCAAACAACTGAGGATAAACTGCTCACAGTGACGGCGCCCGAAAAATGCCAGGTGAAGAACTATGCAGCTAGCACTATTCCTCAGGAGTCGTCAAATTGGAGAAGTACAACGGAGATATACTGGAAGTGGAATGTTTTGTGCCTAGAAATCCTGCATAAAGCCAGCTTTCTTTTATAACAGTGCTTAGGCATTCTAAATGGGGAAGGCATATAAAAGGCACCTGTCAATAAATGAATGGATGCAGCGGGCTTCTCCACCGCTCCTATATCAAAGCAGCGTGCCATTTACATTGAAAATCCAACCATGAGAAGATAATTAATTGGTAAGTGAGGATTAGCATTTGAAAAAGAGGATCATGACATTTTTAGAAAGACTCACAATGTCAACTTTGCACAGTTTTCCATCTGAGAGAGAACTCAGCTTAAATTGGAAAGTGTCATTTCCTGGTTCAAGAAATGCTTGGGACCACCTCAAGAATGAAGATTTACACACTAAACAGACGGAAGGCTTGTTATTATTTTGACTATACCAATCTTCGAAGTTCTACACGACTGCCAACTTGTTCAAGCATTGGGATTCATCCAATACACATCTGGGGAAGGCATTTTCTTGTGACTGATGAGCTTCTTGCCCCCTGATGCCCATCATCATCCTCCTTTGAGGTTTGGAATATTCCATATTCTCTTACGAAGTGTGATCAACCCAAGTGCCGTAAAGACTGGAGAGAATTGGCGGGGATGAGCTCTCTTCCCCTGGCACGAAGAAAACGAGATTGATGGATATCAAAATATGTACCGAGTCCGTAATGGAAGGGTGGACGTGTCCCTAACTGGTTAACTTGTGAATCATCTTTTGTAGGGTATGCCCTGCACGAGGGTCTCTCCATGGACCAAGACAAAACTCCACGTGGATCTCTCTCTTGTGAATCATCTTTTGTAGGGTATGCCCTGCACGAGGGTCTCTCCGTGGACCAAGACAAAACTCCACGTGGCTCTCTCTCTCTCTCTCTGTCTGTGGCCAAGTGCATAATCCTACATCATCTTCTAAAAGAAGATGGCTAATGAAATATATGGTGGATGAGATATGAGCATAGGTCGAGTACTTCCCAGCGGGAGAGTGGCCTCTTTAGTCAACCTTAAACCCATAAACCTATGTAACTGTACTTTTACCCGACGAATTGTCTCCTTCAGCATAGAAAGCATTCCAAATTGCCGGGATCGCGATCTCGTGTTCCATCCACTGGGCCTTGGGACGGATGATGGCTCATGACTTTCGTTATCTTCCTCCTCTCAACAGCTAGCTCGCTGTTTTCACTTTTAATTTTTCTCCTGTCTCGTCACTGCATAGCCTAATTACACGACCCACCACATAAAAGACCGGGTAGATCGGCTCCCTCTTCCACTTCTAAGGTACTAGTAATCAAATATCAGATCTTGCGTTTACAAGAACTATATGTAAGTATAGACGTATATGTATATGTGTACATCTATGCAAATTAAACATTAAAAACAGCGTGCAAACAGAGAGGAAAGGAAAAAGTTAGACAAGACTTCTCTTATAGGAAATTGTCCAAAAAATCTTAAATTTATTACATTTTTGTCAATTTAATCCTAATCTTTCAATTTTGCCAATTAAATTCTAAATTTTTTGATAATTTGTCAATTGAGTTTATCTAGCCAATTTTAACCGGAAATCATGGATATTGGTTATGTCATATAAGACAGCTAACACTAACGTAGACATATATATATATATATAAATTTGCTTTTCTTTTCTTTTCTTTTTTTTTGTTTGTTCTTTGTTTTCCTTTTTTTTCTACCAAGTCCGGTGAGCGCCAACTAACCTCTCTAGTCATAGGCAAGGGTTGGCCAGCAACCCTCGCCAAGCTTAGAAGGAAAAAAAGGAAAAGGAAAAAATGAAAAAAAAGTTCAAAAATTATCGATGTCAGCATTAGTCGTGTCACATAAGACAACCGGTATTTATGTTGGCAATCTGTAACTAAAATTGATCGAATGGACTCAATTAGCAAAACGTGAAATTATTTATGACTCAATTGGCATAATTGAAAAGTTTATGACTAAATTAGTATAAGTACAATAGGTTTAAAACTTTTTGAACAATTTTCCAATTCTTTTCTCTAGGTATCTATAGTTGGGAAGGGAGAAGGATCCTACTAAGTTGAACTGCATTGATTTGTCTATACTTTACCAAGATTATTGGTTTTTCTATGTGATCAATTCAACGAACTTGCATGACAGCCTTCAAGGTTACAAATTTTGTCCAGCTTAGTTTCGCGTCAAATTCGACATTGAAGGTTGGTGAAGTGAACACTTCGAGAAAATGTCCAAGTGGGATCGAAGGGTATGTTCTCAGACTCACTGGTTAACCCAACTTCTTTATGAGCAGTCATATTAGGAAGAAACCAAACGAGATAACTAGAAAAACTTATTAAATAGGAGATTCTCCGTCTAAAAGTTCCAGATACAATTTCAGAATAGATAGGACCAAGAATAGTAGAAGGTGTAGGGGTGAGCACGGGAGATCACCCGAACTGGGAAGTGCCCGGACCGGATCCACCGGTGTGGTCTGATTTTCGGAAGGATCGGTCCAATTCCTGGTTCCAAAGGGGGAACCGGACCGGACCAAACCAACTTTTTTAAAAATATATATATTTTTAAGTTCTTAAAAATCTTTAAAATAGCAATAAACCTTGAAAGTAATAAAAACTCTTTTTTTTTTTTGCTACGTGATCAGGTCCATGGTCCAGTCCGATTCCCGGTTCCTAGATGAACCAGACCGAACTAAGAACCCATCACCCCTAAACAAGATGCAAACTACATAAAAGATTCAAAAATCAGTTCACTCTGATGAATGTCAGGGAGTAAATCCACCTTTTTCATATATCTGCAGCTTTCCACATTTTGGAATTAGCAAGAAGTTAATGTTCCAGCTGCTTTGGAACTTACACTGCAAATCATGAACGATATCAAAAGTTTCATTTACATCACCAGGGCTATACATGTGTGTACAGATCTTATGTCCATTGAAGCAAGAACGCTACTCTTGTAGCTTTCCTTGTATTACATCAGAAGAGTCCCTTGGGCAAGACTAATGCACAACAACTATACTTTCTTTAGCCCCAGCAATTGCCAAGACCTCAACATTATATCACGTCTGTTCATGCAGTATGTCCAAATTATTCCTTTGGAAAAAGAAGCCTTCTCAAGCATCCGTTCGGCAAGATATGAACTTTTCCAGAACTCTAGTGCAATAGATCGTTTCATCTGTTCTCAGTACTGAATACACTCCGTATATAGTAGATGCATGACCAAAATAACTGGAATCCTTTGTTTTTTCCTGGCCAGAGGCAACCAATTGTGCAAGGCTTGAGATATATATACACAGATGAATGCTTCTTGACATCAGAAGATAACTCTGGACCTGATAGGATGGCGTCCTAAGTCTCCTCCAGCATTTGATCCTTCTTATGGAAAATAAGATAAAACATGAGTGTCAATATGAAGCTCAAACAAAAAATCACCTCAACCCAGTGCTTCTTGGATTTGATCACTCACATTTGGAGCTGTCCAACAAACTCATGAGAAAAAGAGGGTCTAAAAATGCATAACTTCTTCGCCTCGCATACCCTGCATCCTGATCTTATTGTCATATTAAAGGTGTTCATTAACATTAGTAGCAAGAGTCAGGCATATACAATGGAACATCTCTTTCCAGGACTCTTTATAGAAAGAGTCCTCAGTAGCACGAACCAGACAATGGAACTTCTCATCCTTCAATAACAGAACACACCTGAATGACCCATATCCTTTCACATCTATCAGGACACTGAAAGTGGCTTTATATTCTCTTCTCAATCTTCTGCATGACCTTCCCAACATTTTTTCTTCTGCAGCTTCTCTTCCTTCTCTGTCCTCCTAAGCTTAACCTGAATGACCCATATCCTTTCACATCTATCAGGACACTGAAAGTGGCTTTATATTCTCTTCTCAATCTTCTGCATGACCTTCCTAACATTTTTTCTTCTGCAGCTTCTCTTCCTTCTCTTTCCTCCTAAGCTTAACCTTTTTCATCTTGTCTAGTTTCTCTTTTGCCCCTTCTATATCTGCTTGAATAGCTTTGTCCCTCCTGTCATCTGACAACAAAGCCAACCTAGAAAATTTCTTGGGGCTAATCACTCCAAGCCTCCCAGTTATGTCCTTAAATGCAGGAACTATGCCACGCCTCATGAAACATCCATCAATAAGTTGCATAGAATTGAACTCAGGAAGAGAAGAAGCATCCCTTAACTCGAGGTCCAAGCAAAATGGGGATTCCTTCAACCACATCCTCAGAGAGTGAGCCTTAGCTACAAGAAGCCCGGTCCTGGTCTTACATGGCAGAAATGGAGATCCCATTTCCCACAGAAAAGCCTTCAGAGTGCTGTTAAGAGAAACCAGGTTGTACTCTGCTGTCCCCGTGATCAAAACTACAGATTTTGGGGATTCAGGGTATCCCTGCAAAGATGCATCCTGCCATAGAAACCTCTCAAATTATTTGAATAGACAAATGAAACTTCATAAACACCATAGCAAATATTGGCCATTGTAACTAATCTATAACACTATCCCACATATTATTAGACAGCAACTTCACTGCAACAACGGATATAGTGAGTCTTCTGCAGCCTTCAGAGGTGTTGAAGATAACAGAAACTCTCAAGCTACAATCTTAATTCAAGAAGGAGAGAGAGAGTTTAGTTCTTATATGATTGTTGTTTTATGTGTATTTACAAATAGTTTTCTGTAAAGTGCAGTCTTGTGTCAGATAGTTCAATTTCTGATACTTAAAACAAGAACAGAAAATTGTCAGCGATAATGCACATATTGATAAGTTATGCAAAGCTATGCATGATAAGTTTCAAGTATTATTAACTATCAATCCAAAAGCTATATCTGATGAGTTTGAAGTATCATTAGCTATCATTAACTATATTTCAAGCAGGTGTCAGCAATCTGCTGAAATTTACAATCTATATGCATCAAAGCTATGTCTCAGAAAGGCTTCTGAACTTTATATATATCTTTAACAACAGTCCTCTAGAAAAAGCAAAGAATGACTCAGATTCAAATTTATATCAGCATGCACTTTTCAATTTTGTAGATTGTGAGCTATATAGCAGAAGGCAATAAAACACAGAGAGAGAGAGAGAGAGAGAGAGAGAGAGTACCTGCATGTTGTCAAGCCATAAAGTAAGACCGACGAGAGCTGAACCAGCAGAAAGCTTTCTAAAATCAGCCCCCCAATCCTTTTCAGCTAGCCTGTATCAAATAGACAATGCGGCAAACTCCCTTCAGAAGAAAGAAATGTGACCAAGTCCAAACCTGTTGTTCACATGATATCTACATATACAGCACTGGGGAAGATATTCATTAGATTGGTTCAGCCAGAAGTGCTAACCCCGGTATCCAATCACATGTTAATACATAAAACTACATAAACCAAAATACTGGCGACACCTAGTAACCTAGTTTTATTCCATGGATGAAAATTAGTTATTGTAAGGACCTGAAAAACAAATTCATTTGACCTATATGTTTGATGTTGATGGAAAAGGAGATTCTACAAAAAATGATGACCGTACAACGCACCTGAACACATCCTGGCGGTAGACACTTTTCTTAATTGCCAACTGAAAGACCCAGGAAGCAGTGGCACGAAGCTCAAATGCCCACAGAAGATCTTCCAAAGCATTAACAAAATTAAGAGCAGCATTGTCTTCCAAAGGATGCAACTTCTCCAGGGCAAGGTCTACCTCTGAAACCAGTGACTTGCCCTTTTCAGTGAGAAGCCTATGAAACAAAAGCAACCCCAACATAACATCTTTAAGTTCAGAAAAGGGGAGATCGAAACCTGACATTATCACATTTCACAAGCAAAGATTGATTAAGTAATGATCACCTGATGGGAAGATCAAATCCAGCACATTTCAATGCGTTCAAGAGATTAATGGCTTCACATGCATGCTGGGACAAACTTGCAGCCCTTATGAAGCATGTCCATATTCTGTGGTCAGGCTCCACGCCCTCACTCTTCATTTTATCAAGCTTTTGAATGGCAGCGCTGTAGTCACCATTTTTCAGGTAAGCATCAATAACTGAACTATATGGCAACGTACTCAGATTCATTCCAGTTACTTTCAAGTTGTCAAGGACTCTTTCAGTTTCCTGAGGATGTCCAGAGCTTCCGTAAGAAACCATGAGCAAGTGCATTGTGGCAATTGTCGGTTCTACCCCAGCCTCTTTCATCACTAACAGCAAATTTTCAGCTTTAGAATGATCTCCTGAGTCTCTATAGAGTTTCATCATTATGTGATAAAACGAACGATCTAATTTGTACCCTTTCGAATGCAACTCCGCAAAAAGTTCTTCAGCTTGTTCCAAGTGATGCTGCTTGGCAAAGGAAGATATCAAGCTCTTGTATGTGGATAGCTTAGGTTCCAAGCTGAGCCTTCTCATTTCATGCATCAACACTAAACCTTCTTCAGCCCGACGGTCTCTGCAGTACATTACAATCAAAGTATTATATGTCTCTTCATCTGGCTTAAGGCCAGCTTCTTGAATTTTCTGGTACACTTGAACTGTCTTTTTGAAGTCCTCAATCCCTGTGTACAACCTAAGCATAGAATTCCATATTGATAGATCAGGTTTAAATCCTGCATCTACCATCTCGGACACCATGGCTTCAACATCCCTTACTCTTTTCCCTTTGCATAACAATCCGATCATAATCCTGTAAAGATGCATGGTCGGAAAATAACCCGCTGCCTTCATTCCAGCATATATCTTCTTCACTTCAAATATGTTTCCAGCTCGAGCAAAAGCATCAAGCATCAAAATAATAGAACTCTTGCTTATCTTGAAACCCATATCTTGCAACTCCTCAATCAATCCGTATAGTTCATCCAACCGCCCACCGGTGATCAAAGCTTGCAAGAGACCATTGATGGACTCCAGTGTAGGAGCAGGGCCATCTCTCATTAACGTATTGAAAATAGCCCTTGCGTGCTCGTAACAACCATTGGCAGCATAAGCATGTATCAATGCATTCCAAACCTTACGATCTACTGAACGTCTCATTCTAAGACCTCCCACCAAACTTTCTGCCTTCTGCCACAGCTTCACAACACCATATGCCTCGATGATACTAACATAAATTGAGTTATCATCAAATAAAATACCTTTTCTTTCTGCCTCATCAACAAAACAATGGGCTGTCTCAGGGAAGCCCATTCTACAATATATAAGCGCCATGATTTCATACAGCCGCTTCGATGGTGCAACACAATAGAACCTCATGTCCGTAATGACCTGAGAAGCTTCAACAAATAGTTCATTGTCTAAACAGCATTGAACCAAGGACTCGTAAAAGATATTACTTCTACTGAATGAACCATATGCACTAGTTTTACTATACTCTTCCAGGGCAACATCTAGTTTGCCTGCCTTGCAAAGCATAACCACCAGTGCTTCACTAATCAGTGCGTTGGATCCAGCACGCTCCCTCAAAAATTCAAGCAAGTTTAAACCCTCTGAATGCCTGCCCGATGAGCTAAATGAACTCAATATAGACAATAGATCATTGCGATCCAATTCATGCCCACTAGCAATTGCTAATCGTAACATAGTAGCAGCATGATCATAGCATTCCCCCCTCACGAGAGCTGAACAAATGACTGATGGTTCCATACTGCACAATTCTTCCATATCTTTGACTAACTTGTCGATATTGTCCACATTGTTCTCTTTCCTAAGGCCACGCAGCATAACCTCATAAAGGCCACGATCAGGCCTGAAATTACCAGATAGCATTTCCTGGTACAATGCCATTGCCTTCTTCATCTCATTGAACCTGAAGAGTATGTCCAACATAACTGAATATGCAAGATGATCAGGTTTTATCCCAGCCCTACGCATGCAGTTGAAGGTTTCTTCAGCCTCGACACGCTTCCCTGCCTTGGCATAGGCACATATTAGGGCACTATACGTGCGCAAAGTGGGTTTAATCCCAGCATCCAACATCTGTGTCATAACATTTGCAGCTTCTGTTATTTTATTTGCTTTTCCAAGTAAATCAATGAGAACAGTGAAAGTAACGGCATCAGGGTTCCGGCCAAGCAATTTCATGTCTTCATAGACTTGCAAGGCCAGATCAGTCCGGCCCTGCTTACCATACATGTGGATGATCGTGTTGTACGTCATTTCATCTCTCCCAAACCCTTTCTTCACCATTTCCTCACAAATCTCCTTGACCTTCTCTACTTTCCCTTCTCTTGCAAACGCATACAACAAAGAGTTATACGTCACTGCATCAGGGAAAAACCCCTTGGACTCCAGTTCCTTAAACAGCTGTTCAGCCTTACTCGATTGTCCACATCGACCATACACTGATATCATGGCATTGTAAGTCCACAAATCAGGTTGACAATTATGTGCCTCCATGTCATCATACACTTTCATTGCCTCCTCCAAATTAGACCCACGAGAACATGAACTTATAAGAGTGTTGTAAGTTATTATGTCAGGCCGAAGACCGGACCTCCTCACCTCACCTAAAAGCTCAACAGCTAAACCAGGCACCATGGAATTAGACCTCAAGCGGGCATTCACCAGAGTATTGAAGCTCACAAGATCTGGCTCGCAACCTCGTTCGCGCATTAAATCAAGCAGTTCCTGGACCTTAGCAAACCTCCCATTCCGAGCATACACGCCCATCATTGCATTATAAACCTGAACAGTATCACCCACAGAATTCTCGGCCCTGGTGAAAATCTCGACAGCTAACGCCTCTTGGTTAGCCTTTCCCAGCACCGACAAGATGGTGGCGAGCATTCGAGCGTTGGGCGAATACCAATGCCGCAAATTCAGCCATTCATACACCTCCAACGCACGTTGCCAGTTGCATTGACCGACCCATTTGACCACGAAGCAAAAGTCAGTGGGGGTCATCTGAACCGGTCGCTCATCCAAGACGTCCGCCACGAACTCCTCGGGCTTCAAAGCAAGTATTCGGTCAGTGTAGAATTTGACCCTCTCTCTCCAGTCTTTGGCCCTCTTGAGGGCCAACTTGTTCATCTTCTTGATCTTGTTCCTGCTGGGACGGCCTAACCCGTCCTGCGAGAGAGGCCCTTCTTCGTTCACGTCCAAGGGCTCCACCATATCCAAACTCTGCCTCTCCTCCTCCCCCTCAACATGCTCGAAATTGGGTTTGTCGGTCGCAGGAGAGAGCGAAGGCGGAGCGACCAAGAACTGAGAACGAGGGGCTAAACTCTCGGGGAGCTTGAGGTGGGGCCATCTCACGGACGGGGAAGCTCGGCTGTAGGTGAACTTGGGAGCGTCGTCGTCGGCTTGGTCAGCGTCGGTAGCGAAGGAAGAGGTTGAAGAAGAGCAAGAAACAAATTGGGTCTTGGAAGCGGAATCGAAGCGGGTTGCGGAGGATGATGGCGACGGGAAAATCAGGAGGCCAGTGCAAGCAGCTGCAGTGCCCATCAATGGATGCTGCAACCGCTAGCGCTCTTGAATTCAATTCCCCCGCTTTAGTTTCTTCCCAAGTAGCGGGACGCCGCTTTATCCATCCAGATGATGAAGACTAAAAGCTTACATATACTCGTGAATCGGGCAAATCTTTTGGGTTTTGGAATCGTGGGTTCACTGGAATCTGTCGACGTCTTTGAGATATTTATGCCCGGATAGTTTCTGGGGGTTACCCAAAGAGAAAATCAGGCCCATTGTTTGTGGCCTGATACTTCCGTTCTGTGAAGTGAAACTGAGCAACTGAAATTGGCTTTTGCGGTTTGGAAAGGAACCATCTCGATACCCGATGCTTCCATGCGGTATCTAACGAAAGTTGTCTCTCCCTTGCTGCTTCCTTAATTTATCCATAACGCCACATCATTTGTCCTTACGTCCTCTAAATTATTACGTCTTATCAGTTGCCCTTCGAAACACAGTGCCATAAAGAGAGCACGAAGATTTTAGATGACGAATGAAATCTTAAGTAGGCACGTCCGATCATTTCATACAGAAGTCCAGAGGAAGTACAACAATCCCATTGATACAATACATCACTCATACTTTGACCCGTAAGTAGTAGTACTAGTACTCGCATAATAACAAAGCTTAAATCCACAACTCCAGTACTTAACAATATATCACAACCGCGACCAAGTTATTCTTCTTAAGGATGCCACCGAGTTGGCTGACATATGATAACTAGCGGTTGAACTCGTGTACTGATTTAATGGTGGGAAGGCTTCTCGAGATCCTCGAGGCTAGTGGGGCGGAACCAAGCCGTGTGCTCCAGCACCGAGTTCTCCGCATTCCCAGGCTTGGGAAGCTCACCGTGGGCTCGAAGGTGAAGGTCAGTCTCGGGCCCAAACACCCCGGTCTTGGGGTGTGGAGCCCAGTACTTGTCGGATGGAGCCTTGATCACTTCATCGGGGACCACGGTTGCTGTGGCTTGATCCTCAGGGTTCTTGTCATACACGGATGTGTGAGCAGGTCTCCTACAACCAGCACGTGATTTTCATCAGTTATCGCCTTAATTAACATGCACCGATGTTTACAGATCATAGACAACAGCAATGCAAGCTTTGAATTGCACACAAACCTCGATTAACACTATTGCAATATGAAATTTCAGGAATTGTTCCGATCATATATGTAGGCGACTGACTGAATTTTTTAGTTACTCCGAAAGTATCATCCACTTTTATCAACAGATAGGGACTTTGTTGCTGCTTTGGTGGGCTAGTCCGGAAGGTAAGAGATTAGACCGAGATAAGGAGGCACGTCGACATTCCAGGAAAACAAAAGGGCACCAGAAAAGCAAGAGAAAAAGTCCAAAACAAGAATCCAAAGCACGCGGAATAGTCGAGGCAGGTCACGTTCGCTTTTAGGATGAGGACATAAACTTACATGTCCCCTCGATCCGTAATTGGATGTAAACAAAGCCTTCATCACCAAGTGTGTCTCCGTAATCGAGAAATGCAAACCTCTTCAATTTTTTTTGTTGTTTAGTGGGGGGACAGTGTGCCGCACCGGTCGATCGAGTTGGGAACATTATGTGATTGAAAATGATCAGATGATGAGTCACGACCGACCACTATCCTTTCTTAAAGATTGGTTGCTCATCCTTCACGCTCTCCGATCTTCAATAATCAAATCACTACAACAAGCCCACTGGCAAAGATAGATATCCAGTCATATCTGAGGATTGCTGACATAGCCCCACCTCCAATCGATTTCTTGCTGTTTGGTGATAATTTTCGGTAACCCATCTTCTTTATCGGTCGCGTGAGTGGGCCGTAGCTATATAAATTAAATAACATGGCTTTCCTATTTGACCCCACCCTCATAGAATAAAGTCATCCATGCCGCAATGGCCGGAACATCTTAATTCACTTCTGTGGAGAGATTATGAAGAGGGTTCTCCACACAGGAAACAGGGGATCGAAGTTTGGAACTCCCAAGTCAGGACAGCGTAAAGATAGGTGACTATCGTAGTTATTAAAGACAGTAATCGGGAGACCTTCTCTTCCAACGGTACAGGGCCAAACTGGAAAGAAGGGGAAAATAGAAACTCTGGATTAAACCAGTAAACCCACTTAGGGGACTCCGATTGCTATGGGACGGAAGATGCACCTGAAGAACACTAAAGTCAACAAGCCATGCGTTTCTTACTTTAGAATTTCTCTGTCTTTCTTAACACGGAAAGAGAATTAGGAAAATCGTTTATCTTGGAAATGATAATCTAAAATCGACGGGCAAAAATTTGATATGTTCAGCAGACGCTTTAGCCAGACAAGACCTCGGTTTTCCCAGGTCAGTTAGTAATAAAATAAAGCTAAAGACTCAGGCTCCATACGATTCTTGTTCTATTCCGGATTGAACACGATGAATTGGCTAAAAAGAGCAAAAATGAAGGAAAGATTGTAAGACCGCAAAGAGAGAGTAAAGAGGCCAGCCAAATAAACCCCGAATCTAACGGAACCAGCAGAAGTGGAAGCCACTCGCTATGTTGGAAAATGAAGAAGACGAAGACGAAACCTGGCTACGAGTCTACGACGGGGGAAGAAAGAGAGAGAGAGAGAGAGAGACCTGAGGGCAAGAGAGGAGGCAGGGGGAAGGGGGCAGTTGGGGCTCCAGATCTGAGAGACGACTCGCTTGCCGATTCCCACGATCCCAGAAGTCCTCGAGCTGGCGGCCATACAAAAGCTGTCTCTTCTCTGCGTGCTGAAGATGAAGAAAAAGACGATGATCGGAAGAGGGGAAGAGGAGAAGACGAGAGATCAGTCTTATAGCCAAATGAGGAAGCAGTCCCGGGCGTTATATATAAGAGGGATCGCAGAGAGAAAACCCAACCGCCAAACTAGGTGGCCAGGTGCACCTACCCCCCCAGTCCCCGTAGTACGGCTATGTAATTCAATAGTACCCGTCCACTTTTCCCATCCCTCGCCGCCGTTACTTTAACGGCGAACAAATGTGAAACAAAGTGAAAGACACGGATTCGATTTTCGTGGCTATTCATTGAAAAAGAATTATTTTGACTTTTGAGAATATGGACGCGACGGCGTTGCTTTCTGAGCGGGGGAAGGTTGGGTGTGTATCTCTCCTCCCGTCCGTCAATTTATCTTTGTTGCTACTCTTCTTTGGCGACTCCGCGGGGCATCCAAAAGCGCGTCTTGCCCATTGATGAAATGACGGTTATGCCCCTCCGCCTCCCAAATTGTTTAATGCAGTTTCTTTTAATTGACCTGACCGGTGGTGGGCACGCCACCTGACGGGGAATACAATCTAAAGTATTTACCGCACTTGATTTTGATTGACGTGTTTTTGTTTTTGTATTTTTTTTTATGACCGTAGTATCTTCTTGACTGGAGACACGTGTCGCGATCAAGGGTTTTGGTCGGCTTGAAAGTTTGCCTACCTTGTGAAGATTAGCATCTTCTTTTTTCTTTGTAAATCTGGCTATGCTATCCGCCTATTTATTTAAGTTTGTTTGGCAAAAAGATAAATTGTTTATTCTACCTACAACGCATCACGTTAGGGGTTCATTAGAAAACTCAAGGGAATCAATCAAATGGCAAACAGCATCTAAACAACGGTTCTTCTTTTTCCATTAAAAAAAAAATAGGAGATCTCCAAACTCATTCTTAGTCAATCCTAAGCCAAGTCAAATACAAAAAAGTAATTATGTCATAAATCTTCCGATTTTGGTGTCGATACCGCATTTTCAATTAAAACATATTATGGTGCGTGCAATCTACACATGATAACATTGATTTTAGGATAGTAAAACAATAAAATATATAACATCGTTGGAATTGATTGAGATAGTAAAACTACTTGGTTTTACGTGCATCAAAATGCAATGAGCAAAGTTACGATATAAATTGACCATTCTACCAAACCGAGAAGACAATATGAGGATGGGTTCGGTATAAATTTTGAAAGGCAGTTTTGGACTCCCAAATCTAACCTACTCAAAATCCAGATATGCTTTGTAATTACTCGCATAAAAAGTTACGCGTTTTATGAGAATCGCATCAACAAAATTGGGAAAAATGGGAGATTATTCCTTCCCTGAATTGTTCCTCCGATCCCCAGACACCAAAAAGTGAAAAGAGGAACGAGAAAGGCAATGGATCAGATGCCGACTTTTCCAAAAAAAAAAGTTCTTCCCCACAAAGTAATTGCATTTCGGTTACTTCCACAAATGAACAGCTTCCACAGTTGCCTGATAGAATCACTTGTTGTGGAGTGCAGCGCCGTGTAGCTGAGGAGGGGCGGAGGGACAAGTTGTAGTCGTAATTTGATCAAGTTCTGAGCTCACTACAACCGGATCGGTTTCTCCACTAGCCTAAGGCTTGAGAATAAATAAGCTTCGTCTTCAATTTGAGCTGGGGGAATCGCATGACATGAGAGTTGCTCTGCGCTAGAAAAAGGGTTCGATTCTGCAGTTGAAGGTATCCGATGATGTCTTGCTCGAGTAAGACGCGATGTCAACAATGAAAGGAAAGCGGTGTTGTGTGGGCTTGAATCGACTTGAGCATTCACCCATAAAAAAAACTAATGAGCACCTCTCGACTTTTTATGTTGCACTGATTGCTTACTTTTTTTTTTTTTTATGTCAAGCACTGATTGCTTACTTTGAGGGGAATAAAAATGATGAGGTTGGGCCAAATTTAAGTCGCACGGACTCGTCATAAGAAGCTACTTTGGGCCTCGTGATTTGGTTGCTTTAAGTTCCCATTTATGTTATCTTCAGACTTTTTGCATTCCATGCAACTCTCATCGATGCTGTCCGTGCTCCTTCATTGGCCATATAGACCACTAGTGACTAGTGAGAACATTTCCCCGATGAGCATATCCGGTTAGTGGCCATTTAAATGAACAACACAATATATCCTAATGTTTCCAACTCCATATCTTATGAGCCTCCAAACAAGGATCGAATATGTCTCACATTGTCCTATCTCATATCTTTCACTTCTGTTTTCCTTGATTGATTTGTCCCCGTACTGTCCACGACACTCATATATCATGTTTACTAATACCATCAAGAGAAGGTCCATCGCTCTCTTATATTAAGTGACCGTGGGGTCTCCTCGTGGTCATAAAAAAACACAAAAGGAATTGGTGGGAGACCGAAAACTCTAAATCCTTAAGATAACAGATAGATAAGGAAAGATCGGCCACGTATGGTATTATTAATTAGAGACTAACATAGACAATTCATGCACAGCAACAGCTCATATATATTTCAATATGTTTTTAAAAGTGGTTTTGGGTTAATGTAAGGAATCTAAAATTCAAATTTAGGATAAGCTAAATGGCTGAATTGGGCAAATCATCTGTCGTCGTCTGAACATATTTATGTTCAGATACTTTTCGGATACTCAAAGATAAACCAGGCACATTGTTTATGGCTTGATATTTTGTTCGGTACAGTGAGGTAAACTGACCAAACTGTTTTAAATAAGCTTTGCAATTTTGCAAAGAGCACATCTCAATAGATGATGCCCCCGAGTGATACAAAATGAAGTCTCTCCCTCCGAGTCATTTGTCCTCACATCCTCTAAATGATCGTGTCTTGATGGTCGTCCTTCCAAGGAAGATGCTATAGGAAAGACGAATATATTAGATGGTAAATGGAATATAAAGTAGGCACATCCAAACATTTCATAGAGAAGTACAAGGGAAACACAACAATCCCATAGATACGGTACATGGCTCCTACTTCGATAGGTAAGAAGTAGTGCTTGCATGCTAACAATTCCACAGTTGCAGTACTGAACAATATTTTACAACTGCAAACGAGTTATTCTTCTTAAGGATGCCACTGAGTTGGCTCACATATGATAGATAGCGGTTGAACTCGCGTTCAAATGCTAATTGTGGGAAGGCTTCTCGAGATCCTCGAGGCTAGTGGGGCGGAACCAGGCCGTGTGCTCCAGCACAGAGCTCTCGGCATTCCCGAGCTTGGGAAGCTCGCCGTGGGCTCGGAGGTGAAGGTCGGTCGCGGGCCCAAACACCCCGGTCTTGGGGTGTGGAGCCCAGTACTTGTCGGATGGAGCCTTGATCACTTCATCGGGGACCACGGTCGGTGTGCCTTGATCCTCAGGGTTCTTGTCATACACGGACGTGTGAGCAGCTCTCCTGAAACCACCACGCAATGATCCCTCAATCCCCATCACTTGTTGGCTCAATTAACATGCACCGATATTACAGACCATAGAAAACACAAAATTGCAAGCTTTGAAATGCACATTAACCAAGATTAACACTATCTCAAAATGAAAACTTAGGAACTGGTCGGTAATATATGTAGGTGGCTGACTAAGTTTTCTGGTTTCAGGAAGAGTTTTATTTGCTTCCATCAGAAGATGGATAACTTCTTGTTTTTTTGGCGGGCTAGTCTGGCACTGGCAAGGGCATGAGATTAGACCGAGAAAGAAGGCACGTCGACATTTCAGGAAAACAAAAGGAGACCAGTAAAGGCCAAAGAGAAGTCCAAAAAGCTATCCAAAGCAGGCGGAGTACTCGAGGCACGTCACATTCGCCTATAGAATTAGGATATATCAACTTATTATGTCCCCCTCGATCCGTAAACAAAGCCCTCATCACGAAGTGTCTGCGTAATCGAGAAATGCACCAACCCTCTTCAAATTTTTTGTTGTTTAGTGGGGACAGTGTGCCACACCGTTGGATTAGGACGATGGCATCGGGTTACTGAAAATGATCAGATGGCGAGTCTTGACCAACCCCTAAATCCTTTTAAAGCACTGGTTTCTCATTCTTCAAGAATCGCTAACAATAAGATAAATGACCCCTTTTTAGGATCCAAGCCCATAGCTGAAGCTCTCGCTGTCGCCACGTGTAGATGATATCGAGGCGTAGCTTAGGATGCTGACATGCCCGCCTAATCTGGTTTCTTTATTTTGGGTACCCATCTTTGTCGATTCTGAGAGGTGTGCTCTAGCAAAATGTTCATAGTCAATGGATATTTACACAATTCGGCATGGCGATTTTGACCCTCCAACATTACGAAATGACTGATTAGATGATCCTCATGGAATCAAGCCATTTATCACGCAATGGCCTGAGCTTCTTGATTTGACTTCTATGGTGAGATCAGGAAAAGGTTGAGGGTCCGCGGTTGAATCTGGGGGAGAATCAACCGGGGGTTCTCCAAAGAGGAGAAACGGTAGATTGAAGTTTGCAACTCAAGACAGGACAGAGGAAATATTTCCATATTGGAATACTGAAGACAGCAACCGCGAGACCTTCTCTCCAACTGTACAGGGCCAAACTGGAAAGAACAATAAAGTCAACAAGCCATGCATTTCTTACTTTAAAAGTTCTCTTTCTTTTTTTTAACACGAAACGAGAACTAGGACACTCGTTCCCCTGGGAGATACCACTCTGCAATAAACGGGGATATGATAATTTCAGCAGACTCTTCAGCTAGACAAGACCTCGCTTTTCCCATGTCGCGAGTAAAAAGCTAAAGACTTAGGCTCCACACCGTTCTTGTTCTGTTCCGGATCTTACACCATGGATTGGCTAAAGAGCGAAATGAGGGAAATATTCCAAGAGCACGAGAGAATAACAGGCCAGCCAAATAAACGCCGAATCAAACCGAACTGGCAGAACTCGAAGCTACCTACTACGTTGGAAAACAAAGAGGACGAAACCTTGCGACGAGTCTACGACCGATAGAAGCAGATATACGCGTCGACGGAGAACACGAGGAAGGAGGGTAGAGAGAGAAAGAGAGAGGGAGGGAGACCTGAGAGCAAGAGAGGAGGGAGGTGGAAGGTGGGGGGAGTTGGCGCTCCAGATCTGAGAAGCGACTCGCTTGCCGATTCCAGCGATCCCAGAAGTCCTCGAGCTGGCGGCCATACAAAAGCGCTCTCTTCTCTGCGTGCTGAAGAAGTAGTAGCACAAGAAGAAGAAGAAGAAGAAGAAGACGGAACGGAAGAGGGGGAGGTGAGTGACCAGACGAGTATGGTTGCCCACTCCGAAAACAGCCCCCACGCTTTATATAAGCCGGATCGCGCAGGCAGAGTGAGAAATAGAGGTGGCTGACTGTCATACCCAGGTGGCCAGTGGCCAGATCCGCCCCTCCCCGGTCACCGTAGTACGGCCTGCATTTTCAGCTGTACCGTCCGCTTCTCCTTTTCCGTCGCCCCCGTTACTTGACGGAAAGTCCCGCCGCGCTGATAATCGAATTAAATAACGGTCCGAGGCCAAAAGATAAATTATAAAAATTCACATGGGGAGAGCGATTTCCACGCTGTGACTAGGGTCTACTTTAGGGAATCGGGGGAATGTGGAACGGAATATGCCGGGGGAACGGGCCTCGACGGCGTTACTTCTGTGCGCGGTCGGTGTCAATTATTCTGTTATGACTCCGTGGGGGGGCATGCAAAAGCGTGCCGTCGCCTCCCTTTGCGTACCAAATGGCAAATTTGTTATTGTTTGCGTTTTTTAATGAGGGAGGGGGCAGTTGAATGTCGCGGTCGCCGTATTCAATTGAAAATACCTGGCCACCCGTGAAGGAATGGCGATTCAGATAAGATTAATTAGGCTCGCAATAGGGCAATAGAGCATGCTGCCTTTTTTTATTATCATATCATATCAATCGTGCCTATATAAAGCCTCTAGTAATTTCCCTAGTGCTACGACAATAACGTCTCAATTTATATGTTATCTACCTACTTTATTTTTCTCCTTTTTGACCTAAATATCTTCTCCAACCCAGAACACGTGTAACCATCAGGAAAGATATCCGATTTCATTAGATGGAGCACGCGAGATTTGTCGGCTTTATTTTGTTCGCGATATTATTAGGAATGTAGCATCCCCTTTTGTCTTCGTAGATCCAAGTGCATATGTAGTTTGTTTGGCAGGAAAAGAAAGAATAAATAGATGGACATATCTTTACCAACATATGACGGTAGTAGCTCATTAGGAAGCATATGGAAAACTCGAAGAATCAATCAGATGGTAAAGCATGTCATTCTTTTTTCGCACGAAAAAGAGAAGATCTCCAACTTCATTCTCAGTCGATCTTAACCGAAATCAAGACAAAAATAATTCTTCGCAAATATACCAAACTTAGTGTCCATGGCGCATCTTCGATTAGAACAGAGAGTTAAAATTTGTTTAGATAGGTGAAACCTACTCAAGATAGCTGTAAAAGACACTTTAAACGATGGAAGCAACAACCTACATAACCTCTATGTGATTAATCAAGATAATAAAATTACTTGATTTTATAGACACTAAACAAATTAAGTGCATGTTGGTGTCAAGTAATTGTTGCTGTATAGCGTTTTTGGTTGAAAGTTAATACAAATCTTACCTTATCAAAAAAAAAAAAAAAAAGTATGACAAATAAAGTTACCTCTCAAATGACCCATTTTTCACAAGGTAATGAATCAAGAAGGTGGTTGGAAAATTCTTGAAAGGCAACTTTGATCCCAAAATCTCCAAAATTTCGCCTACTCAAAATCAGAAACTGCTTTATAAATTATTTTCAAACTCACCCTTCGCACGCTCCGAATAAGAAGTAGCAAGGTTTTTACGAGAATGCCATCCACGGATGGAGAGATCGTTCCTTCCCTGAAGATACCCAAAAGGCAAAAGACGGAAAAGAAAAGCAATAAAGGGAAGCATTGCTGACTTTACATATTCAAGATAGTTTTTCCCCAAATGGTGTTTGCATTTGAGTTCCTTCCACGGGCTGACAAGTTCCATGGTTGCCTAATTAAATCACTTGTCGTGGAATGCAGTGCTGTGGGGCTGACAAACGGGGGAGGGACAGGTTGTAGACGTAATTCAATCAAGTTCTAAACTTGTTACTATGGGATTGGGTCCTCGACTATTTTAAGGCTTGAAAATCAGTAAGTTCCAACCGCATGAAATGGGACTTGTTTGGTGCTAAAAAAAAAAGGGTCACATTCTCTAGTTCAACTTCAAGGCCTCCAAGGATGTCATGATCGAGTAAGACAGGAGGTCAAGATAAAAGGAATATCTGCTTGGTTTGGGCTTGGTTTGACGTTTGAACTTTGATGTGTGGGCCCTAAAAATTGCTTCGTTTTGAGGGGAATAAAGATGATGAGGTTGGGCCAGATTTAAGTCACATGGACTCGTCTGAGGAAGCTGCTTAGGGCCTCTTGTCTCATAGATGGATTCATTTGGAAAGATTAACCTCGTGATTTGGTTGCTTATCATGTTCCCATTTAAGTTCTCTTCAACTTTTTGCATTGCATGCAACTCTCCTCGACGCCGTCCTAGTTAGTAGGGGTATACATGGTCCGGGTGGGCGATTTCCGGCCTAGAACCAGGAATTGCCCGCTAAGAACCGGTTTCGAAAAAATGGAACCAATAATCACCCGTTAGTTACATAGATCCACCGGGGAACTGGACCGCCGGTCCGGTCCGGTTCCAGGATGGATCCATGGAACCGATTTCACTAATAATAATACGGTTTTTCAAATCTCATTGTGAGTACTCTTCATATCGAGTAACATTTTCTTTAAATCGAACCAGCTTAATTAAGGGTACCATTTTTCTTTATTTTATTGGAAAACACTACCAAAGAAGAGAAAAAAGTTTTTTTTTTCCTATTTTTGAATCATTTTAATTGAACTCTAAAATATTCTTTAAGTTCAAGGTTCTAAATGATTGTCATATGCATATCGTCTTTTCCTTTACCCCTAATAATGTTCAATCTCTTACAACCTTTGCTTTACTGAATTTTTTCTGTAGAAACAATTCCACCGATATTCCATATATTCTTGAACATAGTGTCATATTTAAGTTCAGAAAGTATCACTTGAATGAGCCATTTGTTGAGTTACTGAAAGGCAACTTACATAATTTACTAAATTCTTATAAAAGCATGGAAACCGTGAGAGGAGATAGAGCCCTAAAACTTAGGTTTGCTAATTAGTAATTTCGGAATTTATTTTAATATTAAAAATTAATATTATTATTATAATATAATCGGTCCGGTCCGAGTGGGCGGATCTACCCATAGAACCGGGAACCAGATCGATACCCACCGGTTCCCATAAATTAGAATCGGGAATTGAACCGGTTCCCTCAAGAACCACCAATTTCGGGTGGTTCTGGTCCGGTTCCGGGCGGTCTAGGCGGGTCCTAGTTCTTTTGCACACCCTTACTAGTTAGAACATTCCTCATGATGAACATGTACCCTGAATAGGACAGTACATCCCTGTGTTTTCAACTCCATATCTCTGATCCTCCAAAGAAGGATCCAATATTTCTTATATTGTCCTATCTTGGATCCTACACGTTCATTCCCTTCATCGATTTTTCGTCTTTCTGTTCACAACACACATGCATATATCCTTTTTGCTAATGATATCAAGAGAAGATCGCACGGTCTCCTGTATAATCTTATGGCGGGGCTTCGTTCGCAGTACAGGTTCTCCTCCCGGTCATTGAAAAGGAAGAAGGAAAATTGACGGGGAAACCCTCAATCCTTAAGATTGCAGTTAGATGTGGAAGTTCAACATTGTATAGAAAAATTAGTAGTGTGATTAATTAGAAATTAACATCCCGCGAGATCATGCACAGAAATATCTCCCTTTTCCATATGTGTTTGATGGATAAATTTTAGATTCATAATGTTAATCCAAAATCACTTTTAATGGAGTATATTCGTGGAAATGTTAATATATGGAACAAAATCACCTTTTTCTTTTTATAGCGGTTACATTACCACTTCATATATTAGACATCCGAGGAAGAGACTATTGGTGGGCGACCCAACACAAACCTAACTTGAGGATTCGGTGCTCCCTTCATTTATATTGTTTACAAAACTGAAGCAAGTCCAATGGCAATGAAGAAGCTCTCTCTCCCTTGCCTACTTCTCATCTCTTTCGCCCTACTCATTGCAAGCTTTTGCGCCACCGCAAGGTCACCGTCGTATAGACAGGGTTTCACCGCCCATCTTATCCACCGCGACCACATCCACCACCCCAGCAAAGCTCCTGCGCAGCGCTACGCCGATGCGTTCCGACGCTCCTTTGCCAGGGTCCAAGGACGTTTCAAGATGAACATTCCTACCCTGCCTTCGTTCCATCTTGACGCGGCTCAGTCCGAAATCTTCCCGGACAATGGTGAATATGTCCTGAAGGTGTCGATAGGGACCCCGCCCTCTGACGTCTATGCCATCGCCGACACCGGCAGCGACCTTTTCTGGACTCAGTGCCTCCCCTGCGATCAGTGTTACCCTCAGAAGAACCCCAAGTATGATCCGAAATCGTCTTCCACGTACGGTGAAGTCGCGTGCCCTTCCCAGCAGTGCCAACTCCTGGACACCACCTCGTGCGCTGCTCCCTCCAACACGTGCAACTACACCTACGGATACGCCAGTACGTCCCTGACGAAGGGCTTCCTCTCGACGGAGACGCTGACCTTCACATCCACCGAGGGGTCGCCGGTGACGCTCCCGAACGTAGTGTTCGGCTGCGGCCACAACAATACCGGCACCTTCAACGAGAACGAGATGGGAATCGTCGGGATCGGGAAAGGCCCCATCTCACTTATCTCGCAGATAGGCACGTCGTTCGGGGGCAGACGGTTCTCTCAGTGCCTGGTCCCCTTCCACACCCCGCCGACCATCTCAAGCAAGATGAGCTTCGGCAAAGGCAGCGAGGTCTCAGGGCCCGGCACAGTCGCGACCAGCCTCGTGGCCTTGCAAGACCCGACCTACTACTTCGTGACTCTGAACGGGATCAGTGTTGGGAGCACCTACCTGCCTTTTAGCTCTTCAGGGGCCATCACGAAGGGGAACATGTTCCTCGACTCGGGGACGCCTCCGACCATCGTGCCGAGAGATTTCTACAACAGGTTGGAAGCGGAGGTGAAGAGAGCGGTGGAACTGACACCCATAGATGAACCTCAGCTGAGGCCGCAGCTGTGCTACGGGAGGGACGTGCAAGCGAAGGGGCCGGTGCTGACGGCGCATTTCGACGGCAAAGCCGACGTGGAGTTGAAGCAGACGAGCACGTTCATAGAGGCTAAGGATGGCATATTTTGCTTCGCCATGACTTCCACTGATAGTCCTGGTGGGATATTCGGCAATTTTGCTCAGACTGATCATTTGATCGGGTTCGACCTCGATAAGAATACTGTTTCTTTCAAGCCAACCGACTGCACCAAGCTATGAACACTTCTTTTCATTTTTATCATCCTCCGGATGAATAAGTTTACCTAAGTTTTATCTATCAAAATTAAATATTCCGTGTGTAAGGGTCGTGATATGGACAAACGATTGACAAACTCCCTGATGTGGACGCAGTCAGCATACTCTCTCCTAACCCCTATCTAATTCATTGCTCATAATACAGAAGATCATACCCAAATCTCCACCATTCGATTCCTATTCGTTAAGTACAAGACCGTGGGCCCTCCTTCAGAGATTTTTGTGTCGCGATCTATGTAATAGTCTACGAAAAAAACCTCCAATGGAAAAACAATAAATTACTTTCAACTCAAGAGTAGTAAATTCATGCAATTTCCCTCTATTGATATCATAAAGCACGTGAACAAAGCAAACTTATTTGGTCAAAATGAAATTTAGAGATGATTAGTGAATTCAATCAAACAAGTAAGACTACCTTGATTCGGATGTCATTTACGGAGGACCGTACTGTTATGCCCATGTCCCATAGATAATCAAGCTTGTCATGGCAGTTGACAATTATGTTTTGCAATTTAAAGTTGCTAGAGGCAAGAAGTGCTTTCGAATTCGAGATGGGAATTTGTCAGCATATACCATTCAGCAATTCGACCGTCTTTCCTTATACCGTTTTATCCTCGATATTGTTCTAAAGACTTCACTACGACGAGATTCCTGCAGCAACTTTCACAGCCTCTACAATTTGTGAGAGAGTGAGAGAGAGAGAGAGAGAGAGAGAGAGAGAGAGAGAGAGAGGTGGTGGTGATACGTGGTGTCGAGGGTTTCTTGGGGCTCCTTTCGGCTGTTGCGGATTTGGCGCGGAACCAACTCAGATTAAGACTACTCCGTCGCTCAATGCTCTGAGCTTCTTCTGTGTTTTTCAACAGGGTTTTGTTATGGATGCTAAAATACTCTTCTTCCCCGGCATCGTTATGATCACCACGTTCATGCATCTTTGGATGATACGTGAGCCAGGTATTTTTAGGCCTTGATAAAAAAAAAAAAAAAAAAAAACTCAGGAACGAGTGCGATGCACTCGAGAATTTTGAGATTATTAAGTGATTATTGTTTCTACGATAGTTTAGCTCATATTTAATGCTGACACACTTTTTAAATGCTCGAAGATTACAACTTTGGAATTGTATACGTTTGCCTATGCGTTCTTTTGATTTGCCTGATCCTTTTCTTTCTCTTTACTTCACTTTTTCGTTATTTGTTTGTTTCTTGGGTTGTTTTTTTTTTTTTTTTTTGGCTTTACCCTTCTGCCATTTAATAGCACTCCTTTATGGATTTGTTCCTCGATTCTCTTAGAGAAAATTAGGATAATTCTCTAGGATATTTTCCTATATTAGAGATAATTAGAATATTTCTATTAGTTTTTTTTTTTTTGTATCTCTCAAGATCACGCATATATCTCTTTTAATTGTGCATATCTTAATTAATATATGTTATCTTAGATAGTCATATTACAAAATATAGACCTATATATATATATATATATCGATATATACAGAAATTTCTCAAATTTGTTTTCCACATTCTTATCTAGTATGAAAGACTTAAGAAAGGCATGTTAGAAGATCTTGTTATCAATCAGAGCTATAAATGTAACATATCACTGCATATTGCAAGTTTTTGGTTTTGATCTTCCTGAAGTTCTCAAAAAGGAAAATGCAAATGAAAGTACTATTGTCCTGTTTAGTCTCTTCAATCGATTACTAGAGCCTGGAGTCTCTCAACTCTTTTGATCCAAGTAGTTCCAGGTTTAGGGTCACACTCGGCCTGGATTAATCTTTCAGCGAAGCTTTGCAACTGCTGGAGTCTTGATGTGACATTTTGACATAAAAAATGAACATATTTGCTGGAATACCTTGGTAGTTCTGCTTTAATTTTTGCAGAGCCAACTTTTATTGTGAAAGCAAAATTTCTGTTGTTAAGAACATGCCTTTCTTGAAGCATAGTTTCCCTGAAATGTTTTTGTCTGTCTAGGACAATACTTTGTGAATTTGGATTATAGAAACAGATGCTAGTAATAAATATTGGGTCACTCTTCTCTTCATAGAAACTGATGGAAAGTATAGAATCTATGGACATGAAAGTGGAAGATTCACATAAGGAGAAATGCACTATCATTCTAGCTATAAAGAAATCCTAGCAATCAAGTATGGCATCAAAAAGTTCGAGCCACATCTCATCGGATAACATTTCCTTGTAGAAATGAATATTTCTATATTTCTGCAGATGCTAAGATTTAAACAATAACAAGTCCATCATCCTCAATTGCTCTGACATGTTGAATGGTTTTCGAAACACTCTTTCGAGACCAAAGAAAAGAAACATATTCTTGTAGATTTCCTGTCCAGGCTCAGAGTCCACATCATCAATAAATATGTATGTTTCAATAAGCCCAACTGGAGAACTATGGACACAGAAAATGAGACCCAAACTGCCAAGCGAATTGTATTCACCAAAAATACTAGAGTTAACCAAGTCCTATACTCTCTTTGACAATCTCAAGAAACTCATATAGGACTATCGGTATAGGATCTTCGGTAAGTATGGTGGTTTACATCTTCAACCTAGCATCCCATGATGTTTTCACCAGACAATAATTTACCAGAAGATCTCAAATGGTTTTATTTGTATGTTTTTAACTGCTATGAGATAACCATAGAATTTATACGGCCTAGATGCCAAGGATAATCGATCAAATCCATTGAGAAGTCATTGGGAAATACCAGCATTTTGGAGAAATGCTTTGCTGGTTCAAACCATTACAAGCTTGAAAATGTTTCTTTAAAGACTAGCTGAGCACATGCAGGCCTGATCTCGTATTGCATATTATATGCCCCTTTCACAGGCCATGGACATTTGTTTAGACCAAGTGGAAATATGTCCAGATACACAGCACATACTGGGAGCAGCTTGGTTAATTAATCCCTGATTAAAATCCTCAGTATCTCCAGTTGTTAGTGGATCAAGTAGTACAATGTTTTGAATATGATATGGGGAACATTATATACCTGTGTACTGAAAATCATATCCAGATTGGATTGATGCAACACCTTACCCAAGAGGTTTCGAAATGCCTGATTTTAACATCTTCTCTAGCAAAGATGATCGATCGATAGTCGAACATGTTAGTCAATTCACTTGCAATGTGGTGATCCGTCTCAGGCTGAGTGTCGGAAATCGAGGTTATTTCCTTTATCACTATCTAAGACTGCTTCTACTTGATATACCATTTTTCCAGTCAATTCTATCCACACCTGGGAGCAAATGGAATCGCAATTCCATACTGAAGTAGTGAAGGAAGAGGTTGAAGTAGAGCAAGAAATGGATTGGGTCTTGGAAGACGAATCGAAGTGGGTCCTAGAGGATCGCGGTGATGCGAAAATCAGAAGGCTAGTGCAAGCAGCTACGTTGCCCATCAATGGATGCTGCAACCGCTAGTGCTCTTGGGTTGGTGAATTCAATTCAACCGCTTTAGTTTAGTTTCTCCTCGCGATATCCATCCAGATGCAGATTAAGCTAGACAGCTAAATTGGGCAAATCATCTGTCAACATCTTGACATATTCATGCCTAAATACTTTTTGGGGACACAAACCAAGCCCATTGTTTATGGCCTGATAATTGTTCAGTACAGTGAAGTAAAATAACCAAACTTTTTTGAATTAGCTTTGCATTTTGCAAATAATCCATATCAATAGATTATGCTTCCCACGTGATACAAAATGAAGTTATCTCTCCCTCCAGTATACCCCATCATTTGTCCTTATATCCTCTACACAATCGCGCCTTATTCGTCGTCCTTCCAGAGATAATGCTATGGGAAACACGAAAATATACAGATGGCGACTGAAAAATAAAGTAGGCAGATCCGAACATCTTATACCAAACTCCAGGAAAAATACAAGAATCCCATAGGTACAATATGTAGCTCCTACTTTGATGGGTAGGAGGCTAGGAGCGATACTTGCATGCTCTCAAGCTCAAATCCACAACTTCGGTACTTAAAACATATATTACAGCTACAAACGAATTATTCTTCTCAAGGATGACACCGAGGTGGCTTGCATATGATAGCTAGCGGTTGGACCCATGTACCGAGTTCTCGGCATCACCAGGCTTCTCAAGATCCTCGAGGCTAGTGGGGCGGAACCAAGCAGTGTCTTCCAGCACCGAGTTCTCGGCATCACCAGGCTTAGGAAGCTCGCCGTGGGCACGGAGGTGATGGTCAGTCGCAGGCCCAAACACCCCGGTCTTGGGGTGGGGAGCCCAGTATTTGTCGGATGGAGCCTCGATCACTTCATCGGGGACCACGGTTGATGCGACTTGATCCTCTGGGTTCTTGTCATACACGGATGTGTGGGCAGCTCTCCTACAACCACCAGCATGCATTGATCCATCGATAATCATCACTCACTAGGTTAATTAACACGCACCGATATTTACAAACCATGGAAAACAAAAATGCAAGCTTTGAGTTGTACGTAGACCTAGATGAACACGATGTCAAAATGAAAACTTAGGAATTGGTCGATAATATATGAAGGTGAATGACTGAAATTTCTAGTTACTCTGAAAGTGTTATCGGCTTCCATCAATATATAGAGACTTGTTTCTATGGCGGGCTAAGTCCGGCAGGGGAGAGATTGGACCGAGACAAGGAGGCACGGCGGCATTCCAGGAAAACAAAAGGGGACCAGAAAAGCAAGAGAAAAGTCCAAAAACCTTATCCAAAGCACGCGGAGTAGTCGAGGCAGGTCACGTTCTCGTTAAGAATGAGGATTACATAAACTTATATGTCCCCCTCGATCCGTACTTGCTCGCCTCCTCCATTAAAAGCTGTAACCCTCTTCTCCATCAAACTGTTCAATTTTTTTGTTATTTAGTGGGGGACAGGGTACCACAGTTCGACTAGGACGTTGATATTTATGTTATTGGAAACTGAACAGATAGTGAGTCCCGGCCACCCACTATCTTTTTTACGCATTGGTTGCTCATTCTTCACGGTCTCCGATCTTGAATAATCATTACACCAAGATAATGACTCCTTTCTAAGGATCCAACCCATAGGCGAAGCTTTCACTGTCGCCACATGTAGATAGATATCCAGTCTTATCTAAGGATTGCGGACATTGCCCACCACTACTGATTTCTTGCTTTTTGGTGATATTTTTTTGGCACCCCATCTACTTTATCGGTGCCGAGAGTGAGCCTGAGCAATATAAATTGAATAACACGGTATTCCCACTACGGTATGCTAATTTGTGACCCTCCAACATTAGGAAATGACAGATTTGACCGCTCATGGAATCAAGTCATCCATCCCGCGATAGCCAGAACATCCTAATCAGACTTCCATGGTGAGACTGCGAAGAGGCCTAGGGTGTGCGGTTGAGTTTTGAAGGGGAGATCGACCAGGGTTCTCCACACAGGAATATGGGGATTGATATCTGAAATTCCCTAGTGAGGACGGTGCAAAAATTTTATGTGCACATGGGAGAACTAAAAGCAGCAATCGGGAGACCTTCTCTTCTAACTGTACAGGGCCAAACTGGGAAAACAAGGGGAAACATAGAAACCACTTAGTGAGCTTTATGTCCCTAAGCAATCGAGCAGAAGAAGTTCCTGAAGAGCACTAAAGTCAACAAGCCATGCAGTGCTTCGTAAATAAGAATTTCTCTTTCTTTCATCAACACGGAACGAGAATTAGGAAAATCGCTGCACTGGGAGACGATACTCAGAAATCAACAGGCGATTTCGATATGTGCAGCAGGCTCCGTAGGTAGACAAGACCCAGCTATTCCCAGGTCAGTCAGTGATAATAAAGATAAAGACTTAGGCTCCGTACGATTCTTGATCTGTTCCGTATTGTACGCGATGAATTGGCTGAACAGCAAAATGAAGGAAAGATTGTAAGACCGCAAAGAGAGAGTAAAGAGGCCAGCCAAATGAACCCCGAATCTAACGGAACCAGCAGAACTGGAAGCTAGTTACTACGTCGGAATATAAAGAAGATGAAACCTCGCTACGAGTCTCCTCCGAGAGAGAGAGAGAGAGAGAGAGAGAGAGAGAGAAACCTGAGAGCAAGAGAGGGAGGAGGTGGGTGGGGGGAGTTGGGGCTCCAGATCTGAGAGATAACTCGCTTGCCGATCCCAGCGATCCCAGAAGTCCTCGAGCTGGCGGCCATACAAAAGCACTTTCTTCTCTGCTATGAAACACAAAGAAACTCTCCGCGTGCCGAAGAAGCACAAGAAGACGGATTGAAGACGAAGAGCAAGATGAGAGATCAGTTGGATCCCCCAATTAGGAAGCACAGAGACAGAGAGAGAGAGAGAGAGAGAGGGGTGGATGAAAGAAGATGAGCCCCTAAGAACGCCCAACTGCCATCACAAGGTGGCCAGGTCCACCTACCCCTGCCCCCGTACTACGGCTGTGTTTCTCCAACGGCACCGGCACCGTCCCCCCCCACTCTTCCCTCTTCCCTCGCCCGCCGCCGTTACTTAACGGCATTAAACGTGTCTTGTCCCTGGCGAAATGACGGTTCAGCCCCTCTGCGTACCAAACGGTTTTGTGCTTCTCCCCTTTTTCAGATTTGAACATTCCCCCTGACCGGGTGATACGCACGCCACCTTCTTGATTACCGCATCAATCGCTTTTACACAGTCTATCTTCTGGGATCCCGTTACACGCGTAACAACCAAAGGGCTTGGTCGGCTTGAAATCGTCCGCTATCTTTTGACGACGATGGCGTCTCTTTTTGTCACCGTAAGATCTGGCCCTCTAATTACGTATTAAGTTAATAGGTATCCATCTAGATAGCGAAAAATCTTCCACCAAAAAGTTCATTTATGATTTTTTGCGAGATGAGTTCCGTGATAATTTTGAATAGGAATTCAATCGTTATTATTACAAGAATAGACAATAAATTAAAGGTCAATACTATAAAAGAAAAATACATAAACGAAAAGGATGATCATATTAATAAACTGTACATTGGAAGTATGTATTCCGGATGATCCCACAAAATTACATGTCGCCATATATATAACCCACTAATTACAAAGATTACCGGTAGGCGCTCATCTCATCTACAATCAATTACAACTTACAAAGTTCCATTATGGCCATTGGGTTACTCAACCATCACCCGGTATCCTTTCTATACCTAATTGTTCCTCTTTTATCGAGACAATATTTCTTACGCCCCCTTTCACGTGCAAGTCGAGCAAAAAGGATAGCTTTGGTAGGGTTTAAACTACTAGATAAAGAAAGACCACATAAATATAAAAAGCATCTTACCTTACATCTTAGAAGTTCATTTCCTTCATTGATTTTTTCCTATTCCTTTTCACAACACACATGTATCCCGTTCACTAATACTGTCGAGCATATCCAACAGGCTCTGGCAGTAATTGACTGCAGATTCTCCTCGCGGTCATGAAAATGTATGGGAAGCCGAAAACTCCCAATTCTTAAGATAACGGTTAGATATGGAAAGATCAGCCATTATAGCATTGAAGAAAGTAATATAATTAATCGAATATTGACGTGGACAGATCATGCACAGCAACAGCTCAGATATATATCCATATGGTGTTGACGGGTGAATTTTGCATTCCTTAGTTTTCCCACAACTACTTTTTAAGGGAGTACATTCATTGAAATGTACGTATATGGAACAAAATCACCGTCCATTCCTTTACATATGGATTGAAGCGCATTACATTGCATTACCACTATTATAAATCGCGCATCCTGAGGAAGACTGCATTGTTGGGCGACTAACCCTTCGACCCAATTCCGAAATTCGGCGTTCCCTTCATAAACATTATATAGAAAAGTGAAGCAAGCTCAATGGCAATGAAGAAGCTCCTTTCCCTTTGCCTTCTCCTCATCTCTTTCGCTCTACTCTCGACGACCATCCGTGCCACCGCAAGGTCACCGTCTTTGACACAGGGTTTCACCACTCATCTCATCCACCGTGACCACATCCACCACCCCAGCAAAGCTCCTGCCCAGCGCTACGCCGATGCGTTCCGACGCTCCTTTGCCAGGGTCCAAGGACGTTTCAAGATGAACATTCCTACCCTGCCTTCGTTCCATCTTGACACGGCTCAGTCCGAAATCTTCCCGGACAATGGTGAATATGTCCTGAAGGTGTCGATAGGGACCCCGCCCTATGACATCTATGCCATCGCCGACACCGGCAGCGACCTTTTCTGGACTCAGTGCCTCCCCTGCGATCAGTGTTACCCTCAGAAGAACCCCAAGTATGATCCGAAATCGTCTTCCACGTACGGTGAAGTCGCGTGCCCGTCCCAGCAGTGCCAACTCCTGGACACCACCTCGTGCGCTGCTCCCTCCAACACGTGCAACTACACCTACGGATACGCCAGTACGTCCCTGACGAAGGGCTTCCTCTCGACGGAGACGCTGACCTTCGCATCCACCGAGGGGTTGCCGGTGACGCTCCCGAACGTAGTGTTCGGCTGCGGCCACAACAATACCGGCACCTTCAACGAGAACGAGATGGGAATCGTCGGGATCGGGAAAGGCCCCATCTCGCTTATCTCGCAGATAGGCACGTCGTTCGGGGGCAGACGGTTCTCTCAGTGCCTGGTCCCCTTCCACACCCCGCCGACCATCTCAAGCAAGATGAGCTTCGGCAGCGGCAGCGAGGTCTCAGGGCCCGGCACAGTCGCGACCAGCCTCGTGGCCTTGCAAGATCCGACCTGCTACTTCGTGACTCTGAACGGGATCAGTGTTGGGAGCACCTACCTGCCTTTTAGCTCTTCTGGGGCCATCACGAAGGGGAACATGTTCCTCGACTCGGGGACGCCTCCGACCATCGTGCCGAGAGATTTCTACAACAGGTTGGAAGCGGAGGTGAAGAGAGCGGTGGAATTGACACCCATAGATGACCCTCAGCTGAGGCCGCAGCTGTGCTACGGGAGGGACGTTCAGGCAAAGGGGCCGGTGCTGACGGCGCATTTCGACGGCAAAGCCGACGTGGAGTTGAAGCAGACGAGCACGTTCATAGAGGCTAAGGATGGCATATTTTGCTTCGCCATGACTTCCACTGATAGTCCTGGTGGGATATTCGGCAACTTTGCTCAGACTAATTATTTGATCGGGTTTGACCTCGATGCAAATACTATTTCTTTCAAGCCAACCGATTGCACCAAGCTGTGAACCCTCTTCTTTTCGTTCTGTCATCCTTCGAATTAATAAATTAACTAGGAGTTTTACCTATGAACTTCAAATATTCCGCGCGATAAGGCGTGATATGTCAAGCGATTGACCAACGCCCTGACTTGGATACAGTCAGCATGCTCTCTCATATCCCACATTTAATTTGTTGCTCATAATCTTTCATTAATTCAATTTACATATAATTTGTTACCTAATTCATTAAAATTGCAATCTTGTTTGAATCTTAGAATAATATTACCATATTCACAAAAATTTCCGGATAGCTTTTGAATTAAGAATTATTTCCTAATTTCATAACATACTATAATTGTTAATACAATCTCATGTCCGAAATATGATTCCTATTGCACCAAAAATTGACCAATCCAATCCTCTCATCTAGGATAGAATTTGCCGATTTATTTCCAAATTTGAATGGATATGGATAATAAGTGATCGGTTGTTATTTTTTATTTTGGTTTGATTGTTATGTTTTGTTTGATGTGGATTGATTTCGTTTCCATTAAAAAAATAAATGAAATCAAAATCAAAGATAACACCCAATCACAAAAGATATTATCCACACCTATTCAAATTTAGAAATAAATCAACTAATTGATTTCTATAAATGAGGATTGGATTGATCAATTTTATGTACGATTGCAAATCATATCTCGGACATGAGATCGGATTGACTATTATAGCACGTTATGAAATTAGGAAATAATCCCTAATTTTAAGGCTACTCGAAATTAATTTCATGGATATGATAATATATCACTAGGATTTCAAACAATATTGCCGATTCAAGTAACAAAAAGTATGAAAATCGAATCGGATAAGATGCTTACCTAATTCACAATATGGTGCTGATAAGGTTTTTAAAATTGGACGAATAGTGGATCACCGAAATCGTGATGGATGATGGGCGACGATCCGGTGGTGGCTCACAGCTTGGTGGCCGATGGGTGGGGGATTGCTCACGGCCGTAAAGGGGTCTCGATCACGGCAGTGCAAGGAGCTCTCCGTAGCCGTCAATGATGATCGTCGATGGCTCACGGCCATCTCTCAACTCGATGGTGTTGTAGGGATTATCCCGTTGAGGAAAAAACCAAAAACAAAAACTCACCGTGACTATGGAAACACTAAATAACTAGAAGTGTCAAAATTGGAGCAAAATGGATCACTTAATTAAGTGCCAATCCAGCCAAGTTGCATACCTGGCATTTTTCCGCTGAAGCGAGTACAAAACAACGCCCTTTTGCACGCTAAGGTGGCCAAATAATATAAAAACGGCGTCGTTTTTTGAGCTGGCGTGGTAAAAAAAAAAATAATATATAAATTAATTAAATTAAATTTAGTTACAATATTTAAAAATAATAATTTTAATATTTAAAAATTTAAAAATTTTAAAAATTTTAAAAAATTTAAAAATTTAAAAATTTTAAAAATTAGAAAATTTAAAAAATTTAAAAAAATTAAAAATTTAAAAAATTTAAAAAATTTAAAAATTTAAAAAAATTTAAAAAATTTAAAAAATTTAAAAATTTAAAAATTCAAAAAAAAAAAACAAAACAAAACATAAAAAAGGAGAGGCAGCTAAGGGCTCAGCCATTTTGGCTTGCAAAACGGCGTCGTTTTGCACTCACTTCATCGGAAAATTAATATGTCAAGCGTTCTCACTTTTGGAGTGGCATGATCCGTTTTTCTTCGAATGTGGCACTTAAAAGTGTCTTTTTGTGTCAAGTTATGGCATTTGAGGTGTACTTCTGCTGAAAACCTACAATGGAAAGATTAATCACGGCAATAAAGAGCAAAGCTTGCCGGAAGTCCATGAGGTGCAGTGGCGCAAGGAGCCTGCTGCAAGGCCTTCAAGTAGAACACCTGCGACAAAATCTAAGTGAATCGCCTGAAGAAAAACCGGTGTTGCCGGAGTCCACCGCAACGAAGATGGCTCGGCGGCAACACTAGTCCAGTCGTGCCAGGACGCCAGCTTGATGGCGATAGGATGCTGCTAGACCGGTCGATGGGCTCGCCTAGAACTTGGCATATCGACAACCTCATCATCTCGCGAGCTCATGGTGCTGGACGGCAACGAAGAGAATCGCGGCCGCAAGGAATACTCTGCCGCGACCCTTTTTCCCTACTTTCTCTCCTGTTTATAAGGACGAATTAGGCTTTCGTTTATAGTCCACTTTCCAATTTCAAATTCTAAGAGATATACCTTTTAAGTCCATATTATCTCTTAAGATCAGGATGATATCAAATCAAATCTCTTGAAAATATTCAAAGATTTGAATAATGTAAATTACCCAATTATCCTCTAAATCCAATCGAAAATTTCGGCTCTTATGATGGTGATGGGCTCGGTCGAATTTTTTCTCGTCGTGGGCTTAGTCCAATTTGTCCAGAGCCATTCATTTAAAACCAATCCATTGCCTAGCTCAATTAATATGCAAACTCTCATTGTAGGCTTAGGGTGTGTTTGGTTTAGTATTTTGAAAGCCCATTGGCAAAATGTAAAGCAGTTTAGCCTAAAAAACTTTAAGCAAATGCAAAGGTTGTATGCTTTGAGAAGCAATTTTGAGAGAAATATCATTCGATAGAAAACACATCTGAAAATCTCTTCGAATAATTAACATTAGTTTTTTTAATTTTATTTATTTAAAATTGAAAAAAATAATGTATGCAACTTTTTAAATATAATTTTTGACAATAATACTAAAAGAATCAAATTTGTACTCCATCCTCATCTTCCTGCCAACAAAGATAAGGTTCAAGAAGCAAAACTTGTTGTTTCAGGAAGTTTCAGTCGAAAGTGGAGTTCTTGGCACAACAACTTGAACAACCACTTCAAATGCAAGGACAAGGGGCTATTGGTTCAGGACCTTTGGGTCCTTCATTAGATTCGGTCAATATGGTTAAGACCTCGGGTACCGCTCTTTTAACCCAATCTAGTACTTAATTCGTCATAGATTCGAGAGCTATCGATCACATGTGCAGCTCAGCAGATTTACTTTTTAATGTCTCCTCAAGTGCCTCATATCCACCCATTACTGTGGCTAACAGAATGCAAGTTCCAACGCAAGGAGCAAGTAGCTTAAGTTGTTATCACAAAAATCTGATATTTTAGTTGTGCCTAATTTGTCTTCTAATTTATTTTCTGTGAGCAAGTGCACTAAAGAATTAAATTGCAATGTTATCTTCTCTTCTTCAAATGTGTTGTTTTAGGATTGCAGTACCAAGAAGACGATTGGTGAAGAACGGCTACAAAATAGTCTCTACGTTCTTCACTATCATATGAATGCCTTGGTGGCAAGGAAGAATGCAATGGAGGCTTCAAGATTATGGTACATGCACATGGGTCATCCTTCTTACCATGTGTTCCAAGCTATTGATAGAACTTTATTTTATAATTGCAATACTTGTGACTCTTGTCATTATGCTAAACAACACGGATTACCTTTTCCTCAAAGCTCTGATTTAGCTTCTAAAGTGTTTGATTTATTACGTGTGGATGTTTGGAGTGCTCCAATGGATTCAACATATGGTTTTAAGTATTTTTTTTTATTTTTTTTATTGATGACAAATCACAAGCTACTTGACTATACCTTCTCAAAGGTAAAAGTGATGTAATCATTGTTTTTCATGAATTTTGTAGCATGATTCAGAATCAATTCAAAACATGCATAAAGGTCTTACGCATGGATAATGGTATAGAATATCCCAATCAGATCTTCCAATCTTATTTGAGCAGCTTGGGCATTATTAATCAAACTTCATGTGTAAATACACCTTAGCAAAATGGGGTGGCCAAATGAAAGAATCGGCACCTTCTTGAGGTGACTTGAGCATTATTATTTTCTAGAGACATTGCCGAAAACTTATTGGAGCAATGCTATTTTAACTAGCTATTATATTATTAATCGACTTCTTAGTCATGTTATGGGTTACAAAATGCCTATAGAAATTCTTTACAGGCACAAACTTAATATCTTGCATTTAAGAGTTTTTGGGTGTGTGTTATGTGCACTCTCGAAGCGGTGGTAAGCTTGATCCTCGCGCTAAGAAGTGTGTGTTCATGGGCTATTCACCAACAAAAAAAGGGATACAAATGCTTTGATCCAACCACTAGGCAGATGTATATATCATGTGATGTTACATTAGATGAATCTACTATGTTTTTAATTCCAGGATGAGTTGACAGTTGAATTAGCTCATGTTCCTATGGTGAATGAGTTGAACAATGGCCCTGGAATTAAAAGTAACCCACGGAATGACCCTAAAGGAATAGATGAGACTGAAGAAGTAATCAACAATGACAACCCTGAATCAATGCCCACACTAAGGACAGCTTCAGAGCAGATAGTCGTCGAATTGGTTCCCACTACTTTCGAACATGTTCCTACAACCCTAGCTCCCGTTCGGAGATCTACCCGTGTGTTTAGGCCCTCAACATGACTTTAGGACTTCACCACACGGTATAGTATGCCATCCAGAATCACATTGGTTATGAGAAGTTATCTTCTAATTTTGTTGGTTTTTTATCTATTGTTGAAGAGACCACGGAACCTAATAGTTTTAAGGAAGCTAGCAAGCGGCCTATATGCGTTGAAGCCATGAAAGATGAGCTACAGGCACTTGACAAGAAGAATACTCGGGATGTAGTTTGCTTGATTGATGGAAAGCGCACCGTTGGGTGTCGCTGGATTTATAAAATTAAATATAATAGTGATGGCTCGGTAGAGAGGTACAAAGCCAAGTTGGTTGCTAAAAGATACACCCAAACTTATGGTATTGACTACAAGGAAACTTTTGCTCCTGTTGTAAAAATGAATCTTGTCAAGGTTCTTATGTCGGTTGCAGTCAATTGCGGATGGCCCCTATTTCAAATGGACGTGAAGAATGCATTCCTTGATGGTGATCTCAAAGATGAAGTTTACATGGATCTTCTATGCGGGCACCGCTTGCAAAGAGAAGGAGGGATGGTGTGTGGACTCAAGAAGTCTATATATGGACTCAAACAGTCCGTGGTATGAAAAACTTAGCACCTCTCTTCTTAAGTTTGGATATAACCAGAGAGTAGCGGATTCCTCTATGTTTACCAAGGCTGATGAAAATGGTCTTGCGATACTACTTGTATATGTCGACGATATTGTCATCACTAGGAGTAATCAATTAGAGATTAATGCACTCAAAACTCAATTGCGCCAGGAGTTCAATATAAAAGATCTTGGACGGCTGAAATATTTCTTGGGTATTGAGGTGGCAAATTCTTGCAAAGGCTTGCTCCTTTCACAGCTAAAATATGTTTTGGATCTATTAAAGGAGACTACTAAGGTAGGTGCAAAACCAGCTAGTGTTCCCATGGACTACGGCAAGAAAATGGTTTTAGATGACTTTCCTTTGCAAGATGTGTGTCGATTTCAGCATCTTGTCGGCAGACTAATTTACTTAACTATTATCATACATGATATTACTTATGTCGTTAGTTTCATGAGTCAGTTCATGCAAAATCCTACACAAGGGCATATGTGTTTAGTTGATTATCTGCTGAAGCACTAAAAGGCCACACCAGGGTGAGGTTTATTGATGAAGAACAATGGTCATACAAAAATAGTCAGATATACGAATGCGGATTGAGCTGGAAGCCCTCATGACCGAAAGTCCACCTCTGGATTATGTATGCTTGTAGGAGGTAACGTTGTCACATGGAAAAGTAAGAAACAATCCATGGTTGCTCGGTCAAGTGTTGAAGCAGGCAATGACATCTACTACTAGTGAAATCGTTTGGCTACAACTACTACTTCAGGAGTTGGGCTGTAGGCCTTCTGATTCACCTACAAAACTATTTTGTGACAACCAAGCTGCTACTCACATTGCCGCGAACCTTGTATTTCATGAAAGGACTAAACACGTTGAAATGGACTGCCATTTTGTACGAGAAAAGGTTCAAGACAAAACCATTGAGACAACTTATATCCGAAGTGGAGAACATTGGCAGATGAATTCACCAAAGCTCTTCCTATGGGGCCATTTCAAGTAGGGGTGAGCGGTTTCAGGTTCCGGTTTGGTTCCGTCTGGAACCTGGAACCTACCATCGAGTACAAGTTCCTCAAAATGAGGAAACTGGAACCTACCCGTCAGAACCGAGAACCTGGAACCTACCCTGTCACAGGTTCTAAGGTCGGTTCTAGGTTCCAACAAGTTCTTTTTTTCTTCTTTTTTTGTTATTTTTAGATTTGAACTATAATGTATGCGCACGTTACCAAAAACAATTATAACGTACGTGCACGTTACCAAAAAAAACTATAACGTACGCGTATACTACACGGTAACTTCCTACATCTTAGCAAACATACCAATGCCAACTGTCAAGAATTTGGACATACATAATCAAAACTAATAAGAAGTTTCCAAAGAGGAAATGAGATGCTTGATTAACTATAATTATTGTGCCCAATATGTCAATATATGTGCACTAAAGCTGAGTCAAATGAAAATGATAAAGCAAAATATACTAAAGAGATGAAAAACCAGAAATGCCAACAAGATCTCAAATTTTCACCTACTCCATAGTGTGAACTCTGCAACCTTTCATTGTTATTCCTTTGGCACAGCAAAACATTGCAAAGACATAAATGAAAATCAGTCAAAATCCTAAGTAAAGGCACCAAAAAAAAAATCAATATCGATAATACTCCATGAAGCATGCCATTTTGCCCATCTAAAGGCTCCTAAATTATTTGAAAACATAATTCAAAAATTCAATGTACATAAGAGGAACCTGCATTAAGATTACGACAAACAAAGTTGCTCATCAATCAACTTATGCATAGTTAAAGCAGCACAAAGCCAACAAAAAACCTTGCTTGACTTCTCACCGTTGGACCCATTGCAAATGCGACATCACCAACTTTATTTATCGACGATAATCTCTGCATTAAGACCAACCATATCTGGAAAAAAAAAGATTAAATAAAATATTCACTTATCAGATATACAAAAAGAATTACAATATATAAAGATATAAACATTACTTACCCAATTCAAATTGTTCTACATTCTCAATACACTCTTCAACATCAAGCGGTACACGAACGGCTCTCAACCAATCTTGAGTGCAAATCAAAGCTTCCACTACTTTTGGAGTTAAAGAACTCCGAAAGCCATCAAGCACACGACCCAATGTACTAAAAGTTGATTCTGAAGCAACGGTAGTTATAGGAATTGACAAAATATCTCAAGCCATCAAGGAAATTATCTTATATTTTGAGCCATTAGTTTTCCACCAAATCAAAATGTCAAGACCAAAATCCTTTTCATTTTTTTCTTAAAAATACTTATCAAGCTCGAACTTGTTGTCATCACGCCCTTATTCATTCGAGTATAAAAACATTTTCTTCCAAACTTTGGCGTTATGCTTATTTAGTCCTTCACTATCACCCGTATCGGTATTGGAATTGGAACTACTACTACTTGCACTCAAATTATGGCCACCAAAATCTTGATCACTTTAAATAAAAGAAGATTGCTCATAAAATTCATACAAACGCTTCAATGTATCCTTCACCTTGTAATGCATCTCTTTAATTTTCGATTCATCATCATAAATTTGTCCATATAAGAAACTCAAATAATTTAACTTGGCTCTAGGATCTAACACAACCGTAATCAACACCATCATATTCACTTTATCCAAGCTTCCATAATATTTGTCAAATTTTTCTTTCATTTTCACACACATATCTTGAAGCTTAGGATCCGAAGCATTGATCACATCTTTCAAATTTCTATACAAAGAGCTATCCCTTCAAAATAATCATTTGAAGTAACATATGAAGTCCCAGACATCTGATTGGTGGCATCATAAAATACTTTGAGAAAATCCGAAAGAATAATAGCATTTTCCCAATCATCTTCACTAGGAGTTTCATAATTAAGCTCACTTACAAAAGATGGATCGTGATCTTCCATCCTTTCGAAAGCTTTTCTGAACTTTATGGCGATGTCTAACATGAGGTAAGTGGAGTTCCATCTAGTGGCGACATCAAGAACTACCGAACCCTTATAAGTGATCTTTTCTTTCTCAATGCAAGATTGAAATCCTTGGGCTCTTGTGGGAGAACTCCTTATATACCTAACCATATTTCGAATATGTGCAATGGAATCGCGTACCATAGTCAAGCCATCTCTTACAATCAAATTTAATATATGAGCTGTACACCTCATGTGCAAAACATTATCATCTAATATCACCGACTTTTGTTTCGAAAGTTTATCCCTCAAATAGCTAACTGCAACATCATTTGAGTTAGCATTATCCACGGTAATTATAGACACATTTTTTTCTATTCCTCACTCCTCAATGCATTCCTCCACCATTTTCCTAATCTCCCTACCCCTGTGACTATGCATCACTACAAAATTGATGATTATTTTATGCAACTTCCAATTTTCATCAATAAAATGTGCAGTGAGACACAAATAATTCAGATTTTGATTGGAAATCAATGTATCAGTTGTGAGTGCGATCCTACAATTAATCTTTCCAAAATAATTCTTCAAAGAAGTTCTTTCATATAAAAACAATTTCATGCAATCTTTTGCCACTGTGAAACGTAATATATGTTTGAAAAAAGGTTGTAATTCACTAATATATTCACGAAATCCAACACATTCAACCAAGGAAAAAAGTTACTCATTAACGATGATGAACCGAGCAAGCATGTGCCTACAACGTTCTTGATTAAATGCAAATATCGATAAGACGCTACCAGTACTAGAATCTCCTCCTGCCTTGCCAGCCATGTTGATATTATGTGATACAAAGAATTTATGCCTCTTATTTAGATTACGAGGAAACCTCTTGCATGTGGTCAAGTGCTTCCTCATTGCAGAAGTACCATTAGCAACACGATACTTAAGCATTGACCCACAATGAATGCACTTCACTTGATATATTTTTCCATCCTTATCACTAATTTTCGAATAATGATTATAGCATTCGGATATATATTTCTTATCATAGGAAAGATGAGAACCGGTACCTTATTTGTGGCACTCGAGGTAAGGGGTGCCTCTCTCCAATTTCATCGTTGGAAAACTCCAATTCCGTAATCAGAGTTATCTCCTCACGTCCCTCTACCTCCATTGACGTGTTATCTTGATACATTAACTTCGCACTGCACAATAATAATATAATATAATTAGAAATTTCAAAACAAATAGCAAACTAGAAAATAGAAATAAAACACCACTAGAACAAGAATGTCTAGCATATAAATGGGACTCCCTTCGTACCAACAAATCAAGGAAATGTCAAGAACGAATGATCGTCTAGAACAAAACATATAAGTTCCTCATGGGCTATCTAGACCTAATTATACTATGCAATGGAACTAATTTGGTTCAACCAAATTCTCCTCCTTCTGAAAGAGGAGAAAAACTCAAGTAAAAAAGAAACAAGACATAGAAATTCATTTATTTCATTTTTTCATCTTTCCACTGTTCATTACAAAAGCGTCGAACAACTTCTCTACATATATAACACAATAGGGTTATGGTGTACAAAATTAGCTCATATACGCTCCAAAACAAGATGAATCACAAACTTCGTGCATCGATAGCTTTAAAAAGGATGAAGCATACATTTTTCAATCAAAGAGGTTAACTTATCTATATGATTTCCCTTGAGATCAGACTACCAAATTAAGCACATCCTCCCATCATTATACACTCTATTGTTCCGATTTCTTTAACTTTAAGACATAGTGGCCCTCTTCCGACCGAATGTTTCATAGTCGAAAAGCAAGAAAACTATCTCATCTAGCTTCAGTAAAGGAGTGGTGCATTAAGAGATTTTCTATCGGTAACATAATCTATTCACGACACCGAGCTTTCGCCGGCCAAAAAACAAGAAGTTATAGGTTCTTAGACCCTTCTTTCCCTTTCACAACGCCCATTGTCGTTCTACACATATTCCAATGTTTTTGATCTAATCAGATCATCCCCACTCTTTATCAGCCTATGCAACAAGCTTAGGCCTCGAATCTTAGATTGAATTGCAGGAAAAAAATCGAGCAACCTACTCACAGACAACAAAACAAAGCCCCCCCCCCCTCAACATGGAAACGGACCCCTCCTGCAACTAAAGAGAAAGAACAATACCATGAGAACAAGATAGAGCTAATTGTAGTCACTCTACACATATTTCAAGCAGCAGCAGCTCACCGGCAGAGCAGGGATGGCCTGCAGCCGGCGGTAATCGCGGGTGAGCAGGGGCACGAAGGCGTTCTGCTATGTGGCGGAGCTCGTGGGTGAGAGGGATAGCCAGCGGAGCTAAGGGCTGCAGCGGGCAAAGTAGGAGCAGCAGCGCTGGGTCATGGCTGCAACAGGCATCGACGCTGGCGGAGCGATGGTGACCAGCAAGGCGGGGCATGGGAACAGCGACGGGGGGCGGTGCTTCGGATGGCTGCAAGGCGGCGGAAGATCGGACCGCTAGCAGCACTCGCGGGTTCCGCAAGTGGAGACATGGCAGTGTGGCGCGGAGATGGCCAGTGGCTCAGGGGACACCAGTGAAGGGGGCAAGGGAATGTGCGGGATCGAGGTTGAGAGATAGAGAGAGGGGGCGGCAACGTGCGAGTCTGTGAGAGAGAGAGAGAGGGGGTGACCAAAGAAGGTGGGGGCGTGGGAACAGCGACGGGGGGCGGCGCTTCGGATGGCTACAAGGCGGCGGAAGATCGGACTGCTAGCAACACTCGCAATCGCGGGTTCCACAGGTGGAGACGTGGTGGTGCGGCGCGGAGATAGTCGGTGGCTCGGGGGACGCCGGTGAAGGGGGCGAGGGAATGCGCAGGTGTAGGATCGAGGTTGAGAGATAGAGTGAGGGGGCGGCTACGAGCAAGTCTGTGAGAGAGAGAGAGAGGGGGCGTCCGGTTCTTTTCTTCTAGAGCCCTAAGTAACTGGTTATGATTCCAAAACCGGTTCCGGTTCCCAGAAAAAAGGAACCAGGAACCGGAACCGATCCCCTTGGAACCGGGAACCGAACCGGACCCTCCTCCAGTTCGGTTCCAGTTCACAGGTAACCCGGGAACCGCGCTCACCCCTAATTTCAAGAGATAGTGAGCAAGTTGATCTCCGATGATCTCCAACTTGAGGAGGTGTTTGCGTGATTGGTGCTAGCCCTCCTATTTGGAAAGAAATTATGTAGATTTGTTTGATTTCTGTAATTTTGGGAATTGCCTATTTTGGCTTTAGGTTTTTTTCTCATTGTCTTCCTTTCCTGTACTTCATCAATAAAAATGACAATCCCTCTCTGAAGGACGACATAAAGAAAAAAAATTGAGAGAGAATCACCCGAGAACATAGGCACATTGTTAAACCTTGTTAAATCGTGTCTTCTTGTTTAATTTCTTCAGCCGACACCAGCGGCGATCTTTTCTGGGCTCAGTGCCTCCCTGCGATCAGTGTTTCGCTCAAAAGAAGCCCAAGTACGACCCGAAATCGTCTTCCACATACCGTGACGTCGCATGCCCGTCCCAGCAGTGCCAACTCCTGGACACCACCTCGTGCGCTCCTCCCACCAACACGTGCAACTACACCTACGGATACGGCGGTTCATCCCTGACTAAGGGCGTCCTCACGACGGAGACGCTGACCTTCGCATCCACCACGGGTCACCGGTGACGCTCCCAAAAGTAGTGTTCGGTTGCGGCCACAACAATAGCGGGACCTTCAACGACAACGAGATGGGACTCGTCGGGCTCGGGAAAGGCCCCGTCTCACTCATCTCGCAGATAGGCACGTCGTTTGGGGGCAGGAGGTTCTTTCAGTGCCTGGTGCCCTTCCACGCCCCGCCAACCGTCTCGAGCAAGATGAGCTTCAGCAGCGGCAGTGAGGTCTCAGCGCCTGGCATTGTCACGGCCAGCCTCGTGACCTTGCAAGACCCGACCAACTACGTCGTGACTCTGAACGGGATTAGTGTTGGGAGCACCTACCTGCCTTTTAGCTCTTCTGGGGACATCACGAAGGGGAACATGTTCCTCGACTCGGGACGCCTCCAACTATGGTGCCGAGAGATTTCTACCACGGGTTGGAAGCGGAGGTGAAAAGAGCGGTGGAATCGACACCCATAGATGACCCTCGGGAGGCCGCAGGCGCTGCTACGGGAGGGACGTTCAGGCAAAGGGGCCGGTGCTGACGGCGCACTTCGACGGCCCAGCCGACATGGAGTTGAAGCAGACGAGCACGTTCATAGAGGCTAAGGATGGCATATTTTGCTTCGCCATGACTCCCACCGATGGTCCTGGTGGGATAGTCAGCAACTTTTCTCAGACTGATCACTTGATCGGGTTCGACATCGATAAGAATACTGTTTCTTTCAAGCCAACCGACTGCACCAAGCTATGAACCCTCTTCTTTACATTTTCTCATCCTCCGGATGAATAAATTTACTAGGAGTTTTATCTATCAACATTAAATATTCCATGTGATAAGGGTCGTGATATGGTCAAACGATTGACAAACACCCTATCAAATTTGCTGCTCATAATTAGAAAAATCATACCTGATTCCACAGAATCTCGACCATTTCATTCCTATTCGTTAATTATGAAATTGTCGGCCCTTCTTCATAAAGTTATATTATGCAATCCATGTTTTGATTTACCTTTGAACATCCAAGTAAAAAGAAAAAAAAACTCTCAACTCACAATTAGTCCATGCAAAATTTACATATGTTGATATATTATAAAACATGAAAGCAAAAACCTATTTTATGAATAGTAAAATTCAATCGATGATGATGCTGTTGTGCTTGTATGCCATCATTAATTCTTTCTTAACGGCTATGTGTGATCGATTTTGTCATGGCGATTGACAAATATGTTTTGCATTTTGAAGTTGACAGAGAGAAGAAGTATTTTGGCATTCTAGATGGGAATTTGTCAGCATGCCAAACCGGGATTCGTAACAAAACGCAACAGCGTGTATTATGGTGCTATTAGTGGCTAAGGAAAGAATTCCAATTATGCTATCATGACCACTTTTCACCTACGGGCTCGAGCTGCAATGGTCCGCTCATCGAGTCAACCTAAGGACGAAAATGTTTAAAGAATGATGGCACCTGCAACTGCAACCGGAAGGACCGCGACAGCAGGACATGATACTTTACCACAGCAAGTAAGACCACGTCTTTTCTTACACCAGTTTTGTCCTTGATGTTGTATCTCAGGAGTCAAGACTTCCCCCGCAGACTTTTCTATGACCAGATTTCTGCAGCCACTTTTTGTTAAATTACTAAAAGGATGAGAGGTGAGGCTAAAACTCCATCTTACATACGGAACAACCAAGTCTTTTACAAAAGATGAAATACATAACTTAAAACACACCATAACTATTCACATTCTCTATAAAGCAATTGCCCCACTAACACTTAAAAACTAGGATAACCAACACACATAACTCCACTAACTCTAATAACTGAAAAACCAAATCAATAACACGTGCAAAAGGAAATAACTATTATATCAACAATCCCTCATTTAAACTAATGTTTGCTAACATTCAGTTTAAAGCCTTGACTTTTTTCACCGTGCAAACACCTAGTAACCTTCTGAATTTCACAAATGACTCCATCTTGAGGGCCTTGGTGAATATATCAGCAACTTGATCTTCACTCATTGATCTTCACTCCTGCAATAGATTAGATCAATTATTCCATCATTACTAAGATCTCTCAAGAAATAAAACTTCACATCAATGTGCTTGCTTCTTCCATGTAACATCGGATTCTTGGAGAGTTTTATTCCTGAGTTATTGTCACAAAAAATTTGAGTAGGTCCTAGTTGCTTGAATTATAGCTCCTTAAGAATTCTCCTTAGCCAAATAGCTTGACAAGCACTAGCTGTTGCAACAACAAATTCAGCTTCTGTACTTGACAATGTGACAATCGGTTGCTTCTTGGATGACCACGAAATAACACATGTTCCAAACATAAAAACATAACCCGAAGTGCTCCTCCTATCATCTTGATCTCCTGCATAGTCACTATTAGTAAATCCCAACAAATCGGACTTTTCATCATTCTTGTAAAATAGCCCAAAGTCTCTAGTTCCTTACAAGTAACGAAGGATTCTCTTGGCAACTAACAAATGCATTTGTGTAGGATTCTCCATATATCTACTGATTAAACTCACAGAATACATTATGTCTGGTCTTGTTGCAATTAAATATATCAAACAGCCCACAATTTGTTTATAAAGTGTGCTGTCAATCTTCCTCCCTTCACGATCTTTGTATAACTTTAAGCCAAACTTAACTGGAGTGTTTATAGGATTACAATCTTTCATCTGAAACCTGTCTAAAATTTCTCTCACATATTTCTTTTGAGAAATAAAGATCCCATCATCCGATTGTATCACTTCTATGCCAATGAAGTAATGCATCATACCAAGATCAAACATTTCAAACTCATAAATCATAAATTTTTGAATTCTTCAAACATGCCATCACAACTTCTAGTAAATATAATATCGTCAACATACAAGTAGACAATAAGCATTTTCCCTTTATCTCAAATCTTGACAAAAAGCGTATGCTCATAAGGACATTTTGAAAAACCAACTTTAAGAAAATAAGTTTCAATGCGACTATACCAAGCCCGAGGGGCTTGTTTTAGCCCATAAAGAACTTTCTTCAATCTATAAACTTTATGCTCATTTTCAATCTTGATATAAGCAGAAGGTTGCTCGACAAATACCTGTTCCTCCAAGTACCCATGCAAGAATGCCGATTTGACATCTAGTTGGAAAATAAGCCAAGAATTTTGTGCCGCCAATGCAACCACCAATCTTATCGTGTCATGTCTAGCAATTGGAGAAAAAACCTCTGTATAATCGATCCCATATTGCTGCTTGTAGCCCTTGGCTACTAAACGTGCTTTATATTTATCAACTTCACCATTTTCTTTCAATTTTGTTTTAAATACCCACTTTACACCAATGATTTTTTGTCCGAAAGATCGGATAGCTCCCAAGTATCATTTCTTTCTATGGCATTAATTTCATCATCCATCGCTTTTCGCCATTTTTCTTCTTTGACAGCACTCTCAAAAGTTGTAAGGGCATAGTCTGAAAATAAGGCAAAGTGAGTAATTGAATCTCCAATTCCAGTTACCTCATAATCTTCCATCCAAGCAGGCTGTCTTCTAACGCGGCGAAGAGATTGGGCTTCTTCTTCATTGACTTCAAAGCCTATTAGTGAAATTCTAGTAGCTATAGAAGTCGTATTTGATGAATTTTGGGGCATAGAAGGTGCTGAAATTTGCTCATGTTCAGCATCATTGTCATAAAGAACTTGGGTAGGCTGCTGCCTATTCCAATCCCAAGTGTTCTCTTCATCGAAAACAACATCCCTGCTAGTCACAATCTTCTTTATTAGTGGATTGAATAATTTATATGCTTTGAATGCTTCACTTATATCAAGAAAGACACATTTTTCAGCATTGTTATCAAGTTTCTTCCTTTTCACATCTGGGACATGGGCATATGCGATGCATCCAAAGATTCTAAAGTGATCTACAGCCGGTCTTCTCCCACTCCAAGCTTCTTCAGGTATCATATTCTGAACAGCAAAAGTTGGACTTCTGTTCAAAACATGAATACTCCAATTTACTGCTTCTGGCCAAAAAGTCTTTGGAACTTTTCCTTTTGCCAATAAGCTTCTCACCATGTTGAAAATGGTTCTATTCTTCCTCTCAGATACACCATTCTGTTGTGGTGTATATGCAGCAGTTAGCTCTCTTCGAATGCCATACTCTGCACAAAAAACTTCAAATTCTTTTGAGCAATATTCACCATAACGATCTGTTTAAAGAGTCTTAATGGTATTTCCTACTTCATTTTCAACACGAGTTTTGAAGGTTTTAAATGTGGAGAAAGCTTTTGATTTTTCCTGTAAAAAATAAACCCAAGTTTTTTTGGAAAAATCATTAATGAAGGTAATTAAGTATCTTTTACCTCCATTAGAAGATGGGTTTATGGGACCGCAAATGTCCGAATGCACCAGCTGCAAAACATAATTTGTTCTCCATGACTTTTCTTTTGAAAATTGAGAATGATGCTGTTTGCTAACAACACATTTTTCGCAGACTTGGGAAGAAACAGTAATTTGAGGAAGACCCGTCACCATATTTTTTTGTTGGAGGGTCTTCAATCCACCAAAACTTAAGTAACCATAGCGAAAATGCCACAGCTATGAGAGATCTTTCTTTTCAGCCATCAAACAAGACTGAATATTTTCAATCTTTAATGGAAACAATCTATTTGAACTCATAGGAACAAGTACAATAGCACCTCTAACAGAATCATAAATTTCACAAGCACCCCTCTGAATGGTGATTACATAACCATTTTCTTGTAATTGGCTAGCACTTAATAGGTTACTTTTCAAATTAGGAACATACAACACATTAGAAATCGTTTCCACAAAATCATTCTTGGTTCTTATCTTAATATCACATTTTCCCATCACTTTCATAGTAGAATGATCCCAAAAACTCACAGTGGAATGAAAATCTTCATTTAGATGAGAAAAAGAAGACTTACTTCCACTCATGTGGTTACTACAGCCTGTATCCACATACCAAATATTTGACTCGCGCTTCTTTTCATCTTGAACAGCCATCAACAACGTTTCTGCTTCATTTTCTTCAACAAAATTTGAACTCTCTGCCTTTTTTTTTTATTATTAGGCAGCCTAGTATAACATTTAGATGCATAATGACCAAATTTATGACTTCTAAAACACTCTACCTTGGATTTGTTAGGATCCCATCCTCTGCCTTTGCCTTGAAATTGGTCATTATTGGCTTTGAAATTCCTGCCAACATCTCTATTTTCTCGATCTCCCCTTCATCTACCTCTACCTCTACCCCTTCCTCTGAAATTGTTGGAATGAGTATTGGTAGAAGCCTTCAACGCTTGCTCATCTATTGTTGAACTTCTGTTCATTGACCAATAAGGAGCTTTGCAATTCATCAAGAGAGAGCGCATCTATGTCTTTCGACTATTCAATTGAGCAAACAACATAATTAAACTTTGGTGTCAAGAAACGCAAAATCTTCTCCACAATGGTGACATCGTTCATCTTCTCGCCATGGAATCGCATCTTGTTGCTGATCTCCATTGTTCTAGCACAATAACTAGTGACAAATTCTTCATCTTTCATCTTTAGTGTCTCAAAATCTTTTTCTCAAGGCTGTGCACGCTTCACTCTAACAAAACCTTGATATTTCTTCTTCATAGAATCCCAAATATCCTTGGAAGTCTCCAAGATGGGACGATCGATAGCCTGAAAGAAATAATTTTTTGTCTTCAGGTCCTTCAACTTTCTAGCTTCCAATTCTGCTTTCTGGGGATCTATCAAAGCCCTGCCTGCTGGTAGCTCTTGAATTCCAGATTCGACAACCGACCAATACTTCTTTGATTGTAAAAAATTCTCCATCAACATACTCCAATGGTCATAGTGACCATCAAAGCGTGGAATTGATGGTTGAACAAAATTGTCGGTGGCCATTGAAAATATTGCTGCTGCAATTTTTTCACGAAAGTATCTCACACCTCTAAACCTTTTAAAAAAAAAAAAAAAAAAAACTCTCACGCTTCTCTCTGGCTCTGATACCACTGTTAAATTGCTAAAAGGAGGAGAGATGAGGCTAAAACTCCATTTTACGTATAGAACAACCAAGTCTTTTACAAAAGACGAAATACATAAGGTAAAACACACCATAACTACCCATGTTCTGCATAAAACAGTTGCCCCACTAACACCTAAAAGCTAGGATAACCAACACACATGACTCCACTAACTCTAATAATTGAAAAACCAAATCAGCAGCACGTGCAAAAGGAAATAACTATTATATCAACACTTTTCACCAACTTTCCAATTTCCTCGGAGAAAAATAGGCTAGAGAGAGAGTGAGAGAGATTCTGCTTGCGTGTATGAAGCGTCACAGAGGGAGAGGGAGAGGGAGAGGGAGAGAGAAGGGGGGAGAGAGAGAGATGCGGAAGAAGGTGGTGGTGATATGTGGTGTCGTGGATTTCTCGGGGGTCCTTGCAGCTGTTGCAGGTTTTGGGGCAGAAGCCATTCGGATTAAGATATTAATCTGCCGCTCACTGCTCTGAGCTTCTTCACCTTTTCTTCAGAAGGGTTTTATTATCAAATGCTTAAATGCTCTTCTTCCCCGGCATCGTTACGATCACCATCTTGATGCATTTCCTGATGATATAGACGCAAGGTTTGTATATTTTTGGCCCTTGATAAAAAAAAATAAAAAAAATCATAGGAAAAAGTGTGGTGGACTTGAGAATTATGAAATTATGAAGCGATTATAGTTTCTACAACAGTTTAGGTGATCTTTTATGCTCGCACAAATTTCGATCGTCTGAAGATTACATGTTTGGAATTCTTTATGCTTGCTCGTATGTTCTTTCCATTTACCTGATCCTTTTCTTTGTCATTACTTATCTTTTGTCCTGATTTTCTTTGTTTCTTTGGGGTTTTTCTACCTTTTGCTTTACCCTTTTGTCATTTAATAGGGCTCCTTTCTGGGTTTGCTTCTCAATTCTGTTCTCCACGATTAGGAACGATTCAAGAGAAGCATGCAGGAGATCTTGTTATCGATTCCTGCTGCTGATGTACTGTTTCACTTCGGCTTGCAATTTCCGATTTATCATCCTAGAGTTCTCAATAAGGAAAATGCAAATGAAAATACTAATGTCCCCAATCGATCAATGGAGTCTTTTTAACTCTTTTGATCCAAGTAATTTCAGGTTTAGGTTCCCATTCGTCGTGGACTAATTTTTCAGCGGTGCTTTGCAACTGCTGGAGTCCTAATGAGATATTTGGACACATGGAAGATTGTATTTTGACCTTGACAATACTGTTCGTTTCAAGTCATTCAATCATCCTCCGAATGAATTAACTCACTAAGAACTTATTTATCAACTTTATAAATCTTCCATGTGATAAGTGTCGTGATTCGATCAAACAGCTAAAAAACGCCCTGACATGGACACAGTCAGCATACTCTCCTGAACCCCTATCTAATTTTATTTTTTATTTTTTTTTTTGGCTCATAATCAGGAAAACTGTACCTGACTCTATAGAATCTCAACCATTTAACTCCTTGCAAATGCTATTCTAGGCCGTTCTTCAGAAATTTATGATTCTAGTCTACGCTACGATCTAGCTTTGAACGTCTGAAGGAAGAAAAGAAAATTCTTAACTCAAAAATAGTAAATCCATACAATTTATCTCTGTTGATATTATAAAACACGTGAAAAAAGCAAACTTATTTATTCAAAATGAAATTTTGAGACGATTAGTGAATTTAATCAGGCAATTAGGACAATCTCGACTCAAATTTATTTTACGAAAGATGATGCTACTATGTCATTTTGTCATCATCTAATTATCTCTTAGCAATCATAGATAATCGAGCTTGTCATGGCAATTGACAATCATGTTTTGCATTTTGAAGTAGATGAAAGACAAGAAGTGCTGTCAAATGGGAATTTGTCAACATACCATTATCGCAATTCGCAACAAAATGCACAACATTTATTATGGTACTATTAGTAGTTAAAAGAAAGAATTTCTATGATACTATCACGAACTTTTTTTATGTAGGAAAAAAGTCACAAAAAATCTCAAATTTTACCTAAAGTGATATATTTATCTTAGACTATTTTTTATGACACCAAAGATCCTACACTTTGCTTATCGCGACGCATTCATTCCAAACTTTTTTTTGCAATATCAAAAATGTGACACAATTTTGAGACAACCGTGCCACATAGATAAAAGTTTGAATTTTTAATTGTCACAAAAAATAATTTTGAGATAAATAATTATACTGTACAAGTTTAGAATAAATGTGTCGTGTGGGTATAAATTTGAAGTTTTTTTATATGATAAAAAAAGTTGAAGATGGATGTGTCATATAGATGAAGTTTGGGATTTTTTTATTGCTTATTTCTTTTGTTAATCGTGAGAACCTAATAGCTAAGCTAAGGTGGGTGCGGTCCCACTTGTCAAGTCAAGCCTAAGGACGAAGAAAATGCGCAACCTGCGACTGGGGACGACCGGGAGTGCTGGACGAGACCTTTACCGAAGCCAATACCAAGTTAATGTCACTGGATTCTCTGTACACTCGTGGATAGCTCTCAAGACTTCACTGTGACGAGATTCCCGCTGCCACTTTCACCAACTTTACAATTCTCTCGTGAAAAAGAGACCAACGAGAGAGAGAGAGAGAGAGAGAGAGAGAGCGTCAGATTGTGCTTTGCGTGTTTGAAGCATTAGAGAGAGAGAGAGAGATAGAGAGAGATGGAGATGAAGGTGGTGCTGATATGTGGCGTCGTGGGTTTGCTGGGGCTTCTCTCAGCTGCTACGGGTTTTGGTGCAGAAGCCACTCGGATTAAGGTACTGATCCGTCGCTCATTGCTCTGAGCTTTTCTCTCTTTTTTTTTCCAACAGGGTTCTGTTCTGGATGCCTAGATAGTTTTCGTCCTCAGCATCGTCGTGATCATTATGTTAATGCGTTTCTCAGTGATGGATTAGCAAGGTATTTCTGGTCCTTTGTAGAAAATGTCAGGAACGAGCCTGATGCACTCGAGAATTTTGAGATCATCAAGCGATTGTTGTTTCTACAACAGTTTTAGTGATCTTTCGTGCTCGCACACGCTTTAAGTGATTAAAGATTACAGCTTTGGAATTCTATTTGTTTGCCCATGTGTTCTTTTGATTTACCTGATCCTTTTCTTTGTCATTACTTCAATTTTTCCTGATTTCTTTGTTTCGTTTTTTTTCCTTGGCTTTACCCCTTTGCCATTTAATAGGACTCCTTTCTGGGTTTGTTTTTCAATTCTGTTCCTAATGATTAGGAACAACTTGAGAAAAGCGTGCGGAATATTTTGTAATCGATTAGTGCTATGAATGTACTATTTCACTTCAGATTGCAATTTCTTGGTTTTGATCTTCCTGAAGTTCTCAAAAAGTAAAATGCAGATGAAAGCACTGTTTTACTGTTCAGTCTCTTCAATCGATTACTGTTGCCTTTTAGCTCTTTGATCCCAGTAATTGCAGTCTCTTAAGCACTGTCGCCCTGTTCGTCTCTTCAATCAATTACTGGAGTCTCTTAACTCTTGATCCCAGCAATTTCAGTCTCTTAAGCACTGTTGTCTTGTTCAGTCTCTTCAATCGATTGCTGAAGTCTCTTCACTCTTTTGATCCCCGTAATTTTAGGTTTAGGTCACATTTGGCCTGGATTAATTTTTCGGCAGTGCTTTGCAAATAAATAATGAGCCTATCTGCTGGAATACCTCGGTAGTTCTGCTTTAATTTGCAGAGCCTTCTTTTATTGTGAAACAAAATTTCTGCTGTCAAGAAAATGCCTTTCTGGAAGCACAATTTTCCCCAATGTTTCTGTATATATGACAGTACATTGAGAATTTGCTCACTCGCTGAGCAAAAGGCAGTAATCTGTGAAACAGCAAATGCTTTAGTGTAATCAAAGGAGGTTAATTGGGGCAAAGGGAATGCTTCAGCTGCTAAATACGAAACAAGTCCTACAACCTTTCAAGAAAATCCAGCCTAGAAAATACAGCAGCTAAATACAGCATGACTATCTTAGGCTGTTTTTATTAGTGCTATGTGGTCGGATTTATCCGGTAAAAGAAAGTTCTACTTGCTAACTTGTAAATTTAAAAGTTGCACACTCTCCGCCTATATCTTATAGCAACAACTATCATAAGAAATTTATGGTACTTTTTAAGTTGATCTTGTGAGCTCTAGAAGTTGGAGAGACATGAAATTGGCATATTTTAAGACCTTGCGACCTTCATCTTCACAAGAATCGAAACTGTAGTTTGTTAGTTATTGAAGATCTGATAATTGGAATTCCATGCATTTTTTAGTATAGCTGTTAGATGAACTTCCTAGGCCAAACATTAAGCACATCTAAGCCAAACATTACTACTTGCTAAAACAAGATGAGGAGCCTAGATTAGTGTCAAAAGATAACAACAAAGAATCACCTACAAGTAGCCTTTACCTTTGGCAATGAAGGAAGAACATGCCTTATGGTTTGGATTAAATGAAATTTGTGCTTCTCTTGCTTGGTATTAGGCGTGGAGCCATAACAGAATTCCAATTTTTGTCTTCAATGCTGAAGTTTGCAATTGATGGAAAAACACAAGTTGAAGGATCTTCAAAGAGTGTTCCCATTTTTTATAGAGGAGCTCTGAGATTATCTTATTGCACAATTGTTAACATAGACAGACGATGAGATTTTAGGTGCTCATGGTGCAACTTTATAACTAAAGGGTGGCAACTAGAATCTAGGTCCAACCGTGGGCATGAGTCCTGGACAAGTTTGGACCATGTATTGCAATTTACCCTAGCTTCTATCAATTGTGATTGGCAAGAGCACACTTGATATAAAGTATATTGAGTATTGGAATGCGAAGTGCCACCTGTACAGTAATGTTTAACCTTTTTTGCAACCAAAATGGATTGATCAATGGATCTTCTACGCCATTGTTCTCTGTGAGTCTTTGTCCATCCTATGCTTTAACACAGATCAGAATCCTCATGACTTATCACCAGAGGGTGAGTCTTGTGCGTATAAAGTCTGCAAATTAATGAAGTTCCAGCGTTGCAATTTCCATGCATGTGGAATTTGGTCTGTATATTGCATACCCGAGTATGAAACTTTACTGTGTGCATACACATGCATGCAAAACGTTGTCTTTATTCTTATTTCTCAAATAATTGATAGTTGCTTACCAAAACTGAGAAAATGATCAATAGTTATTCCATTAATCAGGGTTCGGAAGTGCATGTCACAACTCCTACGCAATGTGCCTATCCCTGGAGTCCAGCTCTGCCTCTTGGGTTAACTTCCGCCGTGGCTCTTATGATAGCTCAAGTAATTATCAACGTGGCAACCGGTTGCATTTGCTGCAGAAAGAACCCAAACCCATCAAATTCTAACTGGACCATGGCACTGGTCTTCTTTGTTGTTTCCTGGTAATTTTCACTGGAAATTCAGGGATTCAAATCCGTTCTGTCCTCCTTTATTGCCTTTGCATGAGTTTCCTTACAAGAGCTGTATGGGAAATTCAAAACATGATGTCATAGATTGGCTTCTCACCTTGTGGAGTATTGAAGTGTTTTACAGTCTATTTGATCTTATATGCTGTGAAAACAATGACTTCACGTGATTTTTGGTGCGGCTTGCTACATTCTACTTTTTCCTCCAGTCTCTATTCAATTGCACTAGATGGATTCCCTGAGTGTGGCATAACTGCAATTGCCTGGCTAATTAATAGTTTAATGACATTAAACATGCTTAGAAGGTAATGAAACCAATTCCTCGACATCTCAGAGCTTTAAGCTGACTAGATAATCCTTTCTGTGGCTCAGCTCACTGGACCAGGCACTGGTCTTCTTCATTTTTTGCTGGTACTCACTGGAAAATCCAGGGAACCAAATCCATGTAGTACTCCTTTATTGCCTTTGCATGAGTTTACTTACAATATTGATATGTGGAATTCAAAACATTATGTCATTGATTTGATTGGCTTCTCACTTTGTGTAGTATTGAAGTGTTCTACAGTCTATTTCATATGTCTCTGGAAAGCAATAACTTCATGTGATTTTTTGTCGTGGCTTGCTATGTTCTACTTTTTCCTTCAGTCTATTAGCAATCAGGAAGACTAATGGATATCCCTAAATAGTGGTATGACTACAGTTGCCTGGACTCTTTGATGACATTAAACATGCTTAGAAGGTATTGAAACTAATTCCTTGACAAAATTTCTCAGAGCTTTAAGCTGGCTAGATAATCCTTGGTATGGCTCAGCTATTAGCTGTAAAAATAGGTCAGAGGTGTATATAAGAAGTGTGAGGATAGAGGGTTCTGAAGAATGTTGTTAGGTTATTAAGCATGCTTTTATTTTCACCTCTCTATCCTCTGAAATCCTGGATCAAACATAGATATTTTTCTGTTCCTATTTCTCCATTGAGGGAAAGGAGGGCAGAGTAGATTTCCTTTATGAGTCTACTGTAGATAATCACTGGATAGATGTGGGGAAGATAATAATTTTATGCATAAATTAGATAAAGTCTAGTAGATTTCATGTTCATGTCCAGATTTATTTTGAAAGGCTAAACAGACCACTCTCCTCCCAGAGGAGTGGAATTGGATGCCGCTCCCACAGGTCTTTTTTCTCACGGTAAATGACTAATGACACCATGCATCTACCAGTCGACTTCAATGCATAAACTAGATGTGGGGAAGATAATAATTTTATGCATAAATTAGATGGTCTAGTAGATTTGATAGTCATGTCCAGATTTATATTGAAGTAAAGGCTAAACAGACCACACTGCTCCCAGAGGAATGGAATTGAATGCTGCTCCCACAGGTCTTTTTTCTCGCGGTAAATGACTAATGACGCCATGCATCTACTGGTCTACTTTAATTGAAGTTTGGACATATCTTGCAAATTTGAAAGGTGGACTGTTTGGAAATGCTACTGTTGGTCTTCGGGTGTTTGCATTCACAGTATACAAATCACATTGACTGAAGGGCTGATAGATATATTTTATGTCCTGTGTAATGCAGGTTCACATTTATCATAGCGTTTCTTCTGTTACTTACGGGTGCTGCACTCAATGATCAACATGGTGAAGATAGCATATATTTTGGTAACTACTACTGCTATGTTGTCAAACCAGGTGTCTTTGCCGGAGGTGCTGTCCTATCACTTGCTAGTGTTTCCCTAGGGATTTTATACTATCTCTCCCTAGTTCGGGCAAAGGATGATAATGGGCGGCTGTGGGGTGCCTCTGCTCCTAATCAAGGTGTTGGAGGCATTGCTATGGGACAACCCCAGATTCCACCACAGAGCACTCAGGGACCTGTTTTCGTACACGAAGATACATACATGCGACGGCAATTCACTTGATCCGCAATTATTAGCTTTGACTTGATGGACACTTGGGGGTTTGCTTTAGAATTTAGGGCAATCTTCTCAAAATTATACTGAAGGCAGATTTGCATTTCCCATCTACTTCCCAATAGAACTTTATATTCTCTGCTGGGCAACGTTATTCACTAGTTACTTACTGTAAATATTGGGGTGGTACTATGTATAAATTTTGCTGGTTTCTGTGTTTGGTGGCTAGCAATCAATTGTTAGGGAACAAAAAAAGATTGAACATGACGAGTATGTCTGATTGTTTGCTCTAAAAGAGGAAGAGTGACAATAGTCAAAATTTTAGTTCACAAAAAATATACATGGCAGGTCACGCATCATTGCTATGGGACAACCCCAGATTCCACCACAGAGCACTCAGGGACCTGTTTTCGTACACGAAGATACATACATGCGACGGCAATTCACTTGATCCGCAATTAGAATTTAGGCCAATCTTCTCAAAATTATACTGAAGGCAGATTTGTATTTCCCATCTATTTCCAAATAGAACTTTATATTCTCTGCTGGGCAACGTTATTCACTAGTTACTTACTGTATAAATTGGGGTGGTAGGTACTATGTATAAATTTTGCTGGTTCTGTGTTTGGTGGCTAGCAATCAATTGTTAGGGAACAAAAAAAGATTGAACATGACGAGTATGTCTGGCTGTTTGCTCTAAAAGAGGAAGAGTGACAATAGTCAAAATTTTAGTTCACAAAAAATATACATGGCAGGTCACGAATCAGTGACTACATCCATTGGAAAAAAAAAATTATGGTTGACATGAGTTTGACTATATAAAATGTACAAATATACACTCGGGAACACTCACGGCAACTGCTACTATGGTTTGGTATAGGGAACAAAAAAAGATTGAACATGACGAGTATGTCTGATTGTTTGCTCTAAAAGAGGAGTGACAATAGTCAAAATTTTAGTTCACAAAAAATATACATGGCAGGTCACGCATCAGTGACTACATCCATTGGAAAAAAAAAATATATGGTTGACATTAGTTTGACTATATAAAATGTACAAATATACACTCGGGAACACTCACGACAACTGCTACTATGGTTTTGTATAGGCGCATATTTTGTCTTCAACTATTCGCAATACTTGTTCAATGTGGCGGTCTTCTTGACTTGTGAATCCCATTGTTTGGCATTCTTGAAGATCAAAACGATAGACATAACCAGCAAAGATGACTTTTCATTTAGCGAATGCGATTCAAGTGAGCAAAAGGCTCCGGATTAGCTTTTGGAGCTGGTTTAGCCACTTCCGGAACACCAAACACATTCCAAAACCTCAGTGTTTCATCCCCTGCCGCTGATGCTACAGTGCAACCATCCGGACTCTGACAGCAAAGAGAAAATGTTACTACTTGAGGATCTATAATCTTATCAGAAAGTAGCGAATGCAGAAATGCAATTTCTAAGAGCCAGAAAGTAGAATTTGCAAGGTACCTGGGCCATGAAAAGCACTCTGGAAGTATGACCAGTCAGCTCTGCAATCTTTACCATTGAAGGGTACTTCCAGAGGGTGAGCTGATTCTGAGTGAATCCATGAGAGCTAAGCAACTCTCTCTCGTTCTTGTTCCATAGCAGAGCACAGACCTGGGAACCTGTATCCACAGAGTTCAAGCACGCACCAGTGTGGGTGTTCCAAAACTTAATGGTCCGATCACCTCCACCTCCACCGGAAGCCAGCAAATTCCCCTGGAAAGGACACCAGGCAAGGGCTTTAACAGCGGCAGTGTGCTCTTCAAGGCGGTGAAGCCACTGAGTGGGTGAATTGGAAGAAGCCGTGGACCTGTCCCAGATGTGGAGGATGTTATCGTTCCCTCCACTAGCTAATTGTTGCCCTGATGCTGACCATTTCAACCCACAAACCTCCTGGGTGTGACCCCTGTAGGTGTCGACAATGTGAGATCTCACTCTCACATCATTATTGACGATCAGTCCATCCATTCCTCCCGTTGTAAGGATGTGATTGTTCCATGCCAGAGACCCAACCCGAGATCTGTGGCCGCCTCTCAAAGTCCTTAGCTGCAATAAATTTCAACCAAATTGGGACAACAACTAATCAGGCAGGTTTCATGAGATGATTACACATACAAAATTTTCATGGTGAGAAGAACACTGACCAGTCTATTATCAGCAGAATCCCATAGCTGTACATCAGAATTGTTCAAGCCGACGGCAATGTGGCGACCATCTGGGGCCCAGCTGACACTGGTTACAGGGCCAGTTTCGTCGTCGATCGTGACAAGTTCTGAGGTAGAGCCATCCGAAGCATTCCAGAGATAAACTGTATTCCCCAAAGCAATTGAAAGTACATTGCTGCTTCCCCAGTCCAACAAGTTGAGGTAGTAGTCGTCCAAAAGGTCAGGAGCATCCAGTGTCCTCTCCGAGGTCTGTTAATGAGATCAACGATGTTAAGCTTGAGGGCCACCTCATGAGAAACAGATGACAAAGATACCAAAAATTCAAAAAGTATTCTCACCTGAGGAATGTATCGGCGGGTTTTCGTTGGCTTGGCTGGCTGAGCAGAAGTGAGTTCATGCGGAATCAACTCCACGGGGGTTGGGGGTTTGTTCTTGAAAGCGAGGATTCGAGTCCGGTTCATGTTGAGCGTTTCCGCCAGTTGCTTCCGGTAGGCTTCTCTTGAGGGGGAACTCACCGCCGGATTCTCCTTCCCCTTCCTCCCTTCGGTCAGCATGTAGTGCGCATAATCGAAATCCATGGCTGAGCGATTGGGTATAAATCTGTCCAGCTGGTGTCACAATGAAAGAACAAAACTTTATCAACGATTCCTGATCAAATATGTAGACTAATAACGAAAAAGATGAGGGCTCATTCTTGAAATTGATTACTCCGACGCCCATCCAATACCGACACACAAAAACCTCCAAAATATCATTTGAACGTATGATTATGATTTGCACATGAAGATGAATGTATCTTCCTTACGTTTTCGCGAGAATTCCTCCTCTGCAGAAACTGTTCTTGAAGCGGGGAACGGGATTGCGTCTTCATATTCGATGAAGAGTGCGCAGATCCTGCATCCATACTACACAAACACCAAAAAAAAAAAGGGAAGCACAAGAAAGGCGATATGCAGAAAATTAACGGGGAAATAAAAACGAAAACGAAAATCCGGCTATTCGAGTTACGTAACGGTGGCAGAGGGAAAGTTCTTGCGAATGGAGCGAGAGACAGAAACCTCGCAAAAAAGATAAAATAAAAGAAGGAACCCTGCAACACAAACAAGGTGATTCGAGACAAAAATCAGATCTTTAAGTAAAGAGGAGGCACGGAGACGCGAGATCTTTGCAAGAGCCCTGGCAAAATGCGATCAAGAGACTGCGCTTCACAATTCAAGCGCCTGCAGAGAGCCGATCCGCAGGCAATCACAGAGAGAGAGAGAGAGAGAGAGATGAGATTGGGTGAATTGTGGGGCAGATGAAGGGGGGGTCTATATACCAATTGATCGGTGAAGAGGAACGAACTAGGGTTTTTCTTCCCGATCCTCGTCCAAAATCCAGGCGGCGTGTCGAGGCCTTTGGGACGCTTCCAACGGCTATGTTTTCAAATAGCCGTTGAATAGTTCATTTGACGAAAAGGCCCTCCCTTCACTATACTGTATTTGTCCCTGGTTCGCTATGCTTTTATTTAGGGAAAATGGCACAATTAGTCCCTGAAGTTTTATATAATGTTCAATTTCGTCCATGTAATTTTGATTGGCTCAATTTGGTCCCTGAATTATCAATAAATGTCCGATCTAGTCCCTGACTATTTAAAAATTGATCAATTTCGTCCTTCCGTTAACTTTCCGTTAGTTAAACTTAACGGAATGGGGGCATTTTAGTCTTTTTATCTTTTAAATATTTTTATCTTTTTTTTCTTCTTCTTCTCTCTTCCCTCCGCCGGCCATGGCGGAGCCGGCGGAGGGAAGCCGGCGTCCAGCAAGGGGTGCCCTTGCCAGATCTGGCGAGGGCCACCCTCGCTAAGTTGCTGGGTTCACAAGTCGCGCCATAGGGGAGCGCAAGGCTTGGCGCAGAGGCCGAAGGGGATCGTGGTGGTGCCGACAGAGGGAGGCCGAGGTTCGAAGCTGGTGCAAGGGGATTGGGTGCTGGCGTCACTGGAGCTACAGTGAGAAGAGAAGAGGGAGGCCGAGGAAGTACAGACTTGGTGGAGGAGCCATGCGGTCGACGTCCTCATCCCGTGGCCTCGTGCGGCGAGGCTTGGCGAGCCGCGGCAGGGGGAGGCGTCGAGGTCCCTACTGTCGGCCGGCGAGGGCGGTCCTCGCCGCATCGGGCGAGGATGGCCCTCGCCTGCGTCGGGCGAGGACGGCCCTCGCCGGATCCGGGGAGGGCACCCCTCGCCCGACGCCGCAGGGGCGGCCCTCGCCCGATGCGGTGTGAGGGCGGCCCGATGCCTGCGGGGCATCCCTCACCCAACACGGGCGAGGGCCGCCCTCGCCGACGTCAAGCGAGGGCCGCCCTTGCGGCCGGGCCAAACGCCGGCTTCCCTCCGCCGGCGCTAGCAGAGGGAAGAGAGAAGAAGAAGAAGACCAAAAAAAAAGTAACGAAAGGACTAAACTGAACATTTCCTAATAGTTTAGGGATCAAATTGAGCCAATCAAAAGTATAGGGACGAAATTGAATATTACATAAAACTTCGGGGACTAATTGTGCCATTTTCCCTCAAGTCTTTTTTTTTTTCTTTTTCTTTTTCTTTTTTTTTTTTTTGGTCGGTTCACTCAAGTCTAGTTACTCTACAAATAATCCTAGCGGAACATGTCAAAAACGAAAATAAGAACCTTCTATTTAAATAGAGTTGTTCTTTTAATTTTTAATTTTTTTTTGTTTAAATACTAGCAAAGATAATTAGAAGTTGATTCAATAATGCCAATTGATTCTTTACGATTAGAAATTATGAGCGTACCATTATAATAAATATATGAACTTTTTGTGGAAAACCTTTTTATTTCAAATTAATATCAAAAGTTTCATTTCAGTGCCCTCCCAAATATTCTAAATGCTTTGTCTAAATATCATCTTTCATGACCCTTTTTTTTCGAGAAGCACTTGCTATCAAGATATATAATTCTTCTGGAAAGAGAAAAATGTTGCTCTTCGCTACCTTAATAAGGAGGATGCTATATGACTCGAACAAAGAATTCTAGTTCCCCCAATCCAAGCGCAATTCTATAAACTCATGCTCTATTGTTCCGTCAAAGAGTTATAAAGTTGCAGTATAAAATCACCCAATAATAAGTCAATTTAAGCAATGACCAAATCAAATGTAATTGTTCGATCTCTCCATAATCAAATATACAATTAGACTTGCTTCGGGCGAATCTGATTTGAAGCGATCAAAAAGTCATCGGAGATTTAGGGTGTTCCCAAATAAATTCATTTGCAAATTGACTGACTTTTCAATCCAACATATATCTCCTCCATATAGTCCTTGAAGAAAAGGAAAAAAAAAATTACTGAAGCAAAGACAATGTGGAGGATATTGGATACGAACTAAGAAGCTTATAGCTTATATACATGAGGAATAATGTCGCAAACACGTTACATGTAACAGGCTGGCGTTGCTGACATAGCAAAACACCCCAATCCCACCCGCCATCAAAACTGCCAAAATAACTTTCTGAGAAAGAAAGACGAAATCGTTATAATCAGAGGTTGGCATCTCTCAGCTATTATCATTGCAGCTTGCTTGAAGTTTCAACCGTTGGCAACTTTGCTCATGATGTTAGATGCATAAGTGGCAATCGTGGATTCTGGGGATTGGCGTAGCCTTCCAATTACTGGGAAAAGCTCCGAAGAAACGAGATACTGTCTGCACGGCTGGTGCGCACACATCTTCCCTAGTGAGAAAAGAGCTATTTTCAAAGGCGACTCGTTGGCAGCATCTCTTCGACTTGGATTCAGGGCCACAGCTGAGCAGTCGACCACCAACTTCAGCAAAGCCTACAGTACGGGAAACAGTATTAAGAGTTCTGTTTGCTCAGGAAACAAACATTGCCGTACAACAGTAGCAAAGAACTACATTACGGTTCTATGCTAATTTCTTCACTTCATTACATTATATCAAAATAAACGAACAAATTTAGCTGGGCAGCAGAGAACAGCTTTCTGATAATGGTACCAGATCGCGATTCTGGCTACTTATGCAAACCAATGCTTTTGTTATTTCTATCCACGTCAAGCCATAGCAGATAGAACAAAGCCAAATAATAGAGAAGTAGGTTTTTTTTCAAAACATTTCTGCAATGACTAGTTGACAACTTCAGTACTGGAAGATATCTTCTGCCACATTGTTTCGTCAATATTCATGCCAATAGAAGCAAAGGATGTGCATACCTGCATGGCTCCCTTATCCACTATGTCTTCACACAGTTTATTTGAGTTGCGAACAAGGTTGCTTAAGGCACCGGCAGCATTTGCTTTGGTCTTGTCCTCATCTGTGGAAAGCAATACGGCTGCTAGCTGAGGTATGGACCTCCTGAGCTCTTCATACAACATATCATTGTGATATGCTGCATTTCCAATCTAGAAGGAGAACATTCAAAGACAATCAGTGGGGCAAGCAGATTAAGTGTTTCACAAAGCAAGCAAATTCTCTTACAGCAAAGCAAGCAAATTTTCTTGTTCGTCTGTCTGGATCAGAGCAGCGGTCAATGAGGGGATCAACTATATGGTGTCTTGCCTACTCAAAAGTACGGAGCAGTGATTCAGTTGACATTGCTTTAAGAGCTCACAGAGAAAAACTTGTACAGAAGTCAGAGAAAACTAGATCTCATTTGTTAGTTCATCATAAACCACCCAAAAGACACTACTTACTAGCACATTATAAAAGTAGGCGCTGTGACGACACAGGTTACCGAGAGCACAACAAGCCTTTGCACGAATATTTGAATCTTCATGGTTAAGAAATTCCTTCATATTTTCCAGGATAGCAGCTCCATTGATGTACTCATAGAAAGCCTGCAAAGTTTCGGTTGTGAAAAGGCGAATAAGATCAATATGCTTACGCTTGTACACTAGAGCCCCATATTTGTGAGAAAAGAACCATATAGTAACGAATTGATCGCTCTTCTTTCTTATGTTATGTTAGACAAATTAAAATTTTGAATAGAGTGAAAATAGTATTGATAAGTCAAAGATGTCCTCACAATAAATTATAATTAAGCAAAAAATAGGACTATGCTTAGGTTCCGTTCTTCTTTCACAAAAAATGAATGATTTGAAAAATATTTTCTTAAAAATGATCAATTGTATTAATTACCAAAGTAAATGAACAAAGAACCTAGTCATCGTCCACAAATATGTTTAGACAAAAAATTGTTGTCGATAATGAAAATATTTTTCATTAATTAATTAATTCAAAAATACAAGCAATCTTTTTTAGAAAAATATTTTCCAAATCATTCATTTTCCACAAAACAAATGGAATTAGAAATAAAATATTTACTCCTATTCTATTGGTTACTGCCCATGCTTCACTTCTGGTGGTGATGCCAAGCAAAAGGAATCAGACACAGAAGGGTACCCCAATCCAAGCCTATTCCATCATGAATACAGATTTGCACTTTCGTTATGGCTATATATTACCAACGAGTATTTGCGTAGGAAGAAAATTAGAGTATACAAAACTGCAGTTAAATCTACAAAAGCAATAATATTTGAGCATATGACATAGATGGAAGTGTCCTAGAAGACATAAGGAAGAATGAGCATGGCTTGAGACAGAATGGCGATCGATTGACATCCTTCAGGATGACAATGACAACTCTTCACACTAGAGTCCAAATAATGATCATATATAAAGAGTTTCAGTTTGTTGTGCTCTTGCAATTACCAGGTCAAGTTTAATTCAATCTTTGAATTTCTATACTGTCTTCACCCTCCTGAATGATCCAACTCGGCACCAACCTAATCCACTGGCATAGGTTACCCCAAATAATATACTTTCCTTAAACTTCTGCCAATTAACACATATCTGGAGAAATTCCCAGCCCAAAGGACTCATACAAACATTTGCTAGGCCAGAAAATGAAAGGGGCACAACTACACATCTTTAAATCAGGACTAAAATAATGTCCATCACAGAGAGACAGAAAGCAGAATAAATTAAAACAGCCAACCAAGAGATACGTGAAGAACTTTTTATGCTGGGACTGGTGGAAGAACCAAGCAGGCATCAGGCATTTCCGCAGCGAATTGATCCCTAAGCGTGCAGAGATGTATCATGAAATGACATGCTAATGTACTCTGCAGAGACAACGGCCATTCTGTGTACTTGTGCAGAGCAACGAATTCTAGCATGTTATGATTTAGGTGCAAAAGTGGGCATCAAGATTTCCTAGTGGCAGCAGAGCCAACCCTTAGCATTATTTTTGTGTGCTACAACAAGATAACCACAATGATGAAATCCATGTTCAGATTCCAAGTGAACTTGCAGCAATTAAACGATCAGGAATCGGAACCTGACCTTATCCATCCGTGCCAAATCAGATAATATCATCAAAACATCCAGTACGACCTCTTTTGGACTTGAGGCACTGAGTAATATTCTCATCCTGTTTGGATTTAGCAAGCCCTTGCTCACAAACTGGATAGCAAGTGGTCTATGACCTATCATTTTAGCAATAAAGGCAACTGGTTTTCCAGAATCTTTCAGCCCAAGATGCTCCAAGCAACGCAGGATGATACCAGGCACACCAACCTGCGACACAGAAGAATGTGTATTGTCACAGGTCTTTCTCATACTTTCAGTATTCCACAAACACCACTAGGAACTATAATTTCTCATAATTATATAGCTATCCAGGTGTAATAGGCAATGTTGTAGAAAATGCTGCTCTGTACTTCAGAACAAAATTACTCAAGTGTATACGACTCTCCTTGTATAGAGAATCTAATTTCATAAGAACAAATTCGTCATATTTTACACAATGTAAAGGATAAAATATTTCCTTAGTGAATGCATGTGTTGAAGGAAGAGAGAGAGAGAGAGAGAGACCTCTAGAAGGATCTTAATATACTTTCCCATGTCCTCTTCTATTGCCTTTGCCATTTCTTTGTCTTCTGTGTATTTTCTCCCTCCAGGTAACCCCATATTGAGGAGGGATCCACTGTTTATGGAAGCAGTGGCTGATGCCAATGTGGGAGTATATTGAACAACAACAAAAGGAAAGGCCAATAGATCAATTACCGCATTAATTAAATCTCTCACACCATCCTTCCCTCCCCCAGGCCCACTCCAGCACCTCACAAGTTGAACATGAGCATCAGATACTAAATTCAAGATGACATTGACAAACTCGGATCTAAGCAAAATCTGGCGAAATATTGGAGCTCCACTCCAAAGACAGTGAAATATTGAGGAGATAGTCCATAAAACTCCGATTGGGGACAACCCAACTCCATTGTTTGCATTATCAACTTTTCCATCAGGTGCATTTGAATATTTGTTACCTAACAAATTCAGAAGAAGCATATGAATACCATCTGAACACAAATGGCGAGTAGATAACTGTTCTCTCCACTTTAACGTCATTTCCAGCAGACCAACAAATCCATCTTTGATGCAATGCCAATATGAAAGCATTTCATCAACCCCTCCGTGTTTATTCACCTGGGATGTGTTGAGATAGTCACAGAGTACAGATGTCTGGGGGATCAAAGGTGCAGCAATCGTGGAGACCGAGGGGTCAGAATTTGCAGTTTCAAGAGATAGGATGGAAGCAAAAGCCAACATGGCTGATGCAGAATGCGTTTGGCATTTACTTCTCACCCCTTCGTCAGAAGAAAAATAACTCGCAAGAACTGTGAGTCGAGAAGCTTGCTTTTTGGAAGATGATGTCAGAATAGACACTGCAGAATTTCTTCCAGACATCTTCAAACATTGTGCTACCATGGCCAAGACAAGGCATGCCTGCTGAACCATAGCAGTAGGATTATTTAATTTGTTCTTCAAATTCTTTGTTTCCCCTGTTTGGTCATTTTTGCTTGAACATGAAGCACAAAGGCCTAAGAGAGAGAATATCTCCGAAATAATAGTACCGTCTTCACCACCACTAACAACAGTGGTGACTGGTAAGGAACTGGGCAAGCCACATAGAAGATTTGGAATGATTCTGTTCTGCAGGCAACACCTTGATAACAGCTGAAACACATTTAACACAAAATGACCTTTTACCTATATAATCTTTGAGAGAGAGTATGAGCTAAAAGTTTGCAACAATTCATTAAGGCCTAAAAATCTCATATAAGCAACTTTCCTCAATTAATCATTGTGAATAAAAAATGACAAAGAAGGGCATGTATACCACTATTTAAGAAAATATAGTTTAGGTCAGGAGACAAGCACCTGAATAACAGCCAAAGCTGCAGTCTCAAGACGCTGATGAAGTGAATGATATATCGAAATCTGTACAGACTTTGACTTGAGGAATGCCCTTGTCACTGTATCGATGATTCTTGTAGATTCCTTTCCAACCAATAAACCTTGTTCACTCTCTTTGATGTCAAGCCGGAGCAAAGAAGGACTCCGTACAGCATCCAAAGGATACAAATAAGCATGTTCCTTTGTAAAGAGGGTTTCGAGGGCATCAATCAATGACCACAGGGCCTTGCATCCTTCAGAGACAGCTCGCAACAAATTTGGGGACCCTGAGGATAGACTTGAACCGGCAATTTCTAAGCAGAGACAGAGCTTTTCCACTAGTCCAGAAGCTTTGGCATGATCCACTATATCTTTCACAGTTTCAAACACAACAGAGGGCACATATTCTGCATCATTGTTGATATCTGAAGATGCTTTAAGAGAATAAGCCACTTTAGATAACTCGACTGAAATGCAACCGATGGCCTCATTCAAAATTTTTCCAGATGCATCTTCATTGCGTCGAACAACCTACATATTCAACACCATAATATGGCAGCTTGCAGTCTGCACTCTGGTTACAATTCAGAAATGCCAATAAAAAAAGTACCTGTGAGAAGATATTAACTAAGGTGACCCAGTGCTTAAAGTATGAATTTGTAACCGTATTTCCAGATTGGTCAACCAATACTTTGATAATTGCCAAACCCTGAAAGGTAAGACATAGAAGTGAATACTCTACATTTGACTAAATCACTCAGAAAAAAACCATTGACAGACATAAAAGTGGATACTCACGTGTAATTGATGAATTTAGCAAAAGAAAAAAGTAACAAAAGCATTGCTGCTCACTCAGGATCGAAACAAAAGGACTAAAATTAATTGTTGAAGAATTTGACCAAACCATCAGTATAATTAAGTAGGAATGCAGGAAAAGAAATAAAAGATGAAGAATGGAAGTACACATTTTGCACATTTCACTGCATGGATCATCCAAAGGAAAATTGCACTCATTCCAAGAGCTAAGAAGAAAAAATCATCAAGGGGTTTGTTGGGCGGATGTTTGAGGTTCAGTCAAAATGGAGAGACAACTTTTGTCATCACGTCGATTATGGTAACTGTTTTCATCAAGAGACAAAGCATGTGTTTAATTAAGTGTGGCACAAAATCCATATAAATTTGAGCACTGATCAACCTTTGCTACTAAATCATTAAGATCAACTGATGTCAAGCTAACTACAGTTGCTGTGAATTCAAGAACTTCAGCAAGTAGTTCATCATTTAGCCCCTTGGAATGAATGGCTCCAGCTGCAACTAAGTTAGAGATAATCCTTAGTGCCTGGTTGGACCTTAGGATGTCTCGATCACTGCAAAAGTTGGGCAACTAAATCAGCATATTGTATGAAACTTATCACATGCTGAAACATTATCAAACAACAATATCAAATTAAAAACTCCCCCTTAAGCTATGCAGTGACTTAACCTGCAAAATCTTGCATGACAGAGCAGCAGGATACCAGAGCAGTAATCACAATAAAGTTTCACAAGAGAGAAGCTAACAAACATATTCAGCCATTCTCCAAACTTTCATTATGAAAGAATCAGATCTCAAGTGCATTGTAAATGTGAGCTTGCTCAAGCTGCAGATGAGCAATTCAATCCCTTTCTTTCATTGTGCAGGTGGTAAGTTCACATTACCCCCTCCCCCCCGCCAAAAAAAAAAAAAAAAAAAGGACATACACAAGCGGCATTAAATAAAGAACACGAGATATAGTAGATTCGCAAAAACCAGACTAGCAAGATGTTTCCACATTTAATCATACAAAGGCTCTATTACAGAGATGATGATTCTAGGTAGCATCATTGACATCAAATAATAAGTATCAACATGGAGCTCTGCCATCTATAAAAAGAAAAAATCAGCTCCAGGATGGAAAAACTTGAACAGAAGTTAGTACTGGCATCTTGTATGATAGGACGTTTTCCTACATCCTAGTCACACAGAAAATGCTTGTAGGTTCCTTCATGAAATAACCAAATTTCAGTTTTCTAGATTCGACATTGTCAATGAGTTCACCTGGAACTCTATTCCAGCAACACCAATCCATGGACTGTCAGTGATTGCGATCACTTCTTTGTGGCAACATGCCTGTGCCATACCGTCATGGGTAGGAAACTTACGCTCTGGCCAAATTCATATGGACCAAGAGAAGTAATATCAAAAAATGAGAAATACTTATGGATTGACTTTCTTGCATGTTAACATTTATACAATCATGACTACAATTACAGCAAAAAATCCCTGTTATCATCCATGCACATTTCCGAGAAAATATGCAAATCTATCAAGCATCAGTAAGTTCTACTGGATGCATGAATAAACTTGGATATCAAGAAGGTTACAGATGAAGTACCTCTGAGAACTTAGTTCTTTGGACCATCTCTTTAGAGGTAGCAAAATAACTGCCAGTGCTTCACTATCTTGACCAATTAATTTTGCACCCTTGACTGTACGAGAGTTGTTCTCTAGCTTGTCTAGTGCTTGACAACCTGAAGATCAAAATATGGTTGCAATCAGATGGCTGAAGTGGAAATATAAATTAAGTTGCCTAAACTTAAAGGACACTGATTGACTAACAAAAATCACAAAGTTAGCTTCTCAAAATTCTGAGCCTAAGTCGCAAAAAAATAAATAAATAAATGAATAATGGGCTTAGATGATTATCTGGACCCTCAAACAAAGGACATATAGCTGACAGTGAACACACCATGCAAAGTTGAAGAGCATTTGCTAATGAGAGCAACAAGTATTTATCAAGCAAATTATAACTCTGCGCTTGTTGCTTCAGCTTCAGCCTTCAAGCGATTATGTCAAAATACATTGAGTACTCATTGGTCTACTACAATTGAGTTTTTTATGTACAGAAATGGTACAATTTCAGGTATCTCTTCTCTAGGGCAAGTATAGCATAGCCATTTAAATTTTTTTCCTATTGTTTTCTTTTTGCTTTTTTGTCAACAACAATACTCCACCATCATGTTATATGTCACTATCATTCACTGAGAATCGCTCAACTTATCGTCTTGGTAACTTCCACAATGTGATGTGTAATCTAGATATGCATGTTGTAAACAAAATTTCAGACTCATCTCCCTATTATCTTAGAATTTCAAATTGAGCAGACAAATTGCAGGAAGACATGAAATTATCTCGTTGCTTCTCTTATCTGGCGCAAGAGCAACTATGGTAAAGTGTACTTTACCTTTCTTTTCAATATCGTTGGGATTTGCAAAGCCAGGGAACTCCTCTGTGGGAGAGCAAGTGCGCGTTGCTGCAATAGGAGCATCCATCTCCTAGAATAATGGGTTATAAAAATTTCAGCAGCCGATCATCGATGATAAGAATGACAATGGTTTCATGGGCAAATGATGGAATACACTTCTCGAGAGGATAGGACCTAACTATTAAATATGGATTTTCATAAAATTTTAACATTTTAGGATATTTTTATGAATAGAAGAGGGCAATAAATATTTCTCTTGTGAGATAACAATATCCCAGTCTTCTAACTTCAAAAAAGATAGAAAAATACCGTGGCTTCGTCTTCAATGGAGTTTTCTTTGACAAATGGATGCTCAAGGAGAGCAGGCCAAGTCAACCGATTCTGAGGTGCCTACATTCCAAGGCCCAATAGTACTGTTACAGTTTTCAAGATTCCGAGGAGTGGATATTAAAAATGACATTATAATTGGTGAGACATTTCGATTTTCAAACATTAGACTACCTTACACAGCAAACCTTTCAGAAAGCTCTTGAAATTCGCACCCATGTTGTCAGGATATTTTACTGGATCCTGGCATGTGACATGGATTCAAGCATTAGCATAAGTCTTTAACAAATACTAACATGATTTGATAGGACAAAAGAGAGTCACCTTAACAATGTGTCGAATGAGAGCGTATACTGAATTAGTGTAAAATGGAGGTTGGCCAACAAATAACTCATACCTGTTATAGGAAAGTTGAGATAATTTAATTTATATTATATTAATTTCTTCTTTCTTTATGACAAGAAACCCTACATTAGATAGATAGAACCTGAGCCTAAGAAATATACAATAACTCATCAAATAAGTAAGATGTGGCTGAGCCCCAGTGGACGCCAAACAGGACATTATTTTCTCTTGATGATTTGAAAATCAAACACATGTCATGTGACAAAAACACATGTGTCCACACGTATCACAAAATAGACAGCTATTTGCTGTAAGCATGTTAATAGAAATGAAAGTTGTTGAAGACTGAAAGCTAAAGGAGTTGAGGACAAGGAACACGTACAGTATAACTCCAAGGGACCACAAATCGGCAGTGTGATTATATGGCTGCTCCCGCACTAGTTCAGGAGCCATGTACAATGGAGTACCTGAAATGCAACTTGCTTATTTAATTTGCCTTGCTGCACCAATTACATGGGCAAGCTAGTTGTGTTATATCATACGAGAGGATAAACTAACCTTTTATTGACCTTAAGACAACAGTATTCATAGACATTGCTCGGGCAAAACCAAAATCACAGAGCTGTGGCAATTAAAAAAATTACATGAGAGGCATGGAATCAGCAAATTGATACGCCTTCATCAAGAATAGTGTGAAACTCCATGTGAGCACGTATTTGAGCTGATAAAAATTTATTCATTTTACAAAACCAATAGATTTGTAGGCAGTTATAAGATCACTACCAGTTAAATCTTTGCCTGGAAACAAACTAAAAGCTGATGGGAACCCTAAAAATGAGAGGCAAGAAAACCGCAGGATAAGCTACATCAAAGCCCCTTTTAATATCAGCATCTGTACATCATTTGTGCCTGTTATATGTGTAACTGGCCAACTCAATATAAAATTGTAGAATTGAGAATCAGATTATGTTCCTCGTTTGCTCACATCTTTTTAAACAATGAGGGTGGTAATCACTTTGCACCAGCTAGCATAACAAAAGGCATAGTAAGGAATACTTCAGATAAAAGCTTCAGCAATAAGAGATTTATCAACCTTAACAACAGAACCAGCACCAATCAATATATTTTGCGGCTTCATGTCACGATGGATGATACGGTTGGAATGCAAGTAGTGCAGGGCTCTAACCTGAATCAAAGGTATAAAAAAGCCTACATCACAATAAGAGTAAAAGTATAATAGTATAGAGCCACATAAGTGGAGCCAATGATAAGTACCAACTGCTTTGCAATTGCTTGAACTTGCTCTTCCGGAAGACATTTATCATCCTCAAGAATCTCAAATAATTCACCCTGTAAAGTAATTTCCACAATCAGGTCTTTGACATTGATATACAATCTCTCGTTGATACTGCTGTGGAGGTGGATTATGTGAACACGAGAGTGAGGAAGGAGGAAGAATGTATGTTTGCCTGAGCAAATTCGGTAACAACGCAAAACTCTTGTGGACTCTCAAAAGCATCAAGCATTTCGATGATATTTTCATGCTTCAACTTCCTCAGAATCTGCAAGGTTGTGCAAAAATATGTACAGATAAATTGACAGATAGAAGAAAAAGGGGAGAAAGAGGGAGAGCAATTCAACTTTGTCTAGAGAGATAATGTTTGCTATTAAGTAACAAGCTATTGCATTTGTTCGTATTGCGTTCCATGTGATTAAATAGATCTCTGAATTCATGTGAAATTATAAGGCCAGAGCTGCATTTCCATCCTCCCATAAGAAAGCATTGCTTCTTTTGAACCATGACCCTAGAACGAACCAACCAAAAGTCCCATCATTCCTATTTAAACTCCACAACATTAGTGAAGTTTCAAGAGTTTCAGGACTTAAATTCATTGGAACGACATCATAAAAGCCATATCTTGAGAATGAGTAAGAATCCAGGGCAGGGGGACTAAAATCAAGGCCCCTGGGTCAGCATATAGGAGAGAGAACAACAGTTCTCCAAATTGGACTCACCTGTTGTATCTTATGATTAACATCTGAACTGTGTGCCCACTATTAAAAATTCCACAATACCTCCCAAGGACAAGAAGGACAGACTGCAAAATGCATATTATTTTCCATGGGAACAGTTCACGCTGTCGAGTATCTCTTTGAGGATGGCAGGTGTATGGTGAACTAGTAGTAGCAAGCTTTAGCTCAAACCTCTTGCTAGAAAGATACTAAAACCAGTCATTGTGAATGAATTGCTAGGCCAAGGCAAATATCCAGGTTGCTCGCAAAGTAGAGAACATTTTCTTTATGATAGGAAGAGTGTTGATAATGTCGTAAAAGGACGACGGTTGTAGTATTTATGGTCCGCTAGCTTTCTATGGTCAAGGACGTTCTAGAAAAAAGGAAATATGTGTTCAGCACTTTAGTGCATTGAGAAATACTCCAGTAACGTGTATCTGGACTGGGTTCAAACTGCCGATCCAAACTTCCTATTAATCCCCTTCGGTACGACATCAGCAACGAGAGCATTTACATTAGTACCTATGTAATGTCCGTTAACTCTAAACACGAACTCCATCTGGCTAAACTAACACTCTGCAGCATCAATCTATAGTGAAATGCAGATTCATTATCGACCTAGCAAATGCATTACCTCAATTTCTTGCCTTAAATTGTGGATATCCTTTTCGCTTTTCCCGTGCTTCATGATGAATTTCATAGCAACAGTCTGCAAATCAGTTACCGCAAGATGTCAAGGAGGACTCCGGTTGGGTAAATTAATCGGGAAAAAAATAAAAATAAAAAATAAAAAAAAGAGGAAAGATGCACGATGAGGTGAACATCTGACCAGTACCTGGCTAGTGTACTTCTTCCTTCCCTTGTAAACCTTCCCAAAAGAACCTTCTCCCACGAGCTCAATAACGTGGTAGTCTTCGATACCCATCTGGCGTCGGTACCTGCGCGCATCATCGGATGCGGTCGCGTGTTAACATCTATACATCGGAGAGGCCGAAAAAGAAGATGCATGCGGCATCGAGCTTACCAGCAGCAGCAGCTGCAACTACGTCGAGTGGATCTAAGCAGGGCCAAAAATGGAGAACGCTAGCTTGGGAGGACGCTTTTTAAAAACTGAGGACGGACTTGAGCAGACGGTATTCCAGTCATACGCCTCGATGCAGAATCTACCAATGAAAAGCCGGGATGGAATTTGAACTGGGATTTACCTAATTTGGTAGGATCCTGCGCGAAATCGGAAGACGACTTCGACAGGGGATCCAAAAACCTGGTTAAGCGGTAGATTGAGGTAGAGAGAAATACCTGAACGAGAGAGCTCCCTTTGGCGATCTCTTGCTAATTTCCTTTTGAAATGACGCGAGAGAAAACTGCGGTTACTCGTCGGGTTAGAGAGAGAGAGAGAAGAGAGAGAGAGAGAGAGAGAGATATGAGTTTTTGAAAATCGATGAGGGGCCTCGTCTCCTACAAATTTTCCCGCCCATTTGAATTTCCGAAATTGGTGAGCGAAATTGAGTCATCGAGTAAGAAAATACTCGAGACAGGTGAGTGAAGTACTTCATGAAGTAAGATTTAAAAAACTCAAGATCTTACTTCGATCAATTATGAACTTAAAATTTAAAAGAAAAAATCAAATTTTGAGCTCACTGTTGTTGCTGAAATTCAGATGCTGAGAATGTCGTATGACAAACTATCAAATATTTCACGAGAAGAGACATCAAATTTTCAATACTTGAATTCCATTAATAAATTGCAAAGGCCCAATGGAAGGATTGCCTACATTATAATTGGGTTATGAATCGCTCGCCTACCCTATTTGATTTATCATGCTTTGAAGCTTTAGACTTGTATTCATTGTGCTCTTTTTAAGTGAATAACATCAATCTCTTTTCGAACCAAAAAAAAAAAAATTCATTGGTAATGAGCTTGAGACTATTGGGACTTTTTTTAAACTTAAAGTCCTTAAACGATCAAAATTGGACTGACTGATTAAAATTGAAGTCTTGTTTAACTGTGCTCACTTTTCTAATATGAAAATCACTAATCAATCTAATGGGAGAAAAAACACTCGGTGCAATTACTAATATCAAGCTCTACCTTTTCAAAATGAAAAGTTATTTGCAATAGTGAAAACATATACTTATCAAAAAATTTCACGTAAAAAGATCAATCTTCAACCTCTCAATAAATAATTACTTCTCGATCTGATTATATATTTTCAAAATGACTTAAGGCCTAAATGATGTTGTTTTGATTCAAATCTAATTTTTAATACAATTTTTATATGAATTAAATTAGAATATAAGTTGAATATAAAATATTTTTAAAAAAAAGAGGTGAGACCAGGCGGCGAGGGTGGCTTGTCATCCCCAGCAATTTAAATAAAATGTAAATTTAACATGGTTCTTTCATTTTATATTGAATCTAGCTTATTCTTAATTTATTTAAAATAAATTTTGTGTTAAAAATCAAATTAGGATCAAGCACGACTTGTTTTAGGCTTATGTTTCATATTTAGACACATAAGAGAGAGAAAGTATTAAAAAAAATCATGTTTACATTTTCCATTAATAACATTGAACAGAATTAACGAAACGATTTAATTGCACTAATTTGACAACGCTTTTTACAAACATTATGACTCGATTATATTTTCGCAACGGTTTTTAAAACTTCTAATGTACTCATCCCAAAATAATTAAAGCAACCTATCGATTGGTTAGTTTATTTCTTGATGGTGAGAGTCAAAGAATTACAAATCCACGAAATAAACATTATGAACATTATTGGTCAATCTATTGTAGGTTTGGATTGGATCTAGGCAAGTTCTTAAAAGGCCTAAGGAGGAAACAGGTGGGAGATCCGCCCTGGGGTGGGAGACCCCGCGCTACCCTCTGCATTATCTCTTTGTCGGGAAAATAAAGATAGACAATGAATTAGGCTTCACAGAAAATTAGGCCTCATGGTGAGGATGGTAAACTTCACGTCAAGGTATGCTTGCATGAAAGGCCCACTGTGGGGTTAGCACGCCTTACAGCATTGCTCACAACTGCAGGCTAACATTGTGCCCTAGTTGTGAGCAGTGCTGGCTGTGTTCAAGTGACAGGTCCATAGGATTTTTTCACTAATGGAATGCTAGGGAAAAGGAAGAGAACTAATTGGAAACAATGATTAGAGAGGGAGCATAGAAAATTAGGAAAAAAAGGCTAAATGCATTTAGGCTGTGTTTGGTAACGTTCTTAGGAAGATGTGTTTATGTTATTTTGTTCTCGAGAGTAGAAATAAATAAAAAAATGCGTTTGGTAAGTTTTTTGTTCATGGTAACAAATTTGAAATAGAAATAAGAAATAAATAAATAAAAAGTTACTTCCCTTTACCAAAAAAAAAGTTACTTCTTATTCCCACAAACAACTCAAGAAATAAGAATCAAGAATCAATCTTTTTTTTCCCCTTTCTCTTCCTTCCTTCTTCCCCTAGCCGGTTGTTGACCTTGGCGTCGGCTAGCCAAATGAGGCCTAGCGACTTCGCTGACCACCGACGAGGCCCTTTCTGAGCCTCGCCGTGGCTGGGGAGGCTCCCCCAAGCCTCACCCGATCACCGTGAGGCCCAAACTCACCTAGTCGGCAGGCTCAACCTCACCGATGGTTGAGCGAGGTCGTCTTGCCCAATCATGGCAAGGCTCAAGGTGACTTTGTCAATGGTCAGTAAGCCCCCCACGAGGCCAACCTTGCTGGTTGGCGATCGGCTAGAGGAAAGAGAAGAAAAAAAAGAAAAGAAAAATGTAATAAAATTATTAATAAATTAAAAGAAATTATAAGTCATAAAAATATATGGGGTCGTACCAAACGCATTTCTCTCTCAATAACATAAATTTTGTGTAGTTACCAAATGTATTCAAATGTTTATAAATTATTCCCGAGAATAGGAATAGAAAAAAGTGTTTTTGCAAAAAGTTTGTTCTCTATAACAAAAACGTTACCAAATGAAACTCTCAGTAAATGTCAAATCCCTTTGCATTATGTTCCCCTTGGGAAGGAGGAAAATGGATACGTCTACAAATCTTTCTTTAATCCAATGAAACAAACTAAAGATCTCTATTTTCTAAATATATTTAATATTATTAAGTGTTTTTTCTTTTCTTTTATTTTTTTTGTCTTGAAGCAAACTATAGGCAAGATATCCTTCCCACACGATAGTTGATCAAATAAAGAAGAGTAGCCAACTCTTTTTGATTGATAAATTCAACGTTTTAAGTCATAAGTGTTATTTTGTTGGAAGATACGCGTGAAGATTCTACAATATCATCCGAAGATCAATTATATTCATTTAATATTGGATCTACATCCAATTAGTATCGTATCTAATCGGATACAAATATTGTAAAATATTTACTTGCTTTTCATATACGGACTTTGTATTATAAACAATGTAAACATTGTACATTGATCAATATAGAATACAAGGGAAAATTCTCCCGTTCTCTTCTCTCGACTATCTCCTTCTCACTTTCTTACATGGTATCAGAGCAGCCTCTGACCCTGACCTAGCTTCCGCATCCTTACTCGAATTGCCTTCCCTTTCTTTTCTGTCTTTGTTGCTGCGACTCTTGCGGAACGTAGCGATCTTCAGAGGAATTCGGAATCGCAAAAAGGAATCAACCTTACAAAAACAGAATTTCACCATGACCAACCCACAAGAAATCATCTCACCTTCGGAGATCGGTCGACACCACCTGTTTCGTCCGGATCGACTCATCCATTGTTGATCGCCAGCGAGCTATCCAAGGTCAAACACCAATTCAGCACACACAAAGGCAACAAAATCCGCTCGCTCAATCCAGGGGTTACCTTTCTCGGGTATCCTTATCAATGGATGCCATACCCATGGATCCGTGGATTAAACCTGTGTACATCACAAACCGAGCTACCGAGTGTGCGGACCGACGGAGGCCTACCGCCAACACACGGGGCGAGCGCAACCGTCGGCCCCGAGCGAGACGGGCGGATCGAAAATTCGAGTGCGGGACAGATCTACAAATTCAGCATTCCCAACGGGGTTTATACCTTTTCCATTCGCGGCCGCCATGGGTCGTCCCGTAACCCGGCGACGCGCTATATGTATCCAACGCCGACGGACCGAGTTGCGGATTATCGCCATCCCCTTACAGATCCGAAAATTACTCGAATTGGGCACGCGCATTCCGTCGAGCCCTCATAACAAAAGACAAAGAGGGATTTATCGACGGAACCGTCCTTCCCAACCGATGAAAAATTAGGGCGACAATGGAAAAAGTGCAATCAATTGGTCGGGACGTGGATAGGCAACCGCATCGGCCCGTAGATAGCAAAATGGGTTGCCCCCAACAAGATTCGAAAATTTTTTGGGATAATATAAGAGAAATGTACGGAAACTGGATCGGGCGAGAATCTTCTCGCTACATCAAGCTCTTACGTAATCGAAGCAAGGAAACACGTCGTGACAACGTGCTTCAACAAGCCGTCGGGCTCGGAACGAGCTAGAAGCGGCGGAGGAGAAACTAATCGGACCAAACAACCATACAACAAGTATAAGGCGATAAAGGACGGGGAGAAAGCGACTCGATTTCTCCTCATCCTTAATGATTCTTACCTCCATTTCAGTCACGAGATACTCGCGATGGAACCAACCCTCAATCGGCCGAATATTTCAGCTTGTCAGTGCGGAAGAAAGCCAAAGGCTTGCTTCGACCGAAGGAAAAGGGGCGGAAACCCTAGCTCTCGCCGCACGAACGGAGAGAACCTCGCGAACCCTAGAAAGGAAACGCGATGAAACCCTAGCGTTCGCGGAAGCTAAGCCTTTTAAAGGTTTTGCCGCGGACGGTCACGATCGCACACAACGATCGGACGGGCGGGAGGGGCGCGAACACATGGAGATCCGGACGGTGGAGATGGGTTGCTCATTAAAGGATCCGGCGGTGGGAGTTTTTCGCGAAGCCATGGTCCAAATCCGTATGGGCCTAATTCTCGCGGGCCCAATTCTTTTGGGCAGAGCTCTTATGGGCCTAATTCCTATGGGCCGAATTCAAAAAATAAGGCCAAATTATATTGTGACTACTGCAGACGACCTCATCACACCATAGAGAATTGCTGGAAGCTGCATGGCAAACCTGATGAAAAAAAGGGCAAAGAAATATCAGCAGCAGCATATCAACTTACAGGATAGGCGGGTACAAATCATCCAATCACTCAAGCTGAATATGAGCAGTTAATGCAGACATTGCACGAGATTGGATGTTCAAAAAAAAGGGGGGGCAAACTTTTTACGGTATTTCTCATTATCGAATAAACAATATATCGAGAAATACTTGGATTGTTGATTCTGGAGCCGTGATCATATTGCATGTGAGAAAACATTGTTTACTACTATCAAAGAATCGGCTAATCCCATTGTAGTACAATTGCCAAATGGGAATACCGCTCATGTTACTACAACCGAACTGTTAATCTTAGTTCAAATCATTCTCACCAATGTGCTATATATTCCCCTGTTCCAGTTCAATCTTATATCTCGTGTCTAGAGCCTCGTCAAGAAAACTCATGTCAAGTTTCATTCAATGCTGATAGTTGTCAATTTCAGGCCCTTTCGACTGGGAAACTGATGGGATGGGGTAATCAATCAGATGGACTATTTTTCTGGAGAGGTTCATCCAAGAATCTAGATTTTTTTTCATTGCAATAAACAATCATTGTGTAATCTGACTGCCAATGATAAAAATTTCATTTTCCATTCCAGATTGGGTCATAATTCTTCATTTCCCTATTCTCCATGTCATATTTGCCCACTTGCAAAGCAATCTCGCAATCCTTTCCCATTAAGCAAAAGTCGTGCAACCGACATTTTCTTTTAATTCATATGGATGTTTGGGGACCATATCATACGCCGAATCATGATGGCTCTCGTTTCTTTCTTACCATTGTGGATGATCATTCAAGGGCTACATGGATTTTCCTCATGCAATCTAAGAGTCAAGTCATTTCGTACTTAAAAACCTTCCTCTCTCTCGTCGAAAACCCAATTTGGGAAAATTATTCAAAAAATTAGGACAGACAATGGGAAAGAGTTTTTCAATCATGAATGCTCTTCATTATTATCATCTCACGGGATATTGCATGAGAGTTCTTGCATATACACACCTCAACAAAATGGAATAGTGGAAAGGAAGCATCGGCATTTGCTTTGAAGTAGCCGGGCTTTAAAATTTCAGGGTTTTATTCCGTATAATTTTTGGGGGAATGTGTATTGACGCAACATATTTGATCAACCGTATGCCCACCAAGGTTCTTAATGGTAAAAGCCCTTTTGAAATTCTTTTTGGGAAGAAGCCATATCTTAATCATTTAAGGATTTTTGGATGTCTATGCTATGCGTCTATAGTAGGACCTAAGGATAAGATGGGTCCACGAGCTCGCCGCCATATTTATGGGGTATGCTACCCTACAGAAGGGATACCGAATATATGATCCCTCCACAGGAGAATTCTTTGTTAGTAGAGATGTTTCTTTCCAAGAAGATTTTTTTCCTTTCTCTATAAAGGAATCAGACAGGAACAGACAGGACTATTCTCAGACTCAAAATGTTGAAGAATCCATCAATGCTCCCGGATATGTTCTACTTCCCTCCTCGGCTCATACGAGTCCCCGCTGCTCCTGCGTCCATTCCGCCAATGACACCTTTAGCGAAAACGCGGATCAAGAACCAAATGAGAGGATTACATTGGAGACCCCGCCTATGGATATTCCAAAGAAATCCGTCTTCTTCGAGGACATTCAAAGACGGTCCTGGACGAACAACACGTCCTCCAACTTGGACCAAGGATTACATATGTGGAGTGAGAAATCCAGGTATTCTTTTTCCAATTTCCTCTTATGTTTCCTTCGATCGGTTATCCGAGAAGCATAGATGTTGTATTGCTCGCATTTCTGAAGAACAAGAACCTTCAAACTATGAAGAGGCGAGTACTGACCCGCGATGGCAAAAGGCGATGAAAGAAGAATTACAGGCACTGGTGGACAATCAGACATGGGATTTTGTTAGTCTACCTCCACATCGCAAACCCATTGGATGCAAATGGGTCTACAAGATCAAATATCGATCTGATGGTTCGGTTGAAAGGTACAAAGCCCGGCTAGTAGCAAAGGGTTTCACACAGAAGGAAGGTTTTGATTACCACGAAACCTTCTCGCCCGTAGCCAAAGCTGTTACAGTCCGCTCATTTCTTTCTCAGAGCGGCTTACCAGATCGGCCATTACATCAAATGGATGTCCATAATGCATTCTTGCATGGAGATTTAGCAAAGAGATTTATATGGACATACCACGGGGTTTACGGAGACAGGGGGAGAATAAAGTATGTCGTCTCCGCAAATCCTTATATGGGCTCAAGCAAGCATCCGGACAATGGTATGCCAAATTCTCTGAGTCCCCGATAGCTGCTGGTTTTCAACAGTCAAGTTTGATTATGCTTTGTTTTCACATGGACTAAAGGTACGTCATCTATATACTTGATGATATATGTAGATGATATCTTGATTATGGGAAATGATGAGAAGGTCATTAAAAGTTTCAAGAAATACTTGCACTCTACTTTCCATATAAAAGATCTAGGGTCACCAAAGTATTTTCTTGGAATAGAAATTGCTCGCTCGTATCAAGGAATATGTCTCGGCCAGAGAAAATTTGCCTTAGAAATCATATCGGAAAGTGGGGACTCGGGATGTAAGCCGGCGGTGATTCCGATAGAGCGAGAATATTAAATTGACTACAACGAGAATATGATGTCTTTGGAATCTCTCAAGAATCTGATCCTATACTGGAAGATTCAATGAGCTATCAGAAACTTGTTGGAAAGCTCATCTACTTGACTATGACCAGGCCAGACATCAGTTATGCTGTGCAAACTCTTAGCCAGTTTATGCACAATCCAAAGCAGTCTCATATGAGTGCAGCACTCAAAGTGGTAAAGTATCTGAAGAAATGTCCAGGACTTGGAATTCTTCTCTCCAAGAAATGTGATATGAAAATGACGGCATATTGCGATGCTGATTATGCGACATGTCCAATGAGCAGGAGATCCATAACAGGGTTCTGTATCAAGTTAGGGGATTCTTTACTTTCATGGAAGACAAAGAAACAACCAACTGTTTCATTATCATCAGCAGAAGCAGAGTATCGAGCCATGGCGAAGACCGTATGTGAGATAGTATGGCTGCGCGGATTGCTTCGAGATCTTGGGGTACGAATTGAAGGACCAACCAAATTATTTTGTGACAACGATGCGGCCCTCAAACTTGCCTCGAACCCAATAGTTCATGAAAGAACGAAGCATATAGAAGTAGACTGCCATTTCACGCGAGAAAAGATCCAAAGAAGGGATAATTGAGACACTTGGGATTCGAACGGAAGAGCAACCGGCGGACGTGTTCACCAAACCCTTGTGTCAAAGTCGGCACACGTATCTCCTAAACAAGCTAGGCGTCTTGGATATCTACAAGCCACCAGCTTGAGGGGAGTGTTGGAAGATACGCGTGAAGATTCTACAATATCATCCGAAGATCAATTATATTCATTTAATATTGGATCTACATCCAATTAGTATCAGATCTAATCGGATACAAATATTGTAAAATATTTACTTGCTTTTCATATACGGACTTTGTATTATAAACAATGTAAACATTGTACATTGATCAATATAGAATACAAGGGAAAATTCTCCCGTTCTCTTCTCTCGACTATCTCCTTCTCACTTTCTTACATATTTGTCTAGCTTTTTCTTTTCTTTTTTTTATAATAAATCTTAAAATAAATAATGAAAATGGAAAAATGAAATGATTAACATATCTTCGTTAACTTTCCACTCAATTCGCTTCCTCACATAATTAATCAATTGCTCTGTTTCTTCCATCCACACAAGTAGCCAGCCGCGCGGGCGAACGCAAGCCTATACTAAGTGAAGATGTTCAAACGCCCATTAGACGCCAGCAAATTCGGATTACATATTTTTGCTAGTTAATTATAATTTTAGAGAACAATCCATTCCACAATCATACATAAAAGAAGGCCAATTGAGTTTCGTAATTGTTTCAAAATTTGAAACGCCTTCCACTCCAACGTGTTTCCAATTATTTTTATGAAGTTCCATTTTTCACCCGAAGAGTAAGTTATTTCTTAAAAAACATGAAAATGCATTTTCACATTTTAACCTCTCATTTCCATTTGCATATTGAATTTCGAAAGCCTATCATTACCATTTCCATATTGCATTTAACAACAAGCATTATTTACAAATTTGCCATTTTCCTTCCAATTCTTGTCATTTTAAATCCACTCACAATAGAAGCCACTGGCTCGAAACCTCAAACCTATCGGAAAAATGTTAGATGACATGAAAATAATAATGATCTTTAGAAATATATTGAAAATAATTTAAAAAATAAAATGAATTGTCCGAGACGTGTAAAACTATAGTGGTTATCATTCCAAGATACAATAGACATTTTTCTATACTTCACATTGAATTAGAAAGAAACATAAACAACGTCATGTGTATAACCTAGCAAAAAGAATGAAATTTACTTAAAGAGAAGCAAGAATATTATTGTTTTGATATATCGATATCATTTTTCAATTATTTTTGGAGAAACAATTTATAGGTAAAAAAAAAAAAGAGAGATCCGTTAAGAAACGGTTACAAATGAGTTGATAATTATCGAAAAAGATTATCGTTTTATGACCGTTATAAAACTGCTAGAAAGTAGATGACTTCTATGATGATCATAATTTTTGATATATATTTTAAAATTACTAAAATATCCAATTAAACCACTCGCCACCTAGTCAGCCTCCCACCACCATTGACAACCCAACTAAATTGCGACCGGTCGAGTTTCATCGGCATCGAGCTCAACTCGGATTAGTGGTGCTCCGCTATCCATAGATTCGTCGAAGGGCATGGCTGAGAAGGAAGAAGACATGGGTAAAATCATCTAGGAATTAGATGAGTTTGAGGGTGGATTGGTCATTGTGCATTTGAATTACCATTCCGAAGATTTCTTGAAATTCAGGATGTAAATTGATATTGCAATAAAAAGTAGAGATGCATTTATAACTTTTTTTTTTTTTTTTTAAATTTTCTGATAGTGATGGTGTTTGGCCAAGGCAATTCATTTTTCTGCTCGTAATAAATCGATTTTACCAGAAAAAAAAAAAAGAATAAAAGAAGAAGAAGAGGTAACTGCTGCGCTTAAAAAGACAGTGGACAAGTTCCGATGAGGAGGTGTTTGGTTTGGATTTGCAATTTCCTTTTCAAAATGGAAAGGCTCGTAGAAATTAATGCGCACTTTCCAGAAATATCCATACTTTCCAGAATATGTCCACCGGCATTAATTCGCCCTAAAGGGCAAAATCAGCCATCCCTCGGCTCCTCTCCCATCGGCGACCGCACCCCGACCAGCCACCGCGCCTCCACCGGCAGCCACCGCGCAAGGGTCCTCTTCCACCGCCGAATATCAACGAGGTAGCGCCGCCTCTCTCGCCGGAGCCCCGTTGCTCCTCTGGCTTTGGTTTTCGTGTGTTCGAGACTGTTCTTGGGATGCAGACCTTACATTTCGCTGATATTGACGCGTTCTTTTCCACCTTCGATTTCAGTTTCCGATACTCTTCTTTCCCCCCCTCGCCTACGAGTTCTCTGATTTTCCTCTGGCTTGAGGCTTTAGACGTGGCTATTTCATCTTTTGTCAGAGTTTCTTGCCTTTTCCCGTTCAGATTTTCCATGCGTAAAATGGAAATCCAACAAACCAAGAAGCAAAACGATGCCGAGAAGAGTGCTCGTGTTTTCCCCCCTTTCCGTCTGCTCATTCACATTGTTTCTTGCTTGTGCATCCCATTTTAGCGATCTGAAATCGAATGCTGCTTCGTGATGAGGCTAATCGATGCACAATGGGTCACGCACCGACAAGCATGGTCGTGTGCTTTTGGTCTCGGCGGCCAGAAGCGGTCGAGATGGATCTTTAGTATGCACCTCGACCCGTAGTGTCAAGGCATTTCATGTTCTCACCTTCTCATCAAACCATGAACGTCAGTATTTATATCCCCTGATACCCTCGTCTTTTAGTCAGAGATCAAAGGAGGTTCTTGTATAGCGTTATCCCCATTAGACCCCGCAAACACCTACCGACCATCAAGCATTAATACTTAGAAATAATACCCAAGTGCCTTACCACAACATTCTAGATTTTTAATGTTCTTTGTTAACTAACCCCCGTCGAATTTAGATTATTTGTCCTAAATCTCACAGATGCAGTATGCTCTTAAAATTTATGGACGTCATTGGGATTCTCTCTACTTTAAGCAGCTTGTTACGTGATAAATTGCATCGATGTTATTACAAGTATATATTATATCCTATGAGATTTGCATGAAGCTAGATATTTCGTGTCCAAGGTGCTTGCTTGGCTCTGATGTTTGTTGATGCGTCTTCTTTGTAGACATTTAGAAGCATGGTGCCCGGGCTTGATCTTCCCGAGGAAGAAGCTAGAAGAGTTATAGAAACAATTGCATCCTCTGGGACATTCTGGTATGCAAGTACCCTCGCGCAATTTTCCTTCGAATGATCCTGTTTCTCATTGCACACATGATCCTACTTTTTCACATAACTGACCACAGTAACCATTCTAACCTCTCTGCTGTCAATGCTACTTTATTTAATTGTTAATCGAGTCACTATGGTTGTCTGATGCATGTTTATCTTGGCATATTTGCTTGTGGATGAAATTCCTGTCTTAGTGTTTGGATTACGATAGAAAAGGTTGTCTCATTCACTATATCAATGTAATTATTCTTCTGGTTTTGCACATTTCGCCTCACCTCCATTCATGATCCAGAATAGACGCTTCTTGTTTCTTGTTTTGCTCCCTCTTTAATGTCCTTCTAATTTTGTCATCACTGGGGGTTGGTTTTTGTCCTTAACCAAAAGGATAGGAGATAACAGATAGAGCTTCTTAATTTCTTCAACAATGGTAGCATTCTCCGCTTAAAAAAAAAAAAATCAGAATAATTCATTTAGGAAGTCAATCATGAGACTCACTATGATTGGTGAACCTTATAGTTAAGTTTGCGTGTCCTTTCATCCTTCGACATGTCAAAATTTAATTAAACTTGTAAATGTTTAGCTTTTGAAGAATGAATGTTGCCTTGACTTTGGTGGAACTTTTCATTAATCTCTCAGGATTGAATGGGATCAAGTGAAGACTATTCTATCTGTTAAATTGAAGCAGGTATGGGGAGGTATGTAAGCGTCTAAGATTGTGGCATTTATCGTCCTAGGTTTGAATTTTTTAGGCTTCTAGTATCAGTTTATGATTATTACTTTGATGTACTACAAAGGTCCTGTCAGATTATCCCGAAGCAAAAATGACCACCGAAGAGCAAAGCGCTTCTTTGGGAGAGACCCACCAGGAGTTGGTAACAAGGTTGGATGAAGGTAAATTTTTAACATTGATAACTTACTTGGCAAATACTGAAATGCGCCTTCAGCTCTTCATCTGCTGTTGTTGTGAGTTCTCAGCTACTCTTGCAATTGCATTAGTTGATGGTTCTTTTGATATAGGCAGAATATACTTAGGACTTTCTTTCTCAAAGCTCGAAGGTAGTCCAGTGGTTATCCCGAGTTATTGCACTTGCCCTTGAGGTTGTACTGAAATTTCTTTTTTAGCTCGGAATTGCCTTTGTTCTCTTATAATTTGACAATATATTTTCTTCCTGCTGGTCTTCTGAACTGATTGTGTAGGTAGAATACTCTGTAATGGTAGGATGAAGTGCTGTTCTTAAAGGGAAATATTATTATTTGTTATTATTTTTTTGGGTTAGGTGGTTAATTTAGCTTGTTGGCCTGTAAGAAATTTAGTTTTGAGAGTTGTAGGACATCCTTTAATAGACTGATACAACTCTGTATATCTTGAAAATCTTAAATGGTAAAATTTTTTCGGTTCAGTGCTTCTCTATCATCTTTAGATATCATTTCTCTAATCAGAGATTGTCGTGATGTCATCTTCGAGTATTTCATGCATCTTAGATCAAACACTTTATTCTGTAACAATGTGTCTCTTAGGTAAAGAAACTAGAGCTTATTGGGTGCTTATCATAACACTTTTGCTAGGTAACAAGCCTTCGTTGTTCTTTTGCTCTGCCTTTAGTGCTTGAAGCAAGTCTGTGACTTCGATTGGATTTTTGTATGGTTACAATTTAGGGTGTACTTACTCATCTGATGCTATTATGTGTTTTACTTTCCAGCTCTTCTCAGCTTCGACGAGGGTCCACCATTCACCCTTCAA